>CM055116.1:89162483-89771000 GCA_029206835.1 Rana muscosa | reverse complement strand
TAGGCAGCTCTAGTCACACTTGTCAGAAACCTGCAACCTTTAGCTAAGGGATATAAGTGTGATTAAAGCTGGACATACCTGTAGATCAAAGTTCAGCTGCTTCCTGATGAACTGGCTGAATTTTGATCAATGTGTTGCCACTGAATATCGGAAAAAAGATCAGCATTTTTTTTTTTGCATGCTAGAAGAGGCTAAAGTTACGAAAATTCTCCCAAGACAGAATGCAATTTCAGAAGTGATGTATTGTATTATTTCGTTTCTCAACATGCGTGGTCTTGGTCACTTAATTATTATTATTTTTTTTCTCGTACAAATACCATATTAATTACTCGAAAATCATTTGTTCTGTTATCTTACAATAAAATGTTTCCTCCTGGATATTTTTTTATTAACTGTCTTGATAAGCTGTCGAAAGCTAACAAATAGATTATCAGATGACCCCCCCCCCCCCTCCCGAATGTGTGTGGTTTTTTTTTTTTTTTTACTCCAATATTTTCTTTGTGTGTACTAGGCATTAAAGGATAAGTATAGCCAAAGCTTGTTTGGCTGTATTTCTCCTTTGGGTCACAGGAGTGCAATTCATTTTGCACCCCCTGTGACCTATTTTCAGCTGGCTCTCTGCTGACATCACAGAAATCAGTTCAGGCACCGCGGCATCCCGTCAGTCTGGATCCGCCAGGTGCCTGGACTGACGCGCCTCTCAGCGAGCCGATCGCTCCCTGCCCCTCCACAGCTCAGCACTCCAGTGAGCGAGGAGAGGGCAGAGCGCTGCTGATTGATGGTCAGCAGCTCTCTGCTTGGGGAGCTGTGAGAACTGAGCCATTGGTGATGTTCGATCGCTGACACCCGGCTCAGCCACTGAGCCAGCCCCCCCCCCCCCCCCCATCCACAGCTCAGTGCTCCAGTGAGCGAGGGAGGGGGCAGAGCCGGTGACCGACAGTCTACAGCTCTCTGCTTACAGAACTCTGAAAAACGATCATCCATCTAGATAAGTAAAAAAATAAAAATCCTTTGCTTCTCTTTAAAGGCTGGACAATATTTTACCTTAATGCATTGCATTGCCAGCACCATTTGCCCTAAAAGCAGGGCACCACAAAATGGTGAGCTGCAATGGCACTGTGGTGCTATTCAAATTTTATTTTTTGTTGCCACTCCCATACTGTGAATGGGTCCTTAGGCTTTTCCACTTGTAATTATTTGAGAGGCGTGGCACTGGTTTAGGATCTGAGCTCCAGAATAGGAAGTGTAGATCTTGTCACTGTAATAAATTTGTTGCTGGAGGCACACGTCTTGTCAGGTCAGATGTTTCCACCTTTCACATTACATAATGCAATTTTCAGAAAGATCAAAGCTAAACTATCCTGCTGCATAGATTTTACATTGTTCCTTTTTACATTATATTTGTGACCTACAGCTATAACACTTTTGCATGACATACCAATGCTTAAAGGGTATTTTTTCCGTAGGATTATTACTGGCTTTTATCTAGTCATCTAGTATTTTTATTTTATTTTTTTCACTAAAGAGTTGGGCATATGTACTAATTAATTTAACAGGAACAAATAGTGTTTGTATATTATGGAAAAAAACAAAAAATATATATATTTTTTTTTTTGGGGTAAATTGTGAAATCTTGCATGTGAACCATGCTGGTCTATCTATAGCCAGCAGGTGGAGGTGTTGGATCCCTTTCACTTGAACAACGTCTGTCTCTTTATATGTTTTAAGGGAACATGTTAAAGCTCAAATGCTTAAACTGCAATGAACACACACAAGTGAATAATTGGATGTTTTTTTTGTTTTGTGGTTTTAGTCATGTGTGTCTTAAGCCAGGCTGTTAATGTTGTGCTGTCTGTTTTTAAAATGGGGGGGAAAAAAACAAAAATTGATCCAGAAGCTTTAGTTTTCCTTTTTTAATCGCCTACTGGCTTTTTAAATCTAGTAGATAAAAGCCTATAGTAATTCCCAATGGTGGCGAGCAGTCGGTGCACTGGCTTGTAGTGTCGTCCTCCTAGCACTCGAGCAAACATGTAGATAAAGGAAAGCCGGCAGCTCGATTTTCTGCAATGAATACATTTATTAATCCAGACGTGGTACAAAATACAGGGCTTGCGCACTTCAGCATGTAGCCTTAGTCCTAGCCATATTAATGTATTCATTGCGGAAAATCCTAAAGGAAAGAAAAAGTCACCTCTAAGTGTAGTGATTAACAGATTTATTACAGGCACAATGGGATTAAAAACGCTTACAATATAGTAAGAGGTCATAGGCATATAATTAATTTTGTCTTCATGCGGATCGCTGTAATCATAGTCTGTCTGGGAGAGAGAGCCGTCCTGCAGCAGTCAGAGTCCCTGGTGGCGTGGAGGTGAAGATGCGATGAGGCGGTCTGGGTTCTGGAACCAAGCTGGAACGCACGCGGCTGATGTGACATCAGGTGAAGGTGGTGGGCGGTAACGTGTTTCGGAGCATGCAAGGCTACTTCGTCAGATTCCAGGGGTCTGAAGAAGGAGCTGTGGATGCTCCGAAACACGTTACCGCCCACCACCTTCACCTGATGTCACATCGGCCACGTCTGTTCCAGCTTGGTTCCAGAATCTGGGCCGCCTCATCGCATCTTCGCCTCCTCGCCAATCCACGTCACCAGGGACTGACATCTGCAGCTACACTTAGAGGCGCCTTTCTCTTTCCTTTATGACCCTCCAGAGCTGCTTCTTCTCTACAAAGCGATGCCTTCAGTGCTATCTCTCCACTGCTACCAAGGACCGGATATCCAGCCTCTCTACTGCACTTACCACCCCTCCCATTTATGCATTGTCTGTGAGCACCCCCCCCCCCCTGCATTGCTGCTGTCTTCTTCCGACCTTGGCTCACTGTCTCACCCTGACCTGCACATGATCAGGTGCTCTCCATTTTTTAGCACTGAGCTGAAAATGTAGAGACCGATCTGCTGAAAGCCTAAAAATTTACTCGGGGGGGGGGGGGGGGGGCTCTAGGTTTCAGCAAAATAGCAGCCTCCGGCCAGAAGAGACGGGAGCACTGCTTGAGACCATTTACAGCATGCACTAATTTTGGTAGAATAAATAACGTGGAATGTATGTTTCTTGCTAAAATTCTTATGGCTAAAGTTCCACCTTTTAAGTTATTTTAAGGTGGAACTAAACCCATCAGTTTAATGTTTTCTCAAATCGGGTACATTCAAGGCATGCCGTGAATTACTGTCACAGCTTTATATTTATAGAGGTGGGATCATAGGACAATAGAAGTCTGCTTAGAACAAACACTATCGGCTATTTGTTGACCACCATGCCAGTGCATTCAGAATCGGTGACCTGGAATGGTTATAGCGATACCCATGCTTGTTTCGGTCTATAAAATTTTGAAGCAAATGCATCCAGGCTATTAATTTCAGGAGGCCGGTAATGGCATCCTCCATACTTTTCTTATTATAAGTGTATTTCTACGTTGGTTAGGATCCAGCCCACTACAAAAGCCAGGGACAGGATTCAGATTACGGGGCATAAATGATTCAATTAAGCCAGTTAATTATAAAAAGATTTTCCCTGTATAGAAGATCAAGCAGTGTTTTATTTCTAAATGTGTTTCCTTTACAAAGAAGGACTTATAATTTTTAAAGTGGTAGTAACCTCCTGAATTCTCTTTTTTTTTGTTTGTCTTTAATATAAGCTTGCCTGTAGGTAAAATTACTATCTCCTAAATGTGCAGCGTTTAGGAGATATTTCAGCGAGCAGCAGCTGAAGACGTCGCCAGCGCATGTGCTCTGAAGGAACGGCATACCCGTGCTGTCCCTCAAGAGCTCTGTGCCGTGGCCAAGACTCCTGCATGTGTAACAGTGACGTCCTCGACCATTCAAGCGAACCTGGAAGGAAGACCAGGTGAAGATGGAAGCCTCTGCAGCAGTGATGGCACGCAGCTGGAGGGCTTTCTTTCAATGTATTTTTATAATGTGCTACTACATTATGCCCATACCTTGCCCATATATATTAAAGCTTATCTAAATCTAAGAACAACATACAAACATGTCAGTCCTTATATGTGGTGTCCCCATTCGTTTCCTTTTCTGTTCCTTTTTTTTTTTTTTTTTTTTTAGTTCTCCCCTACTTTGACTTGGTGGTCCTGCAAGTAATGCAATTCCTGTGTTAGGGTTACAGTGCTCACTCATGGGGTTCTGTAGTCCACAGGGTGACATGAGAACAATGCTAACTGATAAGTCAGCAGAGGCAGGGAGCACAAGATTTCTGGCAGGATCAAAGGGATTTTTTATTTTATTTTTGCACTGATAGACCACTGTGAACGGTAAAGTTAGCAAATAAGAGAGGTTCAGTGTTAAGATAAACATACACTGTAAATACAGCACTAACCGTTCATACAACCTTGTTACACTGCACTTGCCAATGCAAGGAAAAACGACTAGGACCTTTAGCGAGAAGTCTGTGTGGGTACAAGCACAGAGATACAGTACATGTGAGATTACCTTTTTAAATAACCAATAATATATAAACAAATAATTTGCAGAGGAATGTTGCCTGCTCACATCCTCAATCTGTTCTTTACAGACCCTCAGCTGGAAAGATTGTTGGCGCAGGGCTACTGTTTGCTGGAGGTGGAGTTGGGGGCACCATGCTTTATGCTCACTGGGATCCAAAGTTCCGTGAAAATGTTGAAAAGTCCATACCTTACTCAGACAAACTTTTCGAACTTGCACTAGGACCTGCACCCTACAACCTGCCAGTGCCAAAGAAACCGGTAAGATTTGCCTATAGCTTTTTCCAGTGGTCAATACACAAGGTCTATACAAAATGAATGACCATACACATGTGTTTTTAGAAAGATAGCAGGCTAACAATGCACGGGTAGATGAACTGCTGAGAGAATGTAAAAGTAACACTGAGAATAAAACCTTTCCCATTTTTTCGTGGCTTATGGTATGCTTCTTAAAGCGGAGCTCCGCCCAAAATGGGAAGCTCGGCTTGTTTGCGTTCCCCCCACCTTTCAGGGGGGGAGGGTGGAGCAGTTACCTGGTTGAGAAGTACCCGCTCTCGACTCCCGACGGATCTCGCCGTGGCTAAGTCACCCCGGAAGTTTGGCCTCCCCCCCGCCGGGCTATTCACAAACTGCAGCGTTCTTCACGCATGCGCAGTAGGGAAGCCGCAAGGCTTCACTGTCGATTTCCCTTTACAAGAAATGGCGGCAGCACCCGAGAGCCGAATTTAAAAATTGGCTGAGTTGAAGACACCTCTGGATTCGTGGACAGATATGTGTCCTAATATTAACCACTTCAGCGCCGGACCATTTTGCTGGCCAAAGACTGGGCCACTTTTTGCAATTCGGCACTGCGTCGCTTTAACTGACAATTGCGCCGTTGTGCGACATGGCTCCCAAACAAAATTGACGTTGTTTTCCCCCCACAAATAGAGCTTTCTTTTGGTGGTATTTGATCACCTCTGCGGTTTTTATTTTTTGCGCTCAAAAATAGAGCGACAATTTTGAAAATTCAATATTTTTTACTTTTTGTTGTAATAAATATCCCCCAAAAATATATAATTTTTTTTATTTTTCCTCAGTTTAGGCCGATATGTATTCTTCTACATATTTTTGGTAAAATAAAATCGCAATAAGCGTTTATTGATTGGTTTGCGCAAAAGTTATAGCATCTACAAAATAGGGGATAGTTTTATGGCCTTTTTAATTATTTTTTTAATTTTTTTTTATTACTAGTAATGGCGGTGATCAGCAATTTTTATCGTGGCTGCGACATTATGACACCGTTTTGGGACCATTGTCATTTTTACAGCGATCAGTGCTATAAAAATGCACTGATTACTGTAAAAATTACACTGGCAGTAAAGGGGTTAACCTGTAGGGGGCGCTGAAGGGTTTAAGTGTGACCTAGGGAGTGCTTCTAACTGTTAGGGGGCGTGGCTTGCCGTGACACGTCACTGATCGCTGTTTCTGATGACGGAGCAGACGATCAATGACATGTCACTAGGAAGAACGGGGAGATGTTGTGTTTATACTATAACATCTCCCCGTTCTTCAGCTCTGTGACACGATCGGCGGACATCGAGTCTGCGGGCATGGTCACGGAGCTCGCGGCAGGGTCGCGAGCGCGCCGGCGACCACTCGACTCACAAATTAAAGGGGACGTATATATACGGCCATTTGCGCAGCCGTGCCATTCTGTCGACGTATAAGTTTGTGCAGCGGTCGGGAAGCGGTTAAATTTTTTTTTTCTGAAACCAATAGGCATATACTGTTAAAAAACCAACCAAAAATAAAACGAACTTTACTTTTGCTGGCAGAGATTAATTGGGTTTGAAGATCAATTTTTTATTTATTTGATCCCATGGTTTGTTGGCTGTGGGTGTCATGGTTGCTGAATCCAATAGCTAGTAGTGGAGATTTCTCCATCCAAGCTGGTAGCAGCGATATGGGAATCAAACCGTTTTCAGTAAGCCCACAAGCTAAATGAGGAGAAATCGAGCCGTGTGTGTCTATCTTTACTCCACATGGAACAGCCTGCTCTTCAATTCTCTTGTTATGTGTGATCTTCATTTTGAAGGAACTGTTTCATTTTCAGCATGAGAAGCCTGGACCCTTAAAAATCTCCTCAGTTGCAGAAGTAATGAAGGAATCCAAGCAGCCTAAAAAAGAGACTGTAGAGGCACCACCAGCAGCCCATGAAACTTCAGAAGGTAAATCCATTGTGTGGCAAAATAGGAGAGGCTGGAGGGTGGGGGACACACACCCTGCATTAACTGCTGTATGTAGTTTGTTTTCTGGAGCCCCCTGTACTACAGTATAGAAACAAGAGATGCCGCTGCTCCAGGTCGGTCCACGCTGCAACATCTCACACACCTGCCGGAAGGGTGCTCACCCAGCTCGCATGCTGCACACAAGGTAGAAGAGAAATCCCGGACGGCCGCACTCCAAACCTAATCCTCTTTATTAACATGTAAAAAATCCAAGGGAGTGCACCATACAGCGGGGGGGGGGGGGGGGGGGAAAGCAAGGTTGATGCGTTTGGTGCATTAGTGCTTAGCCCTGACCTTGATAGATTATGAATAAGCGCTAACGCACAAAACGTGTCAACCTTGATCTCCCCCCCCCCCCACTATATGGTGCACTGCCTTGGATTTTTTACATGTTAATAAAGAGGATTACATTTGGAATGCGGCCGTCCAGGATTTCTCTTCTACCTTGTGCTACAGTAGTTTTATACCTCACAGGGTGGTGATGGTACTTGTTTTATCTTTCCCTCAATGTCTGTAAAGTCATGTGTGGAGAGGGGAGTTTGTAGACATCATATGATTAGCAGGCTGTAAACGTTGGGCTGTCTTGTATATTGTCTCTGTGCCAACCTGCAGTCAGCAGGGCTATATTTATATCGTGTACAGTATATGGTCATTACTTTTTTTGGTCCAAGCAAGGTGCCCTCTAAATCCATTTAATGTTCACTGTCAGAAATGATTACAGGTGTTTTAATATATCTGGGAACCACATTTTATTACTTCTCCAGCTCCTAGGTGAGGGTGACAACATTCTCCCCCTGGCCAGATCTCGGAGAATGTTGATTAACCCAAATTTCGCAAGAAGACCAACCTGAACTGTGCTGCAGCGTCATCTTGTAATATTTGAGCTACTCTGCATTCCCCAGGAATATACAGTGTAAAGGGACTATCCTCAGGTGATGCATAAGGATGAGATCCAGCGTGTTCACAAAGCCCACGTGCAGAGACCGCCAGGAAGTCGGCACTGCGGTTCGCTAATCGCAGGCAGTGAGACATTTCCTGATCTCTGCAGCCACGCATCGGGACAATGTCTCACTGCCTGTGATTAGCACAGCGCAGTGCCGACTTCCTGGCGGGCTCTGCACGTGGGCTTTGCGAACACGCTGGAGCTCATCCTTAGTGATACACAGATGAAACCCATCTTCCTACATAAGTTGTATTGGTTTATCTGCAGTCTTCTCTACATCTGTTCAAAGTGCTGAATTTTAAAGCTTGATTGAGAGAGTTCAGAAAAAAGGGGGCGGAGAGCTGAGGTTACACTCTGCACAACTCGGTGAGGAGAGCTCAGTGAGGAGAGCTCTGAGAGGTGATTGGAGGGAAGGGATACACCCCCTTCACAAAGCACACATGAACAGAGCTGAGACTGTCAATCAGCTGGAGCTTCCTCCTCTGTCACCATTTTTCTCTTGGTGTCAGGAAAACTTGTCAGAAGTGACTCATGCTGAAAGCAGAAGAACCAGGCAGCAGACGGAAATGACACTTGGTGCACTTAATAGAGACAAGCACACACTATAGAGGGATATACTTTGTTCATATTTCATGTCTGAGAATTATCACCACTTTAAGTCTCTCTTAACGCAACTTGTATAGTGCAGGGGGTGATGTCCTCCTCTTATCAGCAGGATGATGACATCAACCCCTGCACTATTTAAGCGTGTGTGTGTGCGATACATACATACATACCCGATTCTTGTCCGAATTCACAGTTCGCACTGCAATCTGTGAACCGATCGGTGGGTGTCATGAACTTTGTATTGACACCCGGAGCGGTTTGCAGAGAGCAGTGTGGACCGCCGGCGATTCAGGTGCGATCGGGAACTCGCACTGGATTCGCAGGATTTCCCGCATCGCACCAGTGTGAACCGGCCCTTAGTGTGATTTTGCTACAGAGCAGTTTGAAGGGGCCCTAAAGAAAAATATTAGAGCAAAGGTTTGCTGTGTCCAGCTCTGGTGTGTTCTGTTTCCAGGTACGTTGTCGGCTACATCACTTAGGTGCAATAACCAGGATAATAACGGAGGTATTTTATTTCCTATTGCCTCTAAAACATGACTATGTCGCTGACATTTTTGCAAAGCACGAGGGCTTAGAATCCATTACCAGCATTGCTGAGATTAGTGGTTCAACAGCCAATAGGAGCACAAGCTACATGACACTTGTATGCTTCGCGATTGTGTAGTTTTTCTTACAGCAATTTAAAAATATACTTGCATGCCACATACCCTCCATCCAGAATCAGCTCGGTTTGTGTTCATCACTGTGTTTTGGAATATTAGATGTAAGCCCCTAGGGGCAGAGACTGGTGGAATTTGTCAGCACTATGTAAAAAATAATTTTGTTTCTTTCTGTGTATTCATTACTTGTTCTTTCTTGCTAGCTTCATTGCATGTAGCACAGATTCTTTCTGCAACCGGTGATGCCGTTTCAGTCCCAGCTCCTGTTGTGCATGAAGATGCGACCTCCAAGGCAGCGGAGCAGAAACCAGAACACCATGGTAGCTCAGGTATTGTGCACAACTGCTACTTCTAGTGTCAGAACTTCGGAAGTGCCTGAACAATGTTTTTATAGCTGCTGTTTTTGGCTTCAGACGTTGTTTTCAACAGTCAATAAACTCTCCAGCATGTTATCCTGTGTGTCCATGCACACATAGGCTGTTATCAACTGTTTTTGGCTGGGGAAAAAAAACTAGCTCTAACGTCAAACGCAGATAAACGCATCTCACCAGTGTTTTTTTTTTATTTATTATTATTTTTATTTTTTTTGATCCATTAAAAAAAAAAAAGCTTAAGAACGCTATTGCAAAAACGTTGAAAAACTCACTGCAAAGCTACTGACATTTTTATAACGTCCAGTGTGCATGAGGCAGAATAGTTGATTTTTTTTTTTCTGATTTCCCCCAACCCCCCCCTCAGAAGCGGATCACTGTAAGGAGTGTGAGCATGAGGATAAACACCATCTGAAGGAACGGCCTGCAGAGGAGGTGGCTGCTCGCCTTGTTCAGCAAGACAAGGAAGAGAGGGAGAAGATAGACTGTAAGTTATTCTGCCTTTTTAAGGCTATTCACCTTACAGACTTGATCATTTTTAAAGCGTTTCAGCCATCTTTTTTAATGACAGAATAGTAGCTATGGAGTAAGATGGAGCACAAAGTCAGCTACTGACCCGAATTAAGTGCAGGCAATTAGAGATTGCTGCAAATGCCTGCAGTGGCTTTCATTCCTTTCAGTCTGTTCTGGTTGGGCAATGGGCATCGCTGGAGAGAGATAAGGCTCAGGTAAGTAATTAGGAGGTGACGGGGGGGGGGGGGGGCTGCTACTACACACAAGTTTTTTATTTTTTTATCTTCATGCACAGGTTACATTTTTACTCTGGAATACAAAACTCTAATAGTTTGACTACATAACCAAGACCTGTCTGCATAACACCTTCTATACCTGTGTCATCCCCTCGTGACTGTGAAATAGGCCCTATGCCGCCACCCTCCTCATCACACCCTCACCTTTCTCCCCCAGCCTTGCCTATACTTCCTATTCCTTTCCACTTTTTCCCCCTTTTTTAGGTGTTCTTTTTATAATACCCCTTTCAATCGCCTAGTGTGCCAGATGTTCATCGTTTGAACGCACCCCCCACTTTTTCATGTTACACCTTCAAAATAAAAGCAGTTCTGTCCTGACAAGTTCAGTTTTTAAAGCTGAATTCCAGGATTTCAGCTACTTTGTAAAGAGTGAAGGTACACTAGGAGTTAAAGTGGATGTAAACCCTCACATATACCCAATGAAGTGCCCAGCCTCAGATGATACACAGGGATGAAACCAATCTTCCTACACAAGTTTTACTTGTATATCTGCTGTCTTCAGCTTTCTACACTCTTTAGAACATGCACATCCTGTTAGAAAATATTTATTATAGCAAAAAAGTAAAAAATATTTTTTTTTTTATTTCAAAATTGTCCCTGTATTTGTGTTTGTTTTGATTTATAGTGCAACAATAAAAAACGCAAAGGTGGTCAAATACCACTAAAAGCTCTTTGTGGTAAAAAAAGACATACATTTTGTTTGTGTACAACGTCGCATGACCGCGCAATTGTCAGTTAAAGCAACGCAGTGCCTTATTGCAAAAAATGGCCTGGTCATTAGGGGAGTAAATTTTTATGGTCCTTAAGTGGTTAAAGTGATTGTAAAGTCTTGTGTTTGTTATTTTAATAGAGAAAAAAAAAAAAAAACCTAATATACTTACCTGCTCTGTGCAGTGGCTTTGCACAGGGTAGACATGATCCTCCTCTTCTCAAGTCCCTTGCTGGAGCTCCTGGCAACCTTGCTATAGGGGCACCTAGATTTGCGCTATAACTTCTGCGCAAACCAATCAATATACGCTTATTGCGATATTTTTTGGTAACAAAAATAAATAATTTAAAAAAATATGTAGAAAATACATATCGGTCAAAACTGAGGAAAAAATTTTGTTTAAAAAAAAAAGGGATATTTATTAAAGCAAAGTAAAATTTTTTTTTTTTGTTTTTTATAGTGCAAAAAAAAAAAAAACTGCAGAGGTGATCAAATACCACCAAAAGAAAACTACTTGTGGGAAAAATGTACATCAATTTTGTTTGGGTATAGCGTTGCGCGACCGCGCAATTGTCAGTTAAAGCGATGCAGTGCCGTATCGCAAAAAATGGCCTGGTCTGGAAGGGGGTAAATTCTTCTGGGGCTGAAGTGGTTAAGATGAAAAAAAACTGCCTTTACAACCACTTTTAAGTCCAACTAGGTGCATGACTTCTCTATTATTTACATTTGACAGGTTTGCCAGACACACTCCAGGAACTAAAAGGAGAGGAGCAACTATGCCCACCCCTGTTGCCCATTCACAGAAGCCTTGGTATTTTGTGAATGTTTTCACATAATATGAAGGCTTCTGTGATTTGGGCAGGAGGAGGGGAGGGGCTGGCATTGCAGATGCAGTGACTCTACTGTTGAAGATGCAGAGATCACAAGGATCAGCATCAGGCTCCTGGAAATACAGCGATGGCCATCTTCCAGGAGTACTATAAACCTGTCAAAAGGGAAAGTCCAGGAGATGTCATGCCCCTCCTTGGACTTGGCTCATAGAGTAGCTTCACTTTTTACAAAGGAGCTGAATTCTTGGTATTCATCTTTACACATAACCCTGATTCAGGCAAGATGAGCAACTTCTGTTCGCACACCCTTTAAGTCACATGAGTAATAATCGTTTTAATATTCTGTACAAAAAGCAGTTGGTTGACTTTTGTGGTCTGTTTTCTATTGTTAGCATAATAAAACAGGCTTTGTATTGTCAGTATCTTGTTTTACGCTATGAAATTATGTTGTATAGCTATAGCAGCAGTCCTGGAGGAAGCACTGGGTGGCACTGCCCGGATCACACTCCAAGCCATCTCGTCCCAGGAGGCGGCAGTGCAAGCTGTTAACTTCCACGCCCAGAAACTGCGAGAGGCCATGGAAGACACTCAGGTGAGCAGAAGTCCAGATACAGGCGGTGCTCTGATTCTTTCAATGTGTGGTTGTTGCCTGCATTTCACTTCTACACTCATTGTTTGTTTGATTATTTTACAGGTTCCTGCAGAGCACAAGTCCTTGCAGTGGAGGGATTTGGAGGATGCCTTGAAGGTGCGCAGCAGAGCTGTGGATGAAGCCGCAGATTCTCTTCTTAAAGCAAAGTTCGTATTCATGCTTTATCTCTTATATATGAGTGTGTGTGTGTGTGTGTGTGTGTGTGTGTGTGTGTGTGTGTGTGTGTGTGTGCGCACCTGCATGTTCTCACTGTTTGCTTTGTGAATAAGTTTACCCTAATATCAATACCTAGTTTTATCAGCCTTTTGCTGATCTCTCCTGGGAATACTATTTGCTTGGTTGTCATAATGGTTCTTTGGCTATAATGCGTCACTGACCTGGAACAAGTTTAGATATGAGAATTGCTGACTTTGCTTTGACACTCACGGGCTGCATGCCTCTTCTGGGTCATGCACTCTGTGGTATTGAAGCCAAACACAGCCATGTAACTAGCATTTTCAGACTTTTTCTACCCTCAATACTTTCAAAGAGAATTGTGGGATTTAAAAATAAAATAAAAAATAAACCTACATACTTGCCTAGATGGATGCAGCATTGTTCCAATGCTGCTTCTGTCCCCCGCCGCCTCTAAGACTGAGAACTTAGTGATTAAAGACCACTGATCACTCAGTTCTCAGTCTTTAGTGAGCAGGAAATCGGTGACTATCGGTCACCACTCTCTGCTCTGCCCCTCCAGCACTCACTGGAGTGCTGAGATGTGGAAGGGGTGGTAGCAGCAGGCTCAGGCTCTCAGCGGCACACTGAGCAGCTGCTGGTCAGGAATCTGGGTGGATCCCTCCAGTGTCTTGACCAGCTGTGATGTCACCCGATAATGGGCTTTAGCCTGCTGTTGGCTGAACACGGGTCACTGGAGTGCAGAAATAAGTGCACTCCTGTGACCCACAGGAGAAGTAGGGTTAAAGTGGTTGAAAAGGCAGAGGGTTTTTTTTTTTATCTTTACCGCATGCTGCCCGCCCACTCACCGTCAAATGGAGGGACGGTGTGGCTCTCGTTCTGGGATGACGTCCTGGAACGGCTGCTATCGCGTAATTGCGGCGATCGTGTCACCCCCTGATTACAGGAAAGCCCCAGCAATGCCCATCAGTGCCAGTCAATGCCTGCTCATTAATGCCGCCTAATCAGTGCAGCCTCCCAGCACTGTCTAGCAGGAGAGAAGACTTGATTATTCTCTGTTGCAGTAAAGTAATACTTACAGGTCTTATCTCTCCCTAAGTCTGTCAATAGGCAGTAAAGGGAGAAGCGGCACACTGATGAGCTCATCTTCATTACTCTGCACTCTTCCCCTTGTTAGGTCATGAGCACTGTAACACACCCGACTTTCTCTTTGTGCTACTTCTTTCTCTTCTAGTCTGAGCTCTGCTGTACAGGGGTTTGCAATAACTTGATACCAGGTCAAATTTAGGCATTTTCACTGCTTAAATGTAAAATAATACATTTGTTATTGTACTAATAAATGCAAAGCTGCATTAATTTGTCTACTGTGTGTGCATCTATTTTAGCTTTCATGATCAAAAAAATTGGCACATCTGACATTTTTTCTCTGCTGTTGTCTGAACATTTTTATTTTTGTAGGGAGGAGCTGGAACGAATGAAGGGTGTTATTGATGATGCCAAAAAGAACGCTCTGAATGGAGCCAAGCCTCACATTATTTCAGCTGAAGAGAACCTCCATCGTATGATCGTGGACCTGGACAACGTTGTTAAAAAAGTACATCTTCTACTTTGTATATGTTGCTTGGTTCTTTTTTGTAGACTTTGGTAATCTGCACCAAGAACCCAAAAACAAAATGTCGCCATTTTTTATGCCTCAACTAAACCATAATGTGACACCTAAGACGTAATACTCTTCCTACCACAACCCCAAAACGTAAAGCCCAGTGGAAGTTGAATGTAAAATTTATTATCAAAATTGAGGATGCTTTAAACATAAATCTATAATATTGCACAGGCATTGACCACTGTTAAAGCAGTATTAAACCCAAAAGAAAACCTTTAACAGCTTGCCGACCGACAGCTGTCGATTGACGGTGGAAGAATGGCACTTATGCGCAAATTGCCGTAGCTGTACGGCGGGCGCTTTAAGGCTACCCGCGATTGCTCCTGAGAAAGAGAGAACGGAGATCTGTCAATGTAAACAGACAGATCTCCGTTCTGTCAGGGGTGAGGAGAACGATCTGTTGTTCCTACTGCTTAGGAACAACGATCGGGCTCCTCACTCAGGCAGTCCCATCCTCTACAGTTAGAATCACTCCCTAGGACACGCATTTTAAAGTGGTTGTACAACCACTTTTACCTACAGGTAAGGCTTACCTGTAGGTGCTTGAAATTTCTCCTAAACCTCCACGGTTTAGGAGATATTTACAATGGAGACGTGCGCCAATGTCTACGGTGCAGGCGCCCTTTAGAGGTGGCAATCGTGCCGTTTCTAAAGGAGGTCATTCCATGACTGGCGGCTCCCGCGTGCATGCACGGGAGTGACGTCATCGCGGCTCCGGCCAATCACATCGTCGGAGCCGCGATACCCGGAAGTAACTCCGGGACGACATGTCGCCGGCTAGTCCTGTCGGGCACCGCAGCGGGGGCTTTGATCACATACTAGCTCATTATGCCTCTGTCTTGCAGGTGTTAGTTTTTATTTTTTTTCAAAAGTGGGTTTACAACCACTTTAACCCCTTGATCGCCCCCTAGTGTTAACCCCTTCCCTGCCAGTGACATTTATACAGTAATAATAGCTATTTATAGCTCTGAACGCTGTATAAATGTCATTGGTCCCAAAGTAGTGTGAAAGGTGTCCGATCTGAATGTCGCAGTCCCAAAAAAAATGCAGATCTCCGCCGTCGATTCCTAGTTAAAGTAATAATAAAAATGCCATAAATCTATCCCCTGTTTTGGAGACGCTATAACTTTTGCGTAAACCAATCAATATACGCTTATTGCGCGTTATTTTAGGTTTAAAAAAAAATGTAAAAGAATACAGATTGACCTATACTGATGAAGACGTTTTTTCGGTGCCCATGACGACTGAGAATTCATATTCATTTAATTTCATGATATTCATTAAAAAATTAATATAATACAATTTATATATATATATATATATATATATATATATATATATATATATATATATATATATATATATATAATTTTTTCTATTTAAAACTGTCCATTTCGGTTTTTGCCCACGTGTATCCTTAATTTTTGGTATTGGAATTTTCATTTCGGTGCATCAATAATTAATTAATATTGCAGTTTACCAATTCTTAGGCTGGCCATACACAGTTTGAATCTCGGCCGGTTCAGCAAGTACCGGCCAAGATTTGAACCGTTAATTGACAGGCTGAATGTACCAAGTGGATTGATTTATAAACTTGGGTACAACCACCCTGCCGGATACTCTTAAGCCTCGTACACACGGTCGGACTTTTCCGTGTTTTTTTTTTTGTCCGAACGGAGTTGGTCGGGAACACCCATAGCATACACACCACAGGACTCTTCTGCAAACTTTCCCAAAACTTTTTGCAACATCACGTGTTTTTTCTGCTCTTTACCGCCACCCTTTGGTCAACTTCTGCTATTGTAGGTCGATTTTAACATTAGTTGTTTTGTCAAAAGTTAGATGGTTTTCTGTACACACGGTCGGACTTTGCTCCATCGGACTTTTGTTGGGCAAAAGTTTGTCCGTTTGCAGACCCAACTTTTTGTCCGATGAAAACAAGAAAAAAGCAAAAAAAGTTTGTCCGATGGAGCGTACACACGGTCGGATTGTTGGTCCAACTTGCTCAAAGTTTGTTGGCCAAAAGTCCGACCGTGTGTACGGGGCTTAAAGACTATTGCTACTGGCAGGAGCAGACAATTGCTCGGCAGGAGGGCTTTCCCTGTCAGCACTGTCTGTGTTGATGAGGGAATTGTGTGAATTTCTTTCCTGAAAGAAAGGAAAGAAATTTGCACTGTGTATGACCTTCCTTAGATGTGGTGGCGGCATTAGGTAATAGCCACGTGTGATGTGAAGTCTTCATGAATGAAAGAACTGAAATCCAATGAATAAAAGGGGGCTAGATGATGCTGGATGTTCTCCAGCCAGGAAAAGAGGCAGGCTCTAACTGCCTTGCTGAAGAAAGGGCTTAATCATGTTAGATGTTCAGGTAGAAAATAAAATATCTCCCTGACTTGCTGCAGATTTTAATGCACACTGTATAAAGCTCACATTGTGCTGTTTTAGCTTTTTTTTTTTTTTTTTTTAAGATCATTAGGGAGTGAATGAAAATACACATGTACATTTTCTCACAAAAGTGAGTACGCCCCTCACATTTTTGTAAATATTTTATTATATCTTTTCATGTGACAACACTGAAGAAATGACACTTCCCTACAATGTAAAGTAGTGAGTGTACAGCTTGTATAACAGTGTCAATTTGCTGTCCCCTCAAAATAACTCAACACACAGCCATTAATGTCTAAACCGCTGGCAACAAAAGTGAAAATGTCCAACTTGGGCCCAAAGTGTCAATATTTTGTGTGACCACCAATATTTTCCAGCACTCCCTTAACCCTCTTGGGTATGGAATTCACCAGAACTTGACAAGTTGTCACTGAAGTCCTCTTCCACTCCATGACGACATCACAGTGCTGGTGGATGTTGGAGACCTTGCCCTCCTCCGCCTAACCTTTGAAATGTGAGGGGTGTACTCACTTTTGTGAAATACTGTATCAGGCAAACGCGCGCATTTAACTACATATTAAAATTGTTGTAAGGAATAAAAATGCAAATAGAAGTGCATCAAAGAAGTACACTGAATAATCTTTGTCTTTTAAAGAGGAAGTAAACCCTGATGGGTTTTACTTCCTCTTTGTTCCCTGCAAAGTAAAAGCATAATGGGCTACTATGCATCGCATACTAGCCCATTATGTGCCACTTACCTGCAGAAGAAGCCCGCGCTTTCTGTCTAATCGTGTCCATCCGCAACCCCTCTTCCTTCTGGGGCAGTGGACTCCGGCTCTGCTATTGGCCGGAGTCACGTGGCGTCACTCCTGCACATGTGTGCGGGAGCGGACAGTCACGGCACAAGCACTATAGAAACGGCACAAATCGTGCCTTTTCTTCAGTGCGAATGTGCCGATTTATGCCGGTGTATATGGCGAATATTTCCTAAACCGTAGAGGTTTAGGAGATATTTCCAGTACCTACAGGTAAATGTTATTATAGGCTTACCTATAGGGAAAAGTGGTTGTACACGGTGTACAACCACTTTAAGGGTGAATGGGGGGCATATGCTTGGAAAAAAAATGCAAGGTGAATGTTAATAGTATATTTGTTCACTACAGGTACAGGCAGCCCAGTCGGAAGCAAAGATCGTAGCCAAGTACCATGAACTGGTGGCCGTGGCAAGAGAAGACTTCCAGAAAGAGCTGGATAGTGTCACCCCAGAGGTGCAGTCCGGCTGGAAGGGCCTCAGTAAGTGTGTCTCTTCCTATTGGCTGTGCATCCTGATCACAAATTGCACTTTTTATCCTCCTCTTTGTATATTAAATACATTTTTTTTTTTTTTACCGGTTAAATGTGTGACAAAAAGGTGTGCAGAAGGTTTAGTTTATCCAGTCTTCTGAGGACTTCTCTTTGTTTTAGATATGTGTCGACTACTGATAGGTTCATTAAATCCTGGCACAGTGCCTGTGTTTTTTTTTTTTTGTGATTTGTCGCTTCTTTTAATCTTAATTTATTTGGAGCTGTTATGCTAAAGTCTTTTGTGATTTTTTTTTTTTAGTTTGTTGCTTAGGGATTGAGATGTCTGAGGTGATGGCAGAGAGCAGTCATGTGAATTCTGTAGTCTTTTATGTTGGTACGGACTGATCTGTTGTAACCGTCAACATAAGTAATCAAATTTGAGCGTTCTTTTTCCTGTCCTGATCTGCATTCAGTATGTCCTGTAATTGCAACGCTGCCTTTTCTTTGCATCTTATTTTGTTGCTTTTGTTTGATGATGCATTGCATTTAAACAGGTGGTCAGGAAGTGGTTACAGAGTTTAGGGTGACTTATCTGGGTTTAGTTCAGGAAATGCATTAGATGAAAAACCTGCTATATCTTACAGCTATAAACATAAAAAGCTAAAACCGTGCATGTTCGAGTTTTCTATCTTTGCTCCAACCGTGGATTTCTCAGAAGGCCCTGAGGTTGGAGCCCCTCATGTTGTGCTCCTCTTCATTTGTTAATGAACCTCACACAGTACACTGAGGGATGCAGACAGCGGGGGCACACCAGAATACAAAGCTGTACATTGAGTTTTTTGTGTATACTGTCCCTGGTTTGAAGATTCCCACAGCCGGTCTTGGCACCAGCTGTAGAGTACAGATCTGTGAAGGGAGCACAGGTAAGATGAGCATAAAAGGTTCAAAAGATGGACTTTTTGGAGACCATGTCACCTTGCCTTGCATGAGCCAGCTGACTGGTCTCCTTCTCCTTTTTTTTTTTTTTTTTTAAGATGGAGAATGGTACAGAACTTAACAGCACTGGTTTGATATACGCAAATTTAATTTAATTTTATTTTTGTAAGATAAGAATATAAGCTGTATGATGCTTGCCAGGACTTTGCAAAGGTGCAGTTCTACTTTTTGTAGGCAATATCTATGGCAGTAGACATTCTTGGTAATGAAAAACCTTATTTGTAGCCTTTCAGTCCAGATTAATCTTTTTCAACCTTTTTAACTTCGAAGAACCCTTTAAAATAACTTGCTGGTCTCAGGGAACCCCTGCTAATATTTGCTCTATCTACAGCTATTGGTACATTGGTGGTAGAGATGCACCAAAATTTCGGCGGTCAGAAATGGTGGCAGAATAAATAAAAAGGTTGCGATAATGGCGCTGAAAACGCCCACGATTTTATTGTTATGTGTTTCATGGGTCATGTGATTTAAAAACCACATCAAAAACACAATTGATGCGTTCTTGCTGTGTTTTTTCATTGCATTTCAGTGGGGGGGGTGCGTGTTTTTTTTTTTTTTTTTAAACACCACAATGGAAAAGCAGCGGACCAGTGTGAAGACATACCGGTACATAGAATTTTAAAGGGATGCATTTTACTTTAGATTTTCTTGCGCTAAAGGTGCCGATAGATTATTTATATATTTTTTTTTATATTGAACAATTCGGTTTTCGGCCAGGAGCATCCTAAATTTTCGATTTTTAGCACCAAAATAAGTGGTGGGATATCTGGGAAGAATGCTGCTTACATTTGCACTCATTGGGTAGACTGCCCCCTTCCAGATGGCCAAAAGATGAATAGTGTCTGGTTATTTATCTAAGGCCCCTTTCACACTGGGGCGGGAGGTGCGGTGGCGGTGAAGCGCAGCTATTTTTAGCGGCACTTTACCGTCGGAATTGCGGCAGTATTCGGCCACTAGCGGTGCGGTTTTAACCCCCGCTAGCGGCCGAAAAAAGGTCAATCCTGCCGGCAATGCGCCTCTGCAGAGGCGCATTGCCGGCGGTATAGCCGCGGTGTCCATTGCTTTCAATGGGCAGCAGCGGTGGAGGAGCGGTAAACACACCGCTCCAAAGATGCAGCTAGCAGGACTTTTTTTCCCATCCTGCTAGCGCACCGCTCCAGTGTGAAAGCCCTCGGTCGGGGCTTTCACACTGGAGAAACAGCAGCCGCTGTTTCAGGTCGGTTTGCAGGCTATCTTTAGCGCAGTGGCGCCTGCAAACCGCCCCAGTGTGAAAGGGGTCTAAAAGGCATTCATTTCTCATTGATCACCTTTTGGAGGAAACCTAGGGTACCATCAAACCCTAGTTGAGAGGGCTGGTCTGGAATGAATGTGTTGGAGGTGGGTAGATTCTAGTGGATTCAGATTGTTCTTGACTATATAATAAAAGGTAATAGAGAATGATTAGTATAAATAATAAAGATCATGCAGAGTTTTACATGTGTATCTGTAATATTTTTCATTCATGTGAATAACCCGTAATTTCATTATTTGAAATGACCTATTTTAATATTTGCATGTTTCTCTGAATTCAGTGATTAACTAGACTTCCATTGGTGCATTTTAGCAGCATGTTAAGTGGAATAATGGCTTTGTTGCTGCAATGTATGCTGGCAGCTGATGTTGGGTTTATGTATACTGCATGCCAAACAATATAAATGTTGTTATATGTTGAATTAACGGAACAATCACAGACCAATTGATGCATGTTTACCACATTTGGGAGACAAACGGGCCACAGAGGGGCTAATCTGAGTTTAAAGTGGGAATATGTTATAAAAAAAAATAATTTCCATTCATTCTGAGGAATCTGAATGATTGTGTTCAACTGCACAGGCACTGTCAGGGAGAAGACCACAGCTGTGAATGAGGCAGAATTAGTTCATGTCACGACCCATCGCTATCCATGAGACCTCTGCACATCCATGGATTATTTTGTAGAACCATCTTCGAACGTGGGAGAGATGCACTTTGTGGATTGGTAATCTTCCTTCCCCCTACCACTCCCAGGGGTGGAGGAGGACCTGTTCAGAGAGTAGGAGGAAGAAAGTCTTGTAGACTTACATTGGTGTAAATATCTGTAGGCAAAGAGCAATGATGAGCACATATCCAAGGAGCTGGTCAGAGGAATAATGTCTTCTGATCGAGTGACTTATTGCTCTTTTGCATAGATTGGGCTGACTGTCTCCTGAATTCTACAAGAATGTATGTAGTGTAGTATTTGTCATATTTGCCACAGTCCTGTGTAATAACTGTAGCTTTCCAGGTTACATTTTTCTACATCTCAAATATCTGTGTATTGGTTTTCTGTGTTTGTTTGGTACTTCATGTTTATACGTCTTATCAGTTTGCATTAAATCTTTAAACTGTTAGAAGGCAGCTTTGTATTCTATACATGGATAACTGCTAAAGCTTTGTGAATTCTTGCTGGAGCCTGTTAATACAATTAGCGGGTCCTTAAAGTGGTATTAAATCCAAAGCCTAAAATGTGTCTGCACTAGTTTTTCTTTCTTTAGGTTTTTTTCCCCCCCACTGTCTTCGCCTGGTGATCTGGCCAGTGACACAACTCCTGTATTAGAGGGCCCCCACAATGGATGATTTGGGTTGAAAGGGGTTGTAAAGGCAGAAGATTTTTAATCCTAATGCATTCTATGCAATAAGATAAAAGCCTTCTGTGTATGCAGCAGCCCCCCTCATACTTACCTGAGCCCCATTTCTATCCAGTGATGTCCATGAGTCCCTTGGACTCTTTCTCCTGATTGGCTAAGACAGCGGCGGCGCCATTGGCCCCTGCTGCTGTCAATCAAAGTCAGTTACCCAATCAAGAGGGGGTGGGGCTGAACCAAACCACTTGCTGTGGGGGCACTCGACAGGAGGGAGGGGGCAGGAGCAGCGACGAGGGACCCGAGAAGAGAAGGATTCAGGCTGCCCTGTGCAAAGCCACTGCACAGAGCAGGTAAGTATAGACCTGTTTGTTTAAAAAAACAAAACGAGACTTTACATTCACTTTAATACCACTTTAAGATCTGTTCTATACTGCAGTGGATTAGACATTAATGGGCATCAAGCCTAAAGAAGTAAACTGCAATTTCCTTAACACAATGCCTCCCAAATGAAAGCCGTGGAGGTCCTGAGCTGTGTTTTCTCAGTTTAATGCTTTATCAAATTGACATCATTGCAGAAAACTTTCACTGAAAACTGATCTTTTTTTTAATGTATTTATTTGCTGGGCTTGTGGCATACCTCCCACAGTGGGCACGTTTTTTGTGGCTTGGTAGGAGCAGTTTTTAATGTGAAATGCACCATGTAGCATTCACAGTGATGTTCCCACCCTGTTTTCTCCTGAAGGTACTTACCTGGTAGCAGCTCCTAGGTTCTCTCTGATCTGCAGGACATTTGCAGCACACGACAATACAATTTAACTCTCGCTATTTATCTCTGTGATACAAAAAATGCAACAGATACACTTTTTGGTCTGTTAAGGTGCATTTGGCAGCCTATATAATTAAAAGGCTGCCTTATCACAGCATATGTTAAAGCAGACAATTTCACACTATTGACAATTTTTCTCTTCTTTTTTTAATGAATAGCCCCCCCCCCCCCCCCAACTACTTCTGAGTTTTTTTTTTTTGCCTAGGTGACAATGACATAACCCCTAAGCAGTCCGCACCCTCCTGGGATGCTTATGTATTGCATTGTAGGAGGCTTCAGGTCATTCATCTGAAAATGAGCATGCCTTGCAGCATGTCATCAGGGGACCGCTGTCTCTTCCTGGTTCTTGCAGCCAGCCCCTTGATGGAAGGTGCTGTGGCACGTCTGGCTGCAAGAACCAGGACAGTCGTCTCCCGAAGACCTCAGAAGAGATGATGGCAGCACGGGGCCACCATGATGATTCAGATTGCCTCCATCTGCTGGGTTTTATTGGGGACAGCTGCTGTTACAGATTTCAGCCCCACCTGCTAGGGAAATGGCAGCATGGCCATAAAATTGAATAGTTCTGTATGATCCACCCCTGTGTCCATCAACCAAGTTTGTAAACTGCAGCCAGATCGGAATAACGCTGCTGTTTTTAGTGGCTCTGCAAGAGATGGGTTCTGCAATATTACATGGAGGGGTTCCCTATCTAAGATCCTCATAAAATACACAGACTGCTCCATACTCATTATGGATTTGGCTTTTTTATGTATTAGGCAATCCTTTGATGTGAGAACTGCTTCGTAAAAGCAGAATAGAACCTGTAGAGCAGCGGTCCTCCACCTTTTTGGCACCGGGGACCAGTTGCATAGAAGAAAATTTTGCCAAGTATTTTGGGGCGGTGTGTTGGGGGAATAGCTGGTCTTGGTACATCAGTCATCAATGATTGAAGTGCATTATTTATATTATTACATTGTCCTATATAATAGGTTAACGCTCCATAATGCAGAATCAGTAAGAGCCCTGAGCTTGCCACCGTCGCCTATCACCAGATGCCACATTTCACTTGCCACCATCGCCTGCCACCAAATGCAGTTTTCTCTGTGCAGTGTATGAGCATAGGAGAGCAGTAACCTCCCCTGTGTGTCCCTGGAGACCGGAATTCTTCCATCCATTAAATCCTGTATCCCCCTGTGTGGTCCCAGGGATCAGCACTGTTAATTGTTGTCTGGCATTTGGGAGGTTAAGTGCCATCGGGGAATTCTTTGTCTCAACTTGGCTTGCTTTCTCTGATTGCTTCACTGACCTGACACATGCGCAGTAGCTGAAGGGATACAGGAGGCAGGGCGGCCGGGTGTCTGTCAGGCCACGGACCAGTACCGCTCTGCGACCTGGGGGTTGGGGGACCCCTTTTCTTGAATCTTGTGTATTACAGATGGAATTCCATTAATACTGTCATTCAGGGAGCACATTATTGGTAATTTGCACCCTTTGTGAAAATGCAGGTTGGTTTGCGTTGTCACGCCTTTCATTGTACTGGATGTCCACATTTGTAGTGCATTGAGATGCATATTAATGCATTTCTCTTTCATCGGAAAACTCATCAAACCGAATACACAGAGGTGAGAATCCACAAGTCCAGATGTGTGTACAATGTGTAGCAGTTGTCTTGGCCCACCAGTGCTTCCAGGAATTGAAAGACTTTAGTGGGTATTAACTGGGAGGTATGCCATGCCCCTGCTCTGTGAGTGTGTGTGTGTTGAGGGGGGTTTATCTCTGCATGTGGATATATTTAGTGTATAAGGATGTGCAGATTGGCGTTAACTTCTCTAAACCTCCCTTTTTTCTGTTTCAGAGATTTCCGATGTAGGTGAGTCCTGTTCCTTTCTGTCTGTAACACCCTCACTGTAGCTCCCTCTGTCACTGCTACTGCATGCCATTAACTTTTCACCGGTATGTCACCATTCCTCTACCGATAGTGTCACAGGGTGATATCATCAGTAAATCATGTGGGACTTTGTGCTTGTTTGAGCAACTCATCTTACTCTTTCGTCCATGGACCGACACAGCTTCTCTATTGACAAAGTGGGTATTATCCGTTAATTAGGAGTGACTAGGCAGAAAAACTTGTAAAAAGTGTTACATCACACCTTCTACAGTACCGCCCAGGGGGCGGACCCTCTGGGTATACCCTCTCAGTCTGCATCTTCGCAGATCAGTTTTTTTCTGTCTAGCAAGGAGTAGGACATGGCTCCCTTCGGGCCCATTGGTCCGGGGAATTTTTTATATATATATATATATATATATATATATATATATATATATAATTTTTTTTTTTGCTACATTTGTTGTTTCCTGCGATCTTCGATCAACTGCCGACTGGGTGACAGGCTGGATCCTCGATCCTTGTAGTCTCCCCAGTTTCGGCCATCGAGCGTGTGCCGACCCTAGCTACGCGCTGGGTTTTCCACAACATGCCCGCCGCTCCACGGGTGGCCGGTGAGCCTACGCTCCAGGGCCTGCATCGGACCGCTCAGCTTCGGCTGACCTTACGGCCGAGTCGCAGCAGCCTGGCCGGTGAGCTTACGCTCCAAGGCTTGCATCGGACCGCTCAGCTTCGGCTGACCTTACGGCCGAGTCGCAGCAGCCTGTCCGGTGAGCGTCATGCTCCAGGGCATACATATGATCGTCCCTTCTGGGTCCAATCACAGCATGCCTGGCCAACAGTCACCTTCCGTGCGCGGACGATGATCTGTTTGGAATGTCTTTCAGCAGAATACATGCAGGATAGGTAAGTAAAACTCCCCTGCCTCGGCTGGGTGATTTAGCTGGACATTCCTGGAGAGATCAAGTAAGTGGTTGTGGCCCCTTTCTTCCCTCTCTCCCTGCCTTTCCCTCCTCCCTGGGCTTCTAGCTAAAGGTTGCTGGGTGCTGGGGGTCACCTAGGGGGTCCCACTGGAGCGGGGCTGGCTGTAACTAACATTTAAAAGAAATGTCATTTTTTCTTGCCTGTGTTTGTGTCCTTCCTCCTCCATGCTGTCGGCGGCCATTTTGAGGTGGTCCATGCCAAGTTTGGCCTCTTTGACTGCCCGGCGGCCATCTTCCTGTGGTTCGGCCACACCCACTGGCCCCTATCAGCTGATCGGCGGCCATGTTTGTCCACCCTGTATGCAGATATTGCCGTTCGGCGGCCATCTTTTTGTGGGCTATGGCTGCTTGACCTCTATCTTCTGTCGGCGGCCATTTTCTTAGAGCCCACATTATCTTCCATACAGACGTTTTTGGCAACCATTTTTCGAGAGCCTCCGGCCTCTAGGGTGCATTACACTGGCGCGAAAATTCACACAGGAAGTGCTGATAAAAGAAGCAGACTGACACAGCAGCAGCGGGACAGCATCACAGGCGCAGCATAGCAGTACCTATCCAGGGTGGTGAGTCCTCTGGGTGACCTGGCCTCTCTGCAGCACAGAAGGGTGGCCTATTGATATCTTGCCTGGAGCCCTGTGAGTGTCAGCGTGTGGTCAGCATGGCATCTGAGCCAGATGTCTTCTCCCCTGAAACACCAGATTTAGCAGCTGGTGCCCCTGAGGTGTCTATGAACGCTATGACTGCAATCCTAGAGGCGTTTGCTGCCAGGTTGGAAGCAGCACACGGGAATACAGGGGGTAGTAAACGCCCCATCCCCTGCAAGCTTCTGGGGATAATTCTGGTGCAGAACCAGGTCCAGCTACGGCTCGGGGCCCAGATTCTGACGCATCAGAGACTGCAGACCGTGACCGGACAGTGAGAATGACTCAAAGTCCAGGTCAGTACGCGAGACGGCTTTGGTATCTGACCTTATTACTGTAGTGCGGGATATGCTAAAATTGGAAAATACTGCAGAAGCAGCAGAGACTCCGGTCCACTTGGGTTTCATAGACCTGCCCGCACTGCTAAGGTGTTCCCTTGTGTGTCTTTTGATAAACTCTTATACAAGGAATGGGAGAACCCACTGAGGGTCTTTACAGCCCCAAAGAGGTTTGCGGTACGGTACCCCTTTTGAGGAGAGTTTTCTGAAGAAATGGACCTCTCCCCCCTATAGTGGACCCTCCGGTGTCCAGACTTAATAGAGCCACCACAATTCCTGTAGAAGGGGCTCCTGTTTTCTAGGACCCTGTGGATAAGAAGGCTGAAGCACTCGCTTGCTACCTATACTCAGTGGTAGGCTCGGCAGTACGCCCGGCATTGGCGGGGGCCCTAGTGTCTCACACACTTACTGAATGGGCAAGATTGCTACTCCAGGGGTTAAGGAGCGAGATGCTCCTCCTGATGAGATAACATTGGCCGACCTGTTGGTCCAGGGCCTTAGGTTTGTCTGCGAGTCAGACATGAATACTATTCCCCTGCTGTCTAAAACTTCGGTTTATGCAGTAGCAATACGCCGCCTGATCTGGCTAAAAGGCTGGTCTGCGGACCAGACTTCCAAGAAAGCCCTGTTGGATCTGCCTTTTAAGGGCGACAGACTTTTTGGGGCTTCTCTGGATGACATCATCAAGGATGCCACAGGAGGTAAGAGCACTTTGCTTCCCCCAAATTAGCAAGGGTAAGGGGCCACGCCAAGGGCAAGGGCCCTCCTTTACTGCACACAAGTGGTTTTTTCGTCCCCCTAGGGCGACAGGGAAAAGACCCCAGGCCGATAAAGCGCCTGCCCAAGGACAAAAGCGTCCCTGGTCCCGCATACCCAATAAGCCTGCGGACAAATTTGCGTCCGCATGAAGGTCCACCCCCACCCAGCTTTCGGGTGGGGAGACGTCTTCGCAAATTCGCGACTCAGTGGACAGCACTAATCTCCGACAGGTGGGTTTGCAAAGTAATCTCCTCGGGCTACAAGATAGAGTTTCTCTCTTGTCCACCGGACAGATTCAACACCTCCAATCTCCAGCTACTACCGACCCGTCGGGAGGCCCTGTATGGGGCGGTCCAGGGTCTACTGGAACGCTGGGTAGTTATTCCAGTTCCAGAACTGGAACGGGGTTTTTACTCAAATCTGTTCATTGTGCCGAAGAAGGAGGGGGTTCGTCCAAGCTTGGATCTCAGAGCCCTCAATTGCTTTGTGAAGGTACAAAGTTTTCGGATGGAGTCGGTTCGATCTGTAGTCACGGCTCTCCATCCGGGGGACTTTCTGGCCTCCTTGGACATCAAGGACGCATACCTGCATGTCCCCATATACTCCAGACACCAGAGGTTTCTGCGATTTGCTATCGGGAAGGACCACTACCAGTTTGTGGCCCTCCCGTTGGGCCTTGCCTCAGCACCCAGGACGTTCACCAAGGTGCTCGCTCCGATTCTGGCACTTCTAAGACAGCGGGGTATCGCTATCACAGGCTACTTATACGACCTTCTGCTGAAGGCCCCTTCAAGCTCAGAATTAGAGGTAAGCGTGTCCATTACCTGTCAGACTCTTCGAGACTGTGGTTGGATACTAAACACGCAAAAGTCCGTATTGGTGCCGACTCAACGCCTAGTGTACCTGGGGTTGATTCTGGATTCCTCAGAGGCAAAGGTATTCCTCCCTGTGGAGAAGTTGCAGACCCTCCGGGCTGCAGTACGGCAGCTGACTTCCAGGAATTGGTCGTCACTCTGTTTTTGCATGCGAGTGTTGGGCCTCATGGTAGCCTCCTTCGAGGCGGTCCCATATGTTCAATACCACACTCGAGTGTTACAGAAGGAAGTTCTGTCCAGATGGAACAGATGCCCTTCATCTCTGGATTATCAAATCCGAGTGATCCACCTAGTCAGGAGATCCCTGGTATGGTGGCTGACAGCACCGGCTGTAATGGCCGGGAAGTCCTTTCTTCCGGTTTACTGGATAGTGATCACGACGGACGCCAGCCTTACAGGTTGGGGGGGAGTCTGGGGTGTCCAGTCGGCGCAGGGTCGCTGGACCCCAGAGGAAGCCCTCCTGCCGATCAATGTCCTGGAGATCCGGGCGATCAAGCTGTGCCTCTTCAAATGGTCTCAGAGACTGCAAGGGCGTCCAGTCAGACAACGCCACAGCAGTGGCATATGTCAATCATCTAGGAGGAACAAGAAGCTCAGCTGCAGCATCGGAGATCGCTCGCATCCTGAAGTGGGCAGAGAGGAGCGTACCGGCACTGTCGGCCGTGTACATTCCGGGTGTGGAAAACTGGCAGGCGGACTACCTGAGCCGCCAGATGCTGGACCAGGGAGAATGGTCCTTACACCCGGAGGTGTTCCAACTCCTCTGCCAAAGATGGGGCACACTAGATGTAGATCTTCTGGCTTCCCGACTCAATCGGAAGGTATTGAGATTTGTGGCCCGGTCAAGAGACCCATGGGCAGACGCAACGGACGCGTTGGTAGCATCGTGGGGTCAGTATTGGCTAATCTATGCCTTCCCTCCCTTAAGGCTTCTTCCTCTTCTGCTCCGCAGAGTGGAGGCAGAGGGAATTCCAATGATCCTAATCGCTCCAGATTGGCCTCAGCGTCCTTGGTACGACGATCTAGTACGTCTGGTAGCAGACGTCCCCTGGCGCCTACCACTACAGAAGGACCTGCTATCGCAAGGTCCCATATTCCATCCTGCTTTACAGTCATTGGCTTTAACGGCATGGCTGTTGAGAACCGGGTACTGAGAGACCGGGGCCTGTCAGACTCAGTAATCTCTACTATGAGAAGTGCTCGAAAACCGTCCTCTAGGAAGGTCTATCACCGCACTTGGAGGGCCTACATCTCCAGGTGTGAGGAAATGAAATGGCATCCGCGTACCTATTTGGTTTCCAGAATCCTGCTGTTTTTACAGCATGGGGTGGACCAAGGGCTTGCCCTAAGTACGATTTTAAGGGACAGATATCTGCCCTGGCTGTCTTTTTTCAGCGACCCCTGGCGACTCACTCTCTCGTGAGTACATTTGTGCAGGGGGTCCGACAGGTGGCCCCTCCGGTCCGTCCCCCGTTACCTCCGTGGGACTTGAACCTGGTCCTCTCGGTGCTTCAGAAGGCACCGTTTGAGAATATTAGAGATATTCCCCTGTTGACACTTTCTCAGAAAGTGGTCTTTTTGGTGGCTGTTACGTCAGTTAGACGAGTCTCTGAGCTGGCAGCCTTGTCCTGCAAGGCTCCCTATTTGATTTTCCACAAGGATAAGGTGGTGCTGCGGCCGCAGCCTTCCTTTCTTCCGAAAGTCGTTTCGGCTTTTCATCTCAACGAAGACATTGTACTTCCATCCTTGTGTCCTCAGCCGTCGAATCCTAAGGAGTCGGCGTTGCATTTCCTTGGACGTTGTCCGAGCTTTGAGAGTATACATATCTGCTACTCCCCTGTTCCGGAAGTCAGACTCACTGTTTGTTTCGGTGGCTGGTCCCAAGAAGGGCCAAGCAGTCTCATCGGCCACCATCTCTAGGTGGATCCGACAGATAGTATTCCAGGCTTACGCCTTAAAGGGTCAGGCGCCCCCCTTTCCTGTCTCGGCGCATTCGACCAGGGCAATAGGTGCCTCTTGGGCTTTCCGACATCAAGCGTCTGTTTCCCAATTATGTAAATCGGCGACTTGGTCGTCCGCTCACACTTTCACGAAATTCTACAAAATTGATGTAGGTGCATCTTCGGATGCCTCTTTTGGCCGCAAGGTTTTGCAAGCGGCTGTTTAGAGTTGCAACTCCTCCGTTGGAGGAGTGCTGTTTTGTGTTTGGGGTGAAGTTTATTTTAATGCTGCTCCACCCCTCGTTTTTTCTCTGACACTGCTTTGGGACGTCCCACTTTGTCAATAGAGAAGCTGTGTCAGTCCATGGACGAAAGAGTAAATAGGATTTTTTACTCACCGTAAAATCCTTTTCTCTGAGTCCATGGACCGACACAGCACCCACCCCTCCTTTTAAGTTTGTACTGCTTTTTGACAAACTGATCTGCGAAGATGCAGACTGAGAGGGTATACCCAGAGGGTCCGCCCCCTGGGTGGTACTGTAGAAGGTGTGATGCAACACTTTTTACAAGTTTTTCTGCCTAGTCACTCCTAATTAACGGATAATACCCACTTTGTCAATAGAGAAGCTGTGTCGGTCCATGGACTCAGAGAAAAGGATTTTACGGTGAGTAAAAAATCCTATTTTTTCTAGTGTAAACTCGTTTGTGCATTTGCAAGTTGCTATCCCTCTGCTTAAGATGGACATAGATGGCTAGAATGTTTGCCATTTCCTGCTGAATCGGCCATAATTCAAGCCGTGGATGACCCTGCATGGACCACCCAGCTTGAGACGTTGATTTAAAAATGGATTAGGCTGTGGTGCAGTCACTTTTTAGCGGTACCACTGAATTCAGAGTGCCACGGCTGCCTGAATACAATGGTGGGGGGGGGGGTGCTGGATTGATTTTCTCTCATTTAGTCTATGGACTGAATAAGAAATTCAAGCAGTGTATGGACTACCTTTAACCCCATCACTAAGCCCATTTGAAGTGGTGAGTTGTACAGCTCCAGCACAATTTATTGTACTGCACTCATATCCCAATGGCTATTTTATTGGTTATCCATCTTTCTTTTTTTAACTTTACTGAACCCTTTTTTTTTATTATTTATTTAAAGGCCAGATAGTAAAATTATACATTTTGTAAGCGCCAGGCAAACCGCTAAATACACAGTTGAAATAAATGGACAGAAGTTGTTTTACCTGCAAAAGGATTTGCATTTTGGTCCAGCTAGTCCTGAGACAAATGCAGCCCTCCCCAACAGTACTGCCAGGTTTGTGAGCAGATTTTTTTTACTACTTTTGGTTAAGCAATACAAGCTTGGTCACCCATATGCCCCCAGCCTGTGATTGGACCGTGACTGAGCAGCAGCATTCTGAGTCTTTTTGTCCACTTTGCTGCCTCCTCCTGTCAGAGTGTTTGCTGTCAGCATGTGAGCACTGCAGAACAATGAATTGACTCCTAGTGCTGCGCCTCTCTGTCTCTGTATGTACTGCTGTACAGGATGTTAGTAAGGCCGATGTGAACTCATAATTGGGCAATGGCATTAGTAGCATTTAAAAATTATTTATTTTTTTTGACTGGATTTCAGCTCAATATTTATGACTTCTCTCACGTTCCTATGCTTGCTCAGGCTTTGGAGGTTCAGATTCATTGTGTTATGTGGGACCTGGATGTGTCTGTCATCAGGATTGCTTGTGATAGTGGTCTATATTTAATGAACCGGGGTTCAGTCAGTCAGACCTGTGAAAAGAACTTGTGTGCATCTACCAACAACCATAGAAACAAAAACTTTGGCAACATCTGTGTTTGCTACCTACCTGGCTGTACTGGCATGTCCACTCTTGGCTTACATAGACTGTTCACCATGGCTGCAAGCAATAACTAATTATTCCCTAGGTACTTGTATCCATTTACCATAAATATTGTACCACTACTATACTGAGTGCATTCGAGGAGTCCTTCAGTGGTCCTTAGAGTGGCTTTTGTAAGATGTCAGTACTGATTATTCTGTCTGTAGTTTTAATTGATGGTTTTAGTGTTCATAGGATAAGGCAGTGTTTCCAATGCCTTACCAATGTCTTTTGGAAGTAAGCAACTGACTTTTATGTTGAAAGGTTACCTGGACTAAAATCTTTCTACCTTTTTACTAAATTTGATTTTGAAGCCCGTGGCCCAACAAAGGCATTGTACTTTTAGACTGCACATCTTTTAACTGATGGTCGGGGCTCTGGGGAGATCCTACTGCATGGTGTGTTTTTCAAGATGAAGACTTAGTAAAGCAAAATAAGAGGACAAATATAAGTAAACCTTTTTTTTTTTTTCCCCTGTGGCTTCTGTGTGTGTGTGTGTGTGTGTGTGTGTGTCATTTTTGTCTTTTTAACTTGTCTATGCTGAGAGAGGAATAGACAACAGTGCCCTCCCGGGCCCCCCCAACCCTTTCCAACCACACATCTACTAAGGAGATGAATATTTAATTAACTATGATTGACAGTGCTGGTCTTGGAAACCAGGTGCTTCCCTTAGACAAGCACCGTCACAAGATATGCAGGGCAGGGGATGACTCTGCTCTCCTGTTCCTTCACCTGTCTGTCTTTTTTATTTGTTGCTAGGACACTAGCAGCTCCTGACACAACATCCTTGGTTGCTAGGATGCAGGCGGTCACATGAACCATAACAACCAATAATGCTCTGTGGCCCAGCCACCTTCATCCTATCAACAAATATAGGGGTGGAACAGAGAAACTAGGTGGGGGTCCTCTAGCCGACATGCCCCTTCTCCCAGACACATTCATTGAACAAGAGACAGTCAACAGAGCTCCATGCCCAGGAATTGGGCTTTTATCAGGGGAGGAGCTGTAAAGCAAAGCATAAATAAGGGATTTTCCTCACATTTCAATATGATTTTTGGAGAAGCTAATACAGGTATTGAAATGCATGAATGTATGGACCTGGGTTTAATTTTTTTATTGCTTATGAGAGTTCTTTTAATATTCAGAGTCTGGCACCAAGGCATTACAGGTTTTCTTTAAAATGGACCTGTCATGAAACGAGTTCTGTGTTCTTAAGCTTTGGCCGACTGTGCCACTGTCCAATTTGTGACTGTACGGTAGTTCTGCATTGACTCAGTAATAATTTTTTTCTTTCTCTGGGTCAAGTGTGTGGCACGTTCCTGTCCTTTGGAGTCTATCACATGGGTATTCTGCGACAGACTTCCTTTTAATTGATTTTAACCCAATGCATAGCAGAAATCATTGTGTAGAAGTAGCTGCAGTGTCCTTGTTGTTCAGCACTGCAGAAAAATTGTAGGGGTGACAGGATTATACCTGATCTGATTTGTATTGTGTGTATCCTGTGTAGCTGGAAAACTCGGCACCGAGGACCTGAACTCTCTCATCGCCCACGCCCACCGCCGCATCGACCAGTTACACAAGCAGCTAGCAGAGTACCGTGTGAGGGAGCAACAGCACATTGAGACAGCTCTAGAAAAGCAGAAGCTGGAGGATAAGCAAGCCCTGGAGTTTGCTGTGAGTAAAGCCCTGGAGCATTACCGCGCTGAGATCCAACTGGAGCAAGACAAGAAGGTACATCTTTGTGATTCTTATGTTTTTTTTTTCTGGAGTAGTACAAGTAATCATATCTGTATTTAATACTTTCCTCTATACAGGGGGTCCCCGACTTACAAACGCCCAAGTTACGGACCGTCGGCTGTTCTGCGCATGCGCGGCCAGACGGAGCCTCGGGAAATGTCCGTAATTGGCCGCGCAGGACGGCATTGGACGGAACATTGGAAATGTCTGTAATTGCCGGTCTGCACATGCGCGGCCGATTTACGAACATTTCCGACATACAAACAGGAGGAAAGTCCCTAACGGGTTCGTAACCCGGGGACCCCCTGTAGTGCACAAACAAACAGTAATAGTGGACACTTTTCAGGGACTTTTAGGCTGCTGGTTTACGCTAAGCTGGACGGCTTGGTATACTCTTCCACATTTGGTCCACGCTAAGCTTAACCACTTCAATACCGGGCACTTACACCCCCTTCCTGCCCAAGCCAATTTTCAACTTTCTGAGCTGTCGCTGTTTAAATGACAATTGCGCGGTCATGCTACACTGTACCCAAACAGAATTTTTATAATTTTGTTCCCACAAAATAGAGCTTTCTTTTAGTGGTGTTTGATCACCTCCTGGGGTTTTTATTTTTTGCTATACAAATAAAAAAGACAACATTTTGAAAAAAAAACTTTTTTTTTTATTTTTGTTTCCGTTTTAAAATTTTGTAAAGAAGTATGTTTTTCTCCTTCACTGATGGGCACCGATGAGGCGGCGCCAATGAGGTGGCACTGACGATGGGCACTGATATGCAGCACTGATGGGCACTCATGGGTGGCACTGGTGGGCACTGAAAGGCTGCAATAATGGGTACTTATGGGTGGCACTGATGGGCGGCATTGATACATGGCACTGACATGCGGCACTGATATGTGGCACTGATGCTTATCCCTGGTGGCACTGGCAGGGATTTTGGGTGGGCCCTGGTTGGCAGCTGCCTGGGCATTATTGGCAGCTGCCTTGGCAGATTTGCATTTCCCTGGTGGTCTAGGGGGCATACCTGGTGGTCCTGGGCGGCATACTGGGGATTCTGGGCGGGGATCCGAGGGGGGGCTGCGCTGAACTAAACTTAAACTCTCAGCACAAACCCCCCCGTCAGGAGAGCAGCCGATCGGCTCTCCTCGCGTCTGTCAGACGCGAGTGAGGAAAAGCCAATCAGCGGCTCTTCCTGTTTACATTGTAATCAGTCGTGATTGGACACGGCTGATCACGTGGTAAAGAGCCTCCGCCGGAGGCTCTTTACCGAGATCGGTGTAGTGGTGTGTCAAACTGACACACTGCACCATTAATGGGCGCGCGGCAGCTGTTATCCTGCTGGACGTCATATGACATCCAGTCAGGATAACGCAACCATTTCCCGGACGTCAATTCGCTATTGACCGGGTGGGAAGTGGTTAAAGAGGAAGTAAACCCTGATGGGTTTTACTTTCTCTTTATTTCCCTGCAAAGGTAAAGCATAATGGGCTACTATGCATCGCATAGTAGCCAATTATGTTTCGCTTACCTGAAACCGAAGCCTGCGATGTCCCCGCTGGCGTGGAAGCGTCCATCTTCAGCCCTCTTCCTTCCGGGGCCACGGACTCTGGCTCTGTGACTGGCCGGAGTCGCATGACGTCACTCCACCAGTCTCGGCATGACCCCCTCTAGAAACTTTCTAAAGTGCGCATGCCCTGAATACATCGGCGCATGCGCATTAGACAAAATCGTTCGGGAACATTTATAAATATCTCCTTTTGATATATCAATTGTAAATGTACGACTTGTGTATCAACAATGCTGACTGTTTTGCAACTATTGTGGGACACCTATAAAGTCCTTTGTGTAATGTGAAGTGTTGATGCAGGTGGAGGAGGTTCGGGAGGTGATGGAGGCGGAGATGAGAACGCAGCTACGCAGACAAGCGGCTGCACACACCGATCATCTGAGGGATGTCCTTGGCGTACAGGAACAGGAGTTCAAGGCAGAGTTCCAGCAGGTTGGTCTTGATTTACATGGGAAGAATGTCTAAAACTCTGGAGATTTGTGTTCCTAAAATGATGTGGACTACATTTTTCTAAAACTGTCCAAAGTTTACATTACAATGCACACTTCACAAATAACACACGTTTATATGACAGTGTGTGTTCTTTGTTTGCAGACTCTCTCCGAGAAGCTCTCTGAGCAAGAAATGCAGTTCAGACGTCTTTCTCAGGAACAGCTGGATGGTTTCACGCTGGATATTAACACTGCCTATGCCAGGCTGAAAGGCATTGAGCAGGCTGTGGAAGGTGAGTCCTATAAGCCAGCCATTTACACACACCCACAGGTTGAAAGAGAGAAAGCTAATAAAATCTCCCCTTCTTGGCAGCTGCCGACCCAAGTGGTTATCTAAATACCTGAACAGTAACTGCATTAGATGCAGTCACTGTTTGGCCAACAATTTTTTCAACCTGGCTCCTTTTTTATTTTATTTTTTATTTTGTCTTTCGTAGTTTGTCAAGCCTGGTGCTGACAGAGCCTCCAGGAATTGGCTGAAGTTTGTGCCGTGTACGGCGAATGATCATCTGAAGATATGACTGTGGTGACCTCCGTATAAGGCTTGGGTCACATGCAGCTGCTTGGGAACTCTAAACCCAGTAATTGAAGAGATATCTGTAGTCCTGTTTAGTGCAGCGTAGTGGTGATCATATCCAATAATTTAAGCTGCTCTGTAGGGATCGACCGATTTATCATGCGGTCGATATTCACTTTTTTTTTTTTTTAAACATCGGTATCGGTCACAAACATACCCATTATTACCGATATTGCTTCAAGGGGTTTTACCAGGGTGATGCATGCAGCTGCAGGCATCACACCAGTACCGTTCTTTTAGAGCGGACGGTCAGCTTTATTGTAATGACAACCGATGTGGCTCGGCTATTATTACAAGCAGCGCCCCCTTCCGCCGCTTGCTCGGGCTCTCCCGTCCCACCAGCCAGAACGTCCGCGGGCTGGCAAAAAACCCGAACAAAACCGATGCTTCGTTCAGGTCTCGGATCTAGTAATCAATGTCATGACCTCACCTCCCGGATTACTGGCATCTTGAAGACACCAGTTTTAAAAAATATTAAGTATTCAAAAATGCCGATCTTGACGTTTTGAGTACTGTCAAGTGCAGAGGAGGGGTTTGGGGTTTTATAGACCCCCCCCCCCCCCGATCCTTCCATAAGGAGTACCTGTGCTGCCTATTACTGTCACAAGGGATGTTTACATTACTTGTGACAGCAATTACAGTGATAAAAAAAAAAGTAAAGACCGTGTAAAAGTTTAAAAAATATATATTTTTTTGTTTTAAATGTACAAAATATTGCCACAAAATATCGGCCTGAGAGGTGGCCGAAAAAAATCGGTATCGTATCGGCACCGAAAAACGATATTGGTCGATTTCCTACTGCTGTGACATCACGGCCTCAGCTACTTCATGTGTATTTTGGTTAGTTGACTGTATATATCAAGGTGTCTGCAAAATTAAATGTCTGGGAGGGGGGGGGGGGGTAGAAGAGGAGCAGATTTTGCTATATGGCCGCACAATTCTTATTCCAGGATTTTGTTAGCAAGTGTAACTCTTGGTGATTGTTTTGTAAGGAATAAAGTGTTTTAAAGTGTACCAATAGTTAAAACCTTTTTTTTTTTTCTTCTAGTTTGGGTTGGAATGAAAGAAAGCTAGAATCCATGTTGGAGAGATTTGCCTTCACTTCCTGTCCCGGTAACCTCAGTAGTCAGGAAATTAGGGAAAATCTACAGCAGGGAAACTGACAAAAAAAAAAAGCGGACTAGCATTTCCCTAATTTGTCTTAGTTGCTATCAGATAGTTTCCCTTACTTCCTGTCCTTGTAATGTTTCACCAGACAGAAAAGTGAGGGGAAGTCTCTCTAGCAGAGTCCTGCATAGAAGTAATACCTGACAAGGGGTCTAATCCTTCTCACGCCATCCAAAAATAGAAAAAAAAATTGTATAGATACGCTTTAATATATTTTCTTACGCTGAATAATAAAAATAATTTTTATTTAGGTAAATGTGAAATATATATGAATATTTACTACTTGTAGTCAGCAGGTGGGACTGTAAGGAAATGTCAGATAGGAGCTGTTGTCATGTAGAGAACGGATACTTCAACCTTCTTCCCTGCTAGGACAGAAAGCAACTTCTGACAGCAAATGAACAACACACACTGGCAGTGCTGGGCTCTGATATTGGCACGCCAGTATTCTTTTTACATAGTATTGTGTTATACCCTGGAATGTTAAATACATAGAATTAAAACTTTTTTGGAAGAATAATTTTAGGCATCAAACATAAATTAGGCCAGTAAAATATGGAAGTGTGCCAAGTCAAGAACTCCACTTAGTTTAACCTTGAAGCTGAACTCTGGAAATTAGACAAAATCTACTCTTGCACTGCAAGGGTTAAATGCTCATTTTGTCTAGGGCAGTGGTTCTCAGCCCTGTCCTCAAGTACCCCCAACAGGCCATGTTTGCAGGTTTTCCTTTTTATCTTGCACAGGTGCTTTAAATCAGTCAACGGCTTGTTAGTTTGGACAGCTAATTATCCAAGAGAAATTCCCAAAACATGGCCTGTTGGGGGTACTTGAGGACAGGGTTGAGAACCACTGGTCTAGGGTACAGGACAGGGATAAAGTGTATTACATACCCCGTCCTTTGGTCCAGCAGCCTCCAGTGCTCTTCTTTTTTTTAACCTGAAGTTTTGCGCTGTGGGTGGTCCCTAAATATCCCGTACGGTGTGTGTGTGTGTGTGTATATGTGTGTATATATATATATATATATATATATATATATATATATATATATATAATAGAGCAAGGTTTGCAGCTTGAGGTGGTGACAGGAACATGCCTTTTTTTTTTTTAATGTTTTCCCTCGCAACATATGCCTACCTAAAAAGCCTTGTACACCCGATCAAATTTAAATCGGACAAATCCGTGGAATTTTGTGCAAAGGGCATTGCCCGTGAACTTGTTCTGCATACAGATGGCAAAACGTTGTCAGCCAACAAATACGAAGCTACGTGGTTTTTCAGCTCTTAAGCGCCACCCTTTGGGCAACTTCTGCTAATGTTGTGTTATGGTTAGCATTGCTTCTGAGCATGCGTATTTGTACTTTGTGTGTACACAAGTCCATCGGGGAAAAAAACAATCGGATAATCCGACGGAACACATTTGTTGTCGGAAAATTTGAAAGCATGCTATCCAACATTTATTGTCGGAAAATCCGACAACAATTGTCCGATGGAGCATACAAACGGTCGGATTTTCCGACCAAACCCTTCCATCACACAATTGTTGTTGGAAAATCTGATCGTGTGTATGAGGCTTTACTTTTGCTTCTCCTGCTGCCACTCTTCAGCTATCCCTGTGCAAGCTTCAGATAGTTAAAGGGCTATGAACTTCATGTGAGATTGTACTAATTAGCCCATCATTGTCATACTCTTTAGTACTTGGTAAAGCCTCCTGGTTTCTGGGGCAGGAATGTGACTGTAGGGTAAGTATATACGGGGGGGGGGGGTGGTATATGGGGGTATTAAACAAATGGACAATGCACATGTTTTCTTTATAGATGGTTTGCTGAGCCTTTCTCGTCTATAACATGATATTCATCTTCTCCAGGGCATGCCATAGCTGAAGAGGAGGCCAGGAAGGCCCATCACCTCTGGTTATCCATTGAAGCTTTAAAGTTTACCCTGAGAACAGCCTCTGGCGAAAGCCCCACCGAGCCCCTGGAGAGTGCAGTACAGGGGATCAAAGCCAGCTGCTCCAGTAATGAATTCACAGAAGCCCTGACCTCTGCACTCCCCCATGAGTCCCTTCACCGTGGTGTTTATAGTGAGGAAGCCCTCCGAGCACGCTTTTATACCGTCCGTAATCTAGCCCGCCGGGTGGCCCTCATTGACGAAACCAGAAACAGTCTGTACCAATACCTCCTCTCCTATCTGCAATCCCTTCTTGTATTTGAACCGAAGCAGCTAAAACCCCCAAGTGAGTTGACATCTGAGGATCTGGACACGTTCAAACTGCTCTCTTACGCTTCCTACTGCATCGAGCATGGCGATTTAGAGCTGGCTGCAAAATTTATCAATCAGCTGAAAGGAGAGTCTAGAAGGGTGGCCCAAGACTGGCTGAAGGAGGCCCGTCTGACCCTGGAAACCAAGCAGGTCATCAATATCCTGTCTGCCTACGCCAGCGCGGTTGGCTTGGGCACAACACAAGTACAATGATGTGAAGGGAAGTTTAAATTAAGTCAGAATTGTTGCAGTGTTGAATCCCAAATACCCTTTTGTCACATAGAACTTTCATTTATAGATTGCCGGATGCTGAAGTACAGTGGGATTGGCCAATTTGCATACAGTGATCAGCAAAGAGCAATATTTAAAGTGTCAGCCCAATAAATTCCAACGATAATTCTGATTTAAATAATCGGTTAGCGGCATGTCCATTTCTTTTGAATATTAGGGTTTTTATTACGTTTTTGGTTATTGCTCCTGCCTTAAAAAAAAGAAAACCTGACTCCTGGTGCAGCAGCGAGAGTTGCACTCCAATATCTACATTCTTAATAACTGATATAAAAATGTATCGGGTAGAGCGGGATCCCTTTTACACCTGCTGTTGGTGGGCAGTTCTGGAGATCTAAGTGCAGAGGTTCCACTGCCAGAGAGTACAAGAGATATCAGAACCTTGTCTTCCCAAGGCTGACCCTTTGAGTTGCCTTCTGCTTGTCACTGATCCCAATTGAATTAATTATGGGCTGTGTGTCCTGAAATCTCTTGGGTGTTGGAGTACCTGGTGGACTAATTACCAACAACATCATTTTGCTTCTATGTCAGCCTCATCCTGGGCTTTGAATCTTTGCAAGTCTGGCACTTGTAGTATGGGCAATGTACCCATTCTAGAAGAGTGCTAAAAGCATTCTTTGGTTATGTCAGCCTGAGTATTGCGTGACCAGCTTTTAAAGGAATGTTGTGTGAATTGCATATAATGTACCTAGCTCAAGGTGTTGCGTTTACCCCTCCTAAGCACAGGGGGCAGACTTAGCCGTACCACTGTGCCCAACCACACAGCCATTGGGTGTGAGAGATGAAAACATAGCAGGCTGTAAACTGGGCAACTGCTGCATTATTATTTTTTGTTTGTGCATCTCATTTATAATGCACGATTTTCTACTATTTTTGTGAGACAAATGGCAGATTTATTGCAGAAAATTCTTGGATTTCAGACTATATATGTTCTCCTAGTTGCTGTGTATTTGAAGATAGGTCCTCTTTACAAGTGCTGGAACCAAGAAGAAGATTCAGATTTTCTCTTGTTATATCCTGGCATGACACACTAATTCCTAGGAAACCAATTGCATCCTCCTCACCAGAGGTTTAATGATTTATCCCTTTTGTGACGTGCATTGTAAACACACAAAGTGGTGGTCTCACTAATCATACATGGAAGGTCCAAGTTCTGATTGTTTGGCTTTCTATGATCACAATGACAGGTTTGTTGTATTCTGCTAACCCCTTCTCACACCAGATGACAGAATTCCTTGGGCTTCCTGCACCTTCCAGCAACCTTCTCTCCTCTGCCCAGTGCTTTTTGAGTTTTCAGGTTTTACTGATCCAACCAAAATGTAATTTACCCTTTTCAATTATTCGTTGTATATCAGTTGGGACATCTAAATAAATAAAACAATCACTCTCGCCTTGTCTTTCTTGTGCAGTGTGTGTTTCATTTCTATATAAAGGGGTAGGACAAATCTATGGAAACACTACATGATTTACAGGTGTGGAAGTGGCGACATGTTTTGCGTTGAAAGCGGAAGTGATATAATGTGGAGCGGTAGGTGACATAAACGCTCAACATACAAAACGCCTAACTGGATTAGTAATGGCTGTGGCCTTGTCTATTGGTTTTCACAAACATAATTAACAATTCACCATAACTCTTTTAATACTTTAAACAAAATCAGTGGGGATAGAGAACAGGAAAGTACCGCGCTTAGGACAAAATTAAAGGGTTGCTGCCCCCCTAAAAGAGCTCCACAAGGGAGTCTGGTAAATTATAACAAACGGGTGGGGTAGTGGCGCCACCTGGGGTACCTGACAGTGGGGGGGGGGGGGATCCCACAAAATTAACAAAAAGTGTCTATATAAACATATGTAGGACCCATACCTGGTGGGATCATACAATGTAAATGGCTTCTATGAGCAGTGAAACAATATGTGAGAAAGCATAAATGAATGCATAACAATCTGTGCAATAAAATCTCTAACATTGACCAAAAAAATGAGAGAGAGAGAGAGATATCTCGTACAAAGATTCCAGTACCAGAACGATGAAAAAATATATAGTGAAAAATAGTCCACCAACTAATGTGTATAAAAATGAATGTTCAGCAAAATAGATGAATAGACCAATGATGATGCTAAATTATTGAATAAATTCCCAAAACAAGTTAATTCTCCTTGAAATAATCCAAAGTGACTTGGTGTGGTATGAAGCGGGTAATCAGGTGACTTGTGTGCTCCCCCTTCTGGGTCCCCACTCACCAGGGACTGCCTCAGACAATGTCCATTGACAAAAAGCTTAAGACGTGGTCACATATACGCACGTTACATCACTTCTGGGTTGCGAGGAGAACAGGTGGGACGCGCGCTGCTCATCCCGGCCTCCGCTACGCTCACCTACCCACGGATTTTAGTGCATGTTCTTGGGGATTACCAGCTGGTATTTGATGCTGGTACCCCTTGTGTGTGTTTATTAAAAAAAAAAAAAAAAAAAAAAAAACACAGATGATACTACATTATTGGAGCCCAGCCCTTGTCTCTTCCTATGAGGATTCACTGCTGAGGAATTGCTACCATTACACCAGCTTCGCTCAGGACTCGAACGCAGGAGATCATCTAGTGGAAAGGCTGGAGGCGAGCTGATGGGGAGAAGCCCTAGGATTCCAGCACCTTCAGCTACTATACGCCATCTACCCCTGCAGGGTTGGTGGCATCTGGTGAGTGGGGACCCAGAAGGGGGAGCACACTAGTCACCTGATTACCTGCTTCATACCACACAAAGTCACTTTGGATTATTTCAGGGAGAATGAACTTGTTTTGGGGATTTCTTTAATAATTTAGCATCGTTTGGTCTATTCATCCATTTTGCTGAACATTCATTTTTATACACATTAGTTGGTGGACTATTTTTCACTATAAAATATATATATATAATATTACTCTTTCGTTCATGGACGGACACAGCTTCCTGTTAACAAGTGGTGTATTTGCCTTCATTTAGGAGTAACTAGGCAGAAAAAGTGTTAACAAATTCAGAGCTGAACAGCCCCACCCAGGGGGCGGTCCTACTGGCTATATCCCCCTCAGCCTGCACTAAGCAGATCAGTTTTTTTTTCTGCCTAGTATAGGAGAAGGACATGGCTCCCTTCGGGCCCATTGGTCCGCGGGTTTTTTTTTTCTACGTTTCCAAGTTTTTTTGTTCCTGCGATCTTTGTTTAACTGCCGACTGGGTGACAGGCTGGATCCCAGATCCTTGTAGTCTCCCCAGTTTCGGCCATCGAGCGCGTGCCGACCCTAGCGAAGCGCTGGGTTTTCCATGACATGCCCGTCGCTCCATGGGTGGCCGGTGAGCTTATGCTCTAGGGCATGCATATGATCGGTCTCTATGGCACAATCACAGCATGCCGGGCTGACAGTCACCTCCGTAACTGCGTGGAAGATGATCTGTCCGGAATGTCTTCCAGCATGATCAATGCAGGAAGGGTAAGTAACTCCCCTGCTTCGGCAGGATGACTTGGCTGGACATTCCTGGAGAGATCAAATAAGTGGTTTTACTCTTTCTTTCCTCTCCCTGCCTCCCCTCCTCCCTGGGCTGTGCAAGCTAAGGCTGGGTGCTGGGGGTCACCTGGGGGGCTCCATCTGGAGCGGGAACTGCAGTAGGCTGTCATTTAAAATGCCAATGTTTGCTGGTTACCTGTGTGTTTTCTCCCTCCATGCTGTCTGCGGCCATTTTCTCGTGGTCCACGTCTGTTTTGGCCTCTATTGCTCGACGGCCATTTTCTTGTGGTTCGCGCCTGTATGGATCTACCGGCGCTCGGTGGCCCTTTTATTGTGGTCTGTGCCCGCTTTGGCCTCTGTCGACTGCTCGGTGGCCATTTTCTTATGGTCCACACTGTTCTTGAGTACGGCCGCTCGGCAGCCATTTTGTGGAAGTCTTCGGCCTCTAGAGTGCATTCTACAGGCGTGAAAATACAGACGCGCCGACAGAGGATCAGACTGACAAAGGCAGCTGTGGGAGAGCATCTCAGGCAGGAGCAGACGGCAGCAGTAAAACGGTACCGTTCTAAGGGTGGTGAGTCCTCTGGGAGACCCTGCATCTCTGTAGCAGCTAGGAGGGTGGGCCATTGATACCTTGCCTGGAGTCCCTGTGGGTGTCAGGCGTGTGGGTCAGCAGACGTTTTTCCCCTGAAACACCTCCTGCCATATCAGTGGACGCTATGTCGGCGATCCTGAAGGCCTTTTGTTGCCAAGGTGGAAGCGGCGCGTGAGAACACGGGGGGGGGGTAAGAAGCGCCCCCTCTCCCCGCCATCTTCTGGGGATAATTCTGCATGGCCCTGATTCTGATGCATCAGCGGCTGCGGACCGTGACCGATCGGACAGTGAGGATGACTCCAGGTCAGCACGCGAAAAGGCTTGGTATCTATCGCCGCAGTGCGGGTTACGCTGAAATTAGGGAATTCTGCAGCAGTGATGGCGGTTCCTTTTGGGTTCCGTAAGCCGGCCAGCACTGCAAAGGTGTTTCCTTGTATGTCTTATCTTGATAAACTTTTATACAAGGAGTGGGGAAAAACAACTGAAGGTTTTTTCGGCCCCCAAAAATTTGGTGGTCCGGTACCCCTTTGAGGAGAGTTTCCTGAAAAAATGGACCTCTCCCCCGATAGTGGACCCCCCCTGTGTCCAGACTTGAACAAGTAACCACTAGTCCAGTGGAAGGGGCTCCTGTTTTCAAGGACCCTGCGTACAATAAGGCTGAGGCAATCGCTCGCTACCTATACACAGTAGTGGGCTCAGCGGTGCGTCCAGCAATGGCTGGAGCTTTGGTGTCTGACACCTACTGAGTGGGCAAAGATGCTACTCCAGGGATTAAAGACACGGGAAGCTCCTCCGGACAAGGTAGCTTTGGCCAACCAGTTGGTACAGGGCCTTAAGTTTGTCTGCGAGTCAGACATGGATATTATCCCCTAGCTGTCCAGAGCCTCGGTTTATGCGGTGGTGTTATGTCACCTGGTTTGGCTAAGTGCTGGTCTACGGACCAAAAAAATGTTTAAGAAGGCCTTATTTGACCTGCCCTTTAAGGGTGACCGTCTCTTTTTGGAGCCTCTCTGGATGACATCATTAAGGATGCCACAGGAGGCAAGAGCTTGCTGCTCCCGCAATCCAAAAAGGGGTAAGGAGCCACGCCATAGGCTAGGGCTCTCCTTCACCGCGCACAAGCAGTTCTTCCGTCCGCCTAGTGCGGCAAGTAAACGACCCCAGGCCAATAAAGCGCCTGCTGAGGGACAGAAGCATCCCTGGTTTTGCAAGCCCAACCTTGCTTGCCTACCAAGCAGATTGTTTCCCTCTAAACCACCAGCTTCAGCTGACTCATCGGGAAGTCCTATATGGGGCGGTTCAAGACCTGCTGATACGCAGGGTGGTCCTTCCTGTCTCAGTACAGGAAAAGATTCAGGGGTTCTACTCTAATCTGTTCGTAGTGCTGAAGATGCTCTGTTGTCGCTGCCCCCCATCTGGGTGATTTTACGGCATCTTTTGTCATCACGGACACATGCTTGCATGTTACCATATGCACCAGGCATCAGAGATGTCTGCGTTTGGCGGCCGGGGAAGACCACTACCAATGATGGCTCTCCCCTTTGGCCTGGCATCGGCACCAAGGTGCTTGCCCTGATTCTGGCCCTACTACTAAGACAGCGTGGCATCGCTATCATGGATAACTTGGACGATCTTCTTCTGAGGGCCACCTCAAACGCAAAATTAGAGGTGAGTGTGTCTATAACCTGTCAGACCCTCCGTTTCTTGGTTGGGTGCTGAACACTCAGAAATGTAGTATCAGTACCGTCTCAACTCCTAGTGTATCTAGGGTTGATTCTGGCAAAAATTTTTTTATTTTTTTCCTCCCTATGGGAAGGTTGCAGACCCTTCGGGCTGCGGTGCGGCAGTTGACATCCCAAAGAGGGTTGTCACGCCACTTTTTCAGGCGAGTCCTGGGCCTCATGGTAGTCTCCTTCGAGGCAGTACCATATGCACTATTTCACATGCGAGTGTTACAGAAGGTAATTCTGTCCAGAGGGTCAAGTGCCCTTCATCCCTGGATTGTCAAAATCCGGATGAACCACCTAGTCAGGACCTCCCTAGTTGGTGGCCGACATCACCGACCCTTCTGTCCGGGAAGTCGTTCCTTCCTTTTTACTGGATGGTGGTCACAGTGGATGCCTGTCATCCGGGTTGGACAGGAGTCTGGGGAGCTCAGTCAACCTGGGTCGCTGGACTCCGGAGGAATCCCACTTGCTGATCATTGTCCTGGAACTCCGGGCGATCTGGCTTTGCCTCTCCACATGGTCTCAGAGGCGTCCAGTCAGACAATCAACAAGGAGGAACAAGCAGCTCAGCTGCAGCATCGGAGGTCGCTCACCTCCTAAGGGGGTCAGAAAGGAGCGTACCAGGCCTGTCGGCTGTATACATTCCGGGTGTGGGAAACTGGCAGGCTGACTATCTGAGTTGCCAGATGCTGGACCAAGGAGAATGATCTCTACACCCGGAGGCGTTTCAGCTCCTTTGCCAGAGGGGAGGCACGCCAGTCGTATATCTCCTGGCTTTTCGACTCAATCTGAAGATATTGAGGTTGTGGCCAGGTCAAGAGACCCATGGGCAAACACGACAGATGCGTTGATGGCACCGTGGAGCCAGTACCGGCTAATCTATGCCTTCCTCCTCTGAAGCTCCTTCCTCAGCTGCTTTGCAGACTGGAGGCAGAGAGGATTCCAATGGTCCCAATTGCTCTGGATTGGCCTCAGCGTCCTTGGTACGCCGATCTAGTGCGTCTGGTAGCAGATGCCTTTTGGCATCTACTGCTAAGAAAGGACCTGCTGTTGCAAGGTCCCATACGCCATCCTGCATTTACAGTCCCTGGCTAACGGCCTGGCTTGAGAGCCAGGGGCTAAGAGACTGGGGCCTGTCAGACTCGGTGATCTCTACCATGAGGAGTGCTCAGAAATCATCCCCTAGGAAGATTTACCATTGCGCTTGGAAGACCTACAAATCCATTTGTGAGGAAAGGAGGTGGCATCCGCGTACTTATTTGGTTCCAGAGTCCTGCTGTTCTTTCAGCAGGGAGCGGGCCAAAGTACAATTAGGGGACAGGTATCTGACCTGGCTGTCCTTTTTCAACGACCCCTGGTGGCTCACTCTCTAGTGAGAACGTTTGTACAGAGGATTTGGCAGGCGGCCCCTCCGGTCCAACCTCCACTACCTCCGTGGGGCTTGTGTAGCAGACGTCCTTTTTGGCGTCTACCGGTACGAGAGGACCTGCTGTCGCAGGGTCCCAGATGCCATCCTGCTTGCAGTATAGGGCTTTAACGGCATGGCCTCCTAGGTGCCTCAGAAACCACCAGTTGAGAACATCAGGGAGATTCCCTTGTTGACACTTTCTCAGAAAGTGGTCCTTTTGGTGGCTGTTATGCCAGTTAAGACGGGTTTCTGAGTGGGCAGCCTTGTCATGCAAGCCTCCCTATCGGATCTTCCACAAGGATAAGGTGGTGCTGCGTACGCAGCCTTCTTTTCTTCCTAAGGTCGTGTTTCGACCTTCCATCTCAAGGAAGACATTGTACTGCCATCCTTGTGTCCTCATCCGTCGAATCCTAAGGAGACGACGTTTCATTTCTTGGACGTTGTCCAAACTCAGAGTATGCTTTTCTGGTACTGCTCCGTTCCGGAGTTCAGACTCACTGTTTGTTTTGGTGGCTGGTCCCAAGTAGGGCCCAGCGGTCTCGTTGGCCACTATCTCTAGGTGGATCCGACAGATCGTGATCAGGCTTACGCCATGAAGGGTCAGGCGCCTCCCTTTCCCGGCGCATTCAACCAGGGCAAGAGGTGCCTCTTGGTGTTATGTCGGTTAAGACAGGTTTCTGAGCTGGCAGCCTTGTTGCGCAAGGCTCCTTATCTGATCTTCCACAATGATAGGTGGTGCTGCGTCCGCAGCCTTCTTTTCTTCCTAAGGTCTTTTTTTTGACCTTCCAGCTCAAGGAAGATGTTGTACTGCCATCCTTGTGGTCTCATCCGTCGTATCCTAAGGGGAAGATGTTGTATTTCTTGGATGCTGTCCGAGCATCAAGCGGCTGTTTCCCAGGTGTGCAAGGTGGCGATTTGGTCGTCCGTTCACACTTTCACTAAACCTTACAAGTTGAGGTGTGCGCATCTTCGGATGCTTCTTTCGGCCGCAAGGTATTGCAGGTGGCTGTTTAGAGTTGCAACTCCTCCGTTGAGAAGCTCTGTTTTGTTCTGGGGTGAAGTTGTTTTAATGCTGTTCCCACCCCTCGTTTTTGACACTGCTTTGGGACGTCTCACTTGTCAACAGGAAGCTGTGTCCGTCCATGAACGAAAGAGTAAATAGGATTTTTGTACTCACCGTAAAATCAGTTTCTCTGAGTTCATGGACGGACACAGCACCCACCCCTCGTTTTTAAGTTTGTACTGCTTTTTGACGAACTGATCTGCTTAGTGCAGACTGAGGGGGATATAGCCAGTAGGACCGCCCCCTGGGTGGGGCTGTTCAGCTCTGAATTTTTTTTAACACCTTTTCTGCCTAGTCACTCCTAAAATGAAGGCTAATACCCACTTGTCAACAGGAAGCTGTGTCCGTCCATGAACTCAGAGAAAAGGATTTTACGGTGCGTACAAAAATCCTATTTTTTTTAAATTTATTTTTTCATCGTTCTGGTACCGGAATCTTTGTATGACTTCAATTTATTTATATATTCACAATTTTAGTGTTTTTGGTCAAAGTTATAGCAATTTTATTGCACATATGGTTATGCATTAATTTATGCTTTCTCACATATTATTGTTTCACTGGTCATAGAAGCCATTATTTACATTGTATGATCCGACCAGGTATGGATTCTACATCTTCTATTATATAGACACTTTTTGTTAATTTAGTGGGATCCCCCACTGTCAGGTACCCCAAGTAGTGCCATTACCCCACCTGTTTGTTATAACCAGTGTGAAGTCTGTGTCCCCCCAACCCCCCCCCCTAATAACAGCCACCCTGGTAAATTCCTCCCATTTCAGCTCATCCAGTATATTAAGTAAGCAGTGTTTTGGATCTGTAGGCAGCGAGACCTGAAACACCCTGTCTATGGTGTCCACCACCCCCTTCCAGTATGGGTGAAGTTTTGGGTATCTCCACAGTAGGTGGATCAAGTCTCCATGGTCTCTCTTGCACCCGGTACACAGTGGAGTGGGCCGCAAGCCCATAGTAAACAATCTCTGTGGGGGGGGGGGGGGGGTATAGTACACTCTCAGCAATAAATACAGTTGCGACAATCTATGAGATACATTCAAGGAGCAAGTGGGTACCGCCTGCAGGGCTTCCTCCCACTGATCTCCATCAATCGGGCCCACCTCCCCCAGCATTCGCAAAGTGTGTTTAGTCAGAAAGTTTTGTAGTAGCATATTATAACATTCGATATAAACCCCTTAGTAGTGGCAGCTCTTGCAATCCAATTAAACAATGGGGTTGGGGAGGGGGTCCACTCCGAGGATTTGCTCTGGGCAGTTATAGCATGGTGTAGTTGCATATAGTAAAACCTCATAGACTGCGGCAAACCAAAAAGACCTTGTAGGGTTTCAAACAAGAGCAATTTCCCATTGTGAAAAATCTGGCTAAGGTAGACCACCCCATATCTCCTCCAAAGTGCACCATGCTGTAGTTTAGCCAATTTAGAGTATGAGTCATTAGACCAGATAGGGCTATAGTCCGTGTACCCTGTCACTCCCTGTAGATGCCTAGTTTTGTTCCATACTTTTTGGATAAGGTTATAGGTCGGTACTGTTTATTCGGTTTTCCAAAAGCTAGCGACTCCAGGGCTGTCGGTATCAAATCCTTCTTTACAGTGTGTAACATCACTAGTTCGGAGGAGCCACCGTTCTCTCCCTCCCTGTCTACACTCGTGCGTATTGTACCTATCAATTGCTGCAGTTGCAGTTGCGCAGCAATGTAGTATAGCCAAGGATTTGGGAGGGCGAGCCGCCCTTCATCCTTCGGGCATTGGAGATGTTCTAGTTTAATTCTGGGTGTGCGGTTCTTCCATATAAGCGTACGAAACAGGGAATTGACAATTCTAAACACCTTTTAAAGTCACTACCGTCGGAGCATTGTGGAGCACACATAGCAATTGGGGCATGAGGATCATTTTAATCAGATTCACTCTGCCTGCTACCGACTGGCAGAGTGAATTCCACATCTTGATCCGGTCTCAAAATTTTTGTAACAGCGGGGACACATTCAATCGTTCGTAGTCACAGATCTTGGGTGTCACCTGGATACCCAAGTATCTGAATGAGGCAGTCAGGGGCACTGTAGAAGAGGTTGGGGGAATCCCTCCCTCATCAATAAGCATCAGGGAGGACTTAGTCCAGTTTATCCGGAGCCCAGAGAAACTACAAAACTCCCCTATGGTGGCCATAGCTACTGTAAGGGAGCCCTCCACGTCCCCGAGTAAAATCATAGTGTCATCTGCGTGAAGCATTATTTTCTCCTGCTTGTCCCCGTACTTAAACCCCACAATCTCAGTGCTGGCTCTTACATTAATCGCTAGTAGACATGTGCACACTGAATTATTTTGTTGCGGAATTTAGTTTTCATCCGAAAAATTTATTTATTTAGTTACTCCCGAAATTCGTTTTTATTTATATTGTTTTTCGTTAGAAATTGCATTCGTCCGAAAATCTGAATTAATTAAGGTCGAATCTGTCATTGAAGGCTGATGGTGTCTGTCAAATGTTCAAAGAAGATTCGACAGAGCAGCGAAACTGTACGACGCCGCAATCGTACATTTTCGGTCGAATGTTCCGCCTACAAGCTAGCTATAGTAGAATTCTAATGTTGTATGAGTAGTAATAATTATATTTTTTAATTATTATTACTAGTCAACCAACATTAGAATTTTTCTATAGCCTATGGGCGGATGCATTTGGCCGGAAATGTACGATTGCAGCATCGTACAGTTTAGCTGCTCCGTCAAATCTTCTTAGAACTTTCAACAGACACTATAAGCCTTCAATGACAGATTCGACGTTTGTATGTTTTTCGATGATTTGTCGAATCTTCGACGTTCATGTTGAATTGTCAAGTTAGTTCTAGCTATTTTACTGCTCCTCCTCTTTGGTTACAATCGGCCAATAAGATTCATCATCATTATTTTTATTTTACTTCCCCCACCCAATTCCAGCAGCGATCTTTTCTCTCTATGTCGAATATTTTCGCTCTATAATGTCGAATCTTTTCTCTCTATGTAGAATAATCTTGGACTAATAGAGTTAAGGTTAGGCACATTCGACCACAGGTTCGATAGACACAGATTGGTATTGTCAGCATCATGTCGAATCTCCTATCTATATCGAACTCTTGTTGCAACGAAAACGAAATTTGTTTATGTCGGATCTTTCTTTTTTTGGATTCTGCGCTTTCGTTTTTGTTTGTTAAAACGATAACGAAAATACCTGAAATTCGGACGAAAACGAATGCACATGTCTAATCGCTAGGGGTTCTATAGCCAATGCGAATTGCAGGGGTGACAAGGGGCACCCCTGTCGCGTGCCTCTCCCCAAAGTGAAAGTGTGTGACATAGCCCTGGACGCCCGTGGACTGAGGAATAGCAGGCGTACCCAGGAAATATGAGTCCCGAAGCACCTAAGAATTTCCCACAAGTACTCCCACTCAACGCTATCAAAAGCCTTCATAGCGTCCAACGAAAGCAAGGCCCTCTGCACTACATTATCCGCCGGGGATTGCATGTTGAGGTATAGTCTCCGCAAATTGACAGCCATCGATTTGTTAGGCATGAAGCCAGCTTGGTCAGGGTGAACAATGCTTGTAATGGCACCATTCAGCCTAATCGCCAGCATTTTGGCCAGTAGCTTAATGTCGCTCTGTAGCAGTGATATTGGCCTGTAGGAGCCTGGGTCTATATCGTCTTTTTCAGGTTTCAATATTAGAAAATTATTAGCCGTGGCCATGGAAGAAGGCAAAACCTGTTGTTCCCTGGCTGCGTTAAATACCACCAAAAGTTTTGGCAGGAGAATATCCGCATATTGCTTATACACCTCTATGGGTAGCCCGTCCGCCCCTGGGCCCTTAACAATTGTGGAACGCAGCTAACGCTCTCTGCAGCTCGTCCAAGGTAAAGGGGGCATCCAAGGCCCTCCGCTGGTCAGTTGTGAGAAGTCAATGCCCTGTAAGTAGGTCCGAAGCTCCGGCTGGGTGAATTGCTCCATCGGGATATAAAGGGTCTCATAAAATCTAGCCAGTTCTGCCAAGATTAGGTCAGGGGAGTTCACTATCTTGCCCTGTCGTTTTGATAGCCCCAATAGTGGGGGAACGTTGTTGAGAGTTAGCTATCCTGGCCAACAGGCACCGCGTGCTCTCTCCCTCCTCAAAAAAGCCTTGTTAGAGAACCTTGGTAAACAACAGCATCATGAAGGTCAAGGAACACACCACAGGGATAAAGTTGGGGAGAAGTTTAAAGCAAGGCTAGGTTATAAAAAATAAATAATAATAAAAACAAAATAAATCTATATGTATGTATGATCCCGAGCTTTGAACATCTCACGGAACGCTAATCCATTATCCGAAAACGTAAAGAGTATGGCACAACTGCAAACCTACCAAGTCATGGCGGTCCACCTAAACTGACAGGCCGGGCAAGGAGAGCATTATTCAGAGAAGCAGCCAAGAGGCCCATGGTAACTGGAGGACCTGCAGAGATCCACATCTTAGGTGGGAGAATCTGTCCACAGGACAACTATTAGTTGTGCACTCTACAAATCTGGCCTGTATTGAAGAGTGACAAGAAGAAAGACATTGTTGAAAGAAAGCCATAAGAAGTCTGGTTTGCGAGAAGCCATGTGGGGGACACAGCAAACATGTGGAAGAAGGTGCTCTGGTCAGATAAGACCAAAATTGAACTTTTTGCCGTTAAACTAACAATGGGTATTTAGAGTGTATTTTTTCAAGCTCACTAACTATGCACAAGTCCAACCTGTGTCTGTGCTTTTATGTTAATATTACATTAATATGAATGTTGTGGTAGTTTAGGTGCTTATAGTTTTTTGAAATTATCGATGCTCTCCACTGAAACCACTGCTTGTAGAAGAGAATTCCACATCCTCACCGCTCTACGTAGTTTAAGGTTAAGCCGCTTCTCTTCTAATTTTAGTGAATGGCTGCGTATCTTTTTAAATTCCCTTGTGTGAAAAAGTTTTTTCCCCATTGTGGGGGTCACCAGTATGGTATTTGTACATTGAAATCATATCCCCTCTTAAGCGTCTCTTCTCCAGAGAGAATGGGTTCAGTGATTGCACATTGCTTTGTTACCCTTCTCTGGACCCGCTTCAGTTCCAGCACATCCCACCTGAGGACTGGTGCCTAGAACTGGATGGCACACTCCAGGTACGACTAGACCAGAGTCTTATAGAGTGGGAGAACTATCATTTTATCTCTGGAGTTAATCCCCTTTTTAATTTTTGCCAGTATTCGGTTGGCTTAGTAGATGACAGGCTTAGCAATGGCATGCAATGCCAAGCTATTGCTGCTGCAAGCAAAGACCCCCCCCCCCCCTCCCCAGAGGTTCTTTACATCCTAGATTCGCCCAGAGGTTCTCCCCCTAGTGAGTGGATTGCATTCATATTTTTGGCACCCAAATGCATTATTTTAAATTTTTCAACATTTAACCACTTGCCAACCGCTCACAGCATATATACGTCGGCAGAATGGCTCGTACAGGCACAATCACATACCTGTACGTGGCCCTTTAACTGTCGGGGTCGCGCGACCCCCCCCTGCCTTCCCCGTGAGTGGGACCGCGGACTCGATCGCCGCGGGGATCCCCGCGATCGTCTCACGGAGGCTCGGAGTGGGGAGGTGTGTGTAAACACAACATCTCCCAGCTCCTCTACTGACAATGTCAGCGATCTCCGCTCTGTGTAATCAGAGCAGAGATCGGTCACGTGTCACTCGTAGCCACACCCCCACACAGTAGTAAACACTCCCCTAGGCACACTTAACCCCTTCAGCGCCCCTAGTGGTTAACCCCTTCACTGCCAGTGTCATTTTCACAGTAACCAGTGCATTTTTATTGCACTGATCGCTGTGAAAATGACAATGGTCCCAAAAATGTGTCAAAAGTGTCCGCCATAATGTCGCAGTCACAAAAAAAATCGTTGATCGCCGCCATTACTAGTAAAAAAAAAAAAAAAAAAATTTATAAAAATGCCTTAAAACTATACCCTATTTTGTAGACGCTATAATTTTTGCGCAAACCAATCAATAAACGCAGATTGCGATTTTTTTTTTATACCAAAAATATGTAGAAGAATACGTATCGGCCTAAACAGAGGAAAAAAAATGTGTTTTTTTTTCTATATTGTTTGGGGATATTTATTATAGAAAAAAGTAAAAAATTACATTTTTTTTCTAAATTTTCACTCTATTTTTGTTTATAACGCAAAAAATAAAAACCGCAGAGGTGATCAAATACCACCAAAAGAAAGCTCTATTTGTGGGGAAAAAAGGGACGTCAATTTTGTTTGGGAGCCACGTCGCACGACCGCGCAACTGTCAGTTAAAGCGACGCAGTGCCGAATCGCAAAAAGGGGCCTGGTCATAATGGCCCGTATTGGTCCAGTGGTTAAACCTCATTTGCCATGTAGTTGCCCACCCCATTAATTTGTTTAGATCTTCTTGCAAGGTTTCAACATCCTACAGAGAAGTTATTGCCCTGCTTAGCATCGTCTGCAAATACTGAGATTGAGCTGATCCTCCAGATCATTTATGAATAAATTAAATAGGATTGGTCCTAGGACAGAACCCTGAAGGACCCTGCTTTCCACACCAGACCATTCCGAGTACTCCCCATTTATCACCACCCTCTGGACTCGCCCAGTAGCCAGTTTTCAATCCATGTACTCACCCATTGGTCCATGCTGACAGACCTTAGTTTATAGAGTAAACGTTTATGGGGAATCCATGCTGATTACTGCTGATGATACCGTTTTCGTTACTAAAATCTTGTATATAGTCCTTTATTATCCCCTCCAAGAGCTTACATACTATTGATGTTGATCTGGCCTGTAGTTCCCAGGGCTATATCATGGCTCTTTTTTTCAAATATTGGTGCTACATTGTCTTATCTCCAATCAGCTGGTACCATTCAAGGCACTAGAATGTTCGTAAAAAATTAGGAACAATGGTCTGGCAATCGCTTGGTTTACACCCAAGGGTCATTAAGGGTGTGACTTATTAATATTAAGTTTTTCCAGTCTATTTCCAATTCTTTCCTCTGTTAGCCATGAGGGTACTGTCTGTGACATGTCATGAAGATAAACATTGCAGTCTTGGTTACTGAATCCCCATTTCCCTTGTGAAGACTGAGAAGAATAAATTCAAAACCTTCGCCATCTCTCATAACCAGTTTCTCTTCATCATTCTTTATGGGGCCAATATGTTCTGACCTTTCTTTCTTACTATTTATATACTTAAAGAGGAGTTTCCATAAAAAAAAAAAAAAAAAAACAATATTGCATTAATGTGCATATAATACCCTAAAAAAAAAAAAAAAAGGATTTGAATAATTTTTTTTTTTTTTACTCACCTGGAAATACCTGTTGCTAGGTGGTCCCACGAAATCTGCCTTCTGAATCACCTCGGTTTGTGTCGTCATCTCCCTCAGCTCGCTAATTATCCTGGGTAATGTGTGTCATAATTTCCCAGGATGCAGTGCGCTTCCCCTAGGGCTAGAAACGCGGGACTTCAAAACAGGAAGGGACGAGATTCAATGAAGATTTTGGCGCCACGGCTTCTTACACTGTTTGTGTTATCCTCATTGCCATCACAACAGGGCGGGCACTTCCGACGTCGCTGCCCATTGTGATGGCAACCCGAGAGGTTTACGGCGATGCGTTGCACTTACAATGCCCATGCAAGAGAATGGGGCGGGACGGGCGGTGCATGATGGTCACGGCTGGTCAGCACTATTCGGGAAGTGCTTGTGGGCTTCACATGCCCACAAGCAAAATGAGAACTACAGCAATGAATTTTTAAAAGTACCTTCACACAAAAACTCGGGCGATCGGCCGCGGATTTGGACACAGTAAGTCAAATTATTTGTACAATAGAATTGCCTGATGAAATACCTTAGTTTTAAAAATCGCAAAATGTGATTGGAACCCTGCTTTAAAGATTTTTTTTTTTTTTTTTTACTCTCCTCCACTATGTGCCTTTTGTGTTCCATCTTAGCTGCCCTGATTGCACCCTTACATTTCTTATTGCATTCTTTGTAAAGTTGGAATGCTAATAATGACCCCTCAGCCTTGTATTTTTTTGAAGGCCTTCTCCTTTGCTTTTATATGCATTTTTACATTGGGCCACCCAGGACCTTTGTTAGCGATTTTAAATAAATAAAAATTTGAATATAAATGTACACCACACTTTTCAGATATTTGTAAAAAAAAATAAAAAAGATTGAAAACCATTTAACATTTTCCTTCCACTTCACAATTATGTCCCACTTCATGTTGGTCTATCACATAAAATACATTTGCTTTTGGTTGTAACATGACAAAATGTGGAAAATTTCAAGGCACTGTATGACACACTAGTGTGCTGGTGATTTGTTGACATTGACAGAACTGCCAAGACTCTGCACATTTTCTACAATGGGGGGTGCGTGTCTCGGTCTCTCTCTGGCTGTACTAACAATATGTCCCTTCCGTGATAGTGGTCAAGATTCTGCAGTGTTCTGGCATTAATTTGGTAAAAAGGTGTACTTTGGTAATTTGTCTTCTATCAAGGTGTTACCAGCTGTAGCATTTCATTAGCATTTATCCTTAGTGGCTGGTATAACCATCACTGTGTCTGCTCCCTTTTAGCATATGTTTTTTTATGGTTCATCCATTACATATGGCTTTTCTAGGCTCAGAGAACTGGAAACTGGACACGCAGTAGTGGCCTGTAAGGTTGCATTACTAGTTTAGCCCTCAAGGACAAAACCCCAAAATATGAGCACAGATGAATGCAAGTTAATATATATTTATCCTAAAATATGAGGGAGGCACTAGTATAGTAGCATCAACCACTTCTACAGTAAAAACCTGGTTTGGGTCAACCTTCATTTTAGATATTAATGTCTCAATTAGGGTTAATATGTGAAACCTTTATATCAAACTTGCATGATCCAACACTTCCAGGGGCTGCTCTATAAAACAAACACTTATCTTTATTAACATAAAAGGTTAAAAGTGTATCCAAAACAACACCAAAAGAACGTAAATGCTTGGGAGTACCTATAGTAGTTTTACTTTAACTTGGAGTACAGGGAGTAACCAAGAGAACTGAGGGTGACCTAGAATACTGAGAGTATTTAGGGGCACTGGAGTAACTAAAAAGGTAACTTTAGTATTGTGAGCAACTTGGGAGTAATCTGAAATAACTTGAAGTACTGGATAGCGACTCGGTGTACTGGGAGCAACTGTAAGCTACTTGGAATAACATTGCAGTACTTAGCGTAATATTAACATAGTGCTGGAAGTGACCTTGGGTAACATAGGTGAGGTTAAAAAAATAAAAAAGTCCAACCTATGTGTGTGATTATATGTCAGTATTACATTGTATATCCCTGTATGTTGTGGTCATTCAGGTGCTTATCTAATAGTTTTTTTAAACCTTCAATGCTCCCCGGGAGCTGAGACCACTGCCTGTGGAAGGGCATTCCACATCCTTGCCTCTTCCATACTAGATTCCCCCAGACATTACCCTCCCAGTGTATAGATTGCATTCATATTTTTGCCACCCAAATGCATTATTTTACTACATTAAATCTCATTTGCCATGTAGTTGCTCACCCCGTTAATTTGTTAAGATTTTTTTGCAAGGTTTACACATCCGGCTAAGAAGTTATTGCCCTGCTTAGCTTAGTATCATCCACAAATACAGAAATTGAACAGTTTACCCCATCCTCCAGGTCGTTTATGAACAAATTAAATAGGATTGGTCCAAGCACAGAACCCTGGGGGACCCCAATACCCACCCCTGACCATTCCCCATTTATCACCACCCTCTAAACTTGCCCTTGTAGCCAGTTTTCAATCCATGTGCTCACTACTATGGTCCATGCCAACAGACCTTATTTTGTACAGTAAACGTTTATAAGGAACTGTGTCAAATGCTTTTGCAAAATCCAGATACACCATGTCTACGGGCCTTCCTTTATCTAGATGTAGGGTGACCAGACATCCCCGGTTTCTGGGGACAGTCCCCGGATTGAGGACACTGCCCCCAGGCCAAGTCTGTCCCTGGTTTTGTCTCCGGATTGGATTTGAACAGGGGGCAATTTCAAAGACAGTCAGTGCAGAATTAAAAAAAAAAAAAAAAAAATTACACACCCCCGCTCTGCTGCCGCTACTAGCTTAGGGGGGTGTATTTTTTTTCATTATCTGTGCCCCTTTCTGATGATCATGTGCTGGTCGGAGCGGAGGGAATATTTCTTCAGTTTTAGGTGCATGCCCATTCAGCTTTGCTCACATGTTCTTCTGCCTTGGCTCAAGTCCCGGCCAGCCGCCTCCCTGCTTATCTCCTTGCCTTCCATGGTGGAGTGATCCTCCTCCATTCCACACCCAGTAGTAGCCAGAGCCCGGAGAGTAAGACTTGACAGGCTTGAGGCGGCGATGGGCAGAGAGTTGCTGATTGCCGCCATTACTAGTAAAAAAAATATGTCCCCGGATTGAATTAAAAAAATCTGGTCACCTTATCTAAATGGCAACGCACCTCCTCATAGAAGGTTAATAGATTGGTTTGGCAAGAATGATTCTTCATAAATCCATGCCGATTACTGCTAATGATACTTACTAAAATCTTGTATATATTCCCTTATCATCCCCTCCAAGAGCTTACATACTATTGATGTTAGGCCAACTGGTCTGTAATTCCCAGGGATGTATTTTTTTGGCCCTTTTTAAATATTGGTGCTACATTGGCTTTTCTCCAATCGGCTGGTACCATTCCAGCCAGTAGACTGTCAGTAAAAATTTAGAACAATGGTCTGTCAATGGTCAGTCAAGTAATTGCCAGAGTACTGGGTACTGACTTGGAGTGCCAAGTAGTGATTCTGAGTACAGACTGAAAAGTTGGGGTAGTGACTGGAGCAGCCTCCCTCCCCTAGCTGCCAGGGGCCTTCAGAAGGAGCAGAGAGCTCCGAGCGCATAGCCTAATCTTCCCCAGCAATTTCTTCCTCTCCCAGTGAGGTCACATCCACCCGAGCATTTCACGCTGGTTGGCGTGGACTTCCTGTCTACTGCATGAACGTCCATTCCTCCTCAATCGCTTCTCAAGAGAGCCTGAACCCGGCGGACCATGCAGGATTGGGGATCGAGGACCCCTGACGGATGAGCCAGTACACAATAAGCCTGTTTTATCTAACACTTTGTAAGTATTTTTAACCGTTGTTCTAATAAAACCCCCCTTGTGATACTGCACTTAGGTGGCACTTCCCCCTTCTTTCCTTCTCTTTGTCTTACTCACAGAGCTGGCTCAACTCTGAGAATAGCAGCCTCACAGTGCTTCACAACTTATGCCCCGGCATCAGAGATTGTAATTACCATCCCAGCAGTTATTACTGCATATTTAAAATAAAAAAAACGGCAAGGTGCACCAAGCTAAGTGCAGTATGTTGGATGAAAAAGGAATTTATTAAAATGTCAGCCAAATGGCTACTCACATGGTATCCGTATAAAACAAGCATACAACGCCAAAGAAGGTCCGTGGTCCCTGGGGGAGTCAAGGGCTAAGTCCGAGATATAGTGTCCTAGCGGGCTGCAGTGGTATAACAGCAAGGTAGTTGGAATAAGTTGGCCTGTCCCTGCCTTGCAGTGAACAAACAAGCGTGGACCGCACTCGGGAAAGTCTGCACTGTGGTCTTTTATTAAACTCTCTAGTATCTTCCTGACTATAGAAGTTAAACTAGCAGGTCTATAGTTACTTGGTAAATACTTTAATCCCTTTTTAAATATAGGCACCACATTGGACCTAAGCCAATCCAGTGGTACCATTCCAGTCATTAACAAGTCCCTAAAGATTAGAAACAATCTTGCTACCACTGTCACTGGGGTATCAAGCAACAGGTGAGAAAGCAAACAATTACCTTGCATCATTGACGTAGTGCTTATAGAACACCTAACCACGCACTTCTATCGGTAGCCAGTTACGAACTTCCGATAGGGATGTGAAAGAAAAGACTGCCAAATTGAAACAGGTTAATGCTATAACATTATCTATAAAGGTCCAATTAGGCAAGCCAATAATAGCTAGGAAAATGTAAATTACTCCATAACCCGAGCCTTGAAAACCACTTGTGTGCTTAGCATTGCGTTGTGTCTTGTAGAATAAGGATATAAAGTAGTTTATATCCAAGGTAGTGATCCAACAAGACACGTATAGCCAGGAAATGGTCATGTTACAGGGAAACCCTATCTAACCGTGTTCATGTTGTTTGGTTCTGTCCAAAGTCCAGGGTTCGCCCATCATGGTGGGCATAATCCCTAAGGGATTTTTAGGGTCTGGGTGCTATGAGTATGAATCACGGCCCTGGACCTGTATAGCACCCTGCAGCTAACTCATTTGTAGCATCACATACCAAGGTGAGCACCAAATGCAAGATCCAGTGCTTGAAGCAAGCATTAAAGTCTATGGTTTCCAAGATGTACATCCGGGGTAACAGGTAAGGAAACTGCTAGCAAGTCAAAGCAGTCAGATCTTGTCAGTCGAAGAAAGAACAGAAAACTGGTGAAAGATATAAAAAAAAAGGCTCCATCACCTAAGGATACTAACAAAAAAAACTGGAGCCTCATGAAGTAGGCAGGATTATATATATGGGTACGCTTGGGGGGGGGGGGGGGACATATAACCCATGATGTGGGAATCAATTTCTGTGTTCTGTACTGGATAGTTAAGATAAATAGTTTGGTGACAGGGTGTCTTTATTGATTGGGGCCTCGGTGTCCATCCTCCTAGGGCTTATACCCCAGGAAGAAGTGCTATCAAGCCTAAATAATTCACAAAAAGGCAAGAAATTATTTAGTTTTTTATAATTTAATATATGCACAAGTTGAATACAAGCTGAAAAAATGTAAAAAATAAAGTGTACATTTCCATAAAGGCAGTCTACCACCAGATGTAATGAGGTTGATGGAAAAGTGTCTGCAGGTCACCTCAGTCATGATCACTGTCGCTGCTGCTGCTACTACTACTGCTGTCTGGAGTCAGGTCTTGTAGGGTTATCCTAGAAGAAAAAAAAATCCACAACTATAGTAACCATTTGTGCGCTTGGTCGAGATCCCTTAAAGGGATTGTAAAAAGTCAGAAGGTTTTTTATCTTAATGTATTCTTTGCATTAAGTTAAAAGGCCTTCTGTGTGCATCAGTCCCCCTAATACTTACCTGAGCTCCATCTAGATCCAGCGATATCCACGAATGCTTCAGCCGTCCGGGACTCTCTCTCCTGATTGACTGGGACACAGAAGCGGTGCCATTGGCTCCTGCTGCTCTCAATCAAACTCAGCCAATCAGGAGAGAGAGAGAGGGCGGGGCAGAACAGCAGCTCGGTGTCTGAATGGATACACAGAGCTGCAGTTTGACTCGGGTGCCCCCATAGCAAGCTGCTTGCTGTGGGGGCACTCAACAGGAGGGAGGGGCCAGGAGCTCCAGCCAGGGAACCGAGAAAAAAAAAAAAGGATCCGGGCTGCCCTGTGCAAAACCACTGCACAGAGCAGGTATGTATAACATGTTTGTTAGTTTAATAGAAAAAAAACAAAAAAACAAGACTAACTTCAGAGACTGTACAAGTCTGCCATTCAGGCATGGATTCTGATTGAAGGCAACTCCACACAGCTCAGTTAGAAAAAAATAAAAAAACATTTTAGACCTGAAGACTACTTCAAACCCCCAAAACATTATATGTTTTCTTAAAATATCTGGCGACATAAAAAACTGGAACTACCATCATTCTAGTCTCCGTTCTGACAAGAGCAAAATTGCAGTATAAAATACATTAAAAATAGGATTTTTTTGTACTCACCGTAAAATCCTTTTCTCTGACGTCCATGGACTGACACAGCATCTTCAATCTTGACAAAGGTGGCTTATGTCCCTGCTCATAGGAGAAGACTAGGCAGAATGTTAGCTGTTTTAACATACATTCCCTTACCAGAGCTAAACAGCCCCTCCTACCTGCAGCCAGCAGCCTCAGTTCGTATTAAAGCAGTACAAACTCAAAAAAAGGAGGGGTGGGTGCGGTGTCAGTCCATGGACGTCAGAGAAAAAGGATTTTACGGTGAGTACAAAAAAAAAAATCCTATTTTCTCTTACCGTCCATGGACTGACACAGCATCTTCAATCTCGACAAAGTGGCACGTCCCAAAGCAGTGTCAAAGAACGAGGGGTGGGAACAGTATCAAGGAAAAAAAATAACTTCACCCCAAACAAGCAAAGCTCCTCAACAGAGGAGTTGCAACTTTAAACAGCTGCCTGCAAAACCTTGCGGCCGAAGGAAGCATCAGAAGATGCAGCCACATCAACCGTATAAAACGTTGAAAAAGTATGTGCGGACGACCAGGTCGCCGCCTTGCACACTTGTGCAACAGACGCTTGATGTCGGGAAGCCCAGGAAGCACCAATTGCCCTGGTTGAATGCGCCGTAACCGGAAAGGGAGGCGCCCGCCCCTTAAGGGCATAGGCCTGTATGACAGTCTGCCTGATCCACAGAGAAATGGTGGCAGACGAAACCTCTTGGCCCTGTTTTGGACCAGACACAGACACAAACAGCGATTCAGACTTCCGAATCGAAGCCGTAGCAGACAGGTACACCCGCAGGGCACGTACCACGTCCAACGTGTGGAGCGCAAACTCTCTGGGATGCGACGGACGAGGACATAAGGACGGAAGCACGATGTCCTCATTAAGTTGGAAGGCCGAGACTACCTTCGGGAGAAAAGAAGGCTGCAGGCGTAGCACCGCCTTATCGAGGACCAAGTATGGCGGTTTGCAAAACAAGGCCGCCAACTCAGAAACCCGTCTGACAGAAGTAATGGCTACTAGAAAAGCCACGTTCTGAGATAAAGTTAAGAGAGGAATCTCTCTGATGTTTTCAAAAGGAGGTTCCTGAAGAACCGAGAGCACCAAATTCAAATCCCAAGGAGGAACAGGTGGTTTAATAGGGAGGAGCACATGGCGGACCCCCTGTATTAAGGTGCTAATCAAAGAATGGCCCGCTAGCGGCCTCTGAAAGAAAATAGCCAAAGCTGAAATCTGACCCTTAATGGTGCTTAAGGCAAGCTTTTGGGTCACAGCACACTGTGAAAACAGCAAGATCCTGGGAACGGAATACGTCCGTGGACGCCAATCCAGCTCCTCGCACATAGCGATGTAGGCCCTCCAGGTACGGTGGTATATCTTCCTGGAGGAAGATTTCCGTGCCCTCAGCATGGTCGAGATGACCGAATCTGAGAGATCCCGGTCTCTCAGCACCTGGCTTTCAATAGCCATGCTGTTAAAGCCAGCGACTGTAAAGCAGGATGAAGCATGGGACCTTGAGACAGAAGGTCCTCCCGCATCGGCATTCGCCATGGAACGTCCGCCACTAGGCGCACAAGATCGGCGTACCAAGGATGTCAAGGCCAATCTGGCGTGATGAGGATTACCGGAATCCCCTCGGCCTCCACCCTGCGAAGCAATAGCGGAAGCAGCTTCAGTGGAGGATAAGCATAAATCAGCCGATACCGACCCCACGGGGCCACCAACGCGTCTGACGCATCTGCCCAGGGATCCCTGGATCTGGCCACGAATCTCGACACCTTGCGATTGATTCGAGAGGCCAGGAGGTCCACATCCGGCGTGCCCCACCTCCGGCAAAGGAGTTGAAACACCTCCGGATGCAAGGACCATTCCCCCTGGGCCAAAATCTGGCGGCTCAGATAGTCCGCCTGCCAGTTGTCTACTCCTGGAATGTAAACGGCTGACAGAGCCGGCACGCTTCTTTCCACCCACCTCAGGATTTGAGCGACCTCAGACGCCGCAGCTGAGCTCCGAGTTCCCCCCTAATGGTTGACATAAGCCACCCCCGTCGCGTTGTCCGATTGGATCCTGACCGAGCGCCCCTGCAATCTCCTCGACCACGAGGAGAGGCACAGTCTGATAGCCCGGAGTTCCAGGACATTGTTTGGCAGACAGGACTCGTCTGGGGACCAGAGCCCTTGGGCTGACAGAACTCACCAGACTCCGCCTAGCCCGAAAGACTGGCATCTGTTGCGATCACAGTCCACTGAACAGGAAGGAACGACTTCCCCGACCGAAGGGCCGGGGATCTCAGCCACCACGTCAGGGATGCCTTGTTCCAGCAAGATAGGATCTCCTTTTGTAAGACTCGAGTGTGGAATTGGGCATACGGTGCCACCTCGAAGGAAGCCACCATGAGTCCCAGGACCCTCATGCAAAAACGGAGTGACGACCATTTGCGGGCCGTCAGCCCCCGTACCGCAGATTAAACTTGTCTAAGGGTAGAAATACCCTCGCCTCCGAGGAGTCCAGGATCAATCCTAGGTACTCCAGACGCTGAGTCGGAACCAGGACCGACTTCTGAATGTTCATCAGCCAGCCGAATTTTCGAAGGGCCTGACTGGCTATCACCATATTTTCCTCTAATTCTGAGCCAGATTCTGCTCTCAGAAGGAGATGGTCCTTGATAAGCAATGCTTTACTGTCTCAGCAAAGCTAGAATCGGGGCAAGAAAAACCCCCGGGTGGAGCGCAGCAATCACCGAGCGAATGGATTCCATGCGGAATTTCCAAACCTTCACAAAAGCATTTAGGGCCTTGAGATCCAGAATTGGACGGACTCCATCCTTCTTTGGGACCACAAACAGATTAGAATAAAATCCCTGAAACCTCTCCTTTGACCGCACCGGCACAATTACTCCGCACCTCAGCAAGTCCTGCACTGCCCCTAACAGGGCAGCCCGACGCCCTGGAAGGAGAGAGAGATTTGAGGGAAAGAACCTGTCTGGTGGCCGGGAAAGGAACTCTATCCTGTACCCCGAGGTAACCACCTCGCATACCCACTGGTCGGAGGTCCACCAATCCGCGAACCTGCGAAGTCGTCCCCCCACCCCAGAGTCAAGTGGGGGCTAGACTTAATGCGGTGGCGGGCTTGTTTGCCGGCTTGTTCAGCTTACGCACCCAGGGATGCTTCTGTCCCCGAGCCGGACCCTTGTCAGTCCGGAAGAATTTTTCCCTGGGATTTGACGGACGAAAAAACCTCTTCTGAGTGGGAAAAGAAGGACCAGTCTTACGGCGCGGCTCCTTCGCCTCAGGAGGCTGAGGAAGAAGGGTGCTCTTACCCCCGTGACATTTTTAATAATGTCATCCAGGGCAGCACCAAACAGTCTTCCCCCTTTAAAAGGCAAGACCGTCAGAAGCTTCTTAGAGGCCAGGTCAGCAGAGGAGTCTTCCTCGCAAGGAATGTCCTGGTCAAACGTATCCAAAAATTCAGAGCGAGGGTCCTCTGCTGCAGCAAGGCCCATATCTGAATCAGAGCACTCCCCTGGAGATGGTGAGGGCGCTTTTTAGCCCCCTTGCGCTCGCACGCCGCTTCCATTCTGGCAACAAATGATTCCAGGACTGCCGACAACTGGTCCATAGGAACCGCAGGTGCAGGAGCACTGCCTTTTGCCTCTGACATGAAGGGGGAAGCAGGTGAAACTGACTCCATAATAACCAGCACCCTCTGAGACTTTGTCAAAGAAAGAGAAGAGAAAAGTCCACCCTCTGGCTGCGCTGACTGTGGGGGGTTACCCAGGGGACTCACCAACCCAGAGAGGACCACTCAGCTCTGCTGCCTGTGCACCGCTCCTAGAGTGAGAGAACCGCGAGGCGACTGAGGAGATTCGCACCGTCCCAGTCAGCATTAGAGGCCAAAAAAGCGTGCGGCTACAACAAAATGGCCGCCGCTATAAGTGCGCCATGAGGTGGCCAAGGCAAAATGGCCGCCAATGCGTTTTACAACAGTAATAGAAATACAAGTAAACATGGCGCCCAGCGGCGCCGCAAAAACACACAAGGCCCAGGCTGACCCAGAGGCATCCCCTCACAAAAAGCAGACCACACACGGACCCCACCCGGGGCAGAGTGACCCCCAGTCAGCGCATAGCCAGAGAAGGTGACAGAGTAGCAAAAAAACAAGAGGGGACAGGGAAACCACCCTACCATAGGAACACACAGCATGTACTCACCTGCTGAGGCAGGGGAACAGTACTTACCCATCCAGCTAGGACCCACTGGTGTGTTCCTGACAGGCCTATCACAGTGCAGTACTGAGTAGCTGTCGGCCAGTCCACCGCGAAAGATACAGCAAAACTTTTCAATCTTATGTGGACCCTGGAGCAACAAGCTCACCGGCCACCCCCGGAGCCATGGGGCATGTCGTGAACTGATCTCACGCAGAGCGAGGATCAGCATGCTCGATGGTCGGACTGGGGAGACTACAAGGATAGCAAACTACCCAACCTGTTGCCCAGCCGACAGTTGATAGAAGAATCACAAGAATAAAATAATAAAAGTTCAAAAGAATAAAACATTTCTTCAAGAGACTGTCCTCTCCTCTGCTAGGCAGGAAAAAAAAAACTGAGGCTGCTGGCTGCAGGTAGGAGGGTTATGTCCGGAGGGACCGCCCCCTGGGCGGGGCTGTTCAGCTCTGGTAAGGGAATACATGTTAAAACATCTAACATTCTGCCTAGTCTTCTCCTATGAGCAGGAACATAACCCACTTTGTCAAGATTGAAGATGCTGTGTCAGTCCATGGACGGTAAGAGAAATTCATTTTAGGGCACAAAAAAAAGCAATATGCTAACAACATTTGGTATTAATGGATTTTTCATATGCTGCTAGTTTAAGGTGATTGGACACTGGCAAAAAAAACAAACAAAAAAAAAGTAACACCCCCCAGGCATAACCCCCCTCCCATCTAGGAAAGGCTTCAATTTTTGTAAGAAGGCAAGAGCCACAAAGGAAGCAGAGGAGTTTGATCCCTGTGTCCTGTGAAATTATTTTACAGGCAAACCAAAAATCCTATTTTCTTTAACCACGTAAGGACTGCCCCATAGTTACCGTTACAGCTACATGGCGGGAGTCTGGTAGGGCAGACTTCTGTGAATTCCGAACCCATTCTGAGACACGGACTCCAGCAGAGAAGCCGGTTGCTCCCTCAGTAGTATATTGTTCAGGTACCCTATAATAGGGATACCCCAGGAACGCAAGAGCCACAGAACCAAAGCCAGGTGAACACTCTGGGAGCAGAGGACTGGCCAAACGGTCCTGCACTGGAAAAACATTTGATGGGATGAAAAGATCAGAAAGCGTAAGTAAGCAGATTTGATATCCACCGATGCCAGAAAATATCCTTGCTGGAGAGAGACCACCATTGACCATACTAATTCCATCAGAAACTTTTGCACCCATAGAAACTTTCTGAGTCTCTTAAAAGTGGTTGTAAACCTTTGTTATTTAAAAAAGATAAAACACAAACAAGTCATACTTACCTCCACTGTGCAGCTCGTTTTGCACAGAGTGGCCCCGATCGTCCTCTTCTGGGGTCCCTCAGCGGCTCCTCCTCGCATCAGATAACCCCCTAGGAGGGGCGCACTCCCGAGTCCAGCATTTGCGCGCATAGGATGCATTAAGGTGAAAAAACACGAGGGTTTACTTCCACATTAAGGTCCAAAATGGGACAAACATTACCATCTGTTTTTGGAATCTTGAAGAGGTTCGAGTAGAAACCGCAAAACCTTTCACCCTCTGGAACTGGAATGATCACCCCTTAAGATAAAAGATAACAGAGAGCTTGCAAAAGAAAGAAAAACATTTGAGAGCATGAAGCGCAGAAGGGGGAAGGCTCTAAAATTACAACTTGTAGCTGTGAACCACTATGGTGCGGACCCACTCATCTGTAATTTATTCCAACCAGACCTCCATGAAGGCCTGCAAACATACCCCAAGCCGAGCGAGTGGGGGTGCCCCTTCATTGTGATCTCTCTCTCGGCTTTCAGACATTTGTCCGAGGCATCTTTAAAAACCAGGACCTTGTCCACTGGACACGTGGGCGTCTTCTTAAGATGAGAACAGCCATAGCTACTGAATCTACCATTTTTGGTGAACTCACTTTGCATAGGGTATTGCTCAGCAAACCTTTTTGGCTAAACACACACCTTCGGCGGGGTAAGTCCAGTACAGGAAAGAATTGAGAATGTTGTGGTGCACACTACAATCCAAATTCTGAAACCTTTGGAGTGGAAGGCTTGGCAAGCCATGGCTGACAAGTCAGTCCGGACAGCTTCCACAAGAAGACTCACAAAGGCTTTTTGGGTCTGAGATAAACCCCAATCCCAGGGTTCTTCAATAGTAGATTCCTCAGATGAAGATTCTTCTGCATCTCCTTCTACCGGAATTCTCATTCTTCTTTATCTTGTCCTCAACTGGTTGCTCTTTCATTAACAGGGAGGGGGGAGGTGGGAGGTGAGGGAAAACGCTTCTGCAGAGTAGTCACTGTAAACCAGCAATAGCAGATGAGAATTCCTCCCTAGGCACAAAGGAACTGGAGGAAGGTGCCCGAGAAGTAACAAAATACCAGATGGGCAAAAGGAGTCAGAGCTAAATGCCCCCCTGGGGATACATTGCATAGAGGTTCCACCGTGCCCAATAAAGGCATTTGGGACCCTTTACGTCATAAATTCCTACTTTTCGGTCATCGCTAAGACATGACCTGCTGACAGGTATATTAAGATTCTTGCTGGATAAAACAGTGGTCCCAGTCAGCTATATAATACACCAGTGTGCTAGTTACCCCTTATTGTTAGCCTCCTGTTACTGCCAGTATGCTGCCAGCCCCACAAAATAACTGCTTAGTGGCCCCTTTAAGTATACTTGCCGCAACCTATAGTTCCACAGCAATAGATTCTCTGCCGCTGCCACATATAAAGAATAGAATTCTACAAGATGGCTGCTGTCTAAACTTTGCCCTGTATGTGATATCATCAGCTGCTCTAAGCCTGTGCGTGCGTGGCCTTGTGCTTAAAGAGAATGCAGAGAATGAAAAAAAGTTTTCTCCGATTCTGGTGTCAGAAGCTTCATGGACCACCCCACACTGCTACTGCTATATAGCGCTTGGATGGCCCTGGAAGCCTAATACAGTGACACTTTTTTTCACGCAAATGCAATAAAAAAGGAGGAGGAGGAGAAAGCATAACAGGAGAGGAAGAAAGGTACCAGCAATGTGAGCATCCAGGGCACTCGCTATTCCCACCACAGGACACCCTCGGTCAAATCTTCACACATCATGGCAGGCCATGTCTCCAGGTCCTTCAGGAACTTGACTCCCTGGCTGGGGATCACTGCCCTGGACCAGTATAGTACCGTTGTTTGACCTCAAGGCAATATATCATTGCACAGGGTCCAGTGCCAGCCAACAACTTTGCAGGCTGTCCCTGTGTGCTCAGCGCAGAGTCTGGGTGCCATTCCTCAGAGTAGAAAGTCCGTAGGTAATGGGTGTGGAAAAGTCAGTCCCCTAATCTGAGATGGAACCGTTCAGAAGCTAGTTGTTTTTGTGCAGACTGCACAGACGTGATCATCACCAAAACAAAAAAAACAAAAGCCTTGTCAAAGAGGAGAGATTATGACTAAGAGGGGATTTCCTGTCTTTTTTTTTTTACCAGTGTCCAATCACCTGAAGGTGAAAAACAAAGCCCTGGTGCACCTTGGTAAAGGTCTAAAATGCTGTACTTGAGTGTCTCTTACAAATGCAAAATACCCAGTTCATACCTTTGCTCTTCAGTAAGGGTGAACTCATCCAGCACAGTTTGGGCAAGCTTAGCTGTATTTGGCAAGCTGTAGCTGACGGCCAGTTGCACAAGGTCAAAGGCCACACTGGTGCTGCCTGACGCTTTAGCACAGTCCAGAAGCTCTTCAATCACATGTAACCTGGAAGAAGCACAAAACAGTTCACAGTAAATACTAAAACCAGTCCAGCCAAAAGGATTTAATCAAGTTGCCACTCACAAGCCTCCCCAATGACTCCTGGCTGTTGGGTGCCAACACAAGATCAGAGCTCACCTGTGCTCCCCACAACAAAGTTCCCAGGATACAGGACCAACTTCTATTAAGCATACCAGCATCAACAAAACTTTCTCTTTCCAGAGATATGAACAACAAAGCCACACTTGAGACCTCTTTTGTCTTTCACCTAAGACAGGCTCTCTAGGCACTCTGGGGTTGATTTACTTAAAACTGGAGTGTGCAAAATCTGGTGCAGTTCTGCATAGAAACCAATTCGCTTCCAGGTATTTTTGTCAAAGCTTAAATAAACAAGCTTAATTTAGAAGCTGATTGGCTACCATGCACAACTGCACCAGAATTTTCACTCTCCAGTTTTAGTAAATTAATCCGTGCGATTAAAGGAACACAGGCTGAATATCGGTCGGTTGAATAGCAACCAGCCGACATTCGGCCAGAGTGTACAGCAGCCTGTCTGGCTTCTGTTGAACGGGCATGCCAATCGGCATCAGATAAGTTCTTGCAGCCAATGGCTGCGAGTGCGGACCAGTGTGTTCTGGTGGGGGATGGGGGGGGGGTGTGTCCTTCTGTTAGAACACAATAGCTCAGCAGGGAGATCGCTGTACTAACATTGCATAGTTAGAACAGCGAGCTCCATATATTTTTTTTTTGTTCAGCCAGCTGGGTTGAACGAAACAAAAAAACTCACTGTGTGTACCAGGCTTAATGTGTTACTAAAACTATAACAGTAAAATCAGTCTGTATATGCAGTAAAGCATGCTTGTTATACTCACTGTGGAACCTTAGGGGTCCTTTGCATTGTGAATAAAGGCTATTTGATCCTGTCTTATCTGATCCTCTTCTTCCACTGTCTCCAAAAAATAACCCGATATTTACAGAGCCAGGGAATGGGCTGCACATGCTCAGTTTGGTGAGTTTTGCTAGAGTGTTTTTTTGGGAAGGTGCATGTGATTAGCACAGGGCCGATCAGCACTGTCCAGACAGAGGGTCAGGAGAGAATGAAAACGCCTCCTACAATCTATACTAGGAACTGATAGAAGTCACAATGCTGCTATATACTGCTGATGAGAAAAGGTATTTATCAGTTTATATTTACTAAAATAACTGCATTTCCATGTTGTGTACTGTGGGATACCAGATATAGTCCTGGGTTTAGTAACAATTTAAGTCTGTTTTTGGGTGAAACACATTGGCGAGGGAGGTCCCAGACAGGGATTTGTTAATCATGTCTCTGGGGCAAAAAAAAAAAAAAAAGTTTAATTGAATATTGGAACGTGTCTGGGGGGCAGTTTCATATCCTGTGCACAAAGTTTTGCATTACTAAACAATAGCTGTAACTTAGCTGCAAAGGAGGGAAGACAGATACTGGACTCGGCTCTGAGGACAATGAACGGTGTTGGTGGATTTTGGAAGCTAAATGTATATGGCAGGCCATACACGGTGCAAATTTATTTTCTGCAACCACAGGTTCCCCCATCAACACAGACGGGGGAATCCCTCCAGCCGAGCAATTGTCTACACCCAACAGGGGGGCGGGCAGGGAAGGTCGCCCCCACCGGGAGAAGACAGTGATTATAGCAGCCGCTAGTGATAATCGTTACTGAATCCGGCAGGCTGGTTGTACTCAAGTTGATCGATCAACTTGGTACATTCAGCCTGTCCATTCAAAGTTCGAACCGCGTATGGCTGGCCCAAGGCTTTGTTGCGGCTCTGTGGGTCTTCAGTCAATTGATACAGTTGATGCTTCAGTTAACAATTCAGTTATCAATGAATGTGGTATAGGTTAAATTCTGCATAAAAGTTATTGTAAAGTCTTGTTTTTTTTCTCTAAAAATATTAAACATGTTATACTTACCTCCTCTGTGCAGTGGATTTTCACAGAGCAGCCCAGATCCTCCTCTTCTCGGGTCCCTCTTCGGTGCGTCTGGTCCCTCCCTTCTGTCGAGTGCCCTCACAGCAAGCAGCTTGCTATGGGGGTACCCGATCCCTTCAGACACGGAGCCCGGGTTCGGCCTTGTCCCCTCTCTCTCCTGATTGACTGCAGCGGGAGCCAAGTATGAGGGCGGCTGCTGCACACAGAAGGTTTTTTATCTTAATGCATAGAACGCAATAGGATAAAAAAACCTTCTGACTTTACAACCCTTTTGAGGTTCAGGTGAGGAAACTAAAATAGAATCGAAACCCACAGAACAAAAATGTAATCTACTGCAGTTTACCAGTACTTAGATGAGGTGGCTGCATTCATTTTCTTTTTTCAGGCTAAAATTATTTTTTAGCAAGCACAGAAAATACCTGTTGCTGTCGTCAGAAATTCAGTGTACTTGTCACTTCCTGTGAGATCATCTAGAAGCATAAAACAATCTCATCTTCCTTGTGTAACTACTGGACTAATCCCTTCTTTCTCTGTGCGATGAACTGTGACAGACATGTTTGAAGTTCCTGCCTGTGTGACAACCAAGGCTCCCTACCCTGAGAACAGTGGAGAACTGATTGTACCCACCGAGGGACAGCAGGTGTGCCATTCGCAGTATTACTAGGTGAAAATAAAGGGAAAAAAGCTTTGAAAAAGAAAAACGAATGCAACCACCTTATTGAAGGACTCTAGGTTTAGATATTATTAAATATGTTAACAAAAATGGAGGTGAAAATCTAGCTAGCGCTCAAAAGTTTGACCACCTGCTGAGCAAACAGAGCTCCTGACAAGAAACAATTAGGAGTTGTCAACTTGAGAATTTCCATGAGGAAGCTTATTATGACGATCTTTCTTTCATGTGCAAGGAAGGTCAAAGTCCTAGAGAACGGACATCATATATTCTCAACCAATCAGACTCACCCAGGAACCAGGTTTTGGGACCTGAAGAACTTCAGTGTCGCCCTGTAATAAAGACAGCAAACAATAGAAAGAAAAATGAAGGCATGATATATTCAATTCCTGGTTAAACAATTCACCAACGCCCTGTTCTAGCAACTTTTTTTTTTTTTTACGTAACATTGTCCAAACTCCTAGTCTGTCTGGGACATTCCTCACCAGACAGACTAGGACTTACAAAGATGGGGGTTTCACGGTTTATACTAAACCCGCCCTATAAGTACGAGAGGATGTGCTTATTGGAAGGTGGCCCAAAGTTCCTGTCTCAATATTAAAGTGGAGTGCCACCCAAAAGGGCAAGCTCCGCTTGTTCACGCCCCAGCCACATTTGCCACTTTTTGGGGGGGGGAGCGGGTTCCACTCCCTGGGTATGACCGCTGTGGTGATCTACGAGCATTTCTGGCCCCTTCCCCCACCGCTGTCTTTCGGGACACACACAGGTCCCAGAAGACAGCTGGACCATTCAGAAAGCGCAGCTTTACTGCAAGAGCGGCAAGGATGTGGAATTCCCTTCCACAGGCGGTGGTCTCAGTGGGGGGGTATTGATGGTTTCAAGAAACTATTAGATAAGCACCTGAACGACCACAACATACAGGGATATACAATGTAATACTGACATATAATCACACACATAGGTTGGACTTAATGGACTTGTGTCTTTTTTCAACCTCACCTACTATATATGTAACATGTGCAATAGGAAACCAGCTTTCCCTTACAATGCCGGCGCCTGCACCTGAAGCTGACTGACTAATTAGCTCAGGGTGACGACATGGCTGGATCCCTGGACAGTCCTTATATTAAAAGTAAAATCCTTTTATTTTTTTTGGGGGGGGGGGGGGGGGAGCTCCTTTTTAAGATCTGGCTTTCAAATATCCTTGCATCTTATAAAAAGTGCCATCTACAAATAGACAAGTGATACAGATGTGATTTATACAAACACTGGCACAGCATCCTCACCAGGTTTCCTCGCTTCTCCCAGCTCTGCACAGCAGGATAGCGATATCCCCCAAGACGGCGGCAGACGGCTTCAGCTGGAACGATGAGCTGTCAGCGGCTTCATAGATGGACTTGATAGATGCGGCAATATTAGCAAACTCATTCTGGAGCTGGATACAGGAGAAGAGCCATTTACTAAGGGTCTACAAGTTAGTTCTTAAGGGTTTCATTTACACTTTTGCGATTTGTCATGCGACTTCGGACATGAAAGTCGCAGCCCATCTTCTCAATGCCACCGGTTCAAATCGGTGCCACTTTGAAAAGGTGCCTGCACTACTTTGGTGCGACTCAGATCCATTGAGTGTAAAGTCGGATCAAAGTCGCACCGCAAGTCGCATCAAAGTCGCACTAAAAATATTTACAGATGCCCTAATGTGAATGGAGTCTAAAGTTACTCTTTCATCAGGTGGTTAGCAAAATTAAAATGGCAGGACCCAGTAAAGAAAGCAAGATTATTCATTCAACCTTAAAAGTTTGTTTTTCCCCAATAAAGTGCCTTCTTTTAAATGTGGCACTGAAAATTTTCGTTACATGGAAAAAAGAAGAAGAAAAAAAGTTTAATCACTTCAGCCCCGGAAGATTTCCCCCCTTAATAACCGGGCCATTTTTTGCGATACGGCACTGCGTAATTTTAACTGACAATTGCGGTCGTGCGACGCTGTACCCAAACAAAATTGACATCCTTTTTTCCCCACAAATAGAGCTTTCTTTTGTGTTATTTTATCACCTCTGCGGTTTTTATTTTTTGCACTATAAACAAAAAAAAGAGCGACAATTTTGAACAAGAAACAATATTTTTTACTATAATAAATATCCCCAAAAAAAAAAAAAAAGTTATAGCGTCTACAAAACAGGGGATAGATTTATGGCATTTCTTTTATTATTTAGTTTTTTTTTGTTTTTTTTACTAGTAATGGCGGCAATCTGCCATTTTTAGCGGGACTGCGACATTGCGGCGGACAGATCGGACACTTTTTTGGGACCATTGACATTTATACAGAGATCAAAGCTATAAAAATGCACTGAATACTGTGTAAATGACACTGGCAGGGAAGGGGTTAAATGTGTTCCCTAATGCGTGTTTCTAACTGTGGGGGGGATGAGACTGACTGGAGGAGGAGACAGATCGCTGTTCCTAATTACTAGGAACAGCCGATCCGTCTCTCCTCTCCAAATGGGGATTTGTGAGTTTACATACACAGATCCCCGTTCTGGCCCTCGTGCTCTCGATCGCAGGTGGCCGGTGTACAGGTAAGGTGATTCACGGGAATGTGCCAACCTGCCACCGTATAATGACGGCGGCTGGTTGGCAAGTGGTTAAATAATAAAAAAATAAAAATAAATTCTGCCTTCTCTCCTGTGAAGTGCACTTCGTTCTGCACCCCTGTAACCTGTTTTCAGCAGACAGAGAGCTGAAGCCCGCTGTTGGCTGACATCACAGAGCCACTCCAGGCTCAAGAAATATCGTGACTATATGGTCAGGATCTGCTCACATGCCTGGACTGGCACCCAGCTTAGCTTCTCAGCGAGCCACTGATAGCCTGAGCCAGTCACTCCTGCCCCCTTCCAGAGACCAGCGCTTCAGTGAGCGCCAGGGGGGGCAGAGAAGACTGTTGGTCACCGGCTCTCTGCTCACAGAGCTATGAGAACCGAGTGATCGTCAGTGTTTGATCGCTCGGTCCTCAGTCTTCGAGCTGGCGGTGGACAGATGCTGCATCCACTTAGGCAAGTATGATTCCAGAAAAAAAAAAAAAACATTCCTATATTTCTCTGTTAATGTCAGGATCCACCCAGATGCCTGACCAGCAGCTGGCTCAGCTTCTCAGTGCGCTGCTGAGAGCCTAAGCCAGCTGCTTCCGCCCCCTCCACAGCCCAGCGCTCCAGCGAGTCTGACAGTCACCGTCTCCATGCTCACTGAAGACCGAGAACTGAGCAATCAGTGGTCTTTGCTTACTTAGTTCTCAGTCTCAGAGGCGGTGCGGGACAGATGTTGCATCCACCTAGGTAAATATGAATGTTTTTAAATCCCATACTTCTCTTTTAAAGTATTCTTCTAGCAAAAAATACAGATGTGTGTAAAAATTGGATTTCTCTGATAACTGAATTGTCTTGTACCCTGTGATATTATGTTTCATATGAACAATGTTGAATAAAAACCGTTAAATACAAAAAAAAAAATTGCCCCAGCAGAATTATTATTTTTTTACATTAGTGTGTTAAGTTGTTTATAATGTATGCAGTTTAATGGAGAGGTAGCATTTTAAATAGGTTTATTGTAGCCTTTCCATCTACTATAAAGTTTTTGTATAAGTTTTTGTTCAAAAGTAAACAGGTCATTTAAAAAGCATTGTAACTAAGCTTTAAAGCCACCTCTGTGCTCTATCAAACATGACTGATCTCCATCAATGGATTTATAATTTATAAGTAACGTTAATACGTTTTTACCTCTGGATTCTGCTTCTCTCGTGTCATTATTTGAAGAAATTCTTTCAACAATTGATCCTTGTTTGAATGGCCGATCATAAGGACATCTGGAAAAACATTAAATCATGAAAAGGATCATTATGCTGTACATGTCTTCATATCATGTTGGAGACATTTGCAGGACATACAGTGGGGCCTACTTCCAAAAATAAGAGACCCTTTAAAGCTCAACTCCAACTAAAAAGCACCATACATGCATGTTTTTTTCTGTCAAGTTTTAATTTGTGTGTGTGACTCCAGGGCAAGATATTTCCTCACAGTTTGTCCCTGTGGTACCAGAACATGTGTGTTGTGGGTACTGCTTCTATTGTTACCGGAGAAAGCAGCAAAGAATTAATCGAAGAATCCAAAATAAAGGGATCGAAGAGGGTCGAGTTGAAACCATGAAACCTTTCGCCCTCTTGAACCAAATTGATCGCTCTTTGAGATAGAAGATGATCGAGAGCTTGCAAAAGATTAAATCTATTATTTGTGGATCATTTTGTGAAAGCGTTATGCACAGAAGGGGAAGGCTCTGCAAATCCAGCTTGCAGGTGGGAGCTGCTATGTTGCTGACCCATTGGTCTACGTTCTCCCTCTGTCAAACCTCAGCGAAGACCTGCAAACATCTTATCGTCAAGAGGACTTTTTCCCAGGTTTAGAGGGCTTTGAGGTCCATGTCTTCTTGCAGAAATGGAGCTGGGGCTTGGAGCTTAAGGCCTGAGAGTGGTGAAAGGAACACTTCTTGGAAGTAGAAGGACTATTAAGCAGTTTGAGGTTACAGGCGTTTTTTGCACTTACCAACACTCCCCTCTGCAAAAGCAATTAAAAAAAATGTTGAAACTTGACGTTCACAAGAGATAACAGGAGTTTAAGAGTGACTGACGTTTTTACAGCTCCTAAACTTCTCCAGAAAACGCGATCGAGAAGGTTTTTTTTCCTGCCTCTGAACGTCCCTGTCTGAAAATGCCTGTAGTCGTCAAAGTGCTTCTACAGGCACTTTGTGCATGGAACTTTACGTACAAGCTCCCATAATGGAACTCGTTCGTAAGTAGGGGACTTGCTGTAATTGGAGTACTCTTACACACAGGCACCTTCTGGATATAATCGTCCAAAGCAGGACCAGGACCAAACATTCCTCTTGAAAAGGTAAACTTTCCAAATGTTCAGCAGAAAGTGTTGGTCAGCACTCTGCAAGAAGAAAACACTTCAGCCATAAGATCCTGTGCACATCTACAGACGAGAACTCTACACGAGAAAGTTGTTGAACAGAGTCCTCCAAGCCGTCCTCGGAGACATAGGAAATTGTCCAAGTCTCTGCTTGTTCCAGTAGCCCCACTAACGGGGGATCTCTTTTTTTTTATCATATGACAGACACAGACATTAAGACTTGGGAACAAGCCTACAGTTGCCCCCACCAGAGCAAATGAGGCTTTAACCGCTTGCCAACTGCCGCACACACACATATACATCGGCAGAATAGCTCGTACAGGCAAATGGGCGTACTTGTACATCCCTTTGAATTTGCCGCCTTGCGCGCACACACGCCAAGGGAGCTCGTCACTCTTTTTTTGTTTATAGCGCAAAACCGCAGAGGTGATCAAATACCACCAAAAGAAAACTCTAAATGTAGGAAAAAAATTTGTTTGGGTACAACGTCGCACGACTGCGCAATTGTCAGCTAAAGCGACGCAGTGCCGAATCTCAAAAAAATGCTCTGGTCAGGAAGGGGGGAAATTCTTCCGGGGCTGAAGTGGTTAAATAAGGTCTCCAGGCATGTGTCTAAAGCATCTTTAAATAAATACCAGAACCTTGTCCATTGGTACTGTTCACGTATTGTTGAAGGGACCGCCGGATTCTTGTGAGCTGCCACACACCCAACCAATTAATAAAAATTCATTTGAGAAACAGCTGCCAACACTCCCTCTACTTCCTTATAGTGAGATAACACAAATAATATACTTGTAGTGCAGCGCTATTATTAAAGTGCATAAAGGGTACTTTCACACTGGGGTGGTGCCGGCGTTTGTGAACACTCACATTGACATCATAGAACGTAAGCATATGTAGTGTAATCGTAGCCAGATTAGTTACTTGCCGCCAGTCCTGTAGTACCAACAATAAGAACACTCATCTGTGGCTCGTACACTGCCCTGCAACTATCATAATCCTTTCTGCATCAGCCTCTCAGGTCTAGGATATCAATGTGAGTGTTCATTTGGCACGTTTATAAAATAAGTGTCTTTTAAAACGATAAAGCCATATTGCATACCCTTGTTATTTTGCATGATCATATTGAGCTATGGAGCTGGAGATCGCTGAATGCAAAATGAGGAATGTAAGGTAATGTTGACAATTAACCCGTTAAGGATCGGTATGCAAGACTAAGCCGGGGTCCACACTAACGCGATCCCAGAGATCGCATGTAATTCGCACCCGCACTGCAGGTGCCAATCACATAGATCTCTGAGCAATGAGAGTTCAGCCATACAGTTGTATAACTGAACTCGCATTGGATTCGCCCCAGAAAAAAAGTGCAGGGACTTGTCTTTCCCCGCACTAGAATCGTATCGCATGGGTGTTCTCACCTATGCGATCCGATTCCTGTGCGAGTTCACAGTTTGCATTATGATCTGTGAACTAAACTGGGGGTGTCATTAACTTTGTTAATGACACCCGCTGCGGTTCGCACAAGGCAGTGTGAACTGCCTGTGGGAGAGGAGCGATGCGGGAAGCGGCGATGGAATCGCACTGGTTCCCGCATCGCACTAGTGTGAACCCAGGGTAAGGTGAGTGTACATCTTTAACAGTGGTGGGGGCACATTATTAAGAGAAAAGGATTAAGCACGGTGGAATTTAATCAAGATATCTATTAAGGATTGTTTTAGCATCACAACTTTGTGGTTTTGCACAGAGGAACTGAAATAATTTGTTTTATTATTTTTTGTATTATTGTAATTTTTTAAAAGACAGACAGACGGTGTCTCTCTCTCTCCTCCATTTACAGAGGGAGAAACCATGGGGGCAGGCTTCACAGTGACTGATTGCTGTGATTGCCTCTGATTGGCTATCACAGTGATTAGGTGACCTGTAATCGGGAGTTCCAGGTCTCGATCGTTAGCATAGGGCCTAGGGCTCTAGGTGAGAACATGGTCTCTGTGCTGGAAGCTTGCCTCAAAAAGGGAGATACGCAAACATATGTGGCACCACAGAAAAAAGCCTAGTCCACTGGGGCCGCAAATTTGTGTTAAGTCGGCGTGAAAGGGTTAAAGAAACCTGGTTTTATTTATAAAGACGATAATGTGGACTTGGAGGCAATCCCCACTGTGTCTCCAGGAAAAGGGGAAAAATGGACTACAGTGGGGAAAATAATTATTTGATCCCTTGACTATTTTGTAAGTTTGCCCAATTACAAAGAAATGAAGGGTCTATCATTTTTATCATAGGTGTGTTTTAAATGATAGAGACAGAATATCAACCAAAAATCCAGGAAAACACATAAAACAAATGTTAGAAATTGAGTTGCAGTTCAGCGAGTAACATAAGTATCTGATCCCCAAGCAAAACATGACTTAGACTTTGGTGGAGAAACCCTTGTTGGCACACAGAGAGGTAAGACGTTTCTTGTAGCTGGTGACCAGGTGTGCACACATCTCAGGGGGGATTTTGGTCAAACTTTACATATCTTTTTTGGCAACTTGAAGTTTCAGCTCCCTCCATAAATGTTCTATAGGATTAAGGTCTGGAGACTGCCTAGGCCACTCCATGACCTTAATGTGCTTCTTCTTGAGCCACTCCTTTGTTGCCTTGGCGGTATGTTTTGGGTCACTGTCATGCTGGAAAACTCATCCACGACCCATCTTTAGTGTTCTGGCTGAGGGAAGAAAGTTCTCATCCAAGATTTTTACAATACATGGCCCCGTCCATTGGCCCCCCAATGCGGCAAAGTCGGTCTGTACCTTTAGCAGAGAAACAGCCCCAAAGCATATAATGTTTCCACCTCTGTGCTTGACCTTAGGGATTTAGTGTGTTCTTAGGGTCATAGTCAGCATTTTTCTTCATCCAAACACAGAGAATTGAGTTAATGCCAAAGAGCTAACATTTTGGTCTCATCTGACCACAGCACTTTCTCCAAATCATTTAGATGTTCATTGGCAAATTTCTGTCAGACCTGTACGTGTGCCTTCTTGAGGAGGGGGAACCTTGCGGGTGCTGCAGGATTTCAATCAATGGTGGCGTATTGTGTTACCAATGGTTTGTTTGGTGACTGTGGTCCCAACTGCCTTGAGATCATTCACATGCTCCTCCTGTGTAGTTCTGGGCTGATCCCTCACTCTTCTCTTAAATCATCCTTAGCCCATGAGGCGAAATCTTGCATGGAGCTCCAGACCGAGGGAGATTGGTGGTTATTATGGATTTCTTCCATTTTCGAATAAATCGCTCCAACAGTTGTCTCCTTCTCACCAAGCTTCTTGCTGATGATCTTGTAGCCCATTTCAGCTTTGTGCAGGTCTACAATCTTGTGAGTCCCTGACATCCTTTGACAGCTCTTTGGTCTTGCCCAGGATTGTGAGGTTTGAATGGAAGAAAGATTCCGTGGACAGGTGTCTCTTAAACACTTAACTAGTTGTAGTCAGAACTAATCTGTGTACCACATGAGCACATACTGCAGCCAGTCTGTGGGAGCCAACATTATTGTTGGTTGGTAGGGGATCAAATACTTATTTTACTCACTGAACTGCAACTCAATTTATAACATTTGTATGAGGTGTTTTTTCTGGATTTTTGGTTGATCTTCTGTCTCCATCATTTAAAATACATCTATGATGAAAATTATAGACCCTTCATTTCTTTGTAAGTGAGCAAACTTACAAAATCTGTAGGGGAGCAAATAATTATTTTCCCTACTGTATCTCGGTACCCACACTTCTGTTCAACTGTATTTTACCCAGTAGAGGCCCATATTTTATTATTTATAAAGACACTATATATCACCAAGGCTTAATCTGTGTCTGTAGTGCAAGTTTAAACCTTAATACCATAAAAAGGGATTTTTATAACAGCTTACCTGTAAAATCCTTTTCTTGAAGTACATCACGGGACACAGAGCGGCATAGTCATTACTATGTGGGTTATATAGTTTACCTTCAGGTGCTGGCACTGGTAACTTCCAAGACAGGAAGTACCCTCCCCTATATAAGCCCCTCCCATCCGGGAGTACCTCAGTTTTGTAGCAAAGCAATAAGTGTCCCCAAAAGAGGGGTGGGTGCTCTGTGTCCCGTGATGTACTCCAAGAAAAGGATTTTACAGGTAAGCTGTTATAAAAATCCCTTTTTCTTTTTCGTACATCACGGGACACAGAGCGACATAGTCATTACTATGTGGGACGTCCCAAAGCAATGCCAAATGAGGGGGGGGATACACCATACATAAGCTGGGCGCCATCAGACATGAGGATCTTTTGCGGCCTGCAACACACTGCGCCCAAAGGCGACATTCTCCTGACTTCTAACGTCCACCTGGTAGAACCTAGTAAATGTGTGTATTGAAGACCATATTGCGGCCTTACAGATTTGAGCCAGGGAGGCCTGGTGATGCACTGCCCATGAAGTTCCAACTGCTCTCGTGGAGTGCGCCCTAACTTTGAACGGAGGCGGTCTCTTTTTCAAGCCATAGGCTTGCATTATGACCTGTCGAATCCACTTGGCTAAAGTAGATTTTGACGCTGCCTGACCCTTTCTGGGGCCTTCCGGCAGAATAAATAAAGTATCCGTTCTACAAATCTGAGCAGTGGCTTTTAGATAAGCTTTAACTGCTCTTACTACATCCAAAGAATGTAATAACTTTTCCTCTACCGAACTAGGTTTGGGGTAAAAGGAAGGAAGAACCACATCTTGGTTCAAATGAAACCTCGATACCACCTTAGGAAGAAAGGCTGGATGAGGACGTAACACTACTCTGTCCTTATAAATGACTAGATATGGCTCTTTACAGGACATGGCGGCTAATTCCGACACTCTTCTAGCCGAACATATGGCTACTAAAAATATCAATTTCCTGGTGAGTAGAACCAAGGAAATGTGCCGCAGAGGTTCAAATGGCTGCTTTTGTAGAACCGATAGAACCAAATTTAGATCCCATGGGCATATGGGAGCTTTAACCGGTGGAACAATACGAGTCACCCCTTGTACAAAGGATTTGACAAGTGAATGCATAGCCAGGGGCCTTTGAAATAGTATTGACAAGGCCGAAACCTGACCCTTGATAGTACTTAAGGCAAACTTCCTGTCTACAGCCCACTGCAGGAAGTCCAGAATTCTGCCTATAACGTACTTACGTGGATGCCATTTCCTGGCCTCACACCAAGTGATGTACGCCTTCCAGACTCTATAGTAAATCTGCCTGGATACAGGCTTCCTGGCATTGATTATAGTGGATACCACAGAATTAGAGAGACCTCTCTTTTTTAGGATGTGGGATTCAATAGCCAGGCCGTTAAACCTAGAGTTAGTAAGGAAGGGTGGTATATCGGTCCTTGCGAAAGCAGGTCCGAACGACGTGGAAGGGTCCAAGGACTCCCCACAGACATTTTTACAATCTCCGCGTACCAGGCCCTTCGGGGCCACGCTGGAGCCACCAGGATCACCGGCCACTTTTCCAACCTGACTCTGCGAAGGAGTCGAGGCAACAATTGTAGCGGAGGGAATGCATATATCAGTCTGAACTGATCCCAAGGGAACACCAGAGCATCCGAGCCGCAAGCGAGGGGATCCCTTGTCCGGGAGACAAATCTGTCCACCTTTGCGTTGAATCTGGATGCTAGCAGATCTACATCCGGTGTTCCCCACCGCTGACATATTGCTCGGAAGACCTGGGGATGAAGGGACCATTCCCCTGGGCATAACTGTTGGCGACTCAGAAAGTCCGCCTTCCAATTCTCCACCCCTGGAATGAAGACAGCTGATATGCATGGGACATGCTTTTCTGCCCATTCCAGGATGTGACTTACTTCCCTCTGGGCTGCACGACTCCTGGTGCCCCCTTGATGATTGATATATGCCTCTGCCGTGGCATTGTCCGATTGAATTCTGACAGGGGACCCTAGGAGTTTGGATGTCCATGCTACTAGGGCATACCGGGCTGCTCGTATCTCTAAGAGATTGATGGGCAGGGTCTTTTCTGTATCTGACCATCTGCCCTGGAGAGACCATTGCTCCAGTACTGCCCCCCAGCCTATAAGGCTGGCATCTGTAGTGACCACCTTCCAGGAAATCGGACTGAAGGATTTTCCCTTCTGGAGATTCTGGGGGGATCAACCACCAGCAGAGACTCTTCCGAACGGAAGGGGATAAGGACATCGGGAAGTCTAGAGCCTGAACCTTTCTGTTCCAGGCTGACAGTATGGCCCTCTGCAAATTCCTTGAGTGGAATTGGGCGTATGGCACAGCTTCGAATGATGCTACCATCTTTCCCAGCAGCCTCATGCACAGGCGTATGGACGGCTGTCTTTTTGCACAAAGTAGGCGGACCAAGTCCCTCAAAGAGGATACTTTGTCTTGAGGTAGAAAAATCTTCCTCTGGTCTGAATCCAGCCGTAGCCCTAAGTACACCAGACTCTTGACTGGCTGTAGGGCTGACTTGCCCAGGTTGATGATCCAACCGTGAGATTCTAGATACCTGATCGTATCGAGAATTACCACCTCTAGTTTGGCAACTGAGTGGTCCATCAACAACAGGTCGTCTAGGTATGCCATTATCGTTACACCTCGTGTTCTTAGATCGGCCACCAGTGGGGCCAGAATTTTTGTGAACACCCGTGGTGCTGTGGCCAGACCGAAGGGTAAGGCTCTGAACTGAAAATGGCGCCCTTCTACCGCAAAGCGTAGAAATCTTTGATGACCTGGAAAGATGGGAACATGCAAGTAAGCATCTTTGATGTCGATCGAGGCTAACCATTCTTCCCCTTGTAGGGCAGCGGCTACCGACCGGATCGACTCCATCCGAAAGGATCGGATGTTCAAGAATTTGTTTAGACCCTTTAGATCCAATATGGGTCTTATGTCCCCGTTTGGTTTCGGGACTGTGAAAAGGTTTGAGTAGAAACCCAACCCCCACTCTTCCATAGGAACCTCCATAATTACTCCTTGGAGCAATAGTTGTTCTAACGCCAACAGGAGAGACCTCCTTTTAGAGGGTCTTTTTGCATGCCTGACCACATAAAATGGGAAGGAGGAGATTCTTTTAACTCCAACTTGTATCCCAGAGTTACAGTGGAGAGCACCCATCTGTCTCTGATCGTCTCCCGCCAGGTCTCTGCGAACAACCAAAGTCTTCCCCCCACCCGTTTGAGTGGGGGCAGCCCTTCATAGGCTTGACTTGGAGGCTGGTTTAGTACCTCTTCGGATCCAGGGTCTTTTGTTACCCTGTGATTGTCCCTGATCTTTACCTCCGGAGTTTGACAGAGGAGGCCGTCGGAACTGCTTAGCAGCAGATGTCCCAGGGATTGGAGAGGTAGGCCTCTTAAAAGATGGACCTCTAGACCTCTTTTTAACCGGTAAGAGAGTACTTTTACCACTGGAAATCTTCTGGATATACTTATCCAGGTCTTCGCCAAATAGGCGTTCACCATGAAATGGGAAGCTAACTAGGAGCTTCTTACAGGGAGCCTCAGCAGACCAGTTCTTAAGCCACAGAAGTCTACGCATATGTACCAAAGACAGCGTAAGGCGGGAGGCCTGATGGATAGAATCCTTAAGGGCGTCAACCGCAAAGCATAATGCTCTAGGCAGATCAGCCAGAGCCTGGGCTTGCTGGTCTGGCAAATCCCTTAAGATCAGTTTCATCTGATCCTTCAAAGCTTGGCAAACCCCAATGGCTGCCACTGCTGGCTGTGTAACCGCCCCTGCTGTGGAAAAAGCAGATTTTAACAAGGACTCCATTTTTTTATCTATTGGATCCTTGAACATTTGAACATTATCTACTGGACATGTCAGTGATTTGTTCACAGAAGAGATGGCTGCGTCCACCGTAGGAACACTCCATCTTTGGGTGAACTTATCCTCCATGGGATAGATCACCTGAAATCCTTTAGGTGGAACAAATAGTTTATCAGGATGTTCCCAGTCCTAGTATATAAGTCCTTCCAGTAACGGATGAACTGGAAAGGAACAATTAGTCTGGGGAGCTTTTAGCGACCCCAATGAGGAGACAGAAGTAGTTGATGGTTCAACAAGAGGCATTTTAAATGCTGATCGAACCATGTCAGTTAGGGTCTGAACCCATAATCTTTCAGCTTGTGATGCTGAGAATGGTTCTTCTACTGTCGATTCCTCAAAGACAGAGTCAACCTCATCCTGATCCCCTTCAGGTAGGTCAATCCCTTCTTGGGACTGTTGCTCTGCCAACAGGTACTCTGACGGAGGTGACGGAGATCTGGCGCGCTTTCTTTCCCGTAGGGAAGAAGCGATCAACGCTGCCAATCTTTCCTCCAATCCTCCCAGAGTTGAGGCAAAAACCTCCTCTGTTATATACACAGGAGCAGGTGGACTGAGGACAGACACAATACCTGGCACTCCTGGGGGTTCTCTATGGGTGCTAACCTCTGATTTCTCAGGGGAGGTAGGTGCAGATGCCTGCTCCAGATCCTCAGAGCCCGATGGAGACCCCTTACACTTCCTGAGAGGTAAGTCCCGGAGTTTTTTAGGCGGCATATTCCTTAGTCCAAAGCTGAGGTTTTCCAGCCGCAGTACACCCTTTACTGAAATAGTCTAATGCAATTTGCTGCTATGTGTATCAGTGGGTGTCTACCAATGTGCCTTTCTAGGGGGATGCCTGTATCAACCGCCTGCTGTAAACCTGCTATGACATGTTACCAGCCCCCTCTTTTGCTCTGTTCTCCACAGCTAGTGCATCGGACTGAGTCCTTTTACCTTGCTGGGACGCTCGCACATGCGCAGAAGCGCCCGGCGCACAGAGCGCGTCATCCGCCCGGCTCCGTCCCTTTTTGCGGCCTGTCTTTATAAAAGAAAGCGTGTGCGCGCGCGCGTGCACGTGTGCGCTATCGGCGCTATCCAGGGAGAGGAGCCAGGGTCCCTGTTTCCACCAGGACCCGGGGATGGAAGAGACTTTCTAGGCAACATGACAGAAGGATGCAGCTTCCCTTACAGAGAGCTTACCATCTGCCTGGACTTTTACCATGGAAGGAATAGTCCCAGAAAAAAAAAGACGTTCCACAGCGGCCTCTAGTGGACAAACACAGGTACCCCACCTTGTCTTTTTTTTTTTTTTTTTTTTTTTAAACTTCCTCTATGAAAAAACATTTCTAGGATTTAGCAGTTTTTTAGGCATATACAGCTATTAGCGGGAATACCGTTAGGTAACAGGCAGAAAGACATATCAGGATTGAGGGCCCCTCAATAGAACCAAGTTCCTGAGGGGCCCCCACTTACCTTTTCCCCGCCGCAGGACTCTGTTTGGTCCACAGGAGCCCAAACTTCACCTCTCACGGCAGGCATTGTACGTAGACCTTCAGGGACCGGGTTCCCAAGGATTCCACTCCCCTGGACCTGTATAGCACCCTGCACAGAAAACATCTTGGTCGTGGGTATGACCAGAGCTCTGGATCCCAGGGTCCAGCCCTCCTAAGAGAGGCATTACAGGCAAAACCTTGCTCTTCTCTGCAAGGCCCGGGTACCGACCGTTTAGCTATGAAGCTTTTTTGGTCGGATCCGGAATAGCTTACTGAGGCCCAAAAGAACCTGTACGCAAGCCCAGTGAAAAAAACATGTTACTTCTTGGCCAACACCTTAGACACTGGCAAAAAACTGAGGTACTCCCGGATGGGAGGGGCTTATATAGGGGAGGGTACTTCCTGTCTTGGAAGTTGCCAGTGCCAGCACCTGAAGGTAATCTATATAATCCCACATAGAAATGACTATGTCGCTCTGTGTCCCGTGATGTACGAAAAAGAAATAATAACATGTTATTAGCATTTTACTCCAGGAGTATATAATGGGGGTCATTTACTAAAGGAAAAGCCACTTTGCTTGCACGTGATTGGATGATAAAATCAGCAGAGCTTCCCCTCAGATCTACAGCGACTGCACTTCCAAGTGCACCTTCAAGTGCAACTTGTAGTGCAGAGTGGATTTCCCTTTAGTAAATCAACCCCAATGAGTTTGGAAATTCTAGAGAAATGCTTAAATAATGCTTTCCAATTTAACTAAACCCATTAGATTTTAGTTGGCTAAATTAAAATTTGAATTACTGTATTGATCATTGTATAACATGCACTTTTTTCCCCTTAAAATGAGGGGGAAATCGTGGGTGCGTGTTATATGCCGAACCCCTGTCTCTGAGGGAAGAGGAGCGAGTGTCGCCGAATTACATAGGGGCGTGATCTCCTGTGTACCCGGCACTCCGTCACGCACGGCCACACCTCCTGGCCCCGCATTGGGCCACTGTTCTGTCTATCATATGAGCAGGGCCAGGAGGCGTGGCTGTGAGGGACAGAACGCCGGGTACACAGGAGATCACGGCTCTGTGTAATTCAGCGGCGCTTGCTCCTCCTCTTCCCTCAGAGACAGCAGGGATAATCCAACACTGGCGAGGCTGCAATGATGGGAAAGGTGAGACTGCAGATGGGCACTGAACAGGCTGCATTGTTGGTCAATTTATAGGCTGCAGATGGGCACTGAGCAGGCTGCATTGTTGGGCAATTTATAGACTGCAGATGGGCACTAAGCAGGGTGCATTGTTGGGCAATTTAATGGCTGCAGATGGGCACTGAGCAGGGTGCATTGTTGGGCAATTTAATGGTTGCAGATGGGCACTGAGCAGGGTGCATTGTTGGGCAATTTAATGGCTGCAGATGGGCACTGAGCAGGGTGCATTGTTGGGCAATTTAATGGCTGCAGATGGGCACTGAGCAGGGTGCATTGTTGGGCAATTTAATGGCTGCAGATGGGCACTGAGCAGGGTGCATTGTTGGGCAATTTAATGGCTGCAGATGGGCACTGAGCAGGGTGCATTGTTGGGCAATTTAATGGCTGCAGATGGGCACTGAGCAGGGTGCATTGTTGGGCAATTTAATGGCTGCAGATGGGCACTGAGCAGGCTGCATTGATGAGCTGTGACCCTAATTTTGCTTCCTAAAATTGGGGTGCATGTTATACACCGATAAATACGGTCATTTTTGTCACAGTTTGTCAATTGACTTTATTCTAATTTTATTTTTGTTTACTTTTGTGTAGTGTGCACAGAGCAGTGCACATGACCACAACTAACGAGCACTGCTCATCCCAAACAAATGAAAGTAATGGGGGGGAAAAAGGAGAAGTTTGGTAACTCATGGAAAAGGCTTCGAGAATGCAGGAAAGCGCAGAAGGAACAATTTCATGAAAAAGAGTGGATATGTATAGATTTTTTGGCGAATATGGATATTGTTTAGTGTCACTCTAAACTTGAATGCTCCTACAAGGGGCACATACCCTGGGCACTAGGTTTGCATTTTTTGTCCATAGAAAAGTGGGTTGCTTGTACTCAACAAGTGAAATAGGTGGAGCTTTCAGGACCATACACCAGAAGAACTACCATACATCCGATTGAATGAACGAATTAATGAATGAGTAACTTGTATAGTGCTGCAAATGCGAACTGAATCGCCTCAAGGCGCTTTTTGCAGCCAGTGCGGTCATTTACCCCGTAGAATTTCGACGTGCTTGGGACACACATACGTACACATACACACACACACACACATATAGGTTTTAGGTTACCTTTCCAGATCTGAGGTAGAAGCTCAAAGCGGTTCTCCATCTCTACCACCTGCAGAAGATCCACAATGCCTTTTATATTCAGAATAAACCTCTGTGGAAAAGAACACAGCGTAAGTATTCAGATTTTCTACGGTCATCTCAACTTTACCCACTTCAACTCCCGCATAAAACTCCCCTATGGACTAGAGCAATTTTTACATTTCAACTCTGGGCCTACTGATGATTTTGTCACTATTTAAAAAGGTAGAACTAAAGGCAAAACTTTTTTTGGGGGATAGAGTGGAGAGGGATTAGAACACCTGTCAGTTTTTATTGCTGTCTGTGTCCCCATTAGGGAGATTGATCCTCTCCATTTGTCCTGCTTACCGTTGTCGCTGAAAGTGAAAGAAAATCCCCAAAAATTGCATTGACACCAGAACCTGAACAGAAGGGAAACCTTCCAATAGGGACACCAGTTCTGGTGACACCTCTGGGACTCATTCACTGTGGAGGGATTTCCTCTCACTTCCTGTTTGGCTACGGGACAAGAAGTGAAGTTAAATCTCCACAATGCTAAAAAGATGGCAATAAAAAAAAAAAAAAAGGGGTAATTGTGGCTGATTAAGGTTAAAAGGTGTTTGTTACCCCAACATTTCATATTCCTGATATGTGCCTGCTTTACCATGTACTGTATGAGAAAGTATCTTGTTTTGTTTGTAATGCTTCCTTTATGTGAAATCCTTGGTATTCCTTCCAGTCCCTCTGCTTTCCCATCAAAAGATTGACCACACTAAGCAGGAGAGCACACCATGGTCAGTTCTTTAGCTGTGCTGGGGGACTCTGTGCTCTCCTCCAATGATCAGACTTGTCCTGACACGCACCCACTGCCCAGCCATTCACTGGGCAGCTCAGTGTGTTGCCATTTCTCCTCCCCCTAGCTATTATGCAGCTGAGAACAGAGGGAATGTGATCACTTATAAAAAAAAAAAAAAAGGGGAAAAAAAAAGATAGTGCCTTGAAAAAAGTATTCATACCCCTTGAAATTTTTCACATTTTGTCATGTTACAACCAAAAACATAAATGTATTTTATTAGGATTTTATGTGATAGACCAACACAAGGTGGCAAGTAGGGCTGGGGAACAAAAATAGGATTTTTATAACAGCTTACCTGTAAAATCCTTTTCTTGGAGTACATCACGGGACACAGAGCGACATAGTAATTACTATGTGGGTTATATACATTACCTTCAGGTGCTGGCACTGGCAACTTCCAAGACAGGAAGTACCCTCCCCTATATAAGCCCCTCCCATCCGGGAGCACCTCAGTTTTGTAGCAAAGCAATAAGTGTCCCCAAAAAGAGGGGTGGGAGCTCTGTGTCCCGTGATGTACTCCAAGAAAAGGATTTTACAGGTAAGCTGTTATAAAAATCCTATTTTCTTTTTCGTACATCACGGGACACAGAGCGGCATAGTCATTACTATGTGGGACGTCCCAAAGCAATGCCCAAATGAGGGGAGGGATACACCATACTTGAGCTGGGCGCTATCAGACATGAGGATCTTTTGCAGCCTGCAACACACTGCGCCCAAAGGCGACATCCTCCTGACTTCTAACGTCCACCTGGTAGAACCTAGTAAACGTGTGTACTGAAGACCATGTTGCGGCCTTACAGATTTGAGCCAGGGAGGCCTGGTGATGCACTGCCCATGAAGTTCCAACTGCTCTCGTGGAGTGCGCCCTAACTTTGAACGGAGGCGGTCTCCTTTTCAAGCCATAGGCTTGCATTATGACCTGTCGAATCCACTTGGCTAAAGTAGATCTTGATGCTGCCTGACCCTTTCTGGGGCCTTCCGGTAGAATAAACAAAGTATCCGTTCTACGAATCTGAGCAGTGGCTTTTAGATAAGCTTTAACTGCTCTTACTACATCCAAGGAATGTAATAACTTTCCCTCTACCGAGCTAGGTTTGGGAAAAAAGGAAGGAAGAACCACATTTTGGTTCAAATGAAACCTCGATACCACCTTAGGAAGAAAGGCTGGATGAGAGCGTAACACTACTCTGTCCTTATGAATGACCAGATATGGCTCTTTACAGGACATGGCGGCTAATTCCGACACTCTTCTAGCCAAACATATGGCTACTAAAAAAATCAATTTCCTGGTGAGTAGAACAAGGAAAAGTGCCGCAAAGGTTCAAATGGTTGCTTTTGTAGAACCGATAGAACCAGGTTTAGGTCCCATGGACATATGGGGGCTTTAACCGGTGGGATAATACGAGTCACCCCTTGTATAAAGGATTTGACAAGTGAATGCGTAGCCAGGGGTCTTTGAAATAGTATTGACAAGGCCGAAACCTGACCCTTGATAGTACTTAAGGCAAACTTCCTGTCTACAGCCCACTGCAGGAAGTCCAGAATTCTGCCTATAAGGTACTTACGCGGATGCCATCTTCTGGCCTCACACCAGGCGATGTATGCCTTCCAGACTCTATAGTAAATCTGCCTGGATACAGGCTTCCTGGCATTGATTATAGTAGATACCACAGAGTTAGAGAGACCTCTCTTTTTTAGGATGTGGGATTCAATAGCCAGGCCGTTAAACCTAGAGTTAGTAAGGAAGGGTGGTATATCGGTCCTTGCGAAAGCAGGTCCGGACGACGTGGAAGGGTCCAAGGACTCCCCACAGACATCTTTACAATCTCCGCATACCAGGCCCTTCGGGGCCATGCTGGAGCCACCAGGATCACTGGCTTCTTTTCCAACCTGACTCTGCGAAGGAGTCAAGGCAACAATTGTAGCGGTGGAAATGCATATATCAGTTTGACTGATCCCAAGGGAACACTAGAGCATCCGAGCCGCAAGCAAGGGGATCCCTTGTCCGGGAGACAACTCTGTCCACATTTGCGTTGAATCTGGATGCTAGCAGATCTACATCCGGTGTTCCCCATCGCTGACATATTGCTCGGAAGACCTCGGGATGAAGGGACCATTCCCCTGGGCATAACTGCTGGCGACTCAGAAAGTCCGCCTTCCAACTCTCCACCCCTGGAATGAAGACAGCAGATATGCATGGGACATGCTTTTCTGCCCATTCCAGGATGTGATTTACTTCCCTCTGGGCTGCACGACTCCTGGTGCCCCCCTGATGATTGATATATGCCACTGTTGTGGCGTTGTCTGATTGAATTCTGACAGGGGACCCTAGGAGTTTGGATGTCCATGTTTTTAGGGCATACCGGGCTGCTCTCATCTCTAAGAGATTGATGGGCAGGGTCTTTACTGCATCTGACCAAGTGCCCTGGAGAGACCATTGCTCCAGTACTGCCCCCCAGCCTATAAGGCTGGCATCTGTAGTGACCACCTTCCAAGAAATCGGACTGAAGGATTTTTCCTTTTGGAGATTCTGGGGAACCAACCACCAGCAGAGACTCTTCCGAACAGAAGGGGACAAGGACATCGGGAAGTCTAGAGCCTGAACATTTCTGTTCCAGGCTGACAGTATGGCCGGCCCATTGCAAATTCCTTGAGTGGAATTGGGCGTATGGCACAGCTTCGAATGATGCTACCATCTTTCCCAGCAGTCTTATGCATAGGCGTATGGACGGCTGTCTTTTTGCACAAAGCAGACGGACCAAGTCCCTCAAAGTGGATACTTTGTCTAGAGGTAAGAAAATCTCCCTCTAGTCTGAATCCAGCCGTAGCCCCAAGTATACCAGACTTTTGACTGGCTGTAGGGCTGACTTGTCCAGGTTGATGATCCAACCGTGAGATTCCAGATACTTGATCGTATCGAGAATTACCACTTCTAGTCTGGCAACTGAGTGGTCCATCAACAACAGGTCGTCTAGGTATGCCATTATCGTTACACCTCGTGTTCTTAGATCGGCCAACAGTGGGGCCAGAATTTTTGTGAACACCCGTGGTGCTGTGGCCAGCCTGAAAGGTAAGGCTCTGAACTGAAAATGGCGCCCGTCTACTGCAAAGCGTAGAAATATTTGATGACCTGGAAAGATGGGAACATGCAAGTAAGCATCTTTGATGTCGATCGAGGCTAACCATTCCTCCCCTTGTAGGGCAGCGGCTACCGACCGGATCGACTCCATCCGAAAAGACCGGATCTTTAGGAATTGTTTAGACCCTTTAGATCCAATATGGGTCTTATGTCCCCGTTTGGTTTTGGGACTGTGAAAAGGTTTGGAGTAGAAACCCAACCCCCACTCTTCCATAGGAACCTCCATAATTACTCCTTGGAGTAATAGTTGTTCTAATGCCAACAGGAGAGACCCCCTCTTCTGAGGATCTTTTGGCACGCTTGACCACATAAAGTGGGAAGGAGGAGACTCTTAACTCCAGCTTGTATCCCAGAGTTATTGCGGAGACACCCATCTGTCTCTAATCGTGTCCCGCCAGGTCTCTGCGAACAACCAAAGTTTTCCCCCCACCCGTTTGAGTGGGGGCAGCCCTTCATAGGGCCGACTTGGAGGCTGGTTTAGTACCTCTTCGGATCCAGGGTTTATTAACCTGTGATTGTCCCTGATTTTTACCTCCGGAATTTGACCGAGAAGGCCGTCGGAACTGCTTAGAAGCAGATGTCCCTGGGACTGGAGAGGTAGGCCTCTTAAAAGAGGGACCTCTAAACCTCTTTTTAACCGGCAAGAGAGTACTTTTACCACTGGAAATCTTCTGGATATATTTATCCAGGTCTTCGCCGAATAGGCGTTTATCATGAAATGGGAAGCTAACTAGGAGCTTTTTACAGGGAGCCTCAGCAGACCAGTTCTTGAGCCACAGAAGTCTACGCATATGTACCAAAGACAGCGTAAGGCGGGAGGCCTGATGGATGGAATCCTTGATGGCGTCAACCGCAAAGCATAATGCTCTAGGCAGATCAGCCAGAGCCTGGGCCTGCTGGTCTGGCAAATCCTTTAAGACCAGTTTCATCTGATCCTTCAAAGCTTGGCAAACTCCAATAGCTGCCACTGCTGGCTGTGTAACCGCCCCTGCTGTGGAAAAGGCAGATTTTAACAAGGACTCCAATCTTTTATCTATTGGGTCCTTGAACATTTGAACATTATCTACTGGACATGTCAGTGATTTGTTCACGGAAGAGATGGCTGCGTCCACCGTAGGAACACTCAATTTTTGGGTGAACTTATCCTCCATGGGATAGATCACCGGAAATCTCTTAGGTGGAACAAATAGTTTATCAGGATGTTCCCAGTCCTGGTATATAAGTCCTTCCAGTAACGGATGAATGGAAAGGAACAATTAGTCTGGGGAGCTTTTAATGACCCCAACGAGGAGACAGAAGTAGTTGATGATTCAACAAGAGGCATTTTAAATGCTGATCGAACCATGTCAGTTAGGGACTGAACCCATAATTTTTCAGCTTGTGATGCTGAGAATGGTTCTTCCACTGTCGATTCCTCTAAGACAGAGTCAACCTCATTCCTGATCCCCCTCAGGTAGGTCAATCCCTTCCTGGGACTGCTGCTCTGCCAACAGGTACTCTGATGGAGGTGACGGAGATCTGGCGCGCTTTCTTCCTGGTAGGGAAGAAGCGATCAATGCTGCCAATCTTTGCTCCAATCCTCCCAGAGCTGATCAAAAACCTCCTCTGTTACATATACAGGAGCAGGTGAACTGAGGGCAGCCGCAGTACCTGGCACTCCTGGGGGTTCTCTACGGGTACTAACCTCTGATTTCTCAGGGGAGGCAGGTGCAGATGCATGCTCCAGATCTTCAGAGCCTGACGGAGATCCCTTATGCTTCCTGGGTGGTAAGTCCCGGAGCTTTTTGGGCGGCATATTCCTAAGTCCAAAGCTGAGGTATTCCAGCCGCAATACACCCTTAACTGAAATAGTCTAACGCACTTTCTGCTATATGTATCAGTTGGTGTCTACTAATGTGCCTTTCTAGGGGATGCCTGTATCAACCGCCTGCTGTAAGCCAGGTTATAACATGTTACCAGCCCTTTTTTGCTCTGTCCTCCACAGCTAGTTCATAGAAACTGCTTCCTTTTACTTAGCTGGGACGCCCGCACATGCGCAGAAGCGCCCGGCGCACAGAGCGTGTCATCCGCCAGGCTCCGCCCCTTTTTTCGGCCTTTTCTAATAAAAGAAGGCGGGTGCGCGCGCGCCCACGTGTGCGCCATCTGCGTTTACCCAGAGGGGGGAGCCAGGGTCCCTGTTTTCACCAGGGCCCGGGGATGGAAGAGCGTTAAGGCAACATGACAGAAGGATGCAGCTTCCCTTACAAGAGAGCCCACCATCTGCCTGGACTTTTACCATGGAAGGAATAGTCCCAAGAAAAAAGACGTTCCACATCGGACTCTAGTGGCTGAACACAGGTACCGCACCTTGTCTTTTTTTTTTTAAAAACCTCCTCTATGAAAAAACATTTTCTAGGATTAGCAGTTTAGGCATATACAGATATTTAGCGGGAATACCGTTTAGGTAACAGGCAGAAAGACATATTAGGCTTGGGGGTCCCCTCAATAGAACCAAGTTCCCGGGGGGCCCCCACTTACCTTTTCCCCGCCGCAGGACTCTGTTTGGTCCACAGAAGCCCAAACTTCACCTCTCACGGCAGGCATTGTAATTAAACCTTCAGGGACCGGGTTCCCAAGGATTCCACTCCCCTGGACCTGTATAGCACCCTGCACAGAAAGCATCTTAGTCGTGGGTATGACCAGAGCTCTGGATCCCAGGGTCCAGCCCTCCTAAGAGAGGCATTACAGGCAAAACCTTGCTCTTCTCTGCAAGGCCCGGGTACCGACCGTTTAGCTATGAAGCTTTTTTGGTCAGATCCGGAATAGCTTACTGAGGCCCAAAAGAACCTGTACGCAAGCTCAGTGAAAAAACACATGTTACTTCTTGGCCAACACCTTAGACACTGGCAAAAAACTGAGGTGCTCCCGGATGGGAGGGGCTTATATAGGGGAGGGTACTTCCTGTCTTGGAAGTTGCCAGTGCCAGCACCTGAAGGTAATCTATATAACCCACATAGTAATTACTATGTCGCTCTGTGTCCCGTGATGTACAAAAAAGAAATCAATTTAAATCGAGTTGCGAGGTCAAATCAATTCAGAGTTTGACCAAATCGATTTTTCCGATTTTTTTTTCCCCATAGGACTGGCGCTCCGCGGAATAGGCCGAAGCCTAAAAAATCCTGCCCGCAGCTCGCCGCGATCCTGGGAAAAGGCCGCAAGGCCGGACGCCGCGGACTAGGCCGAAGCCGCGGCCTTTTCCCAAGATCGCGGCGAGCAGGATTTTTTAGGCGAGGCCACGGCTTCGGCCTAGTTCGCGGCCTTTTCCCAGGATCGCGGCGGACTAGGCCGAAGCCGCGGCCTCGCCTAAAAACTCCTGCCCGCAGCTCCTTAGGACCGGCGCGGTGTCCATCAGAAATAAAAAAAAAAAAAAAAAAAAAAAAAACTTGATTCGAATCGTGAATCAAGTTTTTTTTTTGGGCCAAAATTGCCCAGCTCTAGTGGCAAGTCAATACTTTGAATACTTTGTAGAACCTCCTTTTTCACTGCAATTACAGCTGCAAGTCTGGAAGGAAAATTATAAATGTTTTTCAATTTTTTTTTTTACAAATAAATATCTGAAAAGTGTGGCGTGCATTTGTCTTCAGCCCCATCCCCCCCCCCCCCTCGTCAATATTTTGTAGAACCTCCTTTCACTGCAATTACAGTCGCAAGCTCTGTCAGATTGGATGGAGAGCGTCTGTGAGCAGCAGTTTTCAGGTCTTGCCACAGATTCTCAATTGGATTTAGGTCTGGACTTTGACTGGGCCATTCGAACACATGAATATGCTTTGATCTAAACAATTTCATTGTAGCTCTGGCTGTATGTTTAGGTCGTTGTCCTGCTGGAAGGTGAACCTCTGCCCCAGTCTCAAGTCTTTTGTAGACTAACAGGTTTTCTTCTAAGATTGCCCTGTATTTGGTTCCATCCATTTCCCATCAACTCTGACCAGCTTCCCTGTCCCTGCTGAAGAAAAGGATCCCCATAACATGATGCTGCCACCACCATGCTTCACGGTGGGGATGGTGTGTTCAGGGTGATGTGCAGTGTTAGTTTTCCGTCACACATAGCGTTTTGCTTTTAGGCCAAAATGTTTAATATTGGTCTAATCTGACCAGAGCACCTTCTTCCACATGTTTGCTGTGTCCCCCACACGGCTTCTCGCAAACTGCAAACAGGACTTCTTATGGCTTTCTTGCAACAATGGCTTTCTTCTTGCCACTCTTCCATAAAGGCCAGATTTGTGGAGTGCACGACTAATAATTGTCCTGTGGACAGATTATCCCACCTGAGATGTGGATCTCTGCAGCTCCTCCAGAGTTACCATGGGCCCCTTGGCTGCTTCTCTGATGAATGCTCTCCTTGCCCGACCTATCAGTTTAGGTGGACGGCCATGTCTTGGTAGGTTTGCAGTTGTGACATACTCTTTCCATTTTCGGATGATGGATTGAACAGTGCTCCGTGTGATGTTCAAAGCTTGGGATATTTTTTTTATAACCTAACCCTGCTTTAAACTTCTCCACAACTTTATCTCTGACCTGTCTGGTGTGTTCCTTGGCCTTCATGATGCTGTTTGTTCACTAAGGTTCTCTAACAAACCTCTGAGGTCTTCACAGAACAGCTTTATTCATACCGAGATTAAATTACACACAGGTGGACTCTATTTACTAATTGGGTGACTTCTGAGGGCAATTGGTTCCACTAGATTCTAGTTAGGCGTATCAGAGCAAAGGGGGCTGAATACAAATGCACGCCACACTTTTCACATAATTATTTGTTAAAAATGTTTGAAAACCATTTATCATTTTCCTTCCACTTCACAATTATGTGCCACTTTGTGTTGGTCTATCACATAAAATCCCAATAAAACACATTTACGTTTTTGGTTGCAACATGACAATATGTGGAAAATTTCAAGGGGTATGAATACCTTTTTCAAGGCGCTGTATTTATAATTTTTTTTATATCTATACACAAATGTTTTGCCTTTAATCTCCATTTCAAACTGAAGGGGTTGTTTTACAAGGCGATCGTTAGTGGAACCTCGGATTACGAGCATAATCCGTTCCAGGAGAATGCTCGTAATCTAAAGTACTCGCATATCAAAGCGAGTTTCCCCATTGAAGTCAATGGAAATGAAAATTATTTGTTCCGCATTGACTTCAATGGCATGCAACACCGCATACGGCCAGAGGCGGGGGGCGCCAGAGAGCCTCGGAAACAGCCGGAAAGGCCCGAGGACAGCTCAGCTGACCTTGGCAAGGCTTGGGAACGTAGTATTTACAAATCTTTCCGAGCAATTACGAACGGTGCCGATCGGCTCCGGCTCCCCCCCCACCTCAGGCCAAACATGGTACTGCACACAGCTTTGGCCTGAATCCTGCTCGTTTTCCAAGACAACACTCGCAAACCGAGTTAGGATTTTTCAAAATACAGCGCTCGTATTGCGAAACGCTAGTTAACCGCGTTACTCGCAATCCGAGGTTCCACTGTAAACCCGATTCATGAAATTTGAGCTGGGCACATAGATCTGCAGTGTTTTCTGATCTCTCCCCAAAGCACTATGTCCCGTAGTGGTATCTTGCTCTGTAGCTCTGTTATCAGCCTGATAACTTCTCACACGTTCCCCGAGACGGAAGATAGAAGTGTGTGTCGGGGGAGGTTGCTATAAATAGCTTAGCGGTCAGCTTGCCGTCTAAGAACAGACCTCTGCACAGTACTTTCTTCCTTTGCCTATGAGAGGGGGTGTGTGCCTTTCCTCCAATCAGCTGTCTTGGCTGTATGCCAATAATCCACTCCCAGTGCGAACCAGGAAGAGAAAAACATTAACAGGAAGAGCACTTTCTAAAGGATATATACCATATATACTGTTGCAAAACTACAAGTCCCATCATGCCTCTGCCTGTGGGAGTCATACTTGTAACTGTCAGCCTTGTAATGCCTCATGGGACTTGTAGTTTCACAACAGCTGGGGGGCCATCTGTTTGAGACCCCTGATATATACAGATCAAGACAGCAGATATACATGTAAAACTTATGTATGGAGATTTGTTTTTTTTATCTCTGTGTATCATCTGAGGCTGTTCGTTCACTTGGTATATGTGAAGGTTTACATCCACTTTAATACAGTAGGAATCAGAGGGCCCTGCTCATTACTTGTCAAAGTAACCGTTTTATTGCCAGAACTTACAGAAGGAATGTTCTCTCTGTACCACTTCAGGACCACATCAATGCTCTCCAGCAGGCAGAGGATGTTAAAAAACTTGCCACTGCAAACAAGAAAAGGAAAAGTGATTACTGTAAGTGATTGCTTGTACACCTTGGCTTCTGTTTTGTTTTTCTTTTCACCTGCAGATTCTCATGATTTGAGGTCTCAGTTGTATGTATCATTTATGGTTTGCAAAAGATGTCGGTTTATTCATGTTGTAAAACATGTAGATCTGTAGCTAAACTTTGTTACCCTGAATGATAAACCCTTCTGTCAAATCTCCGTCCCTTGTGCCAGACTGCTCTATTGGAGACAGCATGGGGTCTGTTTTGTATGCAGAATTATTCCTAAAGTGGAACTTTAGTCAGAAAATCAAGTCTTGCTAGATCAAAACATTAAAAAGTAGTGTCACGCTATACTGTTTAAAATCCAGTAATACACTATGTCTCAACCTGCTCTGCACATGCTCAGTTTCTCTCCATTTTTAGGCACTGATAAATTTGTAGAGGCTAATCTGCTGACAGCCTAAGACCCCTTTCACACTGGTGCCGCCCATAGCGGCGGCGGTAAAATAGCTGTAAAACGCCGCTATTTTACAGTTGGATTTGCTTTTAACCCCCGCTAGTGGCCGAGAAAGGGTTAAAACCGCCCGCAATGCGCCGCCACCGCGGCGTATTTCCGGCGCTGCCCATTGATTTCAATGGGCAGGAGCGAAATATGGAGCGGTGAGTTCACCGCTCCTAATGCGCTCCAAAGAAGCGCATTAGGACTTTTTCTGACTTTTTCTGACACCCTGCCAGCGCACTGCTCCAGTGTGAAAGCCCTCGGGCTTTCACACTGGAGACAATAGAGCAGCAGTTTAAGGGCCAAATTGCAGGCGCCATTTTTAACGCTATAGCGTCTGCAATACGCCCTCAGTGTGAAAGGGGTCTTAAAGCGGAAATAAATCCTCCTATCCTTTACAGCCAAGCACCTTGCTTCTGTTTGATCTGCAACTGTCATGGTGCTGCACATGTGATCAGTTATGACACCAGCCATTTGATGGTTTGACAGTTTGGTTGAGGACACCAGGAAAATGTGACAATCCGCAATCCGGCATTTCAGAAATGTAACTGTTTTTTGAAACCGTTAAATTGATGGGTTTCCACTTTATGATTTACTGCTGTTCAGACACATTTTTGGGACCATTGGCATTTATACAGTGATTAGTGCTATAAAAATGCACCGATTACTGTATAAATGTCACTGACAGGGAAGGAGTTAACACTAGGGGGCGATCAAGGGGCTAACTGTGTTCCCTAGTGTTTGTTCTAACTGTGGGGGAGGAGACTCACTATAGGAGATAACAGATCGTGGTTCCCAGCTTGTGGGAACTCACGATCTGAATCTCCTCACAGAACAGGAACGTGTGTGATTACACGCGCACACACGCACACACACACACGTCCCTGTTCTGCCTCTCGTGCCCAAGATCGCTTTTGGCCGGCGGTCACGAGCATCGGCACCCCCGCAGTGCAGCAGGAGCATGCCGTTGGCAGCGCGCGCCCGCTATCCCGTTTAAAAGGGACTGACATACAGCTATGACGGTTCGCAGGATGGTGCCGACCTGCCGCAGTATAATAAAGGCGGCAGGTCAGCAAGTGGTTAAAGCAGTTGTAAACCGCTAAAGAATAATAATAAAAAAAAACAACAACCTGTAAATCTGGATACACATTATACAATTTTCTGCAGATTTTTTCCTTCAGAGATTTACCAAAACCATATAAATATGAGGTTAAACCTTAAGAGTTTCAATTTGCACGCAATCAGGCAGGCCCTTGCACTACATGGTTTTGGCAAATTGAAAGGAAATCTGACAAAAGTTGTATAGTGTGTATGGGGTCTAAGACAAAGGCATAATGTGCTAGTATGCATTGCATACTAGCACATTATGAAATACTTCCCTTGGAACGAAGCCCTTCCAGTGGTGCCCGTTCACCGCTGAGACGGCTGACATCTTTCTCGGGTGTTTCTTTCGAGTTCGCGGGCTCCGTCACTGCGGTGGAAGCGGCCATTTCCAGCATGGGCTCCGAAGATCCGGCACTGTAAGCCGGAACTTCAGAGTGCATGCGCCGATGAAGGTCATTGGCTGCATGCACTCTAAATATTTCCTAAACTGTGCAAGTTTAGGAGATATTCACAGTATCTACAGGTAAGCCTTATTATAGACTTACCTGTAGGTACAAGTGGTGTAACAGAGTTTACAACCACTGTAACAAAAAATAAATGCACATTAATTTGCAGGTAAAAAGTGCATTATTTTTATTCTACAGGAGCCTGAAAAAGTATTGCACTTGTGATCAGTGGATTGTGGGTGCAACATCAGACTCCAAATTTGACAGTGGCTGGGGGGGGGGGGGGGGGGGGCGCGGGGCGGTCGTTGTCACGGGGAAGAAGAGGTTTCTGAATAGGTTACCCTAAATACAGGTGTAACAAGTAACATGTTCAGAAGGTGAACTTATGCTTTAATGTTGCTGTAGGCCTCTTGGCAGCCTACCTGAAGTATGGCTTCATCTGAGGATCAAAGATTTGGAATGGCCCAGCCAGAGCCCGGGCCTGAATCCAATTGAAAATCTGTAGGGTGACCTAAAAGAGTGCTGTGCAGGAGATGACCTTGCAGCTGATCGAAGGAAGAGTGGGCAAAGATTCCCAAGGCAAGATATACCATGCTGATAAACTCATACCCTAAAAAACTGAATGTGGTCATAAAATCAAAGGATGCTTCAACAAGTTATTGTAAGATCTTTAGTTTTAGATTTAAATTTGTTTTTAAATGAATTGCACAGATTTTAGGCCACAGTAAACAAGCAAAAAATTATGAAGTGATAATAATTGAGAATGATGATAATTGGTTTGACATTTTTACATCTCAAAAACCTGGCATTTTTACAGAGGTGTGTAGACTTTTTATATCCCCTGTATCTACCTATTAGAATGATGGTGGGAGATGGGGAGTAGAGGATGACCACATGCACATAATGCTAATAAAGTGCACACTTGAGGGTAACATGAAACTCACTAGTAGTAAGACACCAAGGTGCGGTTTCCAAGAAGTTTCCAGTTGTCTCCAGTGTTTTTCATGGCATCCAATTTATAAGCCAATTCTATGTCCTTTGTGTCCAGACACTGAAAGCAGAAAAACACTGGTAAGACCAGACCCAGATTCTCTTATGCAACCTAAAATTTATTTCTGCCACGTTGCAAGGTTTCATGTGAAGCAAAACCAGAGTTTCAGTAGACAGAGTTAAAGTGGTCATACCAGACCTCTGGAGGCTTGTGAACATTGGTATCTTGAGTCAAGGCTTGCTTTTCCACTCTTTGCAATTGGCATGTTTTGCTATACAATACTCATATAGGCAAAGACCTACAGCCGATCTGAACAAATAACTGTATAAAAAAACAAAAACAAACAAACAATCGCCTGCACTCGGGAGCTTAGTCTATAGGTAGGTGGTGCAGCCAACCCTTTGGCTAAAATGTGGAATGTCAATGGTCTTGCTGCCCTCCTCAGAACAATGGGTATCCTTAAAACAAACATATAAAAAAGAGAAAAAGGAGGGCGTACCGACCTTGTGCATTACCAAAGATAATTTTTTTATTATAAAAGCTATAACAGCAATAGTCATACTCACAAACATATGTGATAAAAAAGGCTTGTCAGTACATCAGCAAGTGGAACCGTGCCTTTAGACACCTGCAACCTGGGCCAGATAGTGGGGGGGCCAGGTGGCATTGCAAACCGGCTTACGCGTTACAAGGGAGGACCCTCTTCCTCAGAGCCAAAATTAGGACTAGGCAGTGAGCCTGCTAATTTACAAAGTGGTTTTGCGCTCAATTACTTTAGAAGTATTTTGTAATTGAGTGTAAAACCACTTTGTAAATAAGCAGGCGCACTGCCTAGTCCTAATTTTTGCTCTGAGGAAGAGGGTCCTCCCTCGTAACAAGTAAGCCGGTTTGCAATGCCATCTGGTCCCCCCCCCCCCCCCCCCACTATCTGGTCCAGGATGTAGGTGTCTAAAGGCACGGTTCCACTTGCTGATGTACTGACAAGCCCTTTTTATCACATATGTTTGTGAGTATGACTATTGCTGTTATAGTAACAATGTATCTTTGGTAAGGCACTAGATGTCAGAACTTTTTGGGATTTACTCTTATATGTTCTTTGTTCCCTACACAATGCACCCAACATGCTGATGGTCCTTCGCTAGTCATTTTTATACCAGTTGCTGAAGCCATCCTTTTCTTCTTTACAAGCCACACTGCACAGCAAGCACATGCACCGTTCAGTTGCCTGCAACATCCACAGGAGGACAGACCATCTGGGTTACACATTAGACAGTATGGATCTGGACTACCAGACGATAACCAGAATCATGAAGATAAAAAAGGCACCATTTTACAATGCCAACTTTGACAAAAGTAGACTTTAAAATAAAAGTTCCTTTTTGAGATCATAACATTTTTTTTTTTTTTATACGGCATTTCATATCTGAAGCAATGCATACTGAAAAGCATATCAAATTGGCATCTTGTGTTGCGTTTGATAAACAATATAGGATTTTTTTTATCAGACATAACTGTACATGGGACAATCTGTTTAGTAGTTTGTCAAAGAAACAGAAATCAGGTTACGTTTAAGGGGATACTTGTCAAACAAATGCCTTGGTAACAATTACACAGGCTGTCCCCAAACAATGGACTGAACAGTTGGATCAGTCTATTGTTTTGTAACCTCGGTCAATAACTTGACAACCTGAAACTGCCTAAATAAAAGCCAACAAGTAGAGACTGGTAGACAGGACACCATAATGCCTCAACACCAGGGAAGGTCTGTACCAGCCATAAGAAGATACCTGGAGACGCTTTCGCCTGATCTCCAGCAACTGCTTATTGACGACTGGGTCCCCGCTGCTATGCAAACCCACTCTGAGTTAAAGAGGAGTTCCAGCCTGAGGAAAAGAAAAAAAAAAGTCAGCAGCTACAAATACTGTAGCTGCTGACTTTTAATATAAGGAAAGTTACCTGTCCAGGGAGCCCACGATGTCGGCACCCCAAGCCGATCCCTCCATCGGCTCTGGGTGCAGGCGCCATAATTCTTACAAAGGGAAACAGGAAGTGAAGCCTTGTGGCTCCACAACCTGTTCCCTACTGCGCATGCGCAAGTCGCGTTGCGCTTTCTGAATGGTCCCATGTGTGTCCCCCAGAAGGTAGCGGGGGGATGGGGGAGGAGAAGTTGCTGAAAGTTTCCTAGATCGCCACACAATGATGCAGCGATCTTACAAGGTAGTGGGAGCGGGTACCTGGTGTCGACAGGTATCCCCCCCCCGCCCCCCCGAAAGGTGCCAAATGTGGCAGCGGGGGGTAGGGGGGGGGGGGGGATTTGGAGGAAGCAAACAAGCAGAGCATCCCCTTTTGGGTGGAGCTCCGCTTTAAGTAACTTTTAAACGTTTCTACTGTTTATAGACCATAGCTTCTGCTTATTTGCTAGGCATCTTGCTGGTTATAGGTGCCAGTCCTGCATTGTATTCCTAATATTCTATGTACAGCATTTTTGTATCATAAAAGCACATTTATACACTGCAGAGGTCTGAGCTTCCATGTGTTATACTGCAAATTAACCTTACATCTGTAATATTACAAAAACATTCCTATGTACGATAAACTGGGCCGAGGGAACGTAATCTGGGTTTCATCTTGCAATGACCAGTGCTGACTGCTTCAGGCTATAGTGTCAATTATGAAATGATGATCACATGGTTTTGTTTGTAAACAGCTGTCATCAAGTATTTTCTTCTGTCTGCACATGCGGTTTAAATAGAAAAATACTTTACTAAAGCTGAACTCAGGCTTTTAAGAAATACACAAATTAATGCAGCCATCTGATTAATAATTGATTAGATGTATTTTTTAAATGAAAGCAGGGGAAATTCTAGAATTTGACATGGGATCAGCCTCATGCAGTCCCTGTATAGCAGAGAGGGGATGGAAACGTGCATCTGTTGTATAGCAGAGCTCAAGGAGGGGATGGTAAAGCAGCACAAAGAGCTCATCACTGTGCTGCTTCTCCTTTCACTGTCCAGTCACAGGTTGGGGGGTGGGGTGGAGACATGCAAGTGAAAGTGAACTGGAAGCAGAGAAGTATCAGGTCTCTTGTCTTGCCAGGCAAGACTGTGCCAAGTGACAAAGCTGAGTATATGTCAGGTCCGGATGGACAGGAACAGAGATCCTTTGGCAGGCAAAATATCCCTTAAATGTATTTCATCTGTGTATTTAGCGGTTTGTCCAGAGTTCAGCTTAAAATTAATACAGTAAAAAAAAAAAAGTTAGTTATTCTTCGAAATAACATTTGTCAGGGCTGGTTCACACTGCTGTTTGGCGCAAGATCGCATGTGATTCGCACCGTGCTGCAGTGCAAATCACATGCGATGTACGTGCGATGCGAATTCAGCCATACAGATAGTATGGCTAAATTCGCATTGCATTCGGACAAAACTCGCACAGGACCCATTTTTTGGTCCGCAGCAGAATCGGATCGCATGGGTGTGAACACCGATTCCTGTCCGAATTTGCAGATCGCACTGCGATATGTGAACTGATTTTAATCGACACTCCCAGCAGTTCGCATAGTGCAGTCTGAACTGCCGCTGGGAGACATGCGATGCAGGAACCCGCAGTGAATTTGCAGGGTTCCCCCATCACTGCAGTGTGAACCGAGCCTCAAACACAAGGCCCATGGACCGAAACTGGCCTGCCAGGCCATAACATGTGGCCCTCACATTGCTCTCGCAGCTGCAGCACTCCCTTTTGTCCCTGCCCCCACCTTGTCTCAGCATTCAGCAGCAGAGAGGACGACAGAAGTCCTCTGCCAGATCCTGCACTTCTCCATGCAGCTGCAGCACCCCCATAATGTTGATGCTGCCCGTGAAGAAATTGAGTGCGACACCCCTGCTCTAAAGAATCACACATATATCACTGCATAATATCAAAGAAAGGTTTTTGAAAAAAATAATATACTGTAGGCACTTTCATTCAAAGTACTAGACATCCCATCACTGTTTTTTTTTTACATGAGAATATAGCTTTTTGAACTAGACCTGAACTTCAAAAGTCCACATTTTTCTTGAAACCCAAAAAAGCAGGAAATTTCCTGTTTCTAAAACCTCAAAGATATTAATTCTTCAGTAAGACTGCTTTTCTCAAGAAGTTTGGAGTAAATCCAAAGCATCATTTACAGGGATCACTTTGACTGATATACTTACCACTTTTATTGCCTCTGCAAAGAATTTCACTGAAAAAAAACACAAAAAACAAAACAAAAAAAAAAACAAAAAAAAAAACACATTTAATTCAAAACTCAGTACAAACAATTTATAAAAAATAAATAATAAATAAGTATTGGGCATTGCCTAGCAGCCAATATGCATACTAGGCGTTGACCGGTATAGTTTTTTCAGGGCCGATACCGCTTTTCGGCCACCTTTCAGGACGATAGCCGATAACAGGTGCCAATATTCTGTACATCACCATCGCTTGCCACCCAGCGTGTCACTTGCCACCCAGATGCAGCATGTCACTTGCCACCCTGATTCTGTATGTCACTTGCCACCAGATGCAGCGTGTCACTTGCCACTTGTTACCTGCCACCCAGAAGCAGCTTGTCACCTGTCACCCATAAGCAGCACGCCACTTACCAATGTCACCTGCCACCCAGATGCAGTGTGTCACTTGCCACCCACATGCAGTTTGTCACCGTCACCTGCCACCCATATGTAGCACGTCACTTACCAATGTCACCTGCCACCCATATGCAGCTTGTCACTACTTACTCTACTTCTGGCAGCCTCTCCCCAGCTGTGTCCGAGCGGGTAAACTTCCACATGCGGGCAGTGAGAGATGACGTAACTGTCTGCTCGCCTGCAGCTCTGTCAAGAGCAGCCTTCGCAGCCCTGCTGTAGGGGCGAAACAACGGTGATGCGAGGCGGGCAGTGAGATATGATGTCCTCTCTCTGCTGTCTGCCACACCGCTGACAGAGATTGGCAGAGACTGCAGCAAGCGCTGCGCGGGGACATGGGAAGGAGGTTTCTGACAGATACAGATTATTAAACAAAAAATTGAATATCGGCCCCCAATAATCAGCAGCTCCGATAGTCGGGCGACGCCTAATATATACACCATTTTTTTTTTTTTTTTATATAGCTCATCTTTGAGTCTACCAGTGACCATCATACTAGTAGGTTGCTTTACTTTGAAGACATAGGGCTTAATTCATAAAGCCAAAAACACATGTCCAATAGGATTTGAAATGAAATAAAATGCACACAGACAAATAAAGGCATTTGGTCGCGTAGCATAAAATACGCCTGTATTTCCAGAGTCCAGGAGCCCCATCTGTGGTGTAAAAAATCTTAGAAGAGGAGGAGGAGAGGGATCCGCCACCTTTGGCCTGTGTGTCTTCGTCACAACGGTGGCGTAATTTGGGTACAGTGTTGCATGGCAGCGCAATTGTCATTCAAAGTGCGACAGCGCTGAAAGCTGAAAATGGGTCTGGTCAGAAAGTAGTGAAAGTGGGCAGTAGTAAGTGGTAAAAGTGTATGTAAACCTTAATAATGAGCTTCCCTTATTTGAGCCCTTAAAGTGCAACTCCAGGCACAACCAAAAACCCTTTGCAGGCGCCCCCCCCCCTTGCACTGCAAGGGTTAAATGGTCATTAGGTCTAGGGGGTTACAGAACAGGCTGTATTAGCTGACTCCCCAAATCCAGCAGGCTCAGCTGCTGTCCTCCTCTCCCTGGAGCTCCGTCATGTACAGTACAGGGCTCTGTATTGCACATAGCTGAGGAGAAGTGTGAGCGCAGTGGGGAGCGAGCAGCTTACAGGTTGTGGGGGACCAGTCAAATGGATTGGATTGATGGAGCCTGCTAGAGCGATGAAAGAGGGAAACAATAGAGAATTTTAGCAACCCCCTGGACTTAAAGCGGAGGTCCACACAAAAATAGAACCTCCGCTTTTCGGAACCCTCCCCCCCTCCGGTGTCACATTTGGCACCTTTCAGGGGGGTGCAGATACCTGTATAATACAGGTATTTGCACCCACTTCCGGGCATAGACTCCCACGGGAGTCACGCCCCTTCCCCCCCCCCCCCCGGGTGTCTTCTGGGAAACCCACAGGTCTCAGAACACAGCGGAGGCCAGTTAGGACGCGCAGCGCTACTCGCGCAGTAGGGAACCGGGAAGTGAGGCTGCAACGCTTCACTTCCTGGATTCCCTCCCCGAGTATGGCGGCGGGGTCAGCTGAGAGCCGAGCGATTGATTGGCTTCGGCTGCCGACATCGTGGGCACCCTGGACAGGCAAGTGTCCATTTATTAAAAGTCAGCAGCTGCAGTATTTGTATTTTATTTTATTTTTTAGGTGGACCTCCGCTTTAAAGGAGGATTTTACTTGTAAAGGGTGGGAGGGCGGCTGTAAGGGTTATTTATTTATTTTTGCTGCACCCAAAGTTGGGCTTTAAATACATAATTGAAAGCATTTATCTAGATCTGCTTAATAAGTGCAAAAAAGAATTGTTGAACCTGCCAGAAATCTAGTGCTGTCCTGTTCACTCTGCAGTGTTCTGTAGTTCACATAGACAACTAGGCGAGGCTGATCAGACTACTTGAGAACACCCCCATGTTATGTGTATGGGGAGAGGTTTTGTACTTTGTACTGTGAGTGAGTGTGATCACCCTAGGACAACAAGCAAGTTACTGATGGGATCACCAAGTAGAAATGGAAAAGAAAGCATGAAAAAAAAGAATACAAACACCACCACTGCTAAACTGCAATATATTAGATAATATTATTGTTTTTGGGTTCGATAGGCTTTTGATTCTCCGATTCATGCATTTAACCACTTCCATACCGGGCCTATTCTGGCACTTCTCTCCTTCATGTAAAAATCATAATTTTTTTGCTTGAAAATTACTCAGAACCCCCAAACATTATATATATATATATATATATATATATATATATATATATATATATAATTTTTTTAGCAGACACCCTAGGGAAAAAAGTGGCGGTCATTGCAACTTTTTATCTCGCACGGTATTTGCTCAATAATTTTTCAAACGCCAATTTTTGGAAAAAAAAATGTTTCATGAATTAATAAAACAAAACAGTAAAATTAGCCCAATTTTTTTTGCATAATGTGAAAGATGATGTTACGCCAAGTAAATAGATACCTAACTTGTCACGCTTTAAAATTGCGCACACTCATGGAATGGCACCAAACTTTGGTACTTAAAAATCTCCATAGGCGACGCTTTAATTTTTTTTTACAGGTTACCAGTTTAGAGTTACAGAGGAGGTCTAGGGCTAGAATTGTTGCACGCGCTCTAGCTACAGGCATCATTCAGATATCCCCCCCTAACGTCCAGGATGTCAAATTACGTCCATTGGTAGGGAAGTGGTTAATGAGCCCTCTCATCTCTTCATTCTTTCAGCATAACATCTCTCACTTTTTTCATCTCATAACAGAGACTAAAGTGATCAGACCCACTTCCTCCACAATATAGGATTCAGGACATTACAATAGTCAGAGTTCTAAAAAAATATAAAAAATTACCATCATCTGGATCCTGGGCTGTAAAGCACTTTCCTTGGATCTTTTGAAGAATCTCATCAAGAACTTCAGCCTGGTCCGAGGTATCACCTAAGAAACAGATTTACTGTATTACATCATTTAGAAATCCATTTACTCTGTTACATCAGCTTAAAGTGCACATTGTTTCTTTAGTGCAACTAAGTTTTCCACTCTGTTTTATAAAATATAATCTTTGCACACTTTTTACAATTACTGACCACTTGCAGCAGCAGAATGGCAAGCTCCATAGCGCTTGCCTTTTCCTTTTGGGTTGTAAAACATCCAAAAATAGCAAGCAAGTTGATATTACAAAGGCTGAACGAACCAGTGGTAGTAAAGTTCTCCTTCTCTACTATCACAGTTGGGCCCCTTTGGATTGGCCAGTTTACACAGTTTGACAGCAACCATGCAGGCAACACCCAACTTTTCTAGAAAAGCCCAGTAAAACTATGGTATGATAAAAACAACCATTATTAATATTTGCAAAAAAATATTTTAGAATAGTATACAACATACAAAATTATTAAAGTGGTTGTAAACCCTTACAGACCACTCTGACCTACAGGTAAGCCTATATTAAGGCTTACCTGTAGGTGCAAGAAATATCTCCTAAACCTACACGGTTTAGGAGATATTTGCAAAAAAGACAGCACCGATGTCTACAGCGCAGGCGCACTGAGCGTGCCGTTAATGAATGGGGTCATGCCGTTAGTGGCGGCAGGCGCGGGAGTGACGTCACGCGCCGTTGCGCGACTCCGGCCAGTCACAGAGCCGGAGTTCGCAGCCCCCAGAAGAAGAGGGGTGAAGATGGACGCTCGCTACTAGCGAGGAAGACGGGGACATCGCGGGCTTCTACTGCAGGTAAGTGACACATAATGGGCTACTATGCGATGCATAGTAGCCCATTATGCTTCACATTTGCAGGGAAACAAAGAGGAAGTAAACCCATCAGGGTTTACTTCCTCTTTAAGATCCATTATACCAGGGGTGCCCAAACTTTTGAAGAGTGAGGGCCACTTAAGTAACTTTGCAATTGGGCATGATACACAATTAACCAAACAGGCGGATGACAGGTCCGTGTCCACTCCGCATATGCAGAGCAGACAGGGACACAGCCCGCTCTACTTTATGGGCCCTCCAAACCTATCCGCCCAGACAGAAGGGGATGGATCCCCTTCTGTTTATTTTTTTAGCGGATCAGATTGGAGGTAGGCGGGTATTTACATCTGCCGCTCCATAGAGGTGAATGGAGGATCCGATTGGGTCCGCCTGAAAAACAAACAGGTGGATTTGGTTGGACTAATCGTGTGAAAGGGGCCCCGAGGCTGCTTTCACACTAATGCACTGCAGTTTATCCGCACCACAGTGTACCCGTGGCTTTCCTGCAGCTTAGTTGCACTTTGTCATAGAATTTGAGTAGATCTTGAAGGTGTGGTGCACGTTCGGAAAGCGCACCAAACCCGCAGGTAATAACAGAAGTCTATAGGACTCAGTGCAGGTAACCCGCAGGTGCAGATCAGTTTGAAAGTAGCCCAGTGTAGCGGCGTAGAGAACAGATATGCCCATTGCTGTTTTATTTTAATTAAAAACTGACCTCAATCTTCACTTCTTCCTTAGAATTCCTGCAGGTATTCGCTGGCTACTGCTGTCTCCCGGCAGGTATGACTAGCTGCTCTGTTCTCTACTGCAGCTGCATGCTTCCTATACCGCCATTCTTCACACTGATGGTCTGGGATGGCGGATCGGTAACCCACAATCTGGTCTTGCCGACTCACCATCTCAGAGCAGGAGGTGGCGGGCCACATCAGAGGGAGCCGCAGGCCACATGTTGCCCGTTGGCCAGCAGTTGGGCACCCCTGCATTATTCTGTCTTTTATGCTACAGGATCAATATGTTCATATTATGTTGCGAACACAATTCAAGACCAAAAAGGACTAAGTAAGCTTAGAGGACAGAAGACAAGCCAGAGCAAAACAATGCATGTACTCACCTGGTCTATAAAACACCACCAGTAAGTGGCTGAATGTTGCAAGACTTGGCTCTAGAAAATGAAAAATGTGATATCAAAGTCTACATCTACTTAAATGATCATCAGTAGATGGATTGCAAGGAACATAGAAAATCTCTAATATGTAACAAATTTTATACCTGGTAGGGCTGAAAATAAATCAGATCAACAGCTCTCCGACTCCCAGCAGAGGTGTAAAATAGGCAGTCAGTCAAACCTATAATTACAGGCTTAGGCTGGCCATAGACCGTTTGAATCTCGGCCGGTTCAGCAGCATTCGAACCATGTATGGGCAGGCGGAATGTACCCAAGATGATTCAACACATTGGCTCGGTGGGAGGGATTCCCATCAACACTGTCTGTGTTGATTGGGAAATCGAGCAAAAAAAAAAAATAAATTCTGCAAGCCGTGGTTGCAGAAAAAAAATAAAAATTTGCTCCGTCTATGGACAGCCTTAGTTTATCCTTTTTCAAAGATTTTATTTAGATTTTTTTCAAAGAAAGAATGTACAAATAATACATTTCATTAAATAGTACAGCAAGGGTACAATACCCAATAGTCTTTACAAATATAGTTTATGGTCACATTTCTGCCCCCCCACCAAACTGCCCCCCCAGTAGCTGGATTGTGGGGTGCAGACATCCGTTTTGTTTTGATAGGAGAATGCTTGTAGATGGCTTTGCCCTGATGACCGATCCCTGCTGCAACAATATACAGCAGGGGTCTCAAACTGGCAGCCCTCCAGCTGTTGTCCCAAGAGGCATTGCAGTTAAAAGCATGACTCGCAGAGGCATGATGGGACTTGTAGTTTTGCAACAACTAGAGGGCCGCCAGTTTGAGACCCCTGATCTACAGGCTTTAATGCAACAAATACTCATCGCTTATTTATTTTAATGTGCTAGCATTTATTACATTTGAAATATCTGGGAAGAATAACAGTATGTTACTTGAAAGGATTTATAGGTAAACAAACGTCTAAAAAAACATGCAGAGGATGTTGAATTTCAATTACAATGCATCAATCTGCTCTAGCTGCAGACGCCCGCTAAAGAATATCAGATACGCAATAATGACCACATGCCACTAACAGCTTATGCATTTAAATTCTCAGCACAGGTTTCCATGTCTCACCGATATTCAGGGCTTTCATCTCATTGAGTGTTTGCATTGCCATTCCTTTTAGGCCGGTCTTTCTCAAGCTTTTTAGGATGGAGTTGAAGGTGTGCAAATTTGGCTGAACGTTTTGCCGAATCATCTGATTAAGCAAGTCCTACAAAAACATAAAATAAAATAAAAAAATGAAGAAGAAAAGCATCACTGGGTGCTGTGAAAGAAGAAACACCAACTCTCTGCTCCACAGTACCCACTTATGGTTTTACACAGTGATTACCAACCAGCAAGCATACTGAAAAACACATTAAAAACATAAAACTATATCCTTGTATTATTTAGAACGAGATAACTACATGCATTTATACAGCAATTTCTAACACAAAATGAAAGTCTTTAGTGAGCTTTAAATGCTCACTAAAGCAATTTTAAAGATAAGTTCACTTTTTAGAAAAATGCACATTTTTGCTGGTAAAAAATTAAATAAAAGTGCTTTTATTAAAAAAAAATCTGTAAAGCATTGCACCAGACCAGCAGATCGCTGGTGCCATGCAGGTCTCCAGCAGATTTGCCAGTGTATCTGTACATCCCATACGGGCAGGCAGATTCAATCTGACAGGAAGAGAGAATGAACTACCACTGTGCTCCACAGCGCCATGGGGAAAAGATCCCTCTTAGCGGTCACACCAGGGGAGCGGAGAGGTGCGGGGCCCAGTCTATTTGTCACATGTTACACCCTAAATATGTGTGTAACAGGTTACAAAAGGTGAACTTATCTTTTAACTTATCTGTAAATTCCATATACTGGGAGTACAGTACAGAACACGCAGAGTATCCATAGACCCAGGGCTGGTACCGTCAGGTGACTGGACACTGGTAAGCTTTTGAGGACATGCTCCTGGGCATCCCCCGCTATAACCTTATCCTGCTTCACGAGTCCTCAGTTTTGTAGCATGCAATGCAGAGTAATCCAGAATAGGAAGGAGGGAGAATGCATTTCGGGGCCAATATGCCAATTTGTCAAGCCTAGGAGAGTGCCAGGAGAATGTGTCAATTTAAAAAAAAGGTATTTGGCAGGAGCTGCAGGTTAGCAGCCACCAAGATATGGAAAGTGAAACACAGCTATTACACTAAAAATTGCATAATAAATGGATACAAAGAATTGTACATCAACAAGGATGTGGCGAAAAATGTGAATGTCAAAAAATATATAAAAACAAAAAAAAGCAATTGTGTATCCTGGATCTTTTCTGATATATAATGCACAGTGAATAGGAAAACAATACTAAAAACACACCAGCAGGGGAAGTAAAGTACCAGGGGCACTTTGCAGGACAGATCATCTAACCCTGATGGGTTCAGATGGTTTTTGCAGGGCAAAGAGAACCCGACTATGGTCCCAAGGAAGCAAAGGGTGCTGTAAAGGGAGGGCCCGATCTGAGATTCACCTTGCATACCTCTTCAGAAAAAATGAATTGTTCTGATCCTTCCTGGAAGTCTTACTGAAAGAAGGGCAAGAAGATCAGGGGTTTCAAATCCCTAGACTGCTACACCAGCTGAGTGGGCACTTGATAGCTCATCACTCACAGAGGTAAGTACTGATTTGTAGGTGGGCCAGAATGTGAGGCACAGAGCAATCTCTGGGATCAAAGAGCCTGTGTTTACATCAGACAAAAAAAGGATTTCCAGGTATGATGATAGATCTTTCTGGAAATGGCTTTTCTTGCCTTCAGTAAAGTAGGAATTTCAGACTCAAAAGACCCCTCTGTCCTTTAACTCTAACATCATTGGCTGTTGAAATCCATGAATGAGAAGCAGGAAGAAATAGAGTGCCCTGAGACAGCATGTATGGCCTATTAAAAGAGACCGGGGTTGTCTCCTAGCAGTCCGAGTAGTTCTGGGCCAAAACGTACAATGAGAGGCACTTATTTTCTCTGTATTTTGTGGAGCAGGCATAGATTAGACTGAACCAAGATCAGGCAGGGATTTGTCAAAGTATCCAATTCCAGTGATAGAGGATACTTGGTCCAGGCCACAAACAGATAGCTTGTTGTTGAAACTGGGTGCCAAGATAGCCACATCTTTTGTTTCTTCATTTACAGATCAAAGGAATGAACTTCGATCTGCAAATGGTCAAACTGTCAAGTAAAAAAAAATGAATTTTGTATGCGTTTATTAAATGCTCCTCGGTTTAACCCCTTATTAACCCTTAAATTGATCCTAATCAGTCTTAATTAACTCCTTCTCCTCCATTTAAATATTTTCTACTGGTTCGTGGTGCTCATATGCAGTGAAGATCCCCTTTAACAATGAGATGGCAGGATCTACTACCGGAAAAGAACACTTTTTTGTGAATACTTTTGCACACTGGTTAGAGCTCACCAATGATTTTTGGAGGGGTGCAATTTTTTTTCTGGATTTACCCAATCATCATAAATTACCATTTTTATTTGTTCATGAATGGGGAATGTCTTTTCAGAGACAGCGGAGAGTCAAGTGTGACAGTGCCACTTGTTATGTGTCTGAGCTAGCATCAAAATGATGAGACCAGTGTTAAAATCATGTCCTGTTTAGGTTCAAAGGAATATACAGTGGAACCTCGGATTACGAACATAATCCGTTCCAGGAGAATGCTCGTAATCCATAGTACTCACATATCAAAGCGAGTTTCCCCATTGAAGTCACTGGAAACGAAAATAATTTGTTCCGCATGGACTTCAAGGGCATGCAATACCGAATGCGGCCCGAGGTGGGGGGGGGGAGGGTGCGCCGGAGAGCCTCGGAAACCGCCGGAAAGGCCAGAGGACACCTCGGAAAGGCTTGGGAACAAAGTATTTCCGTGTCTTTCCGAGTCTGAGCATTACCGAACGGCGCCACCCCACCTCACGCCAAACGCGGTACTGCACACCGCTTTGGCCTGAATCCTGCTCTTTTTGCAAGACAACACTCGCAAACCGAGTTAGGCATTTTTAAAATACAGTGATTGTATTGCGAAACGCGGGTTAACCGCGTTACTCGCAATCCGAGGTTCCACTGTAGAGTGTTGTGTGGGCCTTCAGCAGAGCGGATGTTCGCCTGAGTTTTTGCCGTGGCTACCATTTGCTTGGTTTCCACCACTACTGGTGAGGGTATTCTCCTGTGCGGGCACCCTGAGCACCACATTAAGTACTCTGGGCAGAAGGAGTAATAAAGAGTTCAACCCGTTGTGTGATGAAACTGATCATTTACATGAGACTAAGCTCAGAGTTGTTGAAATTTAGTGCCAAGTTTGAAAACTTTACTCTGTAAAGTGTATACAATTTCAAACAGAGTCATAGTTTTTACAGTAACCCTATCTTATCTGTCCATGGTCACTATATGACCATCATGGTGAGGGGTCTTCAGGGTCTGGGTTCTACAGGGAATCCAGCGACCACAGCCCTGTATAGGACTCTGTGGTTAACTGCACAAATTGGAGAGAGACGAGTGCCCATGCGGGATCCAATGACCAAATCTTCCATTGTTGTATTAGCAGGCAGTGAATAGTTGATTGAAGAACCCAAAGAGAAAAGTAGGATTTTTATAACAGCTTACCTGTAAAATCCTTTTCTTGGAGTACACCACGGGACACAGAGCCAATCATTACATAATGGGTTAAGGGTCACCAGCGGTGATTGGACACTGGCACAACCAATGGAAGACAGTTCCCCTCCATATAACCCCTCCCCTCAGGGGAGTACCTCAGTTTTGTAGCAAAGCAGTAAGGTTCCCATAAGAAGGGGGGGACCTCTGTGTCCCGTGGTGTACTCCAAGAAAAGGATTTTACAGGTAAGCTGTTATAAAAATCCTACTTTCTTTATCGTACACCACGGGACACAGAGCCAATCATTACATAATGGGACGTCCCAGAGCAATGCTCATATGAAGGGGGGGAGACCCAGATCAAACAGGCCGCTTGCGGACAAAAAGCCCTATACTGCTGCCTGCAACACCTTTCGCCCGAAGGCGGAATCCTCATGTCCTTTCACATCTATTTGATAGAATTTGGAAAATGTATGGACTGAAGACCAAGTTGCAGCTTTACAGATCTGAGTCATCGAAGCCTGGTGATGTACTGCCCATGAAGCACCTATCGCCCTGGTAGAGTGCGCCTAAACAGGAAAAGGAGGAGTCCTGTTCTTCAAACCATAAGCTTGAACAATTACTTGTCTAATCCACCTGGAAATGGTGGATTTTGATGCCGCTTGGCCCCTTTTTGGGACCATCTGGCAAAATAAACAAAATATCTGTTTTACGTATCTGAGCGGTTGCTTGCAGATACACCTTTACCGCTCTCACTAAATCTAGAGAGTGCAATAACTTTTCCCCCGCCGTCCGCGGGTTTGGAAAAAAAGAAGGCAGAACAATGTCCTGATTCAAGTGAAAAGCCGACACCACCTTAGGTAGAAAGGCCGGATGGGGTCGTAGTACGATTTTGTCCTTGTGACAAATTAGATAAGGCTCTTTACAAGAAAGAGCTGCTAGCTCTGATACTCTCCTAGCGGAGGCAATAGCAATCAAAAAGGCCAATTTCCTGTTTAATATAATTAAAGGAATATGGTGAATAGGTTCAAAAGGTTGCTTTTGCAACACTGACAATACCAAATTCAAATCCCATGGACACAAGGGAGACCTGACTGGAGGATTTATCCTCAGTACCCCCTGAATAAAAGTCCGAACTAGGGAATGCGATGCCAATGGTCTCTGAAAAAAGACTGATAGAGCCGATATTTGACACTTGATGGTACTAAGGGCTAATTTCATATTCACTCCTAACTGGCAAAAAGCAAGAATCCTGCTTATTTCATATTTTTGTGGATTCCAACTTCTGGATTCACACCAGGAAACGTATGCTTTCCAGACCCTATGATAAATGAGTCTGGAGGCTGGCTTTCTAGCATTAATGAGCGTAGAAAGAACCGGACCAGAGACCCCTCTCTTTTTTAAAATGTGGGTCTCAGCAGCCAGGCCGTCAAATTTAGCCTTTGTAAGGAAGGGTGGAATACTGGACCCTGTGACAGCAGGTCGTGTCGAAGTGGAAGCTTCCAGGGCCTTCCTATCGCCATCTTTACGATTTCGGCATACCAAGGCCTCCTGGGCCAGTTTGGGGCCACTAGGAATACTGGTATTCCCTCCTCTCTGATCCTGCGAAGCAGTCTTTGTAGAAGAGGGATCAGAGGGAATGCATAGATCAGTGAGAACTGATCCCATGGAGTTATTAGAGCATCTGTCCCGTAGGCTAGAGGATCTCTCGTTCTGGACACAAAGTTGTCCAATTTCTTGTTGAACCTGGAAGCTAGCAGGTCTACCTCTGGCTTTCCCCATCTCAGACATATGGCCTGAAAGATCTCGGGGTGGAGAGACCATTCTCCTGGTAGTAGCTGCTGACGACTCAGATAGTCCGCTTGCCAGTTTTCTATCCCCGGGATGAAGATTGCCGAAAGGCAAGGTACATGCTCTTCTGCCCATGCCAAGATCCGGTTCACCTCTCTTTGGGCTGCCCGACTGCGGGTGCCTCCTTGGTGATTGATGTAAGCTACTGCAGTAGCATTGTCGGATTGAACCCGAACTGGGTAGCCCTGTAACCTGTATGTCCAGGTTTTGAGGGCTAGATATACTGCCCGGATCTCTAGCACATTGATGGGCAGGATCCCCTGAGTCTTGGCCCAGGTTCCCTGGGTAGAAGCCTCCTCGAATACTGCACCCCAGCCCGATAGGCTGGCATCCGTAGACACCACCTTCCAGGCCACTGGGAGGAAGCACTTTCCCTTCCGTAAATTCTTGGCTTCTAGCCACCAATTGAAGCTGTGGCGTGCTTGTGAGGACAGGCGCATGGGAATATCCAGAGCTTGGCTCTTCCTGTTCCAGGAGGCTAAAATATTGCCTTGAAGTAGTCTCGAATGAAACTGGGCGTAAGGGACCGCCTCGAAGGAGGCTACCATCTTTCCCAATAGTCTCATGCAAAGGCGAATAGACGGCCTTTTGTTTGCTTTGACCTTGTGGATCAGGTCTTTCAGAGACTGTATCTTTGGCTCTGGCAGGTATACCCTGTTTTGGGCTGTATCTATGATCATGCCCAGGTACACTATCCTTCTTTGGGCCTGGAGAGAAGATTTTTGTAAGTTTATAATCCATCCTAAATGCTCCAGGTATCTTGCTGTAGTGAGCACAGCGTGATCCAATCCTTCCTTTGACTGATCTATTACCAGTAGATCGTCTAGATAGGCTGTTACCGCTATGCCCTGTGTTCTTAGGTTTGCCAACAAAGGAGCTAGCACCTCTGAATACTCTGGGCGCGGTGGCTACACCAAACGGCAGGGCCACAAATTGAAAGTGGCGATGTTCTACCGCAAACCTTAGGAATTTTTGGTGAGCGGGGAGGATTGGTATGTGTAGATATGCGTCTTTGATATCTATGGACGCCATGAATTCTCCGCCTTTTAAGGTAGCGACCACGGATCGAATCGTTTCCATTCGAAAATGGCGAACGTTCAGAAACCGATTTAGAGATTTTTAGATCCAGGATGGGTCTGACTTCTCCGTTTGGCTTTGGAATCACAAAGAGGTTTGAGTAAAAACCTGAACCTTGCTCCTTTTGGGGTACCTCTGTAACCACACCTTGAGCCATTAAGTGATTCAAACCTTTGAAGAAGGATCCTCTTTTTTGTGGATCCTTGGAGAGTCTTGAACCTCGGAATTGAGAAGATGGGATCTCTCAAAATTCCAATTTGTACCCTGAGGATATTGTGGATACAACCCATTTGTCCTGGGTTTCTGTCCTCCAAGTCGCTGAGAACTGACGAAGTCTTCCCCCCACTCGGCCGAGCGGGGGCGCCCCTTCAATGAGAGGTTTTGGGGGCTTGCTTATTAGCTCTTGCACCCCACGGCTTCTTGTTCTTCTGAGCCTGTTCTTTGGCTTTTGTGGGCGGCTGAAAAGGCCGTCGCCACTGGCTGAAGTCTGATTTCCCGGGAGCTGGGGAGAGAGTGCGTTTAAAACAAGGTCTCTTGTTTTTCTTTCTCTCAGGTAAAAGTGTCGTTTTACCACTTGATATCTTTTGGATATATTTTTCTAAATCTTCCCCAAATAGGCGTTCGCCATGGAACGGGAAACTTGCCAACAACTTTTTGCATGGGGCTTCCGCTGACCAATGCTTAAGCCAAAGTACTCTACGCATCTGTACCAGCTGGAGTGTAAGGCGTGATGCCTGTATGATAGAATCTCTCATGGCATCCACTGTAAAGCATAAGGCTTTAGGCAAATTATCCCAATTTTTAGCCTGCTCTGAAGGCAGCTCCTTCAGCCCCTGCTTTACCTGTTGGCAGATGACCTGACACATACCGACTGCTGCTACTGCAGGTTGGGTAATTGAGTCGGCCAAAAGGAAGGAGGATTTCAGTAGGGATTCCAACTTCTTCTCAGAAGGATCTTTAAACACTTGTACATTGTCCACCGGACATGTCAGGTTCTTATTTACACAAGAAATAGCCGCATCTATCGAAGGCAGGCTCCATTTCTTGAAAAAAATTTCCTCCATAGGATAAAGAATGTTAAACCTTTTTGGAGGTGAGAAACGCTTATCTGGATGCTGCCAGTCTGCGTACATTAGATTCTCTAGTAAGGGATGAACCGGGAAGGAGCATTCACCTAGGCGGGATCGTAACGACCCTGGGGAGGAGACCGGTGATTCTGTTACCTCCGAAGAGGATAACTTAAATGCAGATCGCACTGTCCCTGCATAACATTGCACCTGAGACTTCAAAATCTGGGATACCGAGAAAGGCTCATCCGATATCCCTGATCTGTCTGACTCCTCATCCTCTGCTGATGTAGCCTCCTCCTCATCCTCCTCTTGTTCAGGTACTTCTGAAGGGAGGTTTACCTCTGGAGGAGATCTGCTTCGCTTATTGTCCTTTTTAGAGGATTTAGCGATCAAGGTAGCAATTCTTTCCTCCAGATTGTTTAGGGCTGCTGATAAAGTGTCCTCAGTGACATATGCAGGCCCAGGCTTCACTGGGGAAGCTGCTATACCTGACAAAGGTAATGGCTCATCCTGTATAGATGCCTTCGGCAAAACAGGAGAGGAAGGTACCGATTCAGCACCGCTAGAGCCCTCAGGTGGTGGTGCTTTTTTATCTTTTCTTACCCGCACCATCTTCCTTGGAAGGGTTACTGTTTAGCAAAAAAACAAGGTACCTAGATGCATCTACTACCCTGCTTAGTTTAGCAATTACATATAGTATGCAACTTATAACACATAGCTATGCATAACATGGATGTCTTCTATGAAGTACCCAGTCCAACCACATGGAGTCTTACGTCCCTGTATTGCTGCTGTGTTTCTGTGCCCGGAACAAGAGAACAACGAACTTGCTTGATGCTGCAGTGTTTGTACACTGACAGATTTTAACTCTGGCGCCGTTTCTCGTGCCTGCGTGCGCCTGCGTGCCCGCGCACGCTACTGCGGCCTCCCGCCCCCCCCTCCTCCGATAAAGCGCGCTCCCGCGCGCGTCCTATTGCGGCCACTATGGCGCTGGCTACAGCGAGAGTGCTCTCATCTAGGCTCTCTGATCCAACTTTACCTGCCCTGCAGGAGTCTGGTCAGCCTCTGGAGGAGGAGCGGGGTTTCAAGCAAGCTCAGCAGCAGAAGGACCCACAGTGTGCTTTGCCGAAGCAGACACTGCCAGAGTGAGGTGAGATCTGACTCAGCTCTTCACTCCCCCCAGTGGCGGAAAAAAAGGGAAGACATCCATACTTTTTTTGGAAAGGTCCTTAAACTTAGTTTAGGACTCTAACCACTTACCTTTCCTCGCCGCAGGTTTTTTTACCAATTTTCACCCATCACGGCGGGCTATGTGTGCCAACCTTCAGGGATATGGGTTCCTATTTAAAGGATACCTCTCCCCTGGGCCTTGTATAGGACTCTTACCAGGACTTTTAGCGAAGTAGCGAAAGTGTTGGATCTTAGAGCCCAGTCCTCCGAGGAGAGACTTACAGGCGACGCCTCATGGGTGAGGCCCGGATCCCATCCAGTTTTGGCTTAACTTTGTAGGCGTCTTGGATGGGTCCGAAAGCATAGCTCTTTTACCCCCAGAGGGTCTCTTTGGTAGAGCTTTCCTTTAGCACCTCCTAACGCGTCCAACACCTTTCGATACTGGCGAAAAAACTGAGGTACTCCCCTGAGGGGAGGGGTTATATGGAGGGGAACTGTCTTCCATTGGTTGTGCCAGTGTCCAATCACCGCTGGTGACCCTTAACCCATTATGTAATGATTGGCTCTGTGTCCCATGGTGTACGATAAAGAAATATAAAGTAGTTGAGCTAAGAGTACTCCGTAAATGAGAAGCGGTCGATCACCTCAGGACACGAGCAACAAACTGAAGACTCACAGAGTGGGCAAGAGTTATAGAGAGGCATGTCCTCAAAAACTTTCCATTACCCGAAGATACCAGCCTAAGGCCTTAGGCCTTATAGAGGTCTGTGGGAAGAGCCATCTTCAGCCACACAGAATGCACAGGTATTCTGTGCAGGCAGCCTGTTGAAATCAATGACAGGTGGCCAGCTGTATGGACCTTCAAGCACATCCCAGAGAGCACATCCAAATGCACTGATCAGAATGCGACTGTGTCCTGATTCATGCAGAATACCTGCACTCTGGGATGCTCATTGAGGTCCGTACAGCTAGCTGCCCGTCATTGATTTGAACAGGCTGCCAATTTCATGAAACTCTGGGGACAGCACTGTATGGGAGGCACGTATTGCAGTAAGAACTGATTATTTCTGTTAAGAACTGCTTTGTTTTTCTTTACTTCTGAAAGGTTTACAGGTGGAGTTGGGCTTTATTGTGTAATTCCCCCAAAGAAAAAGCACATGCACCTCTATACAGGAGCATGGCAGTAGGGATTTACATCCTAAAATTCTGTACAGTGTAACCAACTTCTCTCTTCTTCCTGCATCACCAATTGAATCCAAACTAAGTCAGGTTTGAATATCATTGGTGACTGGGGAATAATACTGGATTTTTTTTATTATGTCAGGTATTGTGTGCGATTGTCATGAAGGAAAGTGCTCCTGCATTACTTGCACCATCTACCATTCAGTAGCATACCAAGCTCACAAAACAATAGACCAGGATTACTATCAAGACACAACAAGGCAACTACTTGTCTTACCACGATCGAAGCCCACTTCTCTCTGCTGTCATTTTTAATTCTTGGAACAGCAGTGATGAGAGCATTGAAAGTGTGTACATCTCCTGTGCAGAGAAAAATAAGATCCTTCAAAACTTTTTCCCACAAAACACAATTCTCAATAGTTACATGTAATGGAAAAATAGCCTGCTTGGCTTTAGGAGAAACATTTCTATCAACTGAGGGTCTAGTTACACTTGCAGCATGCTAAAACTGTCAGTTTTAGCGTGCTGGTAGGTGTTCATTCTTGGGGGGGGGGGGGGGGAGCAGTGTCTTGAAGTGAAGGATCACCTGTAAATATGAAGGAATTAATCTAAAACCCGGAGAGTGGAAAATCTGGTGCAGCTGTGCATGGTGGCCAATCAGCTTCCAACTTCAGTTTTGACAAAAATAAACGGATTGGTTTCTTTGCAGAATTGCCCCAGATTTTGCACTCTCCAGTTTTAGTAAATCAACCGCTAAATATCAAGATTCCAAAACGGCTATAAAGCAAAAATAGCATTAGAATGAATGAACTGACCACAATTCAATTATCCGGTTACATCTGAAGATATAAAAAGCAGAGTGCAGGGCGATGTCAGCAACTAGGCATACTTTATTACAGTGAGGAAAAAAGTATTTGATCCCCTGCTGATTTTATACGTTTGTCCACTGACAAAGAAATGATCAGTCTATAATTTTAATGGTAGGTTTATTTTATCACATTCTGTCTCTCACATATGCAAGAGGCAGAATAACAACAAAAAAAATAAAAATAAAACACATTTTTACCTTTTAGGCTGGTTTCACACTGGGGTGGTGGCGGTATAGCGCCGCTATTTTTAGCGGCGCTATACCGTCGGAATTGCGGAGGTATTCGGCCGCTAGCGGTGCGGTTTTAACCCCCGCTAGCGGATGAAAAAAGGGTTAATACCGCGGTTTCCCATTGCTTTCAATGGGAAGGAGCGGTGGAGGAGCGGTAAACACTCCTCTCACCGCTCCAAAGATGCGGCTAGCAGGACTTTTTTTACCGTCCTGCTAGCGCACATCGGGCTTTCACACTGGAGAAACAGCAGCCGCTGTTTAGGAATGGTTTGCAGGCGCTATTTTTAGCACAATAGCGCATGCAAACCGCCCCAGTGTGAAAGGGGCCTTACTACAAGGCTCCTGAGCCCGATTCTTTGAACCATATGCCCAAATGCTGATACCCGCACTTCTTTGTTGTTTGCAGTGGCGGCTGGAGCTCTATTTTCTTTTTGGGGGGGCAGCAAACATACCACCCGACCCCCTCCCCTCCGTTTGTTCGGTCGATAGGTCAGACGGTCATACCTCCAAACCCCCCCCCACATTGCCCGGTCAAAAAGTCGGTCACCCATCCATCAGCCCCGCACTTACCCCATCTAGGCCGCGGGCAGCTTCCCCCTGCGTCTTCTCGGCGCCTCCCCCCTGCTCCTGGCCAATACGTTTGCTTCTCCTCTAGGCCAATCAGGTCTTAAAAGGGGTTGTAAACCCTCATGTTTTTTCACCTTGCATTAAGGTGAAAAAACTTCTTTCATCACCCCCCCGCCCCCATTTTACTTACCCTGTTTTCTTCTCCTCTGGGACGAGCACACCAGCTATAACTAGTGTCTTGTGTCCTGATTGAATAGATCAGCCATTGGCTCCCGCTGCTGTCAATCAATTCCAATGACGCGGGTGCTGGGGGCGGGGCCAAGTCATACATTCGGCGGCTATGGACGCCTAATGAATGACTCGAGAGCGCAAGTTATCTAATGCGGGGAGGAGCCGCGAGAGCCACAGAGGGACCCCAGAACAGGTGGATCGGGGCCACTCTGTGCAAAACGAGCTGCACACGGGAGGCAAGTATGACGTGTTTGTTATTTAAAAAATTAATTATCCTTTACAATCACTTTAAGACAATAGCGAATATTAATTTACTTTCGCTATGGTCACACAACTGGGTGGGCTTAGGGCGCAGTACTCTGCGCCCCGAGCCCACCCTTTTTTGAAACCAGTTAGAGCCTCATGGATTTCAAAATCATTGAAATCCATGCGTCCGGCGCCCCGGAATGTAGCTTAGGGGCCGGGCGCATGGATTAGGGGGGGCGCTTCTGCACCCATAATGGAGCGGCCACCACTGGTTCTTTGATACCGCATCCTTCTCAAGCTCCTCACCCAACCTTTTGGTGTCTGGGGCATCTGGGTCAAATTGACATTAACATTTCATCACAACATTTTTGGCTCTGGCTGATCCCATGTTTGGGAACAACTCTCACGGACAACCTTCATTCCCCTCCATGAGAATTTCTCCCAGGTTATGTTGGCGGACTCTTTTAAGACAGACAGTACCCAATTTTCTCCACTCAAGGTCACTGGAATGCTCTTCTTTACTACTGTAAATATACATTAAGCATCCACTTAAATGTACATTAATTAGAGCGTATCAGCCACAGCAAGAAGCAGAGTCATCAGGTCACAGGATGCAGCATGGGAATGGGTAAAAGAAGGAAAGGTCCAGGATCCACAGACAGCTGCTGCAGCACTGCCTCAGCTCAAAGCCATTATATGCAGGCAGCTGGCAAAGCAGCACAAGCTGCGCTCCGGACTGGAGGTAGGAAGCTCAGGGTAATAGACACAGTGCACAGCTGTCAGCAGTGTAAGGAAAAACGACACGTTTCCATGCATATAGCCCCTTTCTCGAGCCTTAGAATAGAGTCACTCACTCGGAACCTCTTCCATTCAGAAAACATCTTGTATTCTTTTCACTGAATACAAGATGGTGAGGTCCCTCACTGACACACACATCTTCTCTCTGGCTTCTTCCAGGTAGGTTTTCGGCTGTCTTGAGTGGGTGATGCAGGATAACATAACTCCCACGCATCCACAGGAATTTATTCATGCTGGCTCCCGAGGCACTGTGCAAAGAATATATCCTGGGCTGCGCATGCACAGCTCAGTGATCATACTAAAGAAGACTGAGAACAGGCAGGTAAGTTTGTCTTATTGCAAAAGAGACATAGCATTTTTTAACATCTTTACACTTTCCTTCAACGTTAACTAGGTAGTCCTTTCTACTAAATACTTTGCATCGTGCCGCTATCAAAGATAATCTGAGCTTAGTGTGCCTAATGCTTTGTAAATTGGGAACTGTATTACTAATATAAAAGATGCTCAACAGCTCCAGTTCTAATTAAATCTCAGTTTATTTTCAAGTTCCACCTGCTATAAAGACTCACCAGTTAGCCTGTTATTGAGAAGGTCTGTGTACATGTCAAATGCCTTCCTGAAAGCTGCATGCTGAAAAGATGAAATACAAAAAAAAAAAAAAAAAAAATGTTAAACCACTTGACCATTGGAAGATTTACCCCCCTTCCTGACCAGGCTATTTTTTTGCGATATGGCACTGTGTTACTTTAACTGACAATTGCGCCATCATGCAAAACTGTACCAAAATAAAATTGATGTCCTTTTTTCCCTACAAATAAAGCTTTCTTTTAGTGGTATTTGATCACCTCTGCGTTTTTATTTTTTGCGCTATAAACAAAAAAAGCGACAATTTAAAAAAATAAAATAATTTACTTTCTGCTATAATACATAGCCAATAAAAAAAAAAATCGAAATTTCTTCATCAATTTAGGCCAACATGCATCCTGCTACATATTTTTGATAAAAAATAAATTAAAAAATATCCCAAATAAGCGTATATTGATTGGTTTGTGTTATAGCATCTACAAACTATGATATTTTTTTTCTAGTAATGGCATCGATCAGCGAATTATAACGGGGCTGCGATAATGCGGCAGACAGTCGGACACTGAGGTCCCTTTCACACTGAGGCGTTGCAATAACGCGCTAAAAACGATTAGCAAGATTACCGCGTTAGCGCTAAAAATAGCGCTAACGCCTATGCGTTTTTACCGCGTTAGTGTCAGCTAATAACCCTACCCCCTTACATCACATCCTGTGCACTTCCTGGTTTTCCGTAGCTTCTGGGCGTTTTTAAAGCGGTATTACCGCGGTACTCATTCATTTCAATGGGGATAGGCGTTTTTACAGCGCTATTTTATGCACCCCAAAGATGCTCCAAAAAAGCTGTTTGCAGGATTTTTTCCAACGCACAGCTAGCACAACGCCTCCGTGTGAAAGCCCTCATGGTTTTCACATTGAGAATGCTGGGCCAGGATTATTTCAGGCGTTTTTACAGCGCTATTTTTAGCGCTAAAACGCCTGAAAAACGCCTCAGTGTGAAAGGGGCCACTTTTTGGAGACAAGTGACACTAATACAGTAATCAGTGCTACAAATATGCACTGTCACTGTATGTCAGAAACCATGAATCAGACCGAGACAGAAGTATAGTTAAATCACACTTGTTTAATAATAAAAAATAGGATTTTTATAACAGCTTACCTGTAAAATCCTTTTCTTGGAGTACATTACGGGACACAGAGCGACATAGCCATTACTATGTGGGTTATATAGATTACCTTCAGGTGCTGGCACTGGCCACTTCCAAACCGGAAGTACCCTCCCCTATATAAGCCCCTCCCATCCGGGAGTACCTCAGTTTTGTAGCAAAGCAATAAGTGTCCCTAAAGAGGGGTGGGAGCTCTGTGTCCCGTGATGTACTCCAAGAAAAGGATTTTACAGGTAAGCTGTTATAAAAATCCTATTTTCTTTCTCGTACATCACGGGACACAGAGCGGCATAGTCATTACTATGTGGGACGTCCCAAAGCAATGCCAAATGAGGGGGGGAATACACCATACATAAGCTGAGCGCTATCAGACATGAGGATCTTTTTCAGCCTGCAACACACTGCGCCCAAAGGCGACATCCTCCTGACTTCTAACGCCCACCTGGTAGAACCTAGTAAACGTGTGTACTGAAGACCATGTTGCGGCCTTACAGATTTGAGCCAGGGAGGCCTGGTGATGCACTGCCCATGAAGTTCCAACTGCTCTCGTGGAGTGCGCCCTAACTTTGAACGGAGGCGGTCTCCTTCTCAAGCCATAGGCTTGCATTATGACCTGTCGAATCCACTTGGCTAAAGTAGATTTTGACGCTGCCTGACCCTTTCTGGGGCCTTCCGGCAGAATAAACAAAGTATCCGTTCTACGAATCTGAGCAGTGGCTTTTAGATAAGCTTTAACTGCTCTTACTACATCCAAAGAATGTAATAACTTTTCCTCTACCGAGCTCGGTTTGGGGAAAAAGGAAGGAAGAACCACGTCTTGGTTCAAATGAAACCTCGATACTACCTTAGGAAAAAAGTTTGGATGAGGACGTAACACTACTCTGTCCTTATGGATAACCAGATATGGCTCCTTACAGAAAAAATGGTGGGTTTAGTCAGCGCAAAAGAAAAAAAAACTGTGAAAATATGGAACCCCAGAAGAGGTTCCCTAAAGCCGCTGTGCACTCAAGGTCAATATATCACACTCCTTGCAAATAACATGTACAAATAAAATAGTGCAGCGCTAAATAACTTAGTAATTTCTAAACAAGTCCAAAAAGAATCAAGAAAAAAATTGTCCCAAAATTCAGTATGAACAATAACAAATGAAAGGAAAAAAGTTGCTAGATGTAGAAAATCCTCAAAAGTGATCAGAGTGCTTGAAAACAATATATCAATAGTGCTTCAATACATGTGTTCCCGTCACCAACTTCACAGGCCGCTCACCTCAAAGATTGGGTCTCTGAGCTAACAGAAGACCAAGATAAACATTCCCCTTGGAGGGGTATAATTATAGATGAATCCTGTCTTCAGATGATCATTAACAAATGGCGATGCTCCTCCAAACATTAATTCTCAGCAGTATTCATGTAAGACATAAAGACAACCATAGTGCTCTCTGTTTCATTTAAAAACGATCACATTTATTTAAAAAAATCTCACTTACATAAAAAGCACTGAGCCCAGTGCTAGGAACATGAGCCTCCTGTTTTATAGACACAGCGTCTTTCGGTTGCAAGCTTCTGGGTATTGCTGGATGGAATGTCACATAATGGTCCCCTCCGCACGCGTATCGTTCCTCAGGGTGGAACTTCCTCAGCGTACGCTGAGGAAGTTCCACCCTGAGGAACGATACGCGTGCGGAGGGGACCATTATGTGACATTCCATCCAGCAATACCCAGAAGCTTGCAACCGAAAGACGCTGTGTCTATAAAACAGGAGGCTCATGTTCCTAGCACTGGGCTCAGTGCTTTTTATGTAAGTGAGATTTTTTTAAATAAATGTGATCGTTTTTAAATGAAACAGAGAGCACTATGGTTGTCTTTATGTCTTACATGAATACTGCTGAGAATTAATGTTTGGAGGAGCATCGCCATTTGTTAATGATCATCTGAAGACAGGATTCATCTATAATTATACCCCTCCAAGGGGAATGTTTATCTTGGTCTTCTGTTAGCTCAGAGACCCAATCTTTGAGGTGAGCGGCCTGTGAAGTTGGTGACGGGAACACATGTATTGAAGCACTATTGATATATTGTTTTCAAGCACTCTGATCACTTTTGAGGATTTTCTACATCTAGCAACTTTTTTCCTTTCATTTGTTATTGTTCATACTGAATTTTGGGACAATTTTTTTCTTGATTCTTTTTGGACTTGTTTAGAAATTACTAAGTTATTTAGCGCTGCACTATTTTATTTGTACATGGCTCCTTACAGGACATAGCGGCCAATTCCGACACTCTTCTAGCCGAACATATGGCTACTAAAAAGATCAATTTCCTGGTGAGTAGGACCAAGGAAATGTGCCGCAAAGGTTCAAATGGTTGTTTTTGTAGAACCGATAGAACCAGGTTTAGGTCCCATGGACATATGGGAATTTTAACCGGAGGGCTAATACGCATCACCCCTTGTATAAAAGATTTGACTAGTCAATGCGAAGCCAGGGGCCTTTGAAATAATATTGACAAGGCCGAAATCTGACCCTTGATAGTACTCAAGGCAAACTTCCTATCTACAGCCCATTGTAGGAAGTCCAGAATCCTACCTATCACGTACTTACGTGGATGCCATTTTCTGGCCTCACACCACGCGATGTACGCTTTCCAGATTCTATAGTAAATCTGCCTGGATACGGGTTTCCTGGCATTGATCATGGTAGATACCACAGGGTTAGAGAGGCCTCTCTTTTTTAGGAAGTGGGCTTCAATAGCCAGGCCGTTAAACCCAGAGCTAGTGAGGAAGGGTGGTATATCGGTCCTTGCGAAAGCAGGTCCGGCCGACGTGGGAGGGTCCAAGGACTCCCCACAGACATTTTTACAATCTCTGCGTACCACGCTCTTCGGGGCCACGCTGGAGCTACCAGGATCACCGGCTTCTTTTCTATCCTGACTCTGCGGAGTAGTCGAGGCAACAATTGTGGCGGTGGGAATGCATATATCAGTTTGAACTGATCCCAAGGGAACACTAGGGCATCCGAGCCGCAAGCTAGAGGATCCCTTGTCCGAGAGACAAATCTGTCCACCTTTGCGTTGAATCTGGATGCTAGCAGATCTACATCCGGTGCTCCCCACCGCTGACATATTGCTCGGAAAACTTCGGGATGAAGGGACCATTCCCCTGGGCATAACTGTTGGCGACTCAGAAAGTCCGCCTTCCAATTCTCCACCCCTGGAATGAAGACCGCGGATATGCATGGGACATATTTTTCTGCCCATTCGAGGATGTGATCTACTTCCCTCTGGGCTGCGCGACTTCTGGTGCCCCCCTGATGATTGATATATGCCACAGTCGTGGCATTGTCGGATTGAATTCTGACAGGGGAACTTTGAAGTTTGGATGTCCATGCCTTTAGGGCATACCGGGCTGCTCGTATCTCTAAGAGATTGATGGGCAGGGCCTTCTCTGCATCCGACCACCTGCCCTGGAGAGACCACTGCTCCAGTACTGCCCCCCAGCCTATGAGGCTGGCATCTGTAGTGACCACCTTCCAAGAAATCGGACTGAAGGATTTCCCCTTTTGTAGATTCTGGGGAACCAACCACCAATAGAGGCTTCTGCGAACGGAAGGGGATAAAGACATTGGGAAGTCTAGATCCTGAACTTTTTTGTTCCAGGCTGACAGTATGGCCCTTTGCAAATTCCTTGAGTGGAACTGGCCGTAGGGCACAGCTTCGAATGATGCCACCATCTTCCCCAGCAGCCTCATGCACAGGCGTATGGACGGCTTTCTTTTTGCATCCACCAGGTGGACCAAATCCCTCAAAGAAGATACTTTTTCTTGAGGCATGAAAATCTTTCTCTGCTCTGAATCCAGCCGTAGCCCCAAGTATTCCAGACTTCTGACTGGTTGTAGGGCTGACTTGTCTCGGTTGATAATCCAACCGTGCGATTCCAGATACTTGATCGTATCGTGAACAACCACTTCTAGTTTTGCCACTGAGTGGTCCATCAACAACAAGTCGTCTAGGTATGCCATTATCGTCACACCTCGTGTTCTTAGATTGGCCAATAGTGGGGCCAGAATTTTTGTGAACACCCGAGGTGCTGTGGCCAGACCGAAAGGTAAGGCTCTGAACTGAAAATGGCGCCCTTCTACTGCAAAGCGTAGAAATTTTTGATGGACTGGAAAGATGGGAACGTGTAAATAAGCATCTTTGATGTCGATTGATGCTAGCCATTCCTCTCCTTGTAGGGCCGCGGCTACTGACCGGATCGACTCCATCCGAAAAGTCCGGATATTTAGGAATTTGTTTAGCCCCTTTAGATTTAATATGGGCCTTATGTCCCCGTTTGGTTTCGGGACTGTGAAGAGGTTTGAGTAAAAACCCAACCCCCACTCTTCCAGAGGTACTTCCATAATTACTCCTTGGAGCAATAGTTGTTTTAATGCCAACAAGAGGGATCCTCTTTTCAGGGGATCTTTTGGCACGCTTGACCACATAAAATGGGAAGGAGGAGAGTCTTTTAACTCCAGCTTGTATCCCTGAGTTACTGCGGAGAGCACCCATCTGTCTCTGATCGTCTCCCGCCAGGTCTCTGCGAACAACTGAAGTCTTCCCCCCACCCGTTTGAGTGGGGGCAGCCCTTCATAAATTTGACTTGGAGGGTGGCTTTGTACCTCTTCTGGCCCAGGGTTTTTTGTTACCCTGTGATTGTCCCTGATTTTTACCTCCGGAATTTGACCGAGGAGGCCGTCGGAACTGCTTAGCAGCAGATGTCCCAGGGATTGGAGAGGTAGGCCTCTTAAACGAGGGGCCTCTAAACCTCTTTTTAACCGGTAAGAGAGTACTTTTACCACTGGAAATCTTCAGGATATATTTATCCAGGTCCTCGCCGAATAAGCGTTCACCATGAAATGGGAAGCTAACTAGCAACTTTTTACAGGGAGCCTCAGCAGACCAGTTCTTGAGCCACAGAAGTCTACGCATATGTACTAAAGACAGCGTAAGGCGGGAGGCCTGATGGATTGAATCCTTGATGGCGTCAACCGCAAAGCATAATGCTCTAGGCAGATCAGCCAGGGCATGGGCCTGCTGATCCGGCAAGTCCCTTAAGACCTGTTTTAACTGATCCTTCACCGCTTGGCAAACCCCAATAGCTGCTACTGCTGGTTGTGTAACCACGCCTGCTGTAGAAAAAGCCGACTTTAATAAGGACTCCAATTTTTTGTCTATTGAGTCCTTGAACATTTGAACATTGTCTACTGGACATGTCAGTGATTTATTTACACAAGAGATGGCTGCGTCCACTGTAGGGACACTCCATTTTCGGATGAACTTATCCTCCATGGGATAGACCACCGGAAATCTCTTAGGGGGAGTAAATATTTTATCAGGATGTTCCCAATCCTGGTATATAAGTCCTTCCAGTAATGGATGGATTGGAAAGGAACAAATAGTCTGGGGAGCTTTTAACGACCCCAATGAGGAGACAGACGTGGTTGATGGTTCCCCAAGGGGCATTTTAAATGCTGATCGAACCATATCAGTTAGGGACTGAATCCACAATCTTTCAGCTTGCGATGCCGAGAATAGTTCTTCCACTGTCGACTCCTCTAAAACAGAGTCATCCTCATCCTGATCCCCTTCAGGTAGGTCAATCCCTTCATGGGACTGTTGCTCTGCTAACAGGTACTCTGATGGAGGGGACGGAGATCGGGCGCGCTTTCTCTCTGGTAGGGAAGAAGCGATCAATGCTGCCAATCTTTGCTCCAGTCCTCCCAGAGCTGAGGCAAAAGCCTCCTCTGTTACATACGCCGGAGCAGGTGAACTGAGGACAGCCACAGTACCAGGCACTCCTGAGGGTTCTCTACGGGTACCAACCTCTGATTTTTCAGGGGAGACTGGTGCAGCCAAAGCATGCCCAAGATCCTCAGAGCCCGACGGAGACCCTTTTTGCTTCCTGGGTGTTTTAAACCCGGAGACTTTGGGCGGCATATTCCTAAGCCCAAAGCTGAGGTATTCCAGCCGCAATACACCACTTACTGATAATAGTCTAGCAAAACTTGCTGCTATATAAATCACATGGTGTCCACTAATGTGCCTCTCTAGGGGATGCCTGTATCAACCGCCTGCTGTATGCCTGTTTAATATGCTACCAGCCCCTTGCTCTGTCTCTCCACAGCCAGTTCACAGAAAAAACTGTTTTTACATGCTGGGACGCCCGCACATGCGCAGAAGCGCTGCGGCGCGCACAGAGCGTCATCCGCCAAGCTCCGCCCCCTTTTCCAGCCCATCTCCTATATTTAGAAGCATGTGTGCGCCCTCGGCGTTCACCCATGGAGACACAGGGAGAGGAGCCAGGGTCCCTGTTTGCAGCAGGGCCCGGGGATGAAAAAGAGCACATGGCAGCAAGACAGAGGAAAGTAGCTTCCCTTACAAGAGAACTCACCATCTGCCTGGACTTTCACCTTGGAAGGAATAGTCCATAGAAAAAGACGTTCTACAGCGGCCTCTAGTGGATAAACACAGGTACCGCACCTTGTCTTTTTTTTTTTTTCACAACTACTATATGAGAAAACACTTTCTAAGATTAGCAGTTTTAGGCATTACAGATTATTTAGCGGGAATACCGTTTAGGTAACAGGCAGAAAGACATATTAGGCTTGAGGGTCCCCCAATAGAACCAAGTTTCTGAGGGGCCCCCACTTACCTTTTCCCCGCCGCAGGACTCTGTTTGGCACAGAAGCCCAAACTTCACCTCTCATGGCAGGCAATGTACGTAATCCTTCAGGGACCGGGTTCCCAAGGATTCCACTCCCCTGAACCTGTATAGCACCCTGCACCGATAACGTTGTGGGTATGACCAGAGCTCTGGATCCCAGGGTCCAGCCCTCCTAAGAGAGGCATTACAGGCAAAACCTTGCTCTTCTCTGCAAGGCCCGGGTACCGACCGTTTAGCTATGAAGCTTTTTTGGTCGGATCCGGAATAGCTTGCTAAGGCCCAAAAGAACCTGTACACAAGCCCAGATGAATACATGTTAACCTTAGCCAACACCTTAGACACTGGCAAAAAACTGAGGTACTCCCGGATGGGAGGGGCTTATATAGGGGAGGGTACTTCCTGTTTTGGAAGTTGCCAGTGCCAGCACCTGAAGGTACTCTATATAACCCACATAGTAATGGCTATGTCGCTCTGTGTCCCGTGATGTACGAAAAAGAAATAAAAAAGGTAAACAGAGTAAACGTAGTCAAAACATAGCCAGAGTCCAGTAACCAGATCGGGTAGTCGGCCAAGCCAATGTCCAAGAGCCAGCAATAAAGGTAGTAGTACAGCAAGTAGGATCCGTAGCCAGAGGGAACGACAGACAAGCAGGTCTTCAACTGGAACGCAGGAGAAAGTCTCTTGTGATGTTAACACAGGCGAAGGCAAAGAGCAAAATGAACTGCAAGTCCTTAAGTAGGCAGAGCTGACGAGCAGGAACATCAACAGATGGATCACTGTGGAGAGATGGGAGCTGGCAATTAGCTGACAGATCGAGCTGCCAGCACAGAGAAGGAAGGGCTGAGCCCAGCCCTGACAGTACCCCCTCCTCAACGACCCCTCCCCCTCGGAGGACCACCAGGCTTGAGGGGAAAACATCTATGGAAGTCATGGAGAAGGACAGGGGCATGTACGTCCGAGGATGGGACCCAAGAGCGTTCCTCCGGACCGTACCCCTTCCAATGCACCAGGTACTGTATGCGCCCACGGAACCTACGGGAGTCAACAATGGACTGTACTTCATACTCCTCATGGTTCTCAACCTGTATAGGGTGAGGACGTGGCACAGAGGTGGTAAAACGGTTGCAGACCAAAGGTTTCAGTAAGGGAGACATAAAACACATTAGAGATACGCATACTGGAAGGAAGGTCCAACACGTAAGCCACTGGGTTTATCCTTCGAAGGATACGGAAAGGCCCAATAAACCGAGGTGCGAACGTCAGAGAAGGAAGACGAAGTCTGAGGTTGCGAGAGGACAGCCAGACCCTGTCCCCGACCTGGTAGGAAGGCGCAGGCAGGCGTCTGTGGTCAGCATGGAGTCTGCACCTCTCGTTAGCCTGTCGCAAAGCCTCCTGGACTTGTACCCAAGTGGAACGAAGACCACGGAGATGTTCCTCTAACGCATGCTCTGAGGAACAAATGAGTCAGGCAACATGGAAGGTTGGAAACCATGGTTTGCCATAAACGGGGACAAACGGGAAGCACAATTCAGAGCGCTATTGTGAGCAAACTTCGCCCAAGGTAAGAGGTCTGACCAGTTGTTGTGATGGTCAGAAATATAGCAACGCAGGAATTGCTCCAAGGACTGATTGGCTCGTTCTGCAGTCCCATTAGACTGCAGGTGATACGCATAAGAGAAGGCAAGCTGAATTCCCAACTGTGCACAAAAGGCTCGCCAGAACCGGGACACAAACTGACTTCCCCTGTCAGAGACAATGACCTTGGGTAGACCATGTAAGCGAAAGATCTCCCGAGCAAAAATGGAAGCCAGTTCCCTTAGACGTAGGCAACTTCTTAAGTGAAATACAGTGAGACATTTTTGAGAACCGGTCTACCACCATAAGGACAACTGCGTTGCCCTGGGAGTTGGGTAACTTCACAATGAAATCCATAGACAGGTGGGTCCAGGGCCTCTCTCTATTGGGTATGGGTTGTAGGAGACCCACTGGAAGGCGTCATGGAGTCTTACTCTGAGCACACACGGAACAGGCAGCTACGAAGGCGGCTACATCGGCACGTAGACTAGGCCACCAGAATTGTTGGGAAATGACCCAAAAGAGTTGATTCTTCCCAGGGTGGCCAGCAGCCTTGGGAGAATGGCAAGTCTGGAGTACTGCAGTACGGAGACTCTCGGGAACAAAGCAGCAGTCGCAAGTGGAGGAAAATTGTCGTGGCAAGGCGTCAGCCCTTACATTCTTAGAACCGGGTAAGAATGAGACAATGTAATTAAAACTCGACAAGAAAAGAGCCCATCGTGCCCTACTGGGAGAGAGGCGCTTAGCCTCAGAGAAGAACGTGAGATTCTTATGGTCAGTAAGAATGAGAACCGGCACAGTGGTACCTTCGAGGAGATGTCTCCACTCTTTCAGGGCTAAAATGATCGCCAACAGCTCTCTGTCACCAATCTCGTAATTGCACTCCGCAGGTGACAATTTCTTGGAAAAGTAGCCACACGCATGCATAGCGCTGTCAGAGCTAGGACGTTGAGACAGAAGAGCGCCAACTCCAGTCTCAGAAGCATCAACCTCAAGGATAAAAGGCATTGTAGGATCAGGATGTGCCAACACTGGAGCAGAAACAAAGGTAGTTTTAAGACTCTCAAAAGCCTTAATGGACTCTGGAGACCAAGTCTGTGGGTTACCGTTGTTTCTGGTCATATCAGTCAGGGGCTTGACCAGAGACGAAAAGTTACGAATAAACTTCCGATAATAGTTGGAAAAGCCAAGAAAATCGATGCAGAGGACGTAAACCCACGGGTCGAGGCCACTGTAAGACAGCAGAAAGTTTCTCTGGGACCATCGAAAAACCAGCCGTGGAAATTACATAACCCAGGAATTTAACCTGTTCCCAATGGAATTCACACTTCTCCAGCTTACAATAGAGATTGTTCTCTCTTCGTTTCTGAAGCACTCGACAGACATCTGTGTGGTGGCTCTCCAGGGACTTGGAAAATATGAGGATATCATCGAGATAAGTAGGATAATATACTGCGCCAACCAAAAATAAACTAGTGTAAGCAGCCAACATTACAATCTGACAAAATTGTAAAAAAAACTTGAGAATTTAAAGTGTAGCGCTAATGAATTGATATGGCTCTGTTCAATGAAAATAAACCAAAAAACCTGCGAGGTGATTGGATAAAAAAAATTCAGCATAGATCTAAAAGTGCAATTTGTGTGGCTATGAAATCGCAAGTCACCACCTGCAAAAAGTGACTGCAAAAATATGAATGTGCAAATAATTCAAAATGACATAAAATAATTAGGTGCAATATTCATGTGACATTGAATCCGGTGATGGGAAGATTCTTGCGAGTACACAGCACATATGTGAGTGATATTAAACTTTTAAAATTAATGTGGAAAAATGCAAAAAAAAAAAAAAAAAAAGTTCCAAAACAATAAATACTTAGGATAACCCCAAATGGACGATTAAACCATAATGAGAGTCCAAGAAGTTGATCAATTAGAAGCAGATAACAGTTGGATAGTCCATATAGATGTCTAAATTACCATAGACGTGGATAGGTGGTAAATAGCAGTAATCAAAACTCAAGGTAATCTTGCGAATAGATGTGCAGCATGGATAATCACCCGGGAGTTCCTTCACCATTGGATAGTAGGGGGAGAAATGAATACTCTTACCCGCAACTGTGGACCCAACTTACCGTACCGGTGATGGATCAATCAGGCTTGTGGTCCCGGGAGTGTAGATTTTTAAATCACCTCCTCTTTTAGCTGGTAGTGCGTCCAAAAGGGATAGATGGCTCCAAGGAATGGATCAAACTCTGGGTGTTGATTGATCGTATACCCAGGCTTTGTGATCGCTTGCTGGGAGGAGATAGACCACCACTCATAACTGCAACAAATCTCGGAAGACATCGTTAATAAACTCCTGGAAAACTGCCGGAGCATTACAGAGGCCAGAAGGCATTACGAGATATTCATAAAGCCCTGTTCTGGAGTTTTTCACTCGTCGCCCTCTTTAATCCTCACGAGATTGTATGACCCTCTCAAATCAAGCTTTGTGAAAACCGTTGCTCGTTGGGGCAGTCAAATAATTCCGTAATCAACAGAATCGGATAGGCATTCTTAATGGTGAGACGATTGAGACCCCTATAGTCAATGCAAGGTCTCAGTTCACCCCTCTTCTTCACAAAAAATAAACCAGCACCAGCAGGAGACGAGGATTTGCGGATGAAACCTCGAGAGAGTGCGTCTGCAACATTGTCCTCCATGGCCTTATCCTCCAAAACTGACAAGGGGTAAACCCGGCCACGAGGGGGTATGGCACCAGATTGAAGGTCAATTGCGCAATCATACGACCGGTGTGGAGGCAAAGTACCGGCTTGACCTTTGTCAAAGACATCGCTAAAATTGCGATACTCCTCCGGCAGGGAGGAGAGTGAAGAGGTGCACAGGACCTTGGCTACCTTCTGGAAGCATCTCTTACTGCATTGTGGAGACCAGGACAGAACCTCAGCACGGAGCCAATCAAAAGAGGGGTTGTGCCTCTGCAACCAAGGATAACCAATAACCAGCAGAAACTTATGTGAGGAAATAACTTGGAACTGGATTATCTCATGGTGAAGAGCCCCTACGGCCATGGACAACTGAACAGTCTCATGAGCAGGCTGTAGAGGTCTCCCGTCAAGAGCCTCAATGGCAAGTGGAGTGTCACGCAGCTGCAGCAGAATCGAGTGCTTCGATACAAACGCAGCATCAATGAACAGGCCTGCAGCCCCGGAGTCAATTAGAGCCTGTAGCTCGATGGACGACTCAGCCCACGAGAGGGTAACCGAAACCAGGGGCTTATCCTTCTGGGAAACTGGAGACGAAACAACACCACCTAAGGTCTGTCCATGACAGGACCTCAAGGTTCGGGCGTTCCCTGGACGGGTAGGACAAGACTTCAAAAAGTGACCAGCCTGGCCACAATAAAGGCATAATCTCTCCCTCCTCCTAAGGGCTCTGTCGTCCGCAGAGAGACGCGTGAAGCCCAAGCGCATGGGTTCAACTTCACAGACCGGCTCGGTACCAGGAGGCATGGGAGGTGAGGGAGGCAAGGGTGGGACTGCAAAGCTCGGAGACAAAATGTACAGGAGGCTTCCACAAGTGCTCCTTAAGAGAGAGTCTCTCCGAGTCTGGAGTCAATGAGGATGGCAAATGTGATCAACTTCACCAGCTCAGTGGGTATATCTCGGGCTGCCATCTCATCCTTGATGTTATCCGAGAGACCATGAGAAAAAGCAGCCACGAGGGCCTCATTGTTCCAAGCAACCTCTGCTGCCAGAGTACGGAATTCAATGGCGTAATCGGCAACCGTCCTCGTACTCTGTTTGATGGACATGAGGCACTTTGGCAGCAGAAGCGGAGCGTGCGGGAACGTCAAATACCCTTTTGAAGGAAGCCACAAATTCTGGGTAACTCAGGACCACGGGTTTTTGCGTCTCCCATAGAGGGTTTGCCCAGGCCAAGGCTCTGTCAGAATGCAAAGATATCACGAAACCCACTTTGCTTCTGTCCGTGGGAAACGCCTAGGGCAGCATCTCAAAGTATATCTCAACCTGGTTGAGAAACCCTCTGCACTGAACTGGATCGCCCCCAAATCGCTGGGGAAGGGGAAAGCGGAGCAGAACCAGACATACCTCTTAAAGAGGAAATACTCGAGGCGGGTGCCTGCACAGAGACTACCGGAGTGGCCACAGTGGGAGACTCTAGACAAGCCGTGCGACTCAGGAGCGTCTGTATCGCCGTGGCAAACTGATCCATGTGGTGATCCAGGTCATCCAATCTGGAAAAAATATTATTAACAAGTGGATTGGCAGCATCTTCTGAATTCATGGCCTTCGCCTACTGTCAGAAACCATGAATCAGACCGAGACAGAAGTACAGTTAAATCACACTTGTTTAATAATAAAAATAAAAAGGTAAACAGAGTAAGCATAGTCAAAACATAGCCAGAGTTCAGTAACCGGATTGGGTAGTTGGCCAAGCCAACGTCCAAGAGCCAGCGATAAAGGTAGTAGTACAGCAAGCAGGATCTGTAGACAGAGGGAACGACAGACAAGCAGGTCTTCAACTGGAACGCAGGAGAAAGTCTCTTGTGATTTTAACACAGGCGAAGGCAAAGAGCAAATGAACTGGAAGTCCTTAAGTAGGCAGGGCTGACGAGCAGGAACATCAACAGGTGGATCACTGTGGAGAGATGGGAGCTGGCAATTAGCTGACACCTTGAGCTGCCAGCACAGAGAAGGAAGGGCTGAGTCCAGCCCTGACACTGTACTAATGACACTGGGTGGGAAGGGGTCATCAGGGGCGATCAAAGGGTTAACAGTGTTCCTAGCCTTAGTTTTTTGTGTACTGAGATAGGTGCTTTTACTAGGGGAAGAAATAGATCCACGTCCCTGCTTGGCAGAGACACAGGACCCATGCCTTCCCTCCTGTCAGAACAGCAATCTGCCTTGTTTACATAGGTAGACCGCCGTTCTGCATTATCGGTGGGTGCCGGTGGACATGAAGTCTGCGGTACCCGCAGATCAGCTCCCGATGTGTATAACCACAGTGGGCACTGGCCGGCGGCGGCGCGCATGTACACCCCCAACCTGGAAGTGTTAGGTATCACGTATTAGGTACCACCTTGCCGCCGTATATTTAAGTTAGGCAGTCGACAAGTGGTTCTTTGCATGAAGGTAAAAAACTTCAGTATGCATCTTTCCCTGTGGCCCCCCGGCCAGTGACATGCATTCTGGAGGGAGCTGATGCTCCTCCACAGTCTGGTGCAATATTTTAGCCCACTCAGCGAGTGTCTGGGACACCAGGGTAGCAGCCAATATAGGCCGCAATGCTGACCCCAGCACGGTGAACATGGAGCGGCTCACCGCTTCAGACCTCCTATATGTAGGGTCCTTAAAGGCAGGGGTCCCCTCTACAAGGATAGCGGTTACTTTATTTAACCAAGAGACCAGGGGATCAACGACCGGAGGAGAAGGCCACTTTTTCAAAAGGCTTTCCTCAAATAGGTAACGGACCGTCATGCACTGAGGGGCCGCAAATGACCTCTGCGGCCGTTCCCATTCTTTATCTATGAACTTGTCAAAGAGATCAACATAAGGAAAAACCTTAACAGAGCGGATCGGTTTGTGCGACCCAAAAGGGACAGACCCTGCAGTGGAAGTCCCAGCTGTACCTTCCAGCTTGAGAGTGTCCCTCACAGCATTGATAAGTGCACTCACAAGTGCCCTGTCTTGAGCTGACCCGGACGAGGGGTCCTCCTCACAGGGAAGGTCCTGGTCTGCCTCTTCTGACGCCCCAGAACCGGGGTCCTGTGCCGCAGCCAGGCCAGAGTCTGAGTCAGAGCATTCCCCAGGCGATGGCGGTGGGAGCGGGCGCTTAGTGCCCCCCTTACGCTCGCACGCCGCTTCCTCCCTGGCAACAAGACTCCAGGACTGCCGACAAAGCGTCCATGGGAACCGCAGGTGCAGGGGCACCGGTTGCTGCCTCTGGAATGTGTGGGGAAGAAACGCCAGCTTCTGACTCCATATTGTCCAATGACAGCCCTTAGGGACTTAGTCAAGTCACTTGACACAAAATTTTGTCCACTCTCCTTGCTGCACTGACCGGGGGGGGGTTACCCAGGGGACTCACCGCCTAGCAAGAGACTGTTCAGCGCCGCTGCCCGCTCTCCATCCGCACACCGCGTGTGACTGAGGAACTGTGTGAGGTGAATTGGGCAGTTCCCGCTGTTTCAGGAAGCCAGCCAGCACTAGAGGCCAAAACCCACTCCAAAATGGCCGCCGGGTGCCTCAGAGAAAAGCGTGTGGACCACAAGAAAATGGCCGCCCGCAATGCAGACCTGCATCACAGCGTGGCTACGGCAAAATGGCCGCCAATGGGATTTGCAATGCAATACACAGGCCCCAGAAAAATGGCGCCCAAGCAAATGAGGTGGACGAGAAGGCCGCAGTGGAGGCTTCCAAAGAAATTAACTACCCCCCACAGAGAGCGGGCCTGGACACCCCCACAGCCCCTGCCGGGACCTGGAGCCCCCCTACAGGTATTCCCAGGTCGCAGCGAGCCCCGCAAGGGGAGGAGGGAAAAAAGGGGAGGGCAGGTGAACCCCCAAACGACCCCCCTAGGAATGCCCAGCTATTCCATCCCACCGAAGCAGGAGGAACTGTACTTACCCGTCCCTTGCGAGGACCTGCTGGTGCGTTCCTGACAGACCTACAACCGAGCAGTACGGAGTAGCTGTCGGCCCGGTCCACTGTGACTGAGACAGCAAGCAGCCCGGTCATATGTGAAAACTGGAGCAAAGCTCACCGGCCACCCCTGGAGCCATGGGGTATGTCGTGGCCGACCCTGCACATAGCTAAGGCCTGCTCACGCTCGATGGCCGGACTAGGGAGACTACAAGGATCTATAATATCCAGCCTGTCACCCAGCCGGCAGTTGATAGAAGATTTCTTAAAAGAAATTCAGAAAAAAAAAAAAAAATCTTCCGGACCCTGGGCCCAAAAAGGGAGCCAGGTCCTTCTCTACTAGGCAGAAAAAAACTGAGCTGCTGACTGCAGGGTGGAGGGTTATGTCCGGAGGGACCGCCCCCTGGGCGGGGCGGTTCAACTCTGTTTAAGTAACATGTATTTAAATATCTAACATGTTCTGTGTCCGTCAATGGACGAAAGGAGGAAAGGAGGAAATCATTTTTTTTGCCTAGAAAATTACTCAGAACCCCCCAATTATTATATACACACACACACACACACACACACACACACACACACACACACATATATACATACATACATACACACACACACACACACATTTGTTTAGCAGAGACCCTAGGAAAATAAAATGGTGATCGTTGCAACTTTTTATATCGCACGGTATTTACGCAGCATTTTTTCAAACGCGCTTATGTTTTTTGAAAAAAATAAAATAATGGTTTCATGAATTAAAATAAAAAACAAAAAGCACTAAAAAGTTAGCCCAATTATTTTGCATAATGTGAAAGATGATGTTACGTCTACTAAATAGATACCCAACATGTCACGCTTTAAAATTGCGCACATTCGTGGAATGGCACCAAACTTCGATACTTAAAAATCTCCATATGCGACTTTTTAAAGTTTTACAGGTTACCCGTTTAGAGCTACAGAGGAGGTCTTGGGCTAGAATTATTGCTCTCGCTCCAACGTTTGCGGCGATACTCACATGTATGGTTTGAACGGCGTTTACATACACGGGGAGCGATGTACGTATGCGTTTGCTTCTGTGAGCGAGCACACAGACAGGGGCGCTTGAAATTTTTTTTTGTTGTTTATTTTACTTTTAATTTTTATATTTTGACACTTTTAATAATTTATTTTTATTTTTTATCACTTGCATTCCTATTACAAGGAATGTAAACATCCCTTGGAATAGGGCATGACGGGTCCCCTTTACAGTGAGATCTGGGGACTAAAAGTCCCCAGATCTTGCTGCTGGGCTGGAAAGCCTAAAAATAAAACGATCTCGGGACCATCTGGTCTTTGGTCTGCTCTATGGTAAATGGCCGCTGCTGGGGGATTCATTCTATGGCTCACCGAACGCATGGGCGAGCCGGTAGAAGCACTGAAGTGTGTCGGGAGGTGCGGGGGGGGGGGGGGGATGTAAAACAATCAATCAAGTGGCTGAACAGCCGCAGTTATTGTTTTTACATTGCAGGGAATCTCCGGCAGAAAAAGAGGATATCTGAATGATGCCTGTAGCTGCATGCGTTATTCAGATATCCCCACTCAAAGTCTGCAATATCAGATGATGTCGTTGGGCTGGAAGTGGTTAAATTCTTATTTGTAAAATATTTTTTATAATATAGATATATCAGTTTATAAATGAATAAAGCTAAAAAATGAAATATATAAAAAATAAAAATAAAATGTATATGTACACACACACACACACACACACACGCCCAAAATTTCCAAACCACCATAGTTTCCTTTCAACATGATCCTCGAATTCTAATTAGTCAGTGTTGTAATAAAACAAGTTATACCTTCACCATTCCTCGAATCATGGTTCGGAAGGAATGCGCGTCTTTTTCTGGCATTAGGTTAAAAATTCTCTCTGCATTGTTGTCATCCCTTAAAACAAAAAAGGAGACAGAATAAAAAAAAAGGTACAAGATCCATACAGCAATCAAAAAAGGATAATGTCTGTCGGTGTCATTGTATTATAACTGCATTTTATTATATAAAAAAAAGACTTACTATGACCTAAAACTATAAAATGTGAACTGCAGGTAAATAGTAATAAACATAGAACATAAAAAGCCATTTAGAAGTATCTACTATTTAATCACTGAGCTCCGGAAATGTTTTACCCCCTCCATGACCAGGCAATTTTTTGCTATTCAGCACTGGCTACTTTAACTGGTAATTGCGCGGTCATGCAACGCTGTACCCAAACAAAATTTGTTTAATTTTTTTACACATAAATAGAGCTTTCTTTTGGCTGTATTTGAGCACCACTGGGTTTTTATTTTTTTTACGATCTAAAACGTAAAAATAAAAAAACTGAAAATTTTTACACACACATATATATATATATATATATATATATATATATATATATTATATATTTTTTTTTTTTTTTTACTTTCGGCTATGGAACATATCCAATAAAAAGATTTGAAATAAAAAAATCGAATTTCTTAATAAAATTGTGGCCAAAATGAATTCTGCTACATGTGTTTGGTATAAAAAAAAAAAATATATATATATACCAATAAGTGTATACTGATTGGTTTGCATGAGCGTTAAAGCGCCTACAAACTATAGTATATATACTGGAATTTTTTTTTTTTTTAATACTATTAATGGTGGTGATCAGCGACTTTTAGCCCTTGTTCACACTGAACGCGGTTTTGAAATCCTGCGAGTTCAGCTGAACGCCTAAAAACGCCTAGTTGTGAACAGAGCCTTACAGTCTAAAAAGGCTAATTTTTATTTATTTTTTCCCTGTTTTGGATAGAGTGGAGAAGGATTAGAACACTCTTCAGTTTTTATTGCTGTCTGTGCCCCAGCTAAGGAGATATTCCCTCTCCATTTGTCCTGCTTATTACCATTATCATTGAAAGTGAAAAATAAAAGAAAATCCCAAATTTTGGGTTGTCCTCAGCAATGGGGACACTGGTTCTGATGACCTGGGGGTCCCAAAGGAATTCCCCTAATTTGCAGGGATTTCCCGTCACTTCCTGTTTGGCTATGGGACAGGAAGTTAAGGGACATCTCTGCAATGGGACACTGATGGCAAAAAAATGAAATAAAAATATGGTAGGGGTTATAACCCTCCCTTGCTCTATCCAAAATAATGTTTTTGCCTATAGTTCTACTTTAACATGCGCTGTGGCGCATTGCAATACATTGGAATTAAATGCAAAATTTTCCACAACTCGTACAACTCAATGCATTGGCAACCATAGATTTGGGCTTGCCATTGAATAGTGTCTGCTTTGTGCAATGTAATTCGTGTAGCCCAATGCACATTGTGTAAATGGGCCCAAAAGGTACATTTTAAAAAACTGAAAACTTATGCTAGATAAAAAAAAATGCATCTTTTAAATTATATATTTTCATGATATTCTTCAAAAGCCATGACCTTTACTCTGTTTTATACATAAATGACAGATTGACACCATAACGGACAAAAAGGGTCCTATGTGCCGCACATCACTGCAAGACCCTTTGGGATATGTGACATGACAGCATCAGCCTGGGCTCCAGCCAAGCGACACCCACCCAACGCATTTCACTCTACCCCCAGAGCTAAATCATGGGGATAAATGATTGACACCATAAACAGTGCAATACCTCCAACTCTTCACTTCTGGCATATTCTGGAAACCTAGATTCTTCTGGCCATTTGCCTGAAAAAAATAAAATAAATGGGAGATTCCATCAGATACAAAATACCAGAGAAGTATGTGCTTACAAAACAAGGATTTTTTTCAACAATGGGAATAAAAATAGATAATGTTGATTCTAGTTCACCAGGTATATTCAATAAAAATACATTTTTATTAAAAACGTAAAGCCAAAACTTTCTTTTTTAATAGCATGGAGTGGTTACAACCTCTCTGGTTATTGCGGTCCATGTTCCTCTAAAGAGATTATTTAATCTCCAATGATCCTGATGCCCATCGTCTCTCATACTGTACAGAAAGTGATGAGACATCCCAACATTTTGTGAGTTGTCACAAGAATGAGAAGTGAAAAGAAAACTCCCAAATGAGTAGACCTGTTTGGGAGAAAAATGTACTGCAACCCGAGAGAAAATTGCTGGATTTTCCCATCAACAATGACTGTTAATGAGGGCATCCCTTCTGCAGAGCTATTGTGCTCTCCCAGTGGGGCGGAGGGAGGGGAGGGGCGTCCCTGCCGGGAGAAAAACACAATGAGGCTACAGCCGCTGGCAATAATTTGCATGAAAAATCTGACAGGCTGGTTGTATCCAATCGATTAACTTGGGTACAATCAGCCTGCCCATACATGGTTCGAATCTCGGCCGGTACAGCAGGGACCGTCTATGGCCGGTTTAACAGATTGCTCCACCCATGATAAACAGAGTGGGTAGGTAGGCGAATCTCCCCTGCAGACTATTGTATTCTGACAGCTAAAAACCCTCCGTGCATCTTACTGAATGCAGTCACCGTTTGGCTGACAATTAAAGGATGGACTTTGGTTGAACCAAGTGGTGCCAACAAAGACACTCGCTTTGGAAAGATCCTCATTTATTTCCTATTGTATCTTTGGGGAAAGTAAAAAGGAAAATCTCCCCAATGAGAGACAGACAAATAAAACAAATACTTTTTTGGCTCTAACTAGTTAGAACAAAAAGGCCTAATTAGTTTCAAGCCTTGATGTTGCTCACTGATCAGTACCTTGTGTCAGATAGGATTACTTGCTTTGACCCCATGGCTTCTAAGTAAATGCTTCAGGGGCTGTATGAAGATGGTAACATGATGCACATTTGGTGGACCTACCCATTTGTTTTTGCCTTCTGGTTCAAAGTGTTTGGACCAATATCCAATCTTTTTGTTACACAGATTATCCGCTTCCCGACCACTGCACACCGATATACGTCGGCAGAATGGCACGGGCAGGCAAATGGGCGTACCTGTACGTCACTTTGAATTTGCCACCTAGCGGGCGGGCGCACGCGTGCCTCGGGAGTGTGCCCGCGGGTCTTGCAAACTCGATGTTTGCCGGCGGCCCGCGATTGCGGTGAGGAGAGGCAGAGCTGGGAGGTGCCTATGTAAACAAGGCATTTCCCTGTTCTGCCTAGTGACATGACAGGGATCGGGAGCAGTGATCGCTGTCATGTCAGTGGTAGCCCACCCCCCCCTCCACAGTTAGAATCGCTCCATAGGACACACTTAACACCTTGATCACCCCCTAGTGTTTAACCCCTTTCCTGCCAGTGACATTTACACAGTAATCAGTGCATTTCTATAGCACTGTTCCAAAAGACTTAGAAATACCGTCACTGGTAAGTCTAACTAAGAGCCTTTCAGGACAACCTTAGAGAAAGCGTAGCTCCGCCTCTTTAACAGAAAACACACGTAACCTTTAAATCCCTCCTCTTCCACCATGGCCTCAGTTATTGTGGTCTCCGACAAACTGGAAAACAAAGCACAGAAGAACCACGACAACCATGATAGACACTTGATCAATACTTCTAAGATATATTAGGGAGGGAAATAGCGGTTGTCCTGAAAGGTTCTTAGAAATACCGTCACCGGTAAGTCTAACTAAGTCTTTCTCGAATCGCCTTTTAGGACAACCTTGGAGAGGATAACAGAGTAACTTACCCTAGGGTGGGACTACTGCCTGCAGTACCTTCCTGCCGAAGGCTTGACCTGCGGCAGACAGCAAGTCCAACCTATAGTGCTGGAGAAATGTTGAGTAGTTGGACCAAGTGGCAGCCTTGCAAATCTGATCAGGCGTAGCACCGGCCTTTTCGGCCCAGGAAACTGCCGTTGACCTCGTTGAATGAGCAGCAATACCTGATGGAGGTATTTCTCCTTTGGCTTGATAGGCCTCTGTAATTGCTTGTCTGAGCCATCTACCTAACGTACTTTTAGACGCTTTCTCCCCTTTGCGGGGACCTGAAAATATTACAAAAAGAGCGTTAGATTTCCTGAACTCTTTAGTAACTGAAAGAAACTGAAACAGGCATCTTCTCACATCCAGTGTATGGAAAGCTTCCTCTCCTGCGTTGGTAGGAACTGAGGAAAAAGTAGGTAGAATTATTTCTTGTGACCTACGGAAAGTTGAAGACACTTTCGGTAGGAAGGCTGGATCCGTTTGAAGGATTACCCGGTCTGAAAAGACTTGCAGAAAAGGTTCTGTAACTGCCAGAGCCTGGAGTTCACTGACTCTTCTTGCTTACGTAATGGCAACTAAAAAAATTGTTTTGAGAACCAAATTTTTTTAAGGAATTATCCTGAAGGGGTTCAAAACAGAGCTCCAGTGAGACCCTGTAAAACAATAGATAAAACCCTGAGCAAGTGCCCTAAAAAAAAAATCTAGAAATTAAAGCTTCTCTGGACAGAGATTTTTCAAAATAAACTGAAAGAGCCGCAACCTGGGTTTTCAGGGTGCTGGCTGCCAGTCCTTTCTCCATTCCTTCATGGAGAAATTCCAAAACTGAAACGACACTCTTGACGTTAAGGCTTTTGGAAGAACACCACGAGTTGAACTTCTTCCATACTTTAAGATAGATGGCCCTAGTTACCTCCTTTCTACTAGAGAGAAGGGTTTTTACTACCTTATCTGAAAGTCCTTTGGCTTTTAGGAGGTCTTTCTTTAGAAGCCAGGCAGTCAGGTGTAGCCGGTCTGCTTCCGGATGGTTCACAGAGCCCTGTGTTAGTAAGTCCTTCCTGAATGGTAATTTCCATGGAAGACTTGCGGCCAAGTTTAGAAGTGTCGCAAACCAAGGCCTTTTTGGCCAATAGGGAGAAATCAGGATCAAGTTGGTGTTCTCTTCCCTGAACTTTCTTAAGACTAGTGGGATTAGAGGAAAGGGGGGGGGGAGGCGTAACACAGCTGGTAATGCCATGGGTGTGCTAGAGCGTCTATGCCTACTGCCTGGTCCTCTCTGTGGAGAGAGAAGAATTCTCAAACCTTTGTATTTTGCTGGTTGGCAAACAGATCTACTTGAGGTTGCCCCCACTCCTTGGAGATCATGGTGAAAATCTCCTGGTTCAGTCTCCACTCTGCCTCCACCACTCTTCTTCTGCTTAGAAGATCTGCTAACAGATTTTGAGATCCTTTTAGGTGAACTGCTGATAAGGAGGTCACATTTAGCTCCGCCCAAGACAACAACTGACTGGCTAATGTCATGAGACCTCTACTCCTGGTCTCCTCTTGTTTGAGCATGCAAGCTACCGCTGTCGTGTTGTCCGATAAGATCTGTAGATGAGGTCCCTTGATTGTCTGTTGAAAAGCAAGGAGGCCCAGAAATATGGCTTTTAATTCCCACCAGTTCCGATGATTTTCTTGCTTCCACTTTGGACCAAGTCCCTTGTGCGGTTTGACCTTCCAGGTGAGCTCCCCAACCCCAAGAACTTGCATCTGTTGTCAGACGTTTGTCTAGGGGAAATGCCCAAGAGAGATCCTTTGCCAGGTTGGTTGAGTCTCCCCACCACCAGAGTGCTCGTTTTACGTTTGATGTTAGTTTGAAGCGCTTTTCCAGTGACTCCTGGTGCGACCAAACTTGTAAAATATTCCTCTGGAGGGGTCTGGAATGCAATCTTTCCCACTGTACAGCTGGGATCGAGGCCGTGAGGAGGCCCAACACTGCCATGGCTGATCGGACTGACGTTGAGAGATTCTTCTGAATCTGACTCACTGCAGAATAGATTTTTTCCATCTTTTCCTGAGGAAGAAATACCTTTTAAAAGAACTGAATTTATGGTGTAACCCAGAAACCTCATCTCCTGAGTTGGATCTAGATTTGACTTTTCCAGATTTAGCAGCCAACCTAGACTCTTGAGATGAGTCTGTGACATTTGAAGGTTTGTCACAACCTGATCTCTGGAATCCGCAAAAAATAATAGGTCGTCCAGATATGGAATGACCGAGATCCCCCTCAGTTTCAGAGGCTCTAGGGCTTCCGCCATAACCTTTGTGAATATTGTGGGTGAGGATGAAAGTCCGAACGGCAGAGCCCTGAATTGGAGATGCCATATTGAGGTCCCAAGATTGATGGCTAGGCGGAAAAACCATTGGGAGGCCAGAGCTATCGGTACATGTAGGTAGGCGTCCCTCAGATCCAGGGATGCCATGAAGCAGTCTGGAGTTAACTTTGTTATGGAGTGAATTGTATCCATGCGAAAGTGTTTGTACCGTATTGATCGGTTTAGGATCTTCAGGTTCAGAATCAGGCGGTATTTGTCAGAAGGTTTTTTCACCAGGAATATATGGGAGAGAAACCCCCGGCCCTCCTGTTGTTTCGGGACTTGAACAATTACTTCCTGTTGGATCAGATCCTGTAACAGGGTCATCATAGCGGAAGATTTTTCTTGATCCCGTGGTAGGGCTGTGACATAAAATCTGCTCGGAGGGCATTCTGAGAATTCAAGACTGTACCCTTGTGCAATGATGTTTTTTTACAAATGGACTTCTGGATACTTGGTTCCATTGAACCAAGTATGACAACCTTCCCCCTACTGGAGTAAGATTGTCACTTGTTTTTAGGGGTTTGGTCTGGGGGAGATCTAAAAAAGAACTCCGCCCCTTCCTCTACCCTTTTGGGGAAACCAAAGTTTTTTGTGGTCTTCTTTATTTTTGAAGGGTTGCTGAACAGCACGAAAATTCTTTTTCAAATGCGGTTTCTTTTTGGAAGTGAAAGCCTTCTTTTTGTCAGCTGTTCTGTCCAGAACAGTTTCTAGTTCTGGTCCAAAAAGAAAATCCCCCGAAAAGGGTAGGCCGCAAAGCTTCATCTTGGAGGCGGTCTCACCTGACCAAGTTTTTAGCCAGACTGCACGCCTAGCTGAATTCACCAGTGCTGAGGATCTTGCTGCCATTTTAATTGATTCAGCCGATGCATCAGCCATGTACTTGACTGCTTTAAGTATTAGAGGGAAGGACTCCAAGCCCACGTTCACACTGGGGCTGCGGGAGTGAAGCCTGTGAGTTCAGCTGAACTCTCACGATTTCACTCCCGCTGGCAGTCCCGATTTCAAAGACATCTGAAACAGATGTCAATGTAAATCGCGGCTGAAATCGCAAAAAGTAGTACAAAAACTACTTTTTCTAATTAGGACGGTGCCATTGGCTGTAATTTGCGGCAAATTTCGCCGATTTGACATGTCAAATCGCATGTCAAATCGCACCAGTGTGAACCAGGGCCAAAAGATCTTTTCTTGGAGTACCTGCCTCTATATTGCTCATCAGCTTCTCTACCCAACATTCCAAGTTCCTTGCCACCACTGTGGAGGCCATAGCAGGTTTGAGACTGGCTGATGTGGAATCCCATGCTTTTTTCAGAAGGGAATCTGCCCTCTTATCCATTGCATCCTTCAACACTCCCATGTCCTCGAAAGCAAGGTCTGTACGTCGGGAAACTTGAGATAAGGCAGCATCCACTCGTGGTTTCTTGTTCCAAACCTCTGAGTCTTTATTTTCAAAAGGAACATGTCTAAGGGTCTTGGAAAGAAAAGGGCCCTTTTTAGGATCCTTCCACTCTCTTAATCGTGTCAGATATGACTCTATGGACTGGGAACACTATGTTTGGAATCATCCAGACCCTGGTACATTTTATCATGGACAGATAATTGTACTTTTTTCTCCTGAATATCCAAAGTGGTGTAAATTGCTCTTAGAAGATCATCCACTTCCTCTAGGGATAATTTGTATCTGGAGGCTCTACGATCATCTTCCTCTTCATCTGAATCCCTGAGAGAGGGAAGAGTACTTGCCCCTTCATCCCCAGAGTCCACACTCTCTGCTGGTCTAGAGGTGGAGGCTTTTGGGCTGGATGGTGGTTGCTGTGGTTCAGCTAGGATTGCTGGACTTTTCAGTAAAGTTTTAACTGAACTAAGAGTTTGTAAGCTCTTACTGAGGAAAATAGATCCTTATACTGTTGGGATGTTTCCTCTTCCACCAAGTATTTAATGCATGATCTGCACATAGCCTTTTGCCACGAATCCCTCAGAGGATTCTTGCAAGAGGGACACTTCCTCTGGCTTGGTGGGTTTAAATGTTTACATTTCCCTACAGTTTTCTCCTGAAACGAGACAAACAATAAAATTCACCTAATGTCTTAAACCTAAAACAACCTAGTGAATTCAGGCCACCACCAGCAGATAAAGAGAGAAAAAGTGTCCCCAGCAGTGTACAAAAAGCAACCACCACATCCAAGCTGTAAAAAAGGTCAGAGAGAAGTAACCTCCGACCGAACAGCAGGGAGGAACAAACAAGAATCACAAAACTCCTAGGCTCATTGGGACAAGAATAAAGGCACCACTGTACCCCTCTTAACTGAGCCTGACCAGTGCTCGGGGCGCCTGCTTCCGCCATCGCCGATTGTCTCTCCTCCATTCTTGCAGAGACCGCAGCTGGGCTTTGGAACACAGTGTTTTGAATGTTCCCGGGTCCCGCGTCATCCACGTGGGCCGGAAACGAAAGCACTGGTCGAAAGACCCGCCCCCTGGCCTCTGCGTTCCAGGCGCTTGGAACCACTAGCGCCATGCCCCCACAGGAAGCCGCATCGCCGGACATGACATCACCCGCCGGTCGGGACCCGGAACCGTAATGCGATCCATGCCGCTGACCAACAGCGGTACCCGCCTGGCTACCAGAGCCTTACAGCGGAATCCAGGCACAAGAAGCTGCGCTTTCCTGTGGGTCCTTTGCTCCCGTGAGCAGGCGAGACTGGGGACTCCGAAACACCCCCTGTTTGTGGTGTGGTGGGGGGGTGCTGGGATGGTCACTGCACAAAGCAGAAAACAAAAAAGGTAAGCCTTCCTCCTTCCAACCTTGGTTCCCACATGTTGCTTCCACCATGGCGGAGGAAACACAATAACTGAGGCCATGGTGGAAGAGGAGGGATTTAAAAGGTTACGTGTTTCCTGTTAAAGAGGCAGAGCTACGCTCTCTCCAAGGTTGTCCTGAAAGGCGATTTAAGAAATAGTGTAAAAAATGTCCGATGTGTCCGCCAAAATGTCGCAGTCCCAATAAAAAAATCGCAGATCGCCGCCATTACTAATAAAAAAATAATAATAAAAATGCTATAAATATATTCCCCATTTTGTAGACGCTATAACTTTTGCACAAACCAAACAACATAGGCTTATTGCGATTTTTTTTTACCAAAAATATGTAGAAGAATACATATCGGCCTAAACTGAGAAAAAAAAAATTTTTTTTGAAAAAAAAAAAAAAGTGGATATTTATTATAGCAAAAAGTAAAAGATAGTGTTTTTTTCAAAATTGTCGCTCTTTTGTTTATAGCGCAAAAAATAAAAACCAGAGGTGATCAAATACCACCAAAAGAAAGCTCTATTTGTGGGGAAAAAAATTACGTAAATTTTGTTTGGGTACAACGTCGCACGACGGAGCAATTGTCAGTTAAAGCGACGCAGTGCCGTATCGCAAAAAAAGGCCCGTCATTGGGCAGCCAAACCTTCCGGGGCTAAAGTAGTTAATAGAAACCTATGGATCACACATCTACATGAATTAAAAATATTGTCCATCTTCAGTAGAAATGAGCTTGGCAGCAAAAAAATGATTTTCATAAAAAAGGGAACTATGCCCCTTTCTTTAACCACTTAAGCCCCGGACCATTTTGTAGCTAAAGGACCAGAGCTGTTTTCAGAATTTTGCACTGCGCTGCTTTAACTGGAAATTGTGCAGACATGCAATGTTGTACCGAAACGAAATTTGCGTCCTTTTCTTCCCACAAATAGAGCTTTCTTTTAATGGTATTTGATTGCCTCTGCGATTTTTATTTTTTGCGATATAAACGGAAAAAGGCCGAAAATTTTGAAAAAAAAAAATATTTTCTACTTTTTGTTATAAGAAAAATCGAATAAACTCAATTTTAGTCATACATTTAGGCCAAAATGTATTCAGCCACGTCTTTAGTAAAAAAAAAAAATGTCAATAAGCGTATATTTATTGGTTTGCGCAAAAGTTATAGCGTCTACAAACTAGGGTACATTTTCTGGAATTTACACAGCTTTTAATTTATGACTGCCTATCTCATTTCTTGAGGTGCTAAAATGGCAGGGCAGTACAAACCCCCCCCCCCAAATTACCCAATTTTGGAAAGTAGACACCCCAAGGAAATTGCTGAGAGGCATGTTGAGCCCATTGAATATTTTTTTTTTTTTTGTCGCAAGTGATTGAATAATGCCAAAAAAAAATAAAAAATCCAAAAAGTTGTCACTAAATGATATATTGCTCACACATGCCATGGTTATATATGGAATTACACCCCAAAATACATTTTGCTGCTTCTCCTGAGTACGGGGATACCACATTTGTGGGACTTTTTGAGAGCCTAGCCGCGTACAGGACCCCGAAAACCAAGCACCGCAAATTTTTGATTTCACTCCTCACTACCTATCACAATTTCGAAGGCCATAAAATGCCAAAATAGCACAAAACCCCCCCAAATGACCCCATTTTAGAAAGTAGACACCCCAAGGAAATTGCTGAGAGGCCTGTTGAGTCCATTGAACATTTTTTTTTGTCCCAAGTGATTGAATAATGCCAAAAAAAAAAAAAAATCCAAAAAGTTGTCACTAAATGATATATTGCTCACACATGCCATGGTTATATATAGAATTACACCCCAAAATACATTTTGCTGCTTCTCCTGAGTACGGGGATACCACATGTGTGGGAATTTTTGGGAGCCTAGCCGCGTACAGGACCCCGAAAACCAAGCACCGCCTTCAGGATTTCTAGGCACAAATTTTTGATTTCACTCCTCACTACCTATCACAGTTTCGAAGGCCATAAAATGCCAAAATAGCACAAAACCCCCCCAAATGACCCCATTTTGGAAAGTAGACACCCCAAGCTATTTGCTGAGATGCATGGTGAGTATTTTACAGCTCTCATTTGTTTTTGAAAATGAAGAAAAAAAAAATTTTTTTTTTTTTTTTAATTTTCAAAACTTTGTGACAAAAAGGGAGATCTGCAAAATACTCACAATACCTCTCAGCAAATAGCTTGGGGTGTCTACGTTCCAAAATGGGGTCATTTGGGGGGGTTTTGTGCCATCTGGGCATTCCATGGCCTCCGAAACTGTGATAGGCAGTGAGAAGTGAAATCAAAAATTTACACCCTTAGAAAGCCTGAAGGCGGTGATTGGTTTTTGGGGTCCCGTACGCGGCTAGGCTCCCAAAAAGTCTCACACATGTGGTATCCCCGTACTCAGGAGAAGCAACAGAATGTATTTTGGGGTGTAATTCCACATATGCCCATGGCATGTTTGAGCAATATATAATTTAGTGACAACTTTGTGCAAAAAAAAAAAAAAATTGTTGTTTTTCCGCAACTTGTGTCAACATATAAAATATTCCATGGACTCGACATGCCTCTCAGTATATAGCTTGGGGTGTCTACTTTCCAAAATGGGGTCATTTGGGGGGGGGTTTGAACTGTTCTGGCATTTTATACACAACATTAGGAAGCTTACATCCACTCTTCTAACCACTTGAAGGCAAAGCCCTTTTTCACACTTTTTGTTTACATGAAAACATATTTTTTTTTTGCAAGAAAATTATGTTGAACCCCCAAACATTATATATATTTTTAAAGCAAAGGCCCTACAGATTAAAATGGTGGGTGTTGCAATTTTTTTTTCTACACAGTATTTGCGCAGCGATTTTTCAAACGCATTTTTTGGGGAAAAAAATACACTTTTTTTAATTTTAATGCACTAAAACACACTATATTGCCCAAATGTTTGATGAAATAAAAAAGATGATCTTAGGCCGAGTACATAGATACCAAACACGACAAGCTTTAAAATTTCGCACAAACGTGCATTGGCGACAAACTACATACATTTTTTTTTTTTTTTTTACAAGAAAGGTTGGTCTTTATTTAGAAGATATCAAGTAACAAGAGATATACAGACATCTTCCACACACAATACATGACGAGAAGCAATAGTCTTCAGCAATACAAATATCAATGTCCATAAAAAAAAGAAAAAAAAAAAGGGAAAAATAAAGTCAAGAAAAGCATAATCCAATACGGACTTTTCTTTCAAGCAGTAAAGAAAACATTCTAAACCTACTGAACCCAGGGAAGCCAGACCCGGTCAAATTTCTTGGGACATCCTCTGATAACATATGTCAGCTTATACATAGGCAGGATCGCATTAACCGAGGAGTCCCAGGAGTCCACCCTGGGGGGGCAGGGGAGGACCATTGCTTAAGAATTTATTTTTTAGCATAAAATAACAACATAGATATCAATAACTGTGTGTATCTGGGCCTCTGATCATCATCGTGTATCCCAAGTAGGGCCAGTTCAGGCGTCGCCGGCACAGACAACGCCAGACGGATATTGATACATTCAAAGACCTTAGCTCAGAACTCCGCCACCAAGGGGCAGGTCCAGAACACGTGAATGAACGTACCAACAGAAGTGTGACATTTCGGGCAATTAGGGGATCTCTCCGGGTATATCCCGTGCAGTCTCTGAGGCGTATAGTAAATACGGTGTATAAATTTGGTCTGTAGTAGTTTATCTCTGGAGGATATCATCAGTTTTGATCCATCCTCAAAACACTCCTCCCACGTAGCTCTGTCTAGGCTAGGTATATCAGTCAGCCATTTACCCCAAAGAGCGTCAATCCTAGGTGAGTCAACTACTAATAGGGCAAGATAGAGAGCGCTTTCCAAAGATCCCCCCGAGCTAACAATCGCTCAATAGGATCTGGCTCCAAGCTAATAGGCAAGGGAAACTGGGCCCTAGCTGCATGCCTTAGTTGATAATACCTGAACAACATCCGCTCCGGTAGCCCATATCGAACAGCCAGGTCCTGGAAGGACAGCAGCTCTCCAGAGCGAAAGACATCCTGTAGGGTCTTAATGCCATAACCAGCCCATAGGTGCGGGTCAGGAATCGTCCGGAATTGGGGGAGGGAGGGGTTACCCCACAAGGGACAAAGCGGAGAATAATAGTTAGGTCGCATAAATCTCTTACGAGCAATGGTCCAAATTTTGAGAGTAGTCTTGGTGGGCCCTGGAAGAAATGGATATGCAGCCACACCTCGATATACTAGGTTCCCCAGCTCCCGAAGCGAGCCCAAGATAGCGGCCTCCAAACAGGTGGCCGCGTTTGACCTGGATTGCATAAACCACCAATGAACTGTGACCAGAATTGCTGCCCAATAGTATACCAGTAGGCTGGGGAGCGCGAGCCCCCCACAGCGGACTGGAAGCTGCAATGTGGACCTCGCCAACCTAGGCGAGGATCCCCTCCAGATAAAAGGAGCCTATACAAACATCTATTTCTTTAAAGAATGAGCCAGGGAGCCAAATCGGGCAGTTCCGAAACATATATGTAAATCTGGGTAGAAACATCATTTTTAATATGTTTATGCGACCGAGCAAGTTGAGGGGCAAATCCCTCCATCTGCTACAATGTTCCTTGAGTCTTCCGACAAGGGGGGCCAAATTGAGGCGGCGAAAGTCCCGTAAGTCCCTCGACACCACAATTCCGAGGTATTTGAACTCCTCGACCCATAGCAGCGGGGTATGAGCGGCCTCACTCTGGGACCTAGGATCTAGCGGGAACAGGACTGATTTCGACCAGTTAATCCTAACCCCCGAGAAGCGGCCAAATTCCTCAAAGATCTGCAGAGCTGCCTGCAGAGAAGCATCTGCGTCCTGTAAGTAAAGCAAGGTGTCGTCAGCATAAAAGGGAAATTTTCTCCTCCAGCTGGCCCACTCGGAGGCCACGAACCGCGGACGACTCCCTAATCATGGTCGCCAGTGGCTCAAGGGCCAAGGCAAACAAGCTGGGCGACAAGGGGCAACCCTGCCGGGTGCCCCTCTGGAGGAGGAAAAACTCCGACAGTGTCCCATTTGCCTGGACTCTGGCTCTAGGGGACCCATATAGCATTCCCAACCACTTAAGGAACTGTGGCCCAAACCCATAGCGCCTCAACACTTCCCACAGGTACCCCCATTCCACTGAGTCAAAAGCCTTCTCTGCATCCAGAGAGGCTATGACTCGAGTGCCTCCATTATCGTGAGAGTGGTCCAAGTTAAGAAAATAGGATTTTTATAACAGCTTACCTGTAAAATCCTTTTCTTGGAGTACATCACGGGACACAGAGCGACATAGTCATTACTAATGGGTTATATAGATACCTTCAGGTGCTGGCACTGGCAACTTCCAAAACCGGAAGTACCCTCCCCTATATAAGCCCCTCCCATCCGGGAGCACCTCAGTTTTGTAGCAAAGCAATAAGTGTCCCTAAAGAGGGGTGGGAGCTCTGTGTCCCGTGATGTACTCCAAGAAAAGGATTTTACAGGTAAGCTGTTATAAAAATCCTATTTTCTTTCTCGTACATCACGGGACACAGAGCGACATAGTCATTACTAATGGGATGTCCTAAAGCAATGCCCAACGAGGGGGGGGGGGATACACCATACATAAGCTGAGCGCTATCAGACATGAGGATCTTTTGCGGCCTGCAACACACTGCGCCCAAAGGCGACATCCTCCTGACTTCTAACGTCCACCTGGTAGACCTAGTAAACATGTGTACTGAAGACCATGTTGCGGCCTTACAGATTTGAGCCAGGGAGGCCTGGTGATGCGCTGCCCATGAAGTTCCAACTGCTCTCGTGGAGTGCGCTCTAACTTTGAACGGAGGCGGTCTCCTTCTCAAGCCATAGGCTTGCATAATAACCTGTTGAATCCACTTGGCTAAAGTAGATTTTGACGCTGCCTGACCCTTTCTGGGGCCTTCCGGCAGAATAAACAAAGTATCCGTTCTGCGAATCTGAGCAGTGGCTTTTAGATAAGCTTTAACTGCTCTTACTACATCCAAAGAATGCAATAACTTTTCCTCTACCGAACTAGGTTTGGGGAAAAAAGAAGGCAGAACCACATCTTGGTTCAAATAAAAACCTTGATACCACCTTAGGAAGAAAGGCTGGATGAGGACGTAACACTACTCTGTCCTTATGGATAACCAGATATGGCTCCCTACAGGACATAGCTGCTAATTCTGACACTCTTTTAGCCGAACAAATGGCTACTAGAAAAAACAATTTCCTGGTGAGAAGAACCAAGGAAATATGCTGTAATGGTTCAAATGGTTGTTTCTGTAGAACCGACAGAACCAGGTTTAGATCCCATGGACATATGGGAATATTAACCGGAGGACTAATACGCATCACTCCTTATCTAAAGGCTTTGACTAGTGAATGCGAAGCCAAGGGCCTTTGAAAAAATATTGACAAGGCCGAAAACTGACCTTTGATAGTACTCAAGGCAAGCTTCCTATCTACAGCCCACTGTAGGAAGTCCAGACTCCTACCTATTACGTACTTATGTGGATGCCATTTCTTGGCCTCACACCTTGCGATGTACGCCTTCCAGATTCTATAGTAGATCTGCCTGGATACCGGCTTCCTGGCATTGATCATGGTAGATACCACAGGATTAGAGAGCCCTCTCTTTTTTAGAATGTGGGCTTCAATAGCCAGGCCGTCAAACCTAGGGCTGGTAAGGAAGGGTGGTATATCGGTCCTTGCGAAAGCAGGTCCGGACGACGTGGGAGAGTCCAAGGACTCCCCACTGACATTTTACAATCTCCGCGTACCACGCTCTTCGGGGCCACGCTGGAGCCACCAGAATCACTGGTTTCTTTTCTACCCTGATTCTGCGGAGTAATCGAGGTAACCATTGTGGCGGTGTGAATGCATATATCAGCTTGAACTGATCCCAAGGGAACACTAGGGCATCCGAGCCGCAAGCTAGGGGATCCCTTGTCCGAGAGACAAACCTGTCCACCTTTGCGTTGAATCTGGATGCTAGAACATCTACATCCGATGTTCCCCACCGCTGACATATTGTCCGGAAAACCTCGGGGTGAAGGGACCATTCCTCTGGGCATAATTGCTGGCGACTTAGAAAGTCCGCCTTCCAATTCTCCACTCCTGGAATGAATACCGCAGATATGGCTGGGACATATCTTTCTGCCCATTTCAGGATGTAATTTACTTCCCTCTGGGCTGCACGACTCCTGGTGCCCCCTGATGATTGATATATGCCACTGCTGTGGCATTGTCTGATTGAATTCTGACAGGGGACCCTTGGAGTTTGGATGTCCATGCTACTAGGGCATACCGGGCTGCTCGTATCTCTAAGAGATTGATGGGCAGGGCCTTTTCTGCATCCGACCATCTGCCCTGGAGAGACCATTGCTCCAGTACTGCTCCCCAGCCTATAAGGCTGGCATCTGTAGTGACCACCTTCCAAGAAATCGGACTGAAGGATTTCCCTTTTTCCAGATTCTGGGGAACCAACCACCAACGGAGGCTCTTGCGAACGGAAGGGGACAAGGACATTGTAAGTCTAGGGCCTGAACTTTGTTGTTCCAGGCTGACAGTATGGCCCCTTGCAAATTCCTCGAATGGAATTGACCGTAGGGTACTGCTTCGAATGATGCCACCATTTTTCCCAGCAGCCTCATGCACAGGCGTATGGACGGCTGTCTTTTTTGTACCCACTAAGTGGATCAAATCTTTCAAAGACAACACCTTTCCTCGAGGCAAGAATATTTTTCTCTGGCCTGAATCCAACCTTAGCCCCAAGTATTCCAGACTTTTGACTGGTTTTTAGGGCTGACTTGTCTCGGTTGATAATCTAACCGTGAGATTCCAGATACTTGATTGTCTTGTGAACGACCACGTCTAGTTTTTTCACTGAGTGGTCTATCAGCAACAAGTCATCTAGATATGCCATTATCATTACACCTTGTGTTCTTAGATTGGCCAATAAAGGGCCAGAATTTTTGTAAACACTCGTGGTGCTGTGGCCAAACCGAAGGGTAAGGCTCTGAACTGAAAATGGCGCCCTTCTACTGCAAAGCGTAGAAATTTTTGGTGGACTGGAAAGATGGGAATGTGCAAATAAGCATCTTTGATGTCGATTGCGGCTAACCAATCCTCCCCTTGTAGGGCAGTGGCCACCGATCGGATCGACTCCATCGGAAAGTCCTGATATACAGGAATTTGTATAGCCCTTTTTAGAATTAATATGGGCCTCCCGTCCGCGTTTGCTTCGGGACTGTAAAGAGGTTTGAGTAAAACCCGAACCCTCATTCTTCCAGGGGAACCTCCATAATTACTCCTTGGAGCAATAGTTGTTCTAGTGCCAACAGGAGGGACTCTCTCTTCCGGGGATCCCTTGGCACGTTTGACCTCAAAAATGGGAAGGAGGAGAGTCTTTTAACTCCAAACTGTATCCCAAACATACTGCGGAGAGCACCTATCTGTTTTGATCGTGTCCCGCCAGGTCTCTTGCGAACAACTGGAGTCCTCCCCCCACCCGACTGAGTGGGGGCAACCCTTCAATGAATTTAACTTTGGGGGAGGTTTTGTACCTCCCCTGACCCAGGGTTTCTCATTACCCTGCTATTGTCCCTGTTTTTTACCCCCGGGAATTGACCGAGGAGGCCGTCGGAACTGTTACACAGCCGATGCCCCAGGGACTGGAGAAGCAGGCCTCTTAAAGAGGGACCTCTAACTCTGTTTTTAACCGGCAAGAGCGTATTTTTACCGCTGGAAATTTTCTGGATATATTTGTCCAGGTTTTCCCTGAATAAGCGTTCACCATGAAATGGGACTCTAACCAGCCATTCTTTACAGGGAGCTTCAGCAGACCAGTTTTTGAGCCATAGAAGCCTACGCATATGTACTATAGACAGCGTAAGGCAGGAGGCCTGATGGACTGAATCCTTTATGGCGTCAACCGCAAAGCCTAAGGCTCTAGGTAGATCAGCTAGGGCAAGGCCTGCTGATCTGTCAAGTCCCTCAAGACCTGTTTCAACTGATCCTTCACTGCTTAGCAGACCTCACTGCTGGTTGTGTCACCAAGCTTGCTGTAGAAAGAAGCAGATTTTCATAAGGACTCCAATCTTTTATCTATTGGGTTCTTGAACATTTGGACATTATCCACTGGACATGTCAGTGATTTATACATACAAGAGATGGCTGCGTCCACTGTAGGGACCTTCCATTTTTTGATGAACTTATCCTCCATGGGATAGACCACCGGAAATCTCTTGGGGGAATAAATATTTTCTCAGGACGTTCCCAATCCTGGTAAATGAGCCCTTTCAGTAAAGGGTGAAGTGGAAAAGAACAGACAGTCTGGGGGCTTCTAGCGACCCCAACGAGGATACAGTAGTGGTTGATTGTTCCGCAAGGTGCATTTTTAAATGCTGATCGGACCATGTTAGTCAGAGACTGAACCCATAATCTTTCAGCTTGAGATGCTGAGAAAAGGTTCCCCCACTGTTGATTCCTCTATAACAGAATCAACCTCATCCTGATCCCCTTCAGGCAGGTCGATCCCTGTATGGGACTGTTGCTCTGCTAACAGGCACTCTGAAGGAGGAGACGGAGATCGGGCATGCTTTCCCTGACAGGGAGGCAGCGATCAATGTTGACAATCTCTCTCTAATCCTCCCAGAGCTGAGGAAAAAACCTCCTCTGTTACATACACAGGAGCAGGTGAACTGAGGACAGCCACAGTACCAAGTACCCCTGCGGGGTCTCTACGGTCACTTACCTCTGAACTTCAGGGGAGACTGGTGCAGCAGAAGCATGCCCAAGATCCTCAGAGCCCGATGAGACCCCCTTCGCTTCCTGGAAGATTCAGTTCCGGAGCTTCTGGACGGCATATTCCTAAGCCTAAAGCTGAGGTATTCCAGCCGTAATACACCACTTTTACTGAGAATAGTCTAGCACAATTGCTGCTATATCACAGTTGGTGTCTACTAAAGTGCCTTTCTAGGGAGTGCCTTTCTAGGGGATGCCTGCATCAACCGCCTCTGTGTGCCTTTATACTGTTGCTAGCTCTGTCTGTGCACTTCAATAGCCAGCTATAATGTGCTTTAAAACACGCTGGACGCCCGCACATGCGTAGTAGCGCCGCGGCGCACACCTGAGCGTCATCCACCCGCTCCGCCCCTTTTCCAGATCGCCTCTATATATAGAGGCGCGTGCCCGCGCACGCGTGCGGGCACGTGCGCCTTCAGCGCCTTTTTTGAAAACAATAAGGAGCTAGATGGGAGCCAGGGTCCCTTTGCCGCAGGGCCCGGGGATGGATGAGCGCAGCAACAGGGCAGAGGAGACAGCTTCCCAGCAGAGAACATACCAACTGCCTGGATTTGATTCTGGAAGAAAAAAATCCACATTACAAGAAAAAGAACCATAGCGGCCTCTAGTGTCTAACACAGGTACCGCGGTCTTACTTTTTTTTTTTTTTTTTTTCTTGCCTACTATTAAAATTTTTACATTTTCTCAGTAGTAACAGGCATACACAGAATATTAGCGGGAATACCTTAGGTAACAGGCAGAAAGACAAAATAGGCTTGGGGGTCCCTCAATAGAACCAAGTTCCCGAGGGCCCCCACTTACCTTTTCCTCGCCGCAGGACTCTGTTTGGTCCACAGAAGCCCAAACTTCACCTATCACGGCAGGCATTGTAATCAAACCTTCAGGGACCGGGTTCCCAAGGATTCCACTCCCCTGGACCTGTATAGCACCCTGCACAGAAAACATCTTGGTCGTGGGTATGACCAGAGCTCTGGATCCCAGGGTCCAGCCCTCCTAAGAGAGGCATTACAGGCAAAACCTTGCTCTTCTCTTGCAAGGCCCGGGTACCGACCGTTTAGCTATGAAGCTTTTTTGGTCGGATCCGGAATAGCTTACTGAGGCCCAAAAGAACCTGTACGCAAGCTCAGTGAAAAACACATGTTTCTTCTTGGCCAACACCTTAGACACTGGCAAAAAACTGAGGTGCTCCCGGATGGGAGGGGCTTATATAGGGGAGGGTACTTCCGGTTTTGGAAGTTGCCAGTGCCAGCACCTGAAGGTATCTATATAACCCATTAGTAATGACTATGTCGCTCTGTGTCCCGTGATGTACGAGAAAGAAATAGCCTGCGGATGTTGATGTCCGTGCCTTTACCCGGCATGAATCCTGTCTGATCCGGGTGGATCAGATCTTCCAACACCGTTATCAAACGTAAGGCAAGAATTTTGGCCAGCAACTTGGCGTCAGCGTTGATAAGAGAGATGGGTCTGTACGAACCACATTCCTCTGTATCCTTACCAGGCTTGGGCACCAGCACCACCACGGCATCGGCCATCGACTCGGGAAGGGAACCTATCGCTAAGAATTCCTTAAAGAGAGTAGTTAGCCTAGGTGCTAACAAGTCCTGATGCTCCGAATAAAATTCAATGGGTATACCATCCAGCCCAGGGGCCTTCCCCGACTGCATACTACCCAGAGCTGCCTGCACCTCCTCTAAAGTAATGTCTCTATCCAAATCCCTACTCCTGATCGGGTCAAGCGTGGGGAGGGGAATCTTATCTAAAAAGTCATACAAGTCAGTGTTAGTGTACGTCACCCTAGTTGAATATAGATCCTGATAGAAACGGAAGAACCTAGAGCAAATGGAGTCAGGGGTCGTCAGTAGCGTGCCGTCCGCATCTCTGAGTCTGCCCACGTGAGTAGTAGAATGCTGTCCCCTGGCCAGCCAGGCCAAGAGCCTGCCATTTTTATCCCCAAACTCAAATATTCTTTGAGCACCCTCTAGCATGGACTTCTTTGTGTTGTCTACTCTCATCAAGGATAACTCCCTCAGGGTGTGTTGCCAGGCTTGGTAAGTGTCCGCATTAGGTGACTGTGTATATACCCTCTCACGCGAGAGGGCCTCTGTCTCTAACTGCTGCAGAGCCTGCACAGATCCCTTCCGTCTAGCAGCAATCTTATTAATATACGTTCCCCGCAACCAGGCCTTAAATGTGTCCCAGAGTATCAATGGACCTGTAGACTCAACATTTTGCAACCAAAAGCTACAAATCTCATCGGGTAGTTCCTCTTGAATCTCTGGATCTGACACCCAGTATCTAGAAAGTCTCCAGACCCCTTGGCCCCGGGAAGGAGCGACACCGACCGAGACCAACAACGGAGCATGATCAGACACGCCGCGAGAGAGGATCTTAGTCGAGGCCACCCCTCCAAGGAGACCGACGGAGGCAAACGCCAGGTCTATACGAGATAACGTGCGGTAAGTAGAGGAGAGACAGGTATACTGAGAGTCAGAGGGGTGGAAATGGCGCCAGAGGTCCGTCATATTAAAGGTGGATGCCCAGAGGGACAACCCTGAATTAGGGGTAGATGAGGGCCGGAGCCTATCGCGGACCTCTGATATAACCATGTTGAAGTCCCCTACCGGCAGCACCCTATCCACCCCATACTGAACCGCCATCTGCATCACCGAGTGGAGTAAGGTTGGATCCGCAGGTGGAGGCAGATAGAGTCCGACAATGACTTAAGGGACATCCGCTATTGAGGCATGCAGGAGAACAAACCTACCACCAGGGTCAGTCCGGACCTCCTGCAGCCTGAAGGGCAAAGATCGGTGCACAAGGATACTTACTCCCCTAGCATAGTTAGAGTAGGAGGCGTGGTAATGCGCACCCACCCAGGCCCGCCTCAGCCCCAGGACCCTGGAGCCCACCAAATGTGTCTCCTGCAGTATACAGATTTGGGGATTATGTTGTCGTATAAATTTGAACACCAGCGACCGCTTAATAGCGGAATTGAGGCCCCTGACATTCCACGATAGTACCTTAAAATTAGCCATCAGGTAATAGTAGTATGATCAGAGGAGTATATCTCACATCTCCTAGCCATGATTCCCCGAGAGGGTGCAGCGCTCCCGCACCCAACAGCGCAGTTGCCAAGAAAAGCAGGGCTATAAAGCGCTGCCCCCCCCCCCCCCCCCCAGAGAACCCATGCAACATATCAAGGGCTCATAAAACAGATTAAATACAGTAAAGACCAACCAACTGTGCAAATGAACAAAGAACAAAGTGACCCATAAACCCATAGAGGCCCAGACAACAACGGTCGTCCAACCCCTACCCCCCACCCCGTGTCCCCCTAACATGGAGGCGCACATATTTCCCCTAAAAAAAAAAAAAGTCAAATGACTAAATCTTGAGTAGATTGGGAGGCGTGAGCCGCAGCAGAACGGCTCATTTAGTCAATACCAATGATCTGCATAGAACAAAAAGTTAAAGAGAGAAGAATACTTAAGTTCGTGTCTTCTGGACTGAGTTGCTGGGAGAAAAACAATTAAAATAACAAAATAAGAAAAAAAAAATAGATTTTTTTTTTTTGAGAAAACCTGGGTAGAGCATAAAGCAGCTGTTAAGGGGCACTCCACCGGAATGGCAGGGTGGGAGTCTCAATGTCCCACCTGGGAAAACATATAATATGAGCACAGGCGGGTAGCATCAGTCTCGACCTATATAACAGCACACATGGCATATAGCAAAGTCACCGACCTCCAGAGAGCGACCCAGCAAAAGGCTAGTGAGAACAGACATCCAAAACGCTTTCCTGCGGTCAATTAGGCAACGGGTGCCTGAAGTACGTATACCATCTAGGTTCGAACAGATATGTCTAAAAGGGGAACCATTGAGACACTCACTCTCAATTATGTATGCTCTGTTGATAGAGTCAGAAGCCCCACAAGAACTGGCCTTCATACAAGCATGGGAGAGAGACTTAGGAGTTACATTCTCTGAGAAGCAGAAAAAGAAAATATTTTTGTTTACGCATAAAGCATCAATGGCAACAAGATATCAAGAAGGAGGGTACAAAATTCTGACTAGGTGGTATAGAACCCCGGCAGTATTGAATCGGATATTTCCACAAGTATCGAACCAATGCTGGCGCTGCAAGGGAGCGGAAGGCACCATGCTACACATATTCTGGGACTGCCCGAGATTGAAAGAATTTTGGAATATGGTTTCTGAAACAGTTAAGGAAATTACTGAGGTGTCTCTTGGAGAAAATCCGGCAGCTTTTCTGCTACACGATATTCCGTTATCGACAGAAAAATACAAAAACTCCCTTTTAAGGCATCTGCTTACAGCAGCAAAAGCATGTATTCCGATTCTGTGGAAAAGTACGGCAGGTCTAACTAAAATACAATGGATGGGGAGAATAACAGAAATCCAGCAAATGGAGAATCTCACTATGATGTTGAGAGAGCAAGAAGAGAGGTACTGGGAGGTCTGGACTCCCTATATTATATATAGGGAACAAAAATCCTAAGGAAGGTCCTGGGTGAGGAGGAGAGGGGGATGGGAGAAGGATTCTGGGGGGGGGGGGGGGGCTCCCCCTCATTCTTTTTTTTTTTTTTTTTTTTTAGGTATCTTTCTTATTTCTTAACTGTTTTTCTTTCTTTTTTTTTTTTTCTTTTTTTTTTCTCTTTCTCTTAAAAACGGAACGGTAATAAGGGCAGGAAGTATCACATGGTTGTACTAAAATTAGGAGGAAGCATGATTAAAAAAGGAAAGAAGGTTTTAGGAGATTCCAACTATGTGATAAATGATGTAGTAATTGATAAGTTGAAGAAGTATAAGTGGAAGTGGGAGGTGTTGATGTACAAATGTAATTTGTTATTGCTGTGAAAAAAATAAAGAATTTATAAAAAATAACAGACATCCAGAGGAGCAGGAAGGAGGAAAAAAAAAAAAAAAAAAAACCCCATCTCCTCCCTAGGAAACCAGAGAAGTCAATTCCTAATGGAGGCAGGGTCTCCAGCCATGTACCCGCATCTTTGGGATTAGTAAAGATTCTCACCGTCTTACCATCTATCACCCGCAGTTTCGCCGGAAACATAATGCTGTAGCTAATTCCCTTCTTCCGGAGAGCCATTTTCACTCCATCAAAGGAGCACCGCAGCCTCTGTGTCTCCATTGAGTAATCCGGGAAGAACATCAGCCTGGTGTTTCGATAGGGGAGATTGCCTGCCAGGCGGGCAGCACGCAGCAGCTCATCCCTATCCCGGAAATTTAGCAGGCGGAGAATGAAGGTGTGGGGGGGGGGCCCCCTCCGGACCAGGCCTCGGCGGCACACGGTGCGCCCTTTCCACCGTGAAGTAGGGGGATAGTTGGGCCGCAGGAAGGAGGGTCTTGAGAAGGTCTTCCATGAAGGCTGTAGGATTACACCCCTCTACCCCCTCCGGGATGCCAACAACGCGTATGTTGTTGCGCCTACTACGATTTTCGGCGTCCTCTGCCCGGTATTCAAGTGCCTTTACCTTGGTCAGCAGAGTCTGGATGGAGGCATCGTGTGTTGTCACCGCGTCCTCCACGTCTCCCACCCGGTGTTCTGCCTCCGTGATTCTGGAGCGAATCTTGTCCAGATCCTGGCGCAGCAGGTCCACGTCCATCTGCACAGCTTCAAGCTTGTTGGTGAGTGTTGTCTGGCAGGTAGTAATAGCTGCTTGGCAGGTCGTGATAGCCGCCATCACCTCCGGGATTCCAGGCGGGGAGACCGCCGCTCTCTCCTCCTGGTCAGTCTGCGACGCCATACTGTGTCGGCGCGCAGGCTCCACGCGCGGTGAACAGGCCGGACTCACCAAGGCAGGAGTATCTGCAGGAAACCTCAGCCTTTTGCCCTTTTTCGGGCCTCCGGATGTTCTAGACGGCATACAGGTGTGCTGGGACCGATTTATGAAGAAAACCACCCAGGAACGGAGTCAATATCGGATTATGTCCCAGCAGAGCTCATCAAGCACGTCCACTCAGTCCGCCATGCTGGCCACGCCCCCCATACATTTTTAAAAGCCTTTACAGGTTACGCCGTTAGATTTACAGAGGAGGTCTACTGCTAAAATTACTGCCCTCAATCTGACCTTTGCGGTGTTACCTCACATGCATGGTGCAATTTCTGTTTACATATGACGCCAGACCGACGCTTGCGTTCGCCATTGGGCAAGAGCAGGGCAGGACAGGGGTGCTTTTTTTTTTTTATTATTATTAATTTTGCTTTTTTATTTTATTTTTAAACTGTTGCTTCCGTACTTTTTTTTTTTTTTATCATTTTTATTGTTATCTCAGGGAATGTAAATATCCCCTATGATAGCAATAGGTAATGACAGGTACTCTTTTTGAAAAAACTGGGGTCTATTGGACCCTAGATCTATCCTCTGCCCTCAAAGCATCTGACCACACCAAGATCGGTGTGATAAAATGCTTTCCCAATTTCCCAATGGCGCTTTTTATATCCGGGGGGGGGGGGGACATTCCCTCCCACTGCTTGTAAAAGCAGTCCAGAGGCTAATTAGCCGCTAGGATTGCTTTTACATGAAAGCCGGCCGCTGGCTGAAAAGAATGATACCAAGATGATACCTAAACCCACAGGCATCAATCTGGTATAAACATTCAAAGTCCAGCAACATACCAGTACGTTGCTGGTCCTTGTTGGACATGTATTGTAATCTTTTTTTTCATGCAGCCTGTTGGCTGAACGAAAAAAAAAGGTTGATCGGTGGGTATGCCCACCATTAGAATACCGCCCTTCATCCACCCACTTCTAATGATGGGCATACACGCACCATTTATATATGCCGAAGCATGGGGGCATCTTCCCGCAAAAGCTATGCCGCGTACACATGGTCAGACTTTTCCACGGGCAAGCCTCCGTCGGAATTTCGACCGTATGTACGCGGCATTAGGAGCAAAATCGCTCCTCCGCCCCTGCTGCCCCAATGCTTCGGCATATATGCTTTTTTTTTTTTAACTGTGGTGGTGAAATCACCTCCTACAGCACTGGAGTCGCAGGGATCAGGCCTGTCTCTGCGAACGCTGCAGTTATGTGTGTTGTGTTTTGCAAGTGACAGTGATCGATCGATACTGCACTTGGGTGGCCTGGGCTGGACGGAGGGGCAAAACGCAGGTGCTAGCAGGTATCTGGGCTGATCCCGCTAACACTGCGTTTTTGGGAACCCTAAACTGCTGGGGACGCTAGTATAGATCTGATCAGATCAGATATTGTTCTGTTCAGATACTATACCACTAAGGGGGGTGTATGCTTAACGCGTGGGTGTTAGCGCTACTGGCACTAACCTGACGCTGCCTGGGGTGTGACGCAGACCCTCTCTGACGCTAAAACCTAATTAATATCACCCGCCGGGCGATCAGGGGGTTAAACCTTTATTGGGTTATATACGGCGGGAGCCCTGACACTATAAAAAGCAAACTAACTAACCAGCGTCACCCGTAACACTTATATGATGATCACTGGTGAAAGGGTTAACTAGGGGCAATTAGGGGGTTAAAACCTTTATTAGGTAATATATGGGGGTACCCGACGCTATAAAAACCTGCGGCGAACCTAAAAAAAATTACTGGCTACCGATCAGCATCACCGACGCTAAGACATCGATCAGAAAAATGATCGCTTAGCGACAGTGGTGATAGGGGGTGAAAGGGTTATCTGGGGGGTGATCAGGGGGTTAAACCTTTATTAGGGGGGGGTTAGGGGGCTACAATGGACCTAAAACTAAATGTAGTGACACTTTTACAGTCACAAATGTCACTGATTGCAGTGATCACTAAATAAATGGTCACTGCAATCAGTGACACTGTGACTGGGGGCGGCGATTTATGTGCCTATGTGTCCTGGTGTCAGTGTGCTGTTTTGTGCACTAACCTGCATCTTCTCCTGTACGGCGCTCGGTATATGTGAGTGCCGCAGGAGAGATGACATCACTTCCTCCTGCCTGTGTAAACAGTACACAGGCAGGGGAAGCTCTCTCATTCGCCGGGAGTGATCGAGAGGGGGGGGCCGGAATCGAACGGCCGTCCCCTCATGCCGGATCACTCCCGAAGGTAAAACGACCACCCACTGTAAAGAAGGGGGGTCCGATCGGACTCCCCAACTATACAAAGGCAATCACGTATATGTACGTGATTCTGCCTGTCGGTGCCATTCTGCCGACGTTTATTTACAGTGGGCGGTCGTTAAGTGGTTAAAAGCAAAAACTAGACTGTGTGGTTTTATGATTAATGAAAAACTTGCATTCTGAATGATAACCACAAAATTGTGGCTGGGAAACTTTTGTAGTTTTAAAATGTATTGCCCTGCCCATGTGCGATGTTCCTATCAGTTATAAGCTGAGCAGTTGAAAAAAGACACCTAAAAGACTTTTAAGACTAATGTTTTAAAATGGTATCCATTCCTGCCCCCAGTCACCTGTCAAAAAACCCAAACAGCAATCAAAACACATCTTATCTGCAATCAGATGTTAGACGGCCTTAAAAAAAGGAAAAAAAAAAAAAAAAATTCTCACCATCAAAAGAAGCCCTCTTTTTTTGGGGGTGTGTTTCGTTTAATGCGATTTTGTTTGTACAATTTGTCTGTATAGTCTCAATGTTGTTTGCATACAAAAATTAAAAAAAAGATCGGATTTAAAACATAAAATAAAAAAAAACCCCTCTATGAACGCATTTACGATGTTTGTAACATGGAATACTTAACAGCTAGACTGAATAACGCCATTGATAAATGTAATAAAATCTGGCGTCCCCGGTATATCTTGGACATTATCCTGTCTGTGGACATACAACTTTTGCTCTGAATGCTTAACCACTTACTTACTGGGCACTTAAACCCCCTTCATACCCAGACCAAATTTTCAGCTTTCATCGCTGACGCAGTTTGAATGACAATTGCGTGGTCATACAACGCTGTACCCAAATGATATTTTTATCATTTTTTTGCCACAAATAGAGCTTTCTTTTGGTGGTATTTGATCACCTCTGCAGTTTTAATTTTTTGCGCTATAAACAAAAAAAAAAGACAGAAATTTTTTTAAAAAAAATAAATATTTTTTTTACTTTTTGCTATAATAATATCCCACTTTTTTTTTTTCTCAGTTTAGGCCAATACATATTCTTCTACATATTTTTGGTCAAAAAAAATTGCAATAAGCGTATAGTGATTGGTTTGCGCAAAAGTTATAGTGCCTACAAAATAGGGGATAGTTTTATGAAGTTTTTATATATATATATATATATATATATATATTTTTTTAATAGTAATGGCGGTTATCAGTGATTTTTGTCAGGCCTGCGATATTGCGGCAGACATATCGGACACTTTTGACACTATTTTGGGACCATTCACATTTATACAACGATCCCTGCTATAAAAATGCATTGATTACTGTATAAATGTGACTGGCAGGGACGGGGTTAACACTAGGGGGCGATCAAGGGGTTAAATATGTTCCCTATTAGTGATTCTTACTGTGTGGGGGAGGGAACTGACTGGGGGAGGTGACCGATCTGTGTCTCTATGTACAAGGGACACAGCATCGGTCTCCTCTCTCCCTGACAGGACGCGCAGGGGCAGTGAAAGGGGCATGACGTCCACTCAGCACTTGAGAGCCGCGCTGCAGACGTCTTTCGTCTATAGCGCGGGTCTCAAGTGGTTAAGGAGAATCTTCATTGCAATCGTGTTCGTCCGGCAGGGAGGGAGATAGGACTCTCCCTTAACCTGGGCTTTCCAACTCCCTCTGCTTTACCTTCTTCTACTGTCCTTCTACATTTCTCCCTTGCTTTTTTTTATACCTTTCATTTCTCCTTCAACCACAGCCAGGTAGTTTAAATTTTAGTGGTATCCGATTTGTCCGCTGCAATGTCACAGTTCCGCTAAAAATCGCAGATCGCTGCCATTACGAGTAAAAACAATAAAAAAAAAGAAAAAATTAAAGTCTATTACCTATTTTGTAGACCTTATAACTTTAGCGCAAACCAATCAATATTCGCTTATTGGGATTTTTTTTTTTACCAAAAATATGTAGAATCCATATTGGCTTAAACTGATGATTTTTTTTTTTTACATATGCATTATAGCAGAAAGTAAAAAATAATTATTTATTTTTTTTCAAAATTGTCGCTCTTTTTATTGTTTATAGCACAAAAAAATAAAAACCGCAGGAGGTGATCAAATACCACCAAAAGAAAATATTTGTTTGGGTACAACGTCGCACGACCGCGCAATTGTCAGTTAAAGCGACGCAGTTGCGCAAGGCAAAAAATGGCCTGGTCATTAAGGTGGTAAATCCTTTCCGGGGCTGAAGTGGTTATACACATTGCAAAGGATTAACCCCTTAGGTTCCACAGTGAGTATAACAAGCATGCTTTACTGCATATACAGACTGATTTTACTTTTGTGAGTTTAGTAACTTTAAAATCCAGTAAAGAGACAATGTCAAATTTAAATTTGGCTGCACGTGTTTGCGAAGTGTAAAACACATTTTTACAAACATTTCCCCACAAAAAAATAAAAATAAATCACTTAACGATTTTGTATTGGGCCACATTCATAGTCTTGGGCCACAGATTGGACTTCCTTAATGTATAGGTTATAGATTTGCTGAAGTGTCAAAGAGCATAATGAAAGGCAGAGTGACAGAAAGATAAACTCATCAGTCTGTTGCGTCTCCTTTCACTGTTCAATCACAGGGTGGATTAGGGACAAGATCTGTGTGTCCCAACTTCAGTTTTTATTGCCATGTGTGTCCCTCTGAAGATTCACCATCTCCAATGATCCTGCTGGCCATCGTCTCTCATACCTAAAGTGATGAGAAATCCAACATAAAAGAGTTGTCACAGGAACATGAGGATGGGTAGACTTCTCCTGGAGACAACTATCTAATGCTCCGTACACACAATCCGAATATCGTACAACAGATCGCACGACTTTTTTCGCTTAATAGTCGCAAGTAGAAATTGAATAGGTTACTAAAGTCACGAAAATTCTCGTACGACAGAAATAAAAAATAAAAAAATAAAAATGGGAAGTGATGTCATGTGTTGTAATGTATTTGTATTGTATCTTCGGACGACAACTGCACTGACTAAACGAAAATTGTACGATCTGTTATCGTACGAGGCAAATGTTCATGCTTGTCCGATCTAATAATATCGGATGAACTGTCGTGATCGGCTCTCGAATGTAGTGTACACACGATCCGAAAATCGTACGATTCTTCCTCAGACGACCGTTTTCGTCCGATATTCGGATCGCGTGTACAGGCCATAAAGGGTGGTCATCCACACATAGATTTCTAACCGATTCCTCCATCCATGCTACACATAGCTGATGGACAAATTTCTCCTGCTGGCTATTTTATTCTGACAGCCTAAACTCGCGGCTGTCAGAACGGCCAAAAAGTGTCTGCGTTCAACTGAATGAAGTCACTGTTTGGCCAACAATCGCAGGATCGACTTTTGCTGAAACAGGTGCTGCCGACAGGGACAATTGCTTCGGAGAGATGCTCATTTATTTCCTATTGTGTTTTTGGAGGAAGAAAGTGAAAATCTTCCCGATGGGGCAAACAAGAAAAAGAAAACAGAATAAAAACTAACAGGGGTCTTAAAGTGGTTCAAAAAGGCTGAAGGTTTGTTACCTTCATGCATTTAATTCTATAAAAGCCCTTTGTGCAGCAGCCCCCCTAATGCTGACCTGAGCCCCATCACGATCCAGCGATGTGCACGAGAGTCTCAGCTCTCCAGGGACTCTCATTTCTCAATGGCTGAGGCAGCAGCGAGATCCATTGGCTCCCGCTGCTATCAATCACAGCCAATGAGCCATCGAAGAAAGAGAAGGGGCGGGGCCGAGGCTGTGTAAATGGCCATGCAGAGAAGCGGCTCGAGAGAGAGCCTGCTTCAGTGGCCCCACAACAAGCTGCAGGCACTGGTGGCACTCAGTAGGGAGGGGCCAGGAGCACCAGCGGGAGACTGGAGAAGAGGGGAATGTGCGTTGCTCTGCGCAAAATTACTGCACAGAGCAGGTAAGTATAACACGTTTGTTATTAAAAAAAAAAAAAAAAAGACACACACACACTAAAGTGATATTATAGGTTATATTTATTTTATTTTTTTAAACAACAAGCATGGCATACTTCCCTCCACTGTGCAGATAGTTTTCCACAGAGTGGCCCCGAACATCCTCTTCTGGGGTCCCACGGCGGCTGTCTCGGCTCCTCCCTGCATCAGATAACCCCCTCTGTGAAGCGCTCTCCCAAGGGGGTTACCTTGCGGGTGCACTCCCGTGTCTAGCATTTGGCGTCCGTAGCCCCTGAATGCAGGACTCGGCACCCCCTGGCGCCTGCGTCATTGGATTTGATTGACAGCAGCGGGAGCCAATGGCTGCGCTGCTATCAATCTAATGAAGAGCCGAAAACCCGTGGAGAGAGCGACGCGGGATCATGCCCACGGAAAATTCGGGGCTCAGGTAAGTGTAGCGCCCATCCCAATTTATGGGACGCTATATGTGTAAATTTAGGGGTGGTCCGAGCCAATAGTTGGGCTCGGACCTGTTGATTAGAACAAATTGTGCTTCTGCTCTGGGTGCGATGCTGCCTGGTAGTACAGTTCCTGGGGGTGGCGCTGTCACTTCAGGCTCAGGTTGAACCACAGGAGGTATAGCAGCACTATTGGGTGTCCTCTCTCGGCGGCGGTGCAGTGGGTGTGGTTGGTCTGCTGTGCCTGCCGGGAGGGGGTACTTAAGGGGCAGACGCCATGAGGCGTGTGGTTGGACTCCAGGGGACCCCTTGGTCCTGGAGGACATGTGGCGCGTACCCCACCTTTGTGGCCCTCATGGCCAGGGGGTGCGTGCATGTGCTCCAGTCTTGAGCACCTTAAGCCCGAGGCTGCATCGCTGTTTGGTAGGCCCGGCTCGGCTGGCTGGGGCCTACACCTTACGGAGGGATCCCAGGCTGCCCACCATTTCGGAGCCCAACTTTAGGAAAGGAGTCCAGGGGAGGATCGGCGGAGATAGCGACGGTACTGCCATCTCGGGGAGAGGCCTGGAGGCTCGCCTAAAGAGGGATCCGCCATCTTTATTTGTGGAGGTTCAGGACAATAATCATTCCTGTGGCAGAGGAATTCTCCTGATCGCATCCTATTAAAAAGGAAAGGAAAGCTTTAATCCGTGCTCCACTCCGGTTGCTAGGACCGCTCTTAAAAAGTGACTATCCGGGTGAGCTATACCCACTCAGGCTTGAGTGGCGACGAAAGTGTTCTTTGAGTGTTGCGTGCCTGAACCTTCCCCTACTCTGTCGTTTCTACTCTCTCTCTCTCTCCCAAGTTTTACCTCAAGAAAAGAATAAAACCTTGCTGCTTAGGTTTTACACCTGTATGGACATTGGCTTTATTACAAAAGGGACTTTGCCTAGACAACGGAGACCAGGGATCCACTCTGGAGAGGTAACTCGCCACAAGGCCCAAAAATTTAACACCGCTCGCCTCTCCATACATAGAGTTGGATACCGGGCAAGTAGCAGGTGTGCCCTACTGCAAATGGGTGAAGCAGAGGTTTTAGGTTAAAAACAAGTTCTAAAATAATTTTTCCCAAATAAATGCTTCAAGGGGTGCAATGAGATTAGTTATTCTGGTCCAAATTGTTTCAAATAATATTCACTACTTGATACACAGATTCCGAGAAACCCATAGATCACACTTCTACATGAAAAGAGAAAAAAAAAAAAAAAAAATCATCCACCTCCGCAAAAATCATTGCATCTTCGTGGCAAAACAAATACATTTTTTTCCTAAAAAAGGAACCATCCTTTTCTTCAAAAGCAAAACTAGAATACATGGCTTCATAATTAATGAGAAACTCTCTAGCATTTTGAAGGAGAACCACAAAATCTCAGCTGGGAAACTTCTGCATTGTCCTTTCCCACATGCAATGTTCTTTTCTGCGATAAACTAAGCCAAGCAGTTGCTTTGTGAATAAATTAGGGCACCTACAAAAAAGCCCCCGTTTTAAAATGGCATTCATTCCTGCCCCCCCCCCCCCCCCCGGCGTTTGTCAAAATATCGAAACAGCCACTGCATCTAATGCAACCCCCATGTTCAGCAGCCAAATTTTTGACTGGCTCCTTCATTTTATTCAATAGAAGGATGTCAGGCGGGAGGCAGGGTCTGCCAACTTCCCGCAGCATTTTTTACTGACAAAACATGGAGAATTTACTGGCGGAGCACTTTTTTTTTTTTTTACCGACAACCTGAGAAATTACAGAGCTCCTATTGAAAACCAACACAGTGAATATTTGAACAGTATAAACATGATATGGAAACACTGGCAATACCTAGAACAAAGAAATTTGCTTGATTTACAGTCAACACAGCATGAAATTATCAGCCCCTGATATTTACTGGCAGCTATAAAAAAAAAAAAAAAAAAAAAAAAAAGAAGAAGCACTGATTTTTTCAACGGTCAGTAAATTTACTGGCGGTTGGCAACTCTGATGGATGATTTGCACAGTGTATAGGCTTTAGATTTTCTGCAGTGGCAAAGATTGTACAGCCAGGAGGAAAGACGAGAGTCTATGGAGCAATCGAATGTAAACAGACTGCTTGCCCGTTTCCATCCGACTGTCATCCGATTGATGATGTATGGGGAACGGATTCCCATCTGTCTGTTTAGTGGACCGGACTGGATCGGATGCTGGCAGGTGTCAGTGGACACATTTCCGCTGACATCCGCTCCTCCACAGAGAATCGGTTGTCCAATCGGTCCACTGGTATGAAAGTGGGTTTAAACTACAAATTCACCATGTATGGCTGTGAGAACACCATCCTTTATATAAAAAAAAAAAAAAAGGGGCAGTTACAGGAAAGCTATTAACCAATCACAGCCTTCACATCTGTTTGATTTTAGAGACAATATAAAAATGCTACAATACAATAGTGACTCACATTCTCATTCTCCTGGTCTGGATTCTGCTGGCTCTCCGATGCAGGCTCTCTATCACCGTAGAAGCACAGAAGATCTAGAAGTCTATTTGTGGTCTCTATAGATGGTGGTGTTCCTACAAACATGACAGAATATCATTAGATTCTCATTCTATAACAACCAATCATCCTTGTGTGGTGCATTGGGAGAATCCAATTGGTTGTTTTGGACACCAAATTTTTTTGGTCAAAGGGATAAGTTCACCTTTTAGAACAGATTACATGTTCCACCCATGTTTAGGGTGAAACATGTAACATGTTCCAGCTTCTGCCACCCCTCCCCCTGATTCCCCCTTTGACGTGACAGCAGGCAGGGGTTCTTCTCCCTGGACCTGCTGTCAATTTAAAAATAGCACGGCTCCACCCACATGGCCGTGTCATTCATTTAGTTTCCTGTGAATGAATAAACTACAACTACTGTCAGCCACCACGGCTGACGGCTTGTAGTTCTGAATGAACTACGAGGGTGCTGATGAGTGTTCTTGTAGTTCATTCACAAGCCCTCCAGCTTTCAAAAGAAAGCCTGTATAAAGATAAGATGTAGAGGTCGACCGATATATCGGTCGGCCGATATATCGGCCGATTTTTGGCATTTTTTCATTAATCGGCTTTGGTCGATATTCTGAGAACAGAAGCCGATATAAAAAAAAAAAAAAAACTTCAGCGCGGCTTGGAAATGACATCTCTCATAGAAGTCAATACAAGTTGCCTGAAGTTTCCCGTGCAGTGACTCATCTTTGGGCAGCCTGCCAAGTGAGAGAGAAAAGTTACAAATGTTTCTTCTTATCAATGAACTGAACTTGTGAGTAGAAGTTGTCAGTTTAACCATTTAAAGGCTAAATCTTTTCTGACACTTGTAGCTTACAAGTAAAAATCCTGTCTTTTCTGCTAGAAAATCACTTGGAACCCCCAAACATTATATATTTTTTTTTTGCAGAGACCCTAGGGAATAAAATGGCGGTTGTTGCAATATTTTATGTCACACGGTATTTGCGCAGCGGTCTTTCAAACGCAATTCTTTGGGAAAAAAATACACTTTAATGAATGTTAAATAAAACTAAACTTTTTTTTTCGTCAAAGTTTTGATTACCTGTTTTTGTGCCTGCTTCCTGATTCCCTTACCGAAGATGGCGGCGGCAGCACCCGAGAGCCGAGAGAGAGATCGGCTTCGGGTGCCGACATCGCGGGCGCCCAGGACAAGTAAGTGTCCATATATTAAAAGTCAGCAGCTGCAGTATTTGTAGCTGCTGACTTTTAATATATATTTTTTTTTTTGGCGGAACTCAGCTGCTTTCACACTGGAGCGGGCAGGCGTTGGCGGTAAAATGCAGCTAGTTTTAGCTGCGCTTTACCATAATTTTAGTGGCGATATTCGGCTGCTAGCGGGGTGCTTATAACCCAGCTAGCGGCCGATGAAGAGGTTAAATGCGCCCGTGTAGCACCGCTGCAGAAGCGCTTTGCAGGCGCTTCAGCAGCAGTGCCCATTAATTTCAATAGGCAGTAGTGATGGAGGAGCGGTATACACCGCTCCAAAGATGCTGCTTGCAGGACTTTTTTTTAACGTCCTGCCAGCGCACCGCCTCAGTGTGAAAGCACTCAGGCTTTCACACTGAGACTGCAGGGGAGCTGTTTTGCAGCCATTTTTACAGGTGCTATTTTTAGCCCAAAAGTGCCTGAAAAACACCCCAGTGTGAAAGGGGTCCAACTGTTAGTTTTTTTTTTTCCCCTTCATCGGCCTAACATATCGGCCCAAAAAAATCGGCATCATATATCGGCCATCGGCCACAGCGATTTCTAAATATGCAGAATGCTGAAATTGCACCCCTGATCCAATAATCATGGGTGCAATGCTTTCCAGGCTCCTGCAGGAAAAAATAAATGCACATTTTTTTCCCTGCAAAAATATGTGCACTTATTTTTTCTTAAAAGGTGAACTTATCCTTTAAAGTGGTTGTAAACCCACTTAGACAACTTGCACCTACAGGTAAGCCTAGATTAAGGCTTACCTGTAGGTGCAAGAAATATCTCCTTAACCTACATGGTTAAGGAGATATTTACTATAAAGCGATGCGCCAATGACGTCACGTGCATGCGCACTAGCGGGCCGGTTTCTGAATGGGCTCTTGCCGGCCCGAGCGCGCATGCGTGTGACATCATCGCCGCTCCGGCCAATCACAGCGCCGGAGCGGCGATACATTGACATCCGTGACGGGACATCGAGGCAAGATGGCGGCGGCGGTGACCAAGGACCGCTGCGGGGGCTTCGATCTCAGGTAAGTCATTCATAATCAGCTAGTATGCTATGCACCCGCCATTATGCTCCCGCTGTGTATACCTGTAGACCCGCGCCTCAGACTCGGAAGTGTCAGATCACATAATAGGTACATGATCTGGCACGAAGCCCAGTACAGTATCTCATAAAAGTGAGTACAACACTCACATTTTTGTAAATATTTTATTATTGCTACAATGTAAAGTAGTGAGTGTACAGCTTGTATAAAAAAAAAAAAGTGTAAATTTGCTGTCCCCTCAAAATAACTCAACACACAGCCAAGAGTACTTTTAGCGGCAATTTAACGCTGCAACGGCAGAACTTTTCCCCCGCTAGCGGCCGAATAAAGGGTTAATAGCTACCACAAAGCGCCGCTGCCAAAGCGCTTTGGCAGTGGTGCCCATTGATTCCCATGGCAGAGGTGGTTTAGGAGCGGTGTATTCATCGCTCCCGCACCGCCCAAAAGATGCTGCTTGCAGGACTTTTTATAACGTCCTGCAAGCGCACAGCTCCAATGTGAAAGCACTCAGGCTCTCACATTGGGGCTGCAGGGGAGGCGTTTTTCAGGCGCTTTAGAGGGCCTATTTTTAGCCCAAAAGCACCTGAAAAATGCCTCAGTGTGAAAGGGGGTCTAAATGTCTAAACTGCTGGCAACAAAAGTGAGTACACCCCTAAGTGCAAATGTCCAAATTGGGCACAAACTAGCCATTTTCCCTTCCCGGTGTCACGTGAATAGTTAGTGTTACAAGGTCTCAGGTGTGAATGGGGAGCAGGTGTGTTAAATTTGGGGTTATCGCTCTCACTCTCTCATACTGGTCACTGGAAGTTCAACATGGCACCTCATGACAAAGAACTCTGAGGATCTGAAAAAAAGAATTGTTGCTTTACATAAAGATGGCCTAGGTACAAGAAGATTGCCAAGACCCTGAAACTGAGCTGCAGTACGGTGGCCAAGACCATACAGCGGTTTAACAGGACAGGTTCCACTCAGAACAGGCCTCGCCATGGTCAACCAAAGAAGTTGAGTGCACATGCTCAGCGTCATATCCAGAGGTTGCCTTTGGGAAATAGACGTATGAGTGCTGCCAGCATTACTGCAGAGGGTGAAGGGGTAGGGGGTGGGGGGGGGGCAGGCTGTCAGTGCTCAGACCATACACCGCACACTGCATCAAATTGGTCTGCATGGCTGTCGTCCCAGAAGAAAGCCCTTTTCTAAAGATGATGCAAGGGAAAGCCCGCAAACAGTTTGCTGAAGACAAGCAGACTAAAGACATGGAGTACTGGAACCATGTCCTGTGGTCTGATGAGACCAAGATAAACTTATTTGGTTCAGATGGTGACAAGCGTGTGTGGCGGCAACCAGGTGAGGAGTACAAAGACAAGTGTGTCTTGCCTATAGTCAAGCATGGTGGTGGTAGTGTCATGGTTTGGGTTTGCATGAGTGCTGCCGGCACTGGAGAGCTACAGTTCATTGAGGGAACCACGAATGCCAACATGTACTGTGACATACTGAAGCAGAGCATGATCCCCTCTCTTCAGAGGCTGGGCCGCAGGGCAGTACTCCAACATGATAAGGACCCCAGACACACCTCCAAGACGACCACTGCCTTGGTAAAGAAGCTGAGGGTAAAGGGGATGACTGGCCAAGCATGTCTCCCAACCTAAACCCTATTGAGTATCTGTGGGGCATCCTCAAACGGAAAGTGAAGGAGCGCAAGTTCTTTAACATACACCAGCTCTGTGATGTCATCATGGAGGAGTGGAAGAGGACTCCAGTGGCAACATGTGAAGCTCTGGTGAACTTCATGCCCAAGAGGGTTAAGACAGTGCTGGAAAATAATGGTAGCCACACAGAATATTGACACTTTGGGCCCAATTTGGACATTTTCACTTACTCACTGTACTCACCTTTGTTGCCAGCGGTTTAGACATTAATGGCTGTGTTGAGTTATTTTGAGGGGACAGCAAATTTTCACGGTTATACAAGCTGTACACTCACTACTTTACATTGTAGTAAAGTGTCATTTCTTCAGTGTTGTCACATGAAAAGATAAAATAAAATATTTACAAAAATGTGGAGGGGTGTACTCACTTTTGTGAGACACTGTATATCTGCGGGAGGTCGTTCGGTGGTTAAACAGGGTTGAGGACATCACCCTCTCCCTTAAAGTAACGGTCTTAAGGCCCGTACACATGATCGGATATTCTGACAATTGTCCGATGGACGTGTTTTGACGGATAATCCTACCGTCTGTATGCTCCATCGGACAATTGTTGTCGAAATTTCCGACAACAAATGTTGGACGGTCATGCTCTCAAATTGTCTGACAACAACTGTTTCGTCGGATTATCCGATCGTGTGAACACAAGTCTGTCGGACTAAAATCCAAAGTACAAACACGCATGCTCCGAACCAATGCTAACCATCAGACAACATTAGCAGAAGTTGCCCAAAGGGTGGCGCTAAAGAGCAGAAAAACCATGTAGTTTCGTAAATGTTGTCTGAAAATGTTCTGCTGTCTGTATGCAGAACAAGTTCACGGACAATGCCCTTCGGACAAAAATCCACGGATTTGTCCGATGGAAGTCCGATCGTGTGTACGAGGCTTTAGAAGCTCACAACATGATCTAATTTTCCCCCTCTATACTCCCCTGGCAGAATCAGGTGACAGACCCTGTAGGGTTGATTTACTAAAACTGGAGAGAGCAAAATCTGGCGCAGCTCTTCGTAGAAACCAATCAGCATCCAGGTTTTTTTGTCAAAGCTAAATTGAACAAGCTGAAGTTAGAAACTGATTGGCTACTGTAACGACACCCCGAGTATGAAAGGGGTTAAGGCATTTAGGATATTCGATTCCCGAACACCAAGGCAGCTACCAACACTCCAGTCAGGCGAACAAGAAACCTATACAAATAATTCTCCCCCAAATACGAGACGAAGCTCTGTGTTGAAGGTCAAACAGGAATATATATATATATATATATATATATATAATCTTTATTGAGAAATACAGTCTTATATTACAGAAAAAGAGGAGGTTCCTAAAACCTGCTCATACTACTCCAACAATACACCTGTGACCAGGAACCTAATTAACATGAGCTCATTAACTAATCCCTTAGACAGCATAGGTGACTCATAGACAAGACCTTTCAGGTCCTGTCTCCTAGACTACAAGAAACATTATCATACATATCAACACAGAACTCCTTCACACAATTACAGGGTCAATTAGCACAAGCAACAATGAAAGACCCTTAGAAGCTATCCTAGACTCATTTACATGAGAACAGACAACAGGTAGACAGGTGGTTGGAGTTGATGACATTAGCATCGTTAAGCAATAGACGGTCGGCCTGTTACATTAAACTTCCTGGAATGCCCAAATAAGGAGTTATACTTCCTGGGCATAGACCTCACAGTGTACAGGGGATAACATCTTCATATTTCTTGAGAGATATTGTTAATGTATATTACTGTCCCATTTGAAGTAGTCCAAGATATATTTTCTCAGTCACCCTATGCCCCTAATGATTTAGACATAAGTGGTGCATGGGGAGCTGAAGCAAGGGTATCTCATACTTTCCAAGAGATTCTGGGTTCCACAGGCCCTCCTGTTACAGCTACCATGCACAGCTGCACCACATTTTGCACTCTTTAGTTTTGTTTGTTTTTTTGGTTAACTTTTTTGTCCAAGTATAGGCCCACGTTCACACCGAGGGACGATTTCAAACCGGTATTTCAGTCTGACTTTGGGGGCGATTTGACAGACATCTGTGTGGGTTAATGCACAGATGTCTATTAAAATCGCCCCCGGCAATTGGATCCGATTTGGCATGCGATTTGACATGTCAAGTCGCATGCCAAATCGGCCCAATGTGAAGGTGGGCTAAATCTAGGTTTGTCCCAAGCATGTTTGAAGCCATTAACTGGTGACTGTCTGACTACCTCTGCTGGAAGATTATTCCAAGCATCATCTACCCTTTCAGTAAAATATACTGTATTTTCTAAGATCAGTTTTGAACTTCCCCGTTTTGTGTCCTGTGTTCTTGATTTTGGTTTCATATTGAAAAGACTGAAAATAGTTCGCACATAGCTGGTTCATTAGCATATGGAGTCTAAAAAAAAACGAAATCAGCCTAGACATCAGCATGTTCATGGGCAAACAAGAATACACGTTTAACTGAATCACATACCGGCTTGAAGAAGCTGGTCATACAAGTCCACGGACTCTTTGACTTTTCTGAGTTTAATGCGCTCAGTCAAGGCTTCCTCGCTGATTCCTTCAATCTGTGGCTGGACGTTCTCCGGCATCAGGAACTTGAAACAGAAATTCCATCAGTGAAAATCTGACAGTTGTACAGGTTTAGCACTAAAGACTGTCAAGCCTCAGTGCTCACTCTATTAATGATGGTTATTTTTAGCGATGCTGCTCTCCTTGGGGGGGGGGGGGGGCTCCAAATCACTGGAAACAGAAAAAAGGAGGAGGATGCAAAATGCCTAGTGTATTACCTTAGACACCTTCAAAATTGTATTTAAAAATGCCAAAAGTATAGTCACAGTGCTCCAAGTAAGGGAGCTTGCCTCCCGAAACACATCAACTTTGCAACCGCAGGGATGTGTCATCCTCGATACTGGAGTTGTACATGATGTGCGTTTATCCTTTTACGTTTGTGAGTATGCTTTTGGCAGATCTTATTAAAATTTCTAAAAGGTAATGCACTAGGCCAGTGATGGCGAACCTTGGCACTCCAGGTGTTTTGGAACTACATCTGCAGTGTAGTGGAGCATCATGGGAAATGTAGTTCCAAAACACCTGGGGTGCCAAGGTTCACCGTCACTGCACTAGGCCTTTGTGCCCTCCTTTTTTCTGTTACTACAGGTTTAGCACTGCCTACCATGTTTGGGGTCCAGGCTCAATACCCACAAGGACGATTATCTTTATGAAGTTGGTATTTGTGTCTGTGTGCTTTTTTCTTAATGTTCAATGTTTCTTCCACAAAAGAAAAAATAAAAGAAAAATCAATCTTTCTGCAAAGATACTTGGCTTTTATCTAAAACTTTTTTTTTTTTTTTAATTAGAGTGTAAGGCCCACTGAGCAATAGGCAAAAACTTTTTATATAATTTCTGTAAAGTCACACTATGTAAAGAACAAGCGTATATTATGATAAATCACACACACAATTTAAAGATTTTAAATCATTTAAAAACTCAAGCCCTAAATATATATTTTAGCCATACACTAATAGTATTTTGTCATTCGTTTGTATTTCTAATGGTTAGTGGTGTCAAATCAACATTCGTTTTCGACCATAATGACAAGAACGTTCGAAGGAGCAGGATGGTTATAATTTTCTCGAATGCAGTGTATGTGGTGGTTGTTTTAAAAATGTATTACGTTTTGAAGTACTTTTGATTGACATTCATCAAGTCTCTGATGGCATCATCAAATGTACTGCCGAGATTCTTGGTACAAAATTTTGTTCAAAAATCTGCCAGTGTATGGCTAGCTTAAAGAATTGCTAAAAGCCTCATCAGTTATTTTTTGCACACAACAGGGAGCGATAGAAAATTTCTCTAAAAAGGTGACGGAGAGCCCCTCTTAGGCTCTGTTCACATATATGCGAATTGGATGCGTTTTGAACCCTATCCAATTTGCATTACATGTGAATTAAACCGGCTTTCTATGGAGTCGGTTCACATATGTGCGGTGCAGCAGCAGTGCGAATTGAGAAACATTCCTGTAATTTTTTTGAGCACTGCGGTTCGGTTCAGATGCAAATTTCAGGCTATTGCCTTCTATAGGAAAGCATCTGGATCGCACAACGAATCACATCAGGTCTGGTTTGGATTTTAAAAGGAAACCCCAAGCCAAATTTTTAATTAAAATGGCATGGGGTCCACCCAAAAATCCATACCAGAACTTTATCCGAGCATGCAGCCAGGCAGGCCAAAAAGGGGGAGGGGGTATATTCATTGTACCTCTACTCATTCACCAAAACAAGTGTAAAAAAAAAAAAAGAAGAAGGTCTTATTTCAATAAAGAAATTGGCAATGTCCCCCCGATGTAGATCCATAGTCAATCACGATGCCCGCCGCTCCAGAAAAAAAAAAAAAAAAAAAAAAAGTTTTTTTGCAGATTCATGCTTACCTAGGTGGATGCAGCATCGGTCTGATGCTGCATCTGTCCCCAGCACCTACTGAAAGCCGAGCAATCTAACAGGTTCTCAGAGCTCCCCAGGCAGAGAGCAAGTGACTGTCGGTCACCGGCTCTCTGCTCTACCCCCCACCCACGTGCTCACTGGAGCGCTGGGCTGTGGAGGGGCCGGGTGCGGCTGGTTTAGGCTCTCAGCGGCTCACCAAGAGGCTGAGCCGGGTGCTGGTCCAGGCATGTGGCCGGCTCCCGACTCCATTGTTGTGATCTTTCCCGAGCCTGAACCAGTTCTGTGATGTCATCAGACAGTGGACTTCAGCCCACGGTCTACTGAAAACGTGTCACAGGAGTGCAGAACGAACTGCACTCCTATGATCCACAGGAGAAGTACAGCCAAATGAGCTTTGGCTATACTTCTCCTTTAAGTGCTCAAAGGGCTGTCAGTAAACATGTAGATAGGAAAAGAAAAAACACAGTTAGCAGAAGAATGATATCATCAATTTGCTGCTCCTCCTTTATTGTCCAGTCAGGGAGCTGGGAATGCATTCATGTCTTGCTATATAGATTTGCACCTGGCTAGGTTATCTAGCAGTAGTCTGAATTATGGTTGAACTGGATGGACTGGTGTCTTTTTTCAACCTGACTAACTATGTAACAACACTGGTTGCATAAATTATTTGACTTGTAAAAGACAACATATATGTACTTCAACTGTGTATTTAACTATTTGTCTGCAGTTGAGCTAATATGTAACATACTGTTTACGTACTGGAATTTGAGGCTCGGCTATGTTTCTCTCAAATAGATTGGGATACATGTTCACTATATATTTTGCAGCATTTCTTCCGGACTCTTTCGACATGGAATATATATTCTGGATGAAAAGACAAAAACACAATCTCATGTTACAATGCCACTGTATCAGTGTTTGGCACAACCTCTAAAAGAGGTTTTATAAAAAAAAAAAAAAAAAAAAAAAAAAAAAAAACACAAACAAACAAACACACACACAAAATTTTGGACATTCCCCACTAATCCTACACAAATTCAACAAAACTCATACAATATAATAAATAAAATCACCATTAATAGTTAAACCTGTGGTTATAATAGAAAAACATAGAATTTTTATAACAGCTTACCTGTAAAATCCTTTTCTTGGGAGTACATCACGGAACACAGAGCCTAGTAATTACTAAGTGGGATATATTCCACCTTCAGGTGCTGGACACTGGTGTAATCAATTAGACAGGAAGTTTCCTCCCTATATAACCCCTCCCATACTGGGAGCACCTCAGTTTTTGTAGCAAAGCAATAAGTTTCCCAATATCCCCAAACAAGAGGGGCAGGAGCTCTGTGTCCCGTGATGTACTCCAAGAAAAGGATTTTTACAGGTAAGCGGTTATAAAAATCCTATTTTCTTTATCGTACATCACGAGACACAGAGCCTAGTAATTACTAAGTGGGATGTCCCAAAGCAATGCCTACTGAGGGGAGGGAGACACAAATAATGCAGACCGCCATCAGACGTGAGAACCTATACTGCTGCCTGCAGCATACTGTGCCAAAAGGCGGCAACCTCTTGCTGTCTTATATTCACCTGATAGAAATTAGTGAACGTATGCACCGACGACCAAGTTGCTGCCTTGCAAATCTGAGTTATAAAGGCTTGGTAATGCACCGTGCATGAAGCGCTTACTATCCTGGTAGGGTGCACTCTAAGGGAAAACCCTCTCTTTAAACAACAAGCCTGAATCATAAACTGATGACTCCACATAAAAACAGTTGATTTAGACGCTGCCTGCCCTTTCCCGGGGCCTCCTGATAGCGCAACATCAGTTTTCCGTACCTGAGCAGCTGCTTCAGACAGGCCTTGACTGCTCTCACTCTAACGAGAGAGTGTAACCATTTTAATAGCCGATTTAAACGCTGCCTGCCCATTTCTAGGGTGTTCTGGCAGCACAAAACGTCAGTTTCCTATATCTGAAACCTTCAGATATATTTTTAACTGCTCTCATCTATATTGAGAGAAAAGTAATAACTTTTCCTTCCGCAGAACAAGGTTCTGGAAAAAAGGAAGGCAAGAAACATCTTGATTCAAATGAAAAACTAGATCCTTCTAGGAAATAAGGCCGGGTGAAGATTTAACATCTCCCTAGCCTTAAGAATAATTAAGTATGGCTCTATACAAAGAAAGCTGCCAATACTGAAACTCTCGAGGAGGCTACCGCAACCAAGAACACCAATTCCCTTGTTAGAAGGATGAAGGGAAATATGGTGCATCGGCTCAAGGTGCTGACCTTGTAAGCCAACAAAACTAGACGCAATCCCCCGAGCACAAGGGCGACCTAACTGGCGGACTTATACGCGTTACCCCTTGCATAAAGGCCTAGATCAAAGAGTGCGAAGCAAGCGGCCTTTGAAAATACTGACAAGACCGTGAACGGATCCTTGATGGAACTTAAGGCTAGCTCCATCTCCTTTCCTAATGTAGGAAGGCAAGCATTTTGCCTATGACATACTTCCAAGGATGTCACCCCTTGGTTTCACACCAGGAACATGGGCCTTCCAGATCCTATGATACATGGTCCTGGAGGCCAGCTCTTCTGTATGAATCAAGGTAATATGCCGCTGATCCTGAAAGCCCCGATCCTTAAGAATGCGGGCTAAAACAGCCAGACCATTAATTCCCATGTTTGCAAGACAGGATGGAATACCCCCTTGCGAAGTAGGCCTGGACAAGATGTAAGGGACCCTGGGTCCTCTACTACCACCCTTACGATTCCTGCACAGTACTGACGCCTGGGTCATGCCAGAGCTATTAGGCCGGCTTCCGTTCCCCTCTGATGTTGCATAGAAGCCACGGTAGTCGTGGCACTGGGGGGAGAGAATGCATAAATCAGTGACAACTGGTGCCACGGGGTCACTAACGCATCTATCCCTCATGCGAGTGGATCCTTTGTCCTTGACACAAAGCTGTCCAACTTCTTGTTGAACCTGGACGCTAATAAATTTTATGTCCGTGGTACCCTTTCTCTGGCATTTGGTCAGAAAAAAGTCGGGGTGTAGAGGTCATTCTCCCGGGAACAATTGTTGACGGCTCCAGAGAACCGCCTGCCAATTCTCCATTTCATGAAATGAAGATTGTCGCTAGGCAAGGCACAAGCTCCTCTGCCCAAGCCAGAACATGGCTCACTTCCCTCTGGCTGCGTGACTTCTAGTGCCTCCTTGCTAAACGAAGTAAATCACTGGTGTGGCATTGTCGGATTGTACTCTGACAGAACAATCCTGCAACCTAAACGCCCAGCCCCTTAAGCCAAACGTGCCATCCGTAGCTCTAGAATGCTGGCGGATAAGGCTCACTTAGAGCTTGACCACTTCCCCTGGGCAGTGGTCTCTTCCAGGCCTGGCCTCCATCCCTAGAGGCCAGCCTTCGTAGCCGCCACCTCCCAGGTAACGGGCATGCAGGATCTTCCTTTCTGCCAATCTTTTGGTTAAGAACCACCAATTGAGACTCCAGCATATCCCTGGGACCAGACTCTTTGGATAATGCTAGATCAGGATCTACTTGTTCCAGGCCGACAGAATAATGTTTATAGCAGCCTTGAATGAAACTGAGCATAGGGAACTGCTTTGAATGAAGCCACCAACTTCCCTAGCACCTTAAGCAAAAGGCAAATGTAAGGAACTCTTCCTTGCCTTGACCACATAGACCAGCTTTCTTATAGCGCGGACTTTGTCTGAGGCAAAAAACTCACCTTTTTGGGCTGTGTCCCAAACATTCCACGTTTCTTACCGAATGAAAGAATGTACCTTTAGACTGGGATCCTAACCCAGGAGTTCCAGATACTTGACCATGCTGGACACACTTGGGTTCAGCCATGCTACTGACTGATCTATCAGCAGCAGATTGCCTCGGTATGCCATTACTGCTATACCCTGGGCCTTTAGACCTGCTAGAGGCGGGCCCTAGCACCCTGTAAACTTGGGCATGGTGGCTAACCCAAAGGGCAAGACCACCAACTGGAGAAGGTGCAGTTCCCCTGCGAAACGCAGACAACCTCTGCAGTCCCATGTAAATAAACACATAGTGTTAAATGAATAGGAACCGGCGCCAATGTGTAACGAATGTAAATATATAACAAGTGCAGCTCCAAAATTAGTGATACTAATACAAAATGGATAGAAGTGGAAGGGCGCAACACGTTAAAAGAAATACCATAAGGTTCAAATTTATATATATATATATATATATATATATATATATATATATATATATATATATATATATATATATATTTTCAAAGGTCCATAATGATTGCAGATAAATAAACACAGTCTGTATTAAAATAAAGTGAAAAACAGTGATTGATTCGGGTCTTCTAACATCCAACACCGTGCTTCCTACAAAGTGCTTCACCCGAAGTGCCAAATAAATGTGCTCACCAGATTTCCAAGGCCATAAAATGACCACCAGGCATGCAAGAGAAAATTGGCTCCGGATCTTTTCCTCTAGCAAGCCTTTCACAGGCTATGATCAATCCTTGACCGAACACCACATCAATCCATAAAATCTGAAATACTGCTCTTCACAAGCTTGGATGCAAGCCGTCTAAAGCCCCTTTAGTGTTGCTGCAATCTGCAAAGTTTAAGGCTCCAGCATATTGAGCCACAAGGAAGCAGAGATAGTGTAATAACGTCTTTTCTTTCTCATACATCACGGGACACAGAGCGGCATAGTCATTACTATGTGGGTTATATAGATACCTTCAGGTGCTGGCACTGGCAACTTCCAAAACCGGAAGTACCCTCCCCTATATAAGCCCCTCCCATCCGGGAGTACCTCAGTTTTTTGCCAGTGTCTAAGGTGTTGGCCAAGAAGTAACATGTGTTTTTCACTGAGCTTGCGTACATGTTCTTTTGGGCCTCAGTAAGTTATTCCGGATCCGACCAAAAAAGCTTCATAGCTAAACGGTCGGTACCCGGGCCTTGCAAAGAGAAGAGCAAGGTTTTGCCTGTAATGCCTCTCTTAGGAGGGCTGGACCCTGGGATCCAGAGCTCTGGTCATACCCACGACCAAGATGTTTTCTGTGCAGGGTGCTATACAGGTCCAGGGGAGTGGAATCCTTGGGAACCCGGTCCCTGAAGGTTTAATTACAATGCCTGCCGTGATAGGTGAAGTTTGGGCTTCTGTGGACCAAACAGAGTCCTGCGGCGAGGAAAAGGTAAGTGGGGGCCCTCAGGAACTTGGTTCTATTGGGGGACCCCCAAGCCTATTTTGTCTTTCTGCCTGTTACCTAAGGTATTCCCGCTAATATTCTGTGCATGCCTGTTACTACTGAGAAAATGTAAAAAAAAATAATAGTAGGCAAGAAAAAAAAAAAAAAAAAAAAAAATGTAAGACCGCGGTACCTGTGTTAAACACTAGAGGCCGCTATGGTTCTTTTTCTTGTAATGTGGATTTTTTTTTTCTTCCAAAATCAAATCCAGGCAGTTGGTAAGTTCTCTGCTGGGAAGCTGTCTCCTCTGCCCTGTTGCTGCGCTCATCCATCCCCGGGCCCTGCGGCAGGGACCCTGGCTCCCATCTAGCTCCTTATTTTTTTCAAAAAAGAGCGCCGAAGGCGCACGTGCACGTGCACGCGCCTCTATATATAGAGGCGATCTGGAAAAAGGGGCGGAGCGGGTGGATGACGCTCGGTGTGCGCCGCGGCGCTACTGCGCATGTGCGGGCGTCCAGCGTGTTTTAAAGCACAATCAAGCTGGCTATTGAAGTGCACAGACAGAGCTAGCAACAGTAAAAAGGCACACAGAGGCGGTTGATGCAGGCATCCCCTAGAAAGGCACTTTAGTAGACACCAACTGTTATATAGCAGCAATTGTGCTAGACTATTCTCAGTAAAAGTGGTGTATTACGGCTGGAATACCTCAGCTTTGGGCTTAGGAATATGCCGTCCAGAAGCTCCGGAACTGAATCTTCCAGGAAGCGAAGGGGGTCTCATCGGGCTCTGAGGATCTTGAGCATGCTTCTGCTGCACCAGTCTCCCCTGAAAATTCAGAGGTAAGTGACCGTAGAGACCCCGCAGGGGTACTTGGTACTGTGGCTGTCCTCAGTTCACCTGCTCCTGTGTATGTAACAGAGGAGGTTTTTTCCTCAGCTCTGGGAGGATTAGAGAGAGATTGTCAACATTGATCGCTGCCTCCCTGTCACAGGGAAAGCACGCCCGATCTCCGTCTCCTCCTTCAGAGTGCCTGTTAGCAGAGCAACAGTCCCATACAGGGATCGACCTGCCTGAAGGGGATCAGGATGAGGTTGATTCTGTTATAGAGGAATCAACAGTGGAGGAACCTTTCTCAGCATCTCAAGCTGAAAGATTATGGGTTCAGTCTCTGACTAACATGGTCCAATCAGCATTTAAAATGCACCTTGCGGAACCATCAACCACTACTGTATCCTCGTTGGGGTCGCTAGAAGCCCCCAGACTGTCTGTTCTTTTCCACTTCACCCTTTTCTGAAAGGGCTCATTTACCAGGATTGGGAACGTCCTGAGAAAATATTTACTCCCCCCAAGAGATTTCCGGTGGTCTATCCCATGGAGGATAAGTTCATCAAAAAATGGAAGGTCCCTACAGTGGACGCAGCCATCTCTTGTGTGTATAAATCACTGACATGTCCAGTGGATAATGTCCAAATGTTCAAGAACCCAATAGATAAAAAATTGGAGTCCTTATGAAAATCTGCTTTTTTCTACAGCAAGCTTGGTGACACAACCAGCAGTGGGGTCTGCCAAGCAGTGAAGGATCAGTTGAAACAGGTCTTAAGGGACTTGACAGATCAGCAGGCCCTTGCCCTAGCTGATCTACCTAGAGCCTTATGCTTTGCGGTTGATGCCATAAAGGATTCAATCCATCAGGCCTCCCGCCTTACGCTGTCTGTAGTACATATGCGTAGGCTTCTATGGCTCAAAAACTGGTCTGCTGAAGCTCCCTGTAAAAAATGGCTGGTTAGCGTCCCATTTCATGGGAAACGCTTATTCAGGGAAGACCTGGACAAATATATCCAGAAAATTTCCAGCGGTAAAAATACACTCTTGCCGGTTAAAAACAGAGTTAGAGGTCCCTTTTTTAAGAGGCCTGCTTCTCCAGTCCCTGGGGCATCGGCTGTGAAACAGTTCCGACGGCCTCCTCGGTCAATTCCCGGGGGTAAAAATCAGGGACAATCGCAGGGTAATGAGAAACCCTGGGTCAGGAGAGGTACAAAACCTCCCCCAAAGTTAAATTCATTGAAGGGTTGCCCCCACTCAGTCGGGTGGGGGGAAGACTCCAGTTGTTCGCAGAGACCTGGCGGGACACGATCAGAACAGATAGGTGCTCTCCGCAGTATGTTTGGGATACAGATTGGAGTTAAAAGACTCTCCTCCTTCCCATTTTTTGAGGTCAAACGTGCCAAGGGATCCCCGGAAGAGAGAGTCCCTCCTGTTGGCACTAGAACAACTATTGCTCCAAGGAGTAATTATGGAGGTTCCCCTGGAAGAATGGGGGTTCGGGTTTTACTCAAACCTCTTTACAGTCCCGAAGCAAACGGGGACGTGAGGCCCATATTAATTCTAAAAGGGCTAAACAAATTCCTGTATATCAGGACTTTCCGGATGGAGTCGATCCGATCGGTGGCCACTGCCCTACAAGGGGAGGAATGGTTAGCCGCGATCGACATCAAAGATGCTTATTTGCACATTCCCATCTTTCCAGTCCACCAAAAATTTCTACGCTTTGCAGTAGAAGGGCGCCATTTTCAGTTCAGAGCTTTACCGTCGGTCTGGCCACAGCACCACGAGTGTTTACAAAAAATTCTGGCCCTTTATTGGCCAATCTAAGAACACAAGGTGTAATGATAATGGCATATCTAGATGACTTGTTGCTGATAGACCACTCAGTGAAAAAACTAGAAGTGGTCGTTCACAAAACAATCAAGTATCTGGAATCTCACGGTTGGATTATCAACCGAGACAAGTCACCCCTAAAACCAGTCAAAAGTCTGGAATACTTGGGGCTAAGGCTGGATTCAGGCCAGAGAAAAATATTCTTGCCTCGAGAAAAGGTGTTGTCTTTGAGAGATTTGATCCACCTAGTGGGTACAAAAAGACAGCCGTCCATACGCCTGGGCATGAGGCTGCTGGGAAAAATGGTGGCATCATTCGAAGCAGTACCCTACGGTCAATTCCATTCAAGGAATTTGCAAAGGGCCATACTGTCAGCCTGGAACAAAAAAGTTCAGGCCCTAGACTTACCAATGTCCTTGTCCCCTTCCGTTCGCAAGAGCCTCCGTTGGTGGTGGGTTCCCCAGAATCTGGAAAAAGGAAAATCCTTCAGTCCGATTTCTTGGAAGGTGGTCACTACAGATGCCAGCCTTATAGGCTGGGGAGCAGTACTGGAGCAATGGTCTCTCCAGGGCAGATGGTCGGATGCAGAAAAAGCCCTGCCCATCAATCTCTTAGAGATACGAGCAGCCCGGTATGCCCTAGTAGCATGGACATCCAAACTCCAAGGGTCCCCTGTCAGAATTCAAACAGACAATGCCACAGCAGTGGCATATATCAATCATCAGGGTGGCACCAGGAGTCGTGCAGCCCAGAGGGAAGTAAATTACATCCTGAAATGGGCAGAAAGATATGTCCCAGCCATATCCGCGGTATTCATTCCAGGAGTGGAGAATTGGAAGGCGGACTTTCTAAATCGCCAACAATTATGCCCAAGGGAATGGTCCCTTCACCCCGAGGTTTTCCGGACAATATGTCAGCGGTGGGGAACATCGGATGTAGATCTGCTAGCATCCAGATTCAACGCAAAGGGGACAGGTTTGTCTCTCGGACAAGGGATCCCCTAGCTTGCGGCTCAGATGCCCTAGCATTCCCTTGGGATCAGTTCAAGCTGATATATGCATTCCCACCGCCACAATTGTTACCTCGATTACTCCGCAGAATCAGGGTAGAAAAGAAACCAGTGATTCTGGTGGGTCCAGCGTGGCCCCGAAGAGCATGGTACGCAGAGATTGTAAAAATGTCAGTGGGGAGTCCTTGGACTCTCCCACGTCGTCCGGACCTGCTTTCGCAAGGACCGATATACCACCCTTCCTTACCAGCCCTAGGTTTGACGGCCTGGCTATTGAAGCCCACATTCTAAAAAAGAGAGGGCTCTCTAATCCTGTGGTATCTACCATGATCAATGCCAGGAAGCCGGTATCCAGGCAGATCTACTATAGAATCTGGAAGGCGTACATCGCGTGGTGTGAGGCCAAGAAATGGCATCCACGTAAGTACGTAATAGGTAGGATTCTGGACTTCCTACAGTGGGCTGTAGATAGGAAGCTTGCCTTGAGTACTATCAAGGGTCAGATTTCGGCCTTGTCAATATTTTTTCAAAGGCCCTTGGCTTCGCATTCACTAGTCAAAGCCTTTATACAAGGAGTGATGCGTATTAGTCCTCCGCTTAATATTCCCATATGTCCATGGGATCTAAACCTGGTTCTGTCGGTTCTACAGAAACAACCATTTGAACCATTACAGCATATTTCCTTGGTTCTTCTCACCAGGAAATTGATCTTTCTAGTAGCCATTTGTCCGGCTAAAAGAGTGTCGGAATTAGCAGCTATGTCCTGTAAAGAGCAATATCTGGTTATCCATAAGGACAGAGTAGTGTTACGTCCTCATCCAGCCTTTCTTCCTAAGGTGGTATCGAGGTTTCATTTGAACCAAGATGTGGTTCTTCCTTCTTTTTTTCCCCAAACCTAGTTCAGTAGAGGAAAAGTTATTGCATTCTTTGGATGTAGTAAGAGCAGTTAAAGCTTATCTAAAAGCCACTGCTCAGATTCGCAGAATGGATACTTTGTTTATTCTGCCGGAAGGCCCCAGAAAGGGTCAGGCAGCGTCAAAATCTACTTTAGCCAAGTGGATTCGACAGGTCATAATGCAAGCCTATGGCTTGAGAAGGAGACCGCCTCCGTTCAAAGTTAGGGCGCACTCCACGAGAGCAGTTGGAACTTCATGGGCAGTGCATCACCAGGCCTCCCTGGCTCAGGTCTGTAAGGCCGCAACATGGTCTTCAGTACACACGTCTACTAGGTTCTACCAGGTGGACGTTAGAAGTCAGGAGGATGTCGCCTTTGGGCGCAGTGTGTTGCAGGCCGCAAAAGATCCTCATGTCTGATAGCGCTCAGCTTATGTATGGTGTATCCCCCCCCTCATTGGGCATTGCTTTAGGACATCCCACATAGTAATGACTATGTCGCTCTGTGTCCCGTGATGTACGAGAAAGAAAATAGGATTTTTATAACAGCTTACCTGTAAAATCCTTTTCTTGGAGTACATCACGGGACACACCTCTTTTGGGGACACTTATTGCTTTGCTACAAAACTGAGGTACTCCCGGATGGGAGGGGCTTATATAGGGGAGGGTACTTCCGGTTTTGGAAGTTGCCAGTGCCAGCACCTGAAGGTATCTATATAACCCACATAGTAATGACTATGTCGCTCTGTGTCCCGTGATGTACTCCAAGAAAAGGATTTTACAGGTAAGCTGTTATAAAAATCCTATTATTTATTGTAAATCACTTACAGGGTTAAAATCATGTGCCAGGTACAGCAGGGTGAAGGTGCAGCTTGAGGGAAGGCAGGGGCCGCTCCTGTAACTAGCGCGTGATGCAAGGCTAACGGGCATGCGTCTCGGCTGGTTCACTGGGACAGAAAGCTCCTGTATCAAGCGTGCTGCGCACCAGTCTCTCTATGCATTTCACGCGCGTGCGCGATCAGGAAAATATGCAAATTGCTCCCCATATGTGTATGTGGCAAGTGTTAAAGCCATATGCCTCTATGGAAGCGTGCGTTTATGGAAGCATGAATTCATACAAATATGAATTAGGCAAAACATAAAAAAAGTGTGCACTGTATACACGCATACATATAGCACGTGTGCTATGGAACGGGCATCTTGCAAGCAAGCATACGTTTATGAACGTGTTATGCAACATTGCGCAACATGTACCCATGCAGACACATATTCCTATGTGAACACAAGGAATCCTGTATAATTAAGGAAACTTAAATTATCACGCCTTATTATGCAACCATGCAAAATCTAGGCGAACATGCAACTGTAGGCGATCATGCATCCTTATGCGATTCAGCATTTTTTATGCGATCAAACATCTTATGCATTTTAAGCACTACTGTGCGGACAAGTAACCTTGTGTGACCAAGGACTCTTGTGTGATCAAGCACCCTTGTGCGATCCTGCATTTTTTTCCGATTTTAGGCATTTCTGTGAAAACAAGCCTCTCTGTGTGACCAAGTATCCTTGGGTAATCAAGGACTCGAGTGATCAGGCAACCTTGTGTGATCCAGCATCTTTATGCAATCAAGCATTTTTATGCGATTTTAGGCATTTCTGTGCAAACAAGTCTCTCCATGCGACTTAAGCACTTTAATGTGACCAAGCATCCTTATGCGACTATCTAAAAAACATGTAAATCCATACAAATAGAAACATGTATCCGTATGTGATCAACAATAAACATGTTCTGTTACTTGTTTTTACCCCACATGCATTTTGTACATTCCAAACTCATGTATTTTATGCAAACATGTGGACTGGTAAAGAGGAAGTTATCCTCTGCAGACGTGTGTTTCCACAATCATGCGATATAGCCGTTGTGCGTTAGCAATGTGCACCAGCAACTGTGCAGCCCAGCAGTTGCGAGTTTGGCTAGCCTGAAGCCAGCACCAGGATGAGGATCCTGTGCAGGTTTTTCTAGCAACCTAGACTCCTCGGCTAGAGTTTTTAGGAGGAGAAAAAAAAACAGCTTATGCGGGTGCCCAAGGAGGAGACAGAGGCTTTCGCTGTCCAGGCTGAGGGTAAGTTATACACAGTATGAATCTCTGAAAAAGACTGCAGATGCAACTCCAGAACTTGTGAGGCTTCCGATACCTCTGCCTCATTAGACTGCACCTGTTCCCTGTCCTCTAACGGTGAACTTTCATCCTCAGGACTTTAATCCTCTTGCTTGAGGATTTAGAGCAGGGAAAGGGGCACACCCCGGTTTCTGCTTCTTGCGAGGATGCTGTGATTATAGCAGTTAACCTCTTCTAGGCCAACAAATGCAATGCAAAAAACGTCCAAACTGACATATGCAGTGGCTGCAATGTTGGGGGAGGCTGCAATGCCTGACAAGTCTCTACAGGGGAGGATGGTATCATGCAAGCATGATTAGGGCCACCAGGTTCAGATGGCGATACCTTGGTGCCCTTTTATATTCCTGCTCCTGAACCTTTACCTACAGGGAGACATAGTCCTAAGCTAAAAGCAGAGGAACTTAACACAGGTGCATCAACAGCTGAACTTAGTCTAGCAAAAAAACAATGCCTGCTAATCTGCACAGCATTATGCTGAGTAGGCGCCTTAGGTATGTCTGTATCCAACACACAGGTGGTGCTTACGTGCCCCAAGCTGCTGTGTCCCTCTGGCTTTACAGAGCTCTGACATCTGGGGCTTTTTTGAAGACATGCAGCTACTCATGGAAGATAATCCTTAAGGTATTTACCTAGGATTGTCTTCACTTACCTTATCACTGCCGAGCACAGACAGACCCAATCTTCACCCATCACGGCGGGTTAAGTCAACAGACCTTCAGGGACCGGGTTCCTAGACAGGGTTTTCACTCCCCTGGACCTGTACCACATCCTGCCAGAAAATCTTTGGCATGTGGTCATAACCAAAGTACTGGAAACCAGGATCCAGCCCTCCGAAGAAAAGCATTACAGGCAAAACCTTGTGCTTCAGATAGGAGGCCCCAGGTAACATTCACATTGGCCTTAATGGCACTTTGGATGGATCTGGTCTTTATGGAGGCTATTTAAATCCAGCATGGATCCCTCCAGTGGAGCTCCTCGGAGCACATCTTCATTCGTGACCAACACCTTAGACACTGGTGAAAAAACTGGAGGCGCTCCCAGTATGGGAGGGGTTATATAGGGAGGAAATTTCCTGTCTAATTGATTACACCAGTGTCCAGCACCTGAAGGTGGAATATAACCCACTTAGTAATTACTAGGCTCTGTGTCCCGTGCTGTACGATAAAGAAACTATCTTAGGGTGGCCCTCCGTGTTCAACAGAAGCCGATCGTCAGAACAGCCACACTGGAAAACTTTCATTGATCAGCCGTTGATCAGTACATTCCGCTAGTGGAGAGTCCCCACTGTCAGAATACAATGTCGCCTGGGGGGATGGGGAGTGTTTTGTTTTTTATTGATCAGCCCGCCAGCTGAATAAAGAAAAAACTAACCGTGTATACCGAGCTTTAGAGTAAACAGTCCCCATATCAGCCCAAATTTCAGCTGAAATTTTGCTAAATAAGATGAAATTTGACCCATGGTTAGCCCTGTGAGCACCACCCAGCTCAACAAAAGTCAAATTACAACTCAACTGAGCCGTATGGAACTTTATCGGCCTTACCTTAATTTCTATTAAATACAATCACTGTTGGGGTATTCAGACAGCCGCCGATGCTGTTGCTGGCCGAACGCAATACCCTGCAGTGGAGATTCCTCCATCCAGGCTGTTCAGCATGGAATTGACTGATTTTTCTCTCATTGAGCCCAGGTTCACATTGATGCGACTTGGAATGCGATCTGACGTGTTAAATCGCATGCCAAATCGGCAGCTATTGCCCGCAATGAAACTGTCCGAATCAGTGCAACGCCGACTTTGCAGCGCCGCACCGATTCCCAAAAGTAGTTTCTGTACTCATTTTGGCGATTTCAATGAACATCTGTGCAGGAAACCGCACAGATGTCTCTGAAATCGTCGGACTGACAGCGGGAATGAAATTGTGAGAGTTCAGCTGAACTCGCACAATTTCAATCCTGCAGCAGTGTGAACCTGGGCTCAACCAGTGGATAGAATGAGAGAAAATCAAGTGGTGAAAACAATAAGAGTAAAGTATGCACAATACTTACACTAAAGCTATTGGCTGTTTTAAAAATTTAGCCGTTTACTATAACTATAATATAGCGTTCATGCTAAAACCTGAAATATGCCATGCTCCCAAGATGACAGTATGCATAAGTGACCATTGCCCTCTGGGGGGGCTAAAGGCATGATCAGGTGACAGTTGGGCCATTCATCATACATTCATTTATTTAGGGGTCTTTAAAGGCTAAGTTCACTTTTTTTTTCTTCTAATTTTCAGCTCCACTTTGTACCACTATAGAATTATTGTACTTCTTTTGAAAAAAATAAAAAACAGCTTTTCAATTATTCTATGCACGCTTATCTCACCCTCTTTATTGCTGATTCAAAACACTGCTCGATTATTACTGCCTTACTTCCTGGACAGACTTTAGGTCATGACACAGGAAGGAGTGGACCAGCTGATTTGATTAGCACACACCCGGCATAATCCACCCTCAGCTGGTCCACTCCTTCCTGTGTCATGACCTAAAGTCTGACCAGGAAGTAAGGCAGAAGTAATCGAGCAGGGTTTTTGAAACAGCCATAAAGACAGTGAGGTAAGCGTGTGTAGAATAAATGGAAAGCCGTTTTATTTTTGCAAAAGAAATGCATTAATGCTATATTTCTTCCACACTTGGAGTTCAGTCATCACCATCTTCTGGGGGTTCAGAAACTCCCTGATCCTATGCCCATCCAGCTCTCAGCACTTGGATAATGATGATCTCATTAATGGAAGTGCTGAATCAATAGCAATTTTGGGCATATTCGGTGCAGAAACAACTGAGTGAAAGTCACTCACTGGAACCTAAGGGGTTGATTTACTAAAACTGGAGGACTCAAAATCTGGTGCAGGTGTGCATTGTAGCCAATCGGCTCTATTACAGCTTGTTCAATTAAGCTTTGACAAAAAAAAAAAAAGCCAATTGGTTTCTATGCAGAGCTGCACCAGATTTTGCACACTCAAGTTTTAGTAAATACCCCCTAAGGCCCCTTTCACACAGACGGACCGTTCAGGTCTGCCTGTCAGTTTTTTTAGGCGGACCTGTACGGACGCTCCATGCACCTCTATGGAGCCACAGATGTCAGCGGTGACATGCCCGCTGACAACTGACCCACTCCGATCCGCCAAAGTGTGACAAAAAGAAAACCCTATTTTCCATCCGTCTGGCGGATCGGATGACAACGGACTCTGCGGTCCGTCGTCATCCGATCTCCCATAGGGGAGAGCGGCGCTCTGACAGGTCGGTCCCTGCACAGTGTGCAGAGACAGACCGGTCATCTGCCTGCTCAGCGGGGATCGACGGATCGATCCCTGCTGAGCAAAGCGGAGCCCGCACACTGACACGTTCGTGTGAAAGGGCCCTTAATTGTCACCTATGGATTGAAAACACCTTTTCATTGCCACAATACAACCGATACAGCCAAGGACATAAGACAGAGGCATAGCAATTCCATATATAATGTGTCCATTGCGTGTTAAAGATTTTTCAATAGCATACGCAATTTACTGAGGAAGACTTGCAACCTCCTAGTTAACCGACTTGCTCTATGGGTTTGGTAGTCTCTCACACAAATTTAGGCATATTAGTTAAATGTTAAGGGTAAAATATTGGCCCACAGTCAAAAGGAACACAAATATGTTAAATATTCTTACATAATCGGCATTCGATCTTGGTAAGAGGTAAGGATCATCTTGAAAAGCATAGCCAGCCGATGTTGGGTCCTATATAGGAAAACAGAAAAACTGGTGTTAAAAAAAAAAAAAAAAAAAAAAAAGGGAAGAAGAAGTGTATACAGACTCACAAAATAAAATAATATCAAACTTACATGGTTCACAGTGTAGGCTAGTGCCTGCAAAAGAGCCGTTTTATCCCTTAAAAAGGTAGAAAAAAAAAAACTTGTAAAAAAATAGATCAATGCCTCTGAAATTACAGACATACAATAAAAACACATTAGCAGTACACAAACAAACAAATAGAATATTGCTGCCAACTAAAGTTTCAGAGCTTGGGTAAATGCAGATTGCAACAGAAATGCCAAAATAAAAAAATAAAAAAACACAAACACAGTACATCTCTGCAATACATGAACTTTTGCCGTGTTTTAACCCTCCAAAGACCGTGCAAGTACTGAAAAATACCTGTTCACCTGAGTGGTGTCAGCCCTGCCTATTATGTTTTGCTAAAGTAAATCAGACCTACCTCTTCTTATTGACAGCACAGGGGCTAATTTGACTTGTAGTGCCAGATAAGAACAGGGAGTAGAGCTGCATGATTCTGGATAAAATGAGAATCACAATTTTTTTGTTTAGAATAAAGATCACGATTCTCGGCGTAACATCATCTTTCATATTATACCAAAAATTGGGCTAACTTTAAGTTTTTATTTTATTTATTCAAGTGTATTTTTCCCCCAAAAAATTGCATTTGAAAGACCGCTGCGCAAATACAGTGCGACACAAAATATTGCAACAACTGCCATTTTAATTTCTAGGGACTGTGTGTGTGTGTGTGTGTGTGTGTGTGTGTGTGTGTTTGGGGGTTTCAAGTAATTTTCTTGCAAAAAAAATACTGATTTTAATAAGCAACAAGTGTAAGAAAAAGGCTTAGTCCTTAAAGAGGAAGTACACTTCCATCTCTAAATTGTACCTATAGGGACTATAGGTATAGGTAGTGTAAATATCTCCTAAACGTGCCAAGTGTACATGCAGCCAGTGACATCACTGGCGCATGCGCTCTGAACGTCCACCCCTGCCGTTCCTTTAGAGCCCTGTGCCGTGAACGGCGGCTCCGGCGCATCTGCACATTTGCAGACCGAAGTTCATCCTTTTTTTGATCTTTAAAAGAACAGAAAGATACAATGTTTCTTTTTCTTTCTCTTTCAGCGCTAAGCAATTTTGTTGATAAACATTGCCGGCTTCTTCCGAGTGACCAAGACCACGCATGCTCGGAAACGAAAGAATGCAATACACTTTCAAAGTATATTTTATATATATATATATATATATATGCGCGATCCTGGACTTCTGGGTAGCGGCTGCGAATGCAGAAAAAAAAAAAAAAAGAGCTTTATTTGGGGGGGTTGATCCGGGGAAAAAGACATACATTTTATTTGGGTACAGTGTAGCATGACCGTGCAATTTTCAGTTAAAGTAATGCAGTGCCGTATCGCAAAAAATGGCCTTGTCATGAAGAGGGGCAAATCTTCCAGAGGTCAAGTGGTTAAAGTTTATATCTGGATCAGGTATAGATCTCTTCTGTAAAGCTGGCCATAGATGGAATAAATTTCGGCTGGTTCAGCAGTGACTGGCCGCATTTCAATCCATAATCTTTCAATCAACTTTTGTACATTCATGCTGCTGGATTTTCCCCACTTCAATCAGCGCCGCAGGCTATAGACTTCTGTGCTAATCAGTGTATTCTGACAGCAGGGGAGCCACCCTGCTGTCAGAATACAATAGCTCAGAGGGATGGCTGCCTAAGTGTACATCAGCTAATCACCAATCTCATCTTAAAGCTGAACTCCAGCCTTTGTTATACTTTACATAGTTCCAGGCTGGCCCAAATGAACTATGTCCTTCACTAACATGTGAGGTTGCTGGATGTGCTGTATAAACTGTATATAGCCGAGGCAGCATACCACACTGTGTTCCGGGTGCGAGCCGAGACTTCCTGTCTCATACACAGAAAAACACCCTGGAGGCTATCTGAATGGCACCCAGCCAATCAGAGAAAACAATGTATTTTAGCAGGGCTAAGTCAGAGGTTGTGACATGAGCCGACCCCTCATGTATTCAATGCTAGAATACATCGCTTTCAATGACTGGCTGAGCGCCTCTCAGATGGACAGGAAGGTCTCGCCTCGCACCCGGAACATAGTGCTGTATGTAGACGCAGCTACATACAGTTTATACAGCACATCCAGCGGCCTCACACGTTAATGAGGGACATAGTTTGTTTGGGTCAGCTTGGAACTATGAAAAAAGTGTAACAAAAGCTGGAGTTCAGCGTTAACCCGTAGACCCCTTTCACACTGGGGTGTTTTTCAGGCGCTTTTGGGCTAAAAATAGCACCTGTAAAGAGCCTGAAAAACAGCTCCCCTGCGGTCTCGGTGTGAAAGCCCGAGTGCTTTCACACTGGGGCGATGCGCTGGCAGGAAGTTAAAAAAAACTCCTGCAAGCAGCATCTTTGGAGCAGTAAAGGAGCGGTGTATACATCGCTCTTGCCCATTAAAATGAATGGGCAGCTCCGCCAAACCACCGGAAAAGCGCCACTGCAGCAGCGCTTAACAGGCAATTTTAACCCTTTTTCAGCTGCTAGCGGGAGTTAAAAGCGCCCGGCTAGCGGCTGAAAACCTCTGCAAAGACTACGGTAAAGTGCTGCTAAAAATAGCGGCGCTTTACCGCCGATGCCCCAGTGTGAAAGCAGCCTTACTTGTAACATTCTAAGCATGCGTTCTCCTTCCATACCAGTCAGCTGCTGTTTCTCCACCTCTCCTGCTATTTCATGGCAGCAAGGACACACACACAGTACGTGTGTACACACACACACACACACACACACACACACACTAAGCAACTCTATCACTGACCAGGTCTTCTTCCTTGGAATGTCTATTTCTTCTGCAGCTGTAAAAAAGAAGCAGATATACATGAGCACAAGACATAAGAATATACTGTAGCTTTTTTATTTTTCCCCCCTCAACCACATTTTTTATTGACAGTGACAATAAGAACAGTAAGCAGTGGCAGCCGGTCCATAAATGGGCGCAAGGGCGCCACCCCCCTAGTTTGCATGTGGGGCCCCAGACTCGTAGCTTTCTATGAGGTTCTCCCCAGCACATGATTAGAGCCTGAGGCTCTAATTGGCTTGAAAAAGGTTGGGATCAGGGCACAAAACCCACCCACTTGTGACACTAGCAAATCAATATTTGCCATTGGTTCCTGGCTTCTCCTCCGGGCCAATCAGGACAGGAGGCGGATGTAAAAAAATACTGGGTTAGGGTGATGTCTGACAGGCACTAACTTTACCATATCTACAACTCCACAAAATTTACTGTAGAGCTCACACCATAATGCAGTTGACCCCCCCATTCCTCAAATTGATCCTGCTGGCAAATCATTTTTGTTACAACGATCTGCACCTCACCTCTCCTGCGTGTAAATGTGAAAAGTGTGGGGTACATTTGTATTCAGCCCCCCTGAGTCAAAACTTTGTAGAACCGCCTTTCACTGAAATTACAGTCTTTTTGGGGGATGTCTCTACCAGCTTTGCACATTTTTGCCCATTCTTCTTTGCAAAATAGCTCAAGCTCAGTCAGATTGGATGGAGTGCGTCTGAACAGCAATTTTCAAGTCTTGCCACAGATTCTCAATTGGATTTAGGTCTGGACTTTGACTGAGCCATTCTAACACATGAATATGCTTTGATCTAAACCATTCCATTGTAGCTCTGGCTGTATGTTTAGGGTTGTTGTCCTTCTGGAAGGTGAACCTCCACCCCAGTCTCAAGTTTTTTGCAGACTCTAACAGGTTTTCTTCTAAGATTGTCCTGTATTTGTCTCCATCCATCTTCCCATCAACTCTGACCAGCTTCCCTGTCCCTGCTGAAGAAAAGCATCCCCACAACATGATGCTGCCACCACCATGTTTCACGGTGGGGATGGTGTGTTCAGGGTGATGTGCAGTGTTAGTTTTCCGCCACACACACAACATTTTGCCTTTAGGCCAAAAAGTTTAATTTTGGTCCCATCTGACCAGAGCACCTTCTTCCACATGTTTGCTGTGTCCCCCACATGGCTTCTTGCAAACTGCAAACAGGACTTCTTATGTCTTTCTTTCAACAATGGCTTTCCTCTTGCCACTCTTCCATAAAGGCCAGATTTGTGGAGTGCACAACTAATAGTTGTCCTGTGGACAGATTCTCCCACCTGAGCTGTGGATCTCTGCAGCTCCTCCAGAGTTACCATGGGCATTTTTGCTGCTTCTCTGATTAATTCTCTCCCTGCTCGGCCTGTCAGTTTAGGTGGATGGCCATGTCTTGGTAGATTTGCAGTTGTGCCATACTCTTTCCATTTTTGGATGATGGCTTGAACAGTGCTCAGTGAGATGTTCAAAGCTTGGGACACATTTTTTTTATAACCTAGCCCTGCTTTAAAAACTTCTCCACAACTTTATCCCTGACCTGTCTGGTGCGTTCCTTGGCCTTCATGATGCGGTTTGTTCATCAAGGTTCTCTAACAAACCTCTGAGGGCTTCACAGAACTGTATTTATACGGAGATTAAATTACACACAGGTGGGACTCTATTTACCAATTAGGTGACTTCAGAAGGCAATTGGTTACACTAGATTTTAGTTAGGGGTATTAAAGTAAAGGGGGGCTGAATACAAATGCACGCCACACTTGTCACATATGTATTGGTAAAATAAACCATTTATCATTTTCCTTCAACTTCACAATTATGTGCCACTTGGTGTTGGTCTAGCCACAAAAATCTCCAAAAAATACATTTATGTTTTTGGTTGCAACACGACAAAATGTGGAAAATTTGTAAGGGGTATGAATACTTTTTCAAGGCACCGTATACAATGCCAACAATTTACATTTGCACTTTACATATTGTACCTTAGTCACTGCCCTCAATAAGCTTACAATCTAAGGTCCCTAGCTCACGTGCATTCATATACATATATACTAGGGCCAATTTAGACCGAAGCCAATAAACCTACCAGCATTCCTTTGAAATGTGGTAGGAAATCAGTGTATCCGGAAGAAACCCATGTCGGCTCAGGGAGAACAACATGCTTTTCCATGCAGGTAGTGTCCTGGTTGAGAATTGAAAAAGGAGGACCCCAGTAGGGCCGAAACAACTAATCGATTATGAAATTAATAGATTACTATTCTCATAATCGGCCAGTAACATAATGGGGTTAGGAAAAAAAAAAAAATTAGCCTTTTATAGTACAAAAAGAGCAAATCGCTACTGTAAATATTACTTTCACTGTCCCACAGTAAAAAAAATTAACCCCTTAGGGTACTTTCACACTGGGGCATCATGGGCGTTGGCGGTAAAGTGCCGCTATTTTTAGTATTGTCGTTTTTGCAGCGATTTTCGGCCGCTAGCGGGGCGCTTTTAACCCCCACTAGTGGCCGAAAAAGGGTTAAAACCGCCCGCAAAGCGCCGCTATGCCGACGGTACAATTGATTTCAATGGGCAGGGGCGCTTTAGGGGCGGTATATACACTGCTCCTACAGCGTTGCAAAGATGTGGCTAGCAGGACTTTTTTTACCGTCCTGCTAGCGCACCGCTCCAGTGTGAAAACCCTCGGGGCTTTCACACTGGAGAGAGAGGAGCGTCTCTTTCAGGGCGCTTTGCAGGCGCTGTTTTTAGCGCAATGGCGCCTGCAAAGCGCCCCAGTATGAAAGCAGCCTTACAGTAGCGATTATTTGCTCCTTTTGTACCAATTTTAGTTTTTTTTAACCTGGTTATGTCACTAAACATGTCAGGCCTGGGTCACACCTCTGTGTTTTTTGCAGAAATACACTACAGTTCATTTACATGGTTTCCTATGGGACACGTTCACATCTATGATTTGGAAAGGGCAAGGACTTTTTTTAATGCAAAACGGTGCTATTTTGTTTTTTTGGTTCAATATACTTCAATGGAGAAGCTGCAGAAAAGCATGTAATAATGCGTTTTTGCGGCAATTCGTGTTTTTTAACCTGCCCAACAACAAATTGGCCAAAAAAAATAATTAAGAATGGAAATCGCTGCAAAATTACCTTTTTTTTTTTTAAAGGTTATTAACCGATTAATCGAAACAATAATCGGCCAACTAATCGATTATGAAAATAATCGTTAGTTGCAGCCCTAGACCCCAGTACTGCAAGGTAGGAGTGCTAACCAATACAGTGCTCAAAAGGGTTACGTGAGGATGTTTATCTGGCCAAAAAGGGCAAATTAGATCTAATAGGCAAATGCCCGACTCATGTATGCCAAACAATCATGATCTACAGTGGATTCGAAAAGCATTCACAGCCCTTCACTTTTTCAAACTTTTGTAATGTTACAGCCTTATTCCAAAATGGATTAAATTCATTATTTTCCTCAAAATTCTACAACCAACACCCCATAATGACAACGTGAAAGAAGTTTGCTTGAAATTTTCGCAAATTTATTAAAAAATAAAAATCACATGTACATAAGTATTCACAGCCTTTGCTCAATACTTTTGGTGAATCACCTTTGGCACCAATTACACCCTCAAGTCTTTTTGAGTATGATGCTACAAGCTTGGCACACCTATTTTTGGGCAGTCTCTCCCATTCTTCTTTGCAGGACCTCCCAAGCTCCATCAGGTTGGATGGGGAGGGTCGGTGCACAGTCATTTTCAGATGTCTCCAGAGATGTTCAATCGGGTTCAAGTCGGGGCCACTCCTTTGTTATCTTGGCTGTGCGTTTAGGGTCGTTGTCCTGTTGGAAGCTGAACCTTCACCCCAGTCTGAGGTCCAGAGCAGGTTTTCATCAAGGATGTCTCTGCATTCATTTTTCCCCTCGATCCTGACTAGTCTCCCAGTTCCTGCCGCTAAAAAACATCCCCACAGCATGAGGCTGCCACCACCATGCTTCACTGTAGGGATGGTATTGGCCAGGTGATTAGCAGTGCCTGGTTTCCTCCAGACAGGACGCTTGCCATTCAGGCCAAAGAGTTACAATTTGTTTCATCAGACCAGAGATTTTTTTTTTCTCATGGTCAGAGTCCTTCAGGTTTCTTTTGGCAAACTCCAGGTGGGCTGTCATGTGCTTTTTACCGAGAAGTGTCTTCCACCTGGCCACTCTACCATACAGGCCTGATTGGTGGAATGCTGCAGAGATGGTTGTTGTTCTCTCTCCACAGAGAAATGCTGGCGCTGTCAGAGTGACCATCGGGTTCTTGGTCACCTCTCCGGCTAAGGCCCTTCTCCCCGAACGCTCAGTTTGGCCAGGCGGTGCGCTCTAGAAAGAGTCCTGGTGGTTCCAAACTTCTTCCATTTACAAATGATGGAGACCACTGTGCTCATTGGGACCTTCAATGTTGGGGAAATATTTCTGTACCCTTCCCCAGATCTGTGCCTCGATACAATCCTGTCTCAGAGGTCTACAGACAATTCCTTGGACTTCATGGCTTGGTTTGTGCTCTGACATGCACTGTTAACTGTGGGACCTTATACAGACAGGTGTGTGCCTTTCCAAATCATGTCCAATCAACTGAATTTATCACAGGTGGACTCAAGTTGTAGAAACATCTCAAGGATGATCAGTGGAAACAGGTTGCACCTGAGCTAAATTTTGAGTGTCATGGCAAAGGCTGTGAATACTGTACACAAGATCGTTTTTTATTTTTAATAAATTTGCAAAGATTTCAAACAAACTTCTTTCACGTTGTCATTATGGGGTATTGTTTGAAGAATGTTTAGGAAAATAATAAATGTAATCCAGTTTGGAATAAGATTGTAACATAACAAAATGTGGAAAAAGTGAAGCTCTGTGAATACTTTCTGGATGCACTTGTTGTTTAGGTGGCAGGAAAACCCTAGTTGTGTCATTACAGCAGTTGCTGGAGTCTACAGTCATTGTCTAGATTTGTTCCCTGCAAGATCTAGAAGTATAGCAAATATCTAGCATTCAGATTTCTCACATCTGAACATATTATACCGCACGCTGAATAGAAGTTGCTAGTATAGTTTCTATCTGGCTGTGAAGCTCCAAATCCTAAAAAAATGATTCTAGCTCTATAAAATGGATATCACCAGTATGCATGACAGGTACACTTTAAAAGAAAACTGTAAAAAAAAAAAAAAAAAAAAAAAAAAAAAAAAAAAAAAAAACTGTATGAGAAAACTGAGAAAATAGACACCTACCAGCAGCTGCTTGGTGGCTACTGCTTCTACATAGGAACCTGGAGAAAGCAACAAATAATTCTATTAAGAAAAGACACACATTTAAAATGTAAAAATATTTGTTATTAAATCAGTACAGTTTTATCTTTTAGATCTGGGCCTTGTTCACATGGCTGCTAAGGCCAGTAGACTTGGGACGGGCGGTTTGCTTATACGTCCATAGCTGGTTAAAAGAAAAAGAAAAGTGCGATCCCCCCGAATGTCAGAGTGAGAGCAATAATTCTAGCACAACAGACCTCCTCTGTAAATCTAAACTGGTAACCTGTAAAGTCTTTTAAAGCATCGCCTATGGATAATATAAAACTTACCGTAGTTTGTTGCCATGCCACAAGTGTACATAGTTTTAAAGCATGACATGTTTGACTCAGTGCAACGTTTTTTTAGATTAAACCAAAAAATTGGGTATTCCATTGTGTTTACGTGCACTATAATTCATTAAAAGTGTATTTTTTTTTGTTTTTTAAAGTTGTGTTTGAAAAACTGCTGCACAAATACCGATTGGAATGCCCACCATTTTATTCTCTAGGGCAGGCATGTCCAAAGTCCGGCCCGCGCCGTACACACACACAGGAGAATTTCCTGTTTACGGGCGGCCTCTGTAATAGGAAGTCCCGCGCTGCCATTGGACGACTGTTCTGTCCATCAAAGGAGGCGGGACTTTCTATTAAAGAGGCCGCTGTGTAAACAGGAGATTCTCCTGTAATTAATTTTTGGCGCTCGTGAGTGCATTCCTGTCAAATGGCGAGGCTACATTCATGGCAATGGCGGGGCTACATTCATGGCAATGGCGGGGCTACATTCATGGCAATGGCGGGGCTACATTCATGGCAATGGCGGGGCTACATTCATGGCAATGGCGGGGCTACGTTCATGGCAATGGCGGGGCTACGTTCATGGCAATGGCGGGGCTACGTTCATGGCAATGGCGGGGCTACGTTCCTGGCAATGGCGGGGCTACGTTCCTGGCAATGGCGGGGCTACGTTCCTGGCAATGGCGGGGCTACGTTCCTGGCAATGGCGGGGCTACGTTCCTGGCAATGGCGGGGCTACGTTCATGGCAATGGCGGGGCTACGTTCCTGGCAATGGCGGGGCTACGTTCATGGCAATGGCGGGGCTACGTTCCTGGCAATGGCGGGTCTGCAGATGGGCACTGACCCTTATTTTGCGTCACAGTTCTTTATTTTTCCTGAAACTTCACTCTTAAAGCGAAGGCGTGTGTTATACGCCAATAAATACGGTATATCCAAATAATATGCCCGAGCTCATCTATTCACCACACACAGCCACAAAGGCAGGAGAATTCTTGTTGGGCAGTGTATTAGTGCTCGGAGGAACACACTTAGATCGAATTTTAATGGTTCAGAGAATGTCAGGCGAAATGGTCGGCCCTCACGCATGTTCACTTCATCAAATCTGGCCCTCTTTGAAAAAAAAATTGAACACCCCTGCTCTAGGGCCTCTGCTTAATCACTTCAATACTGGGCACTTTTACCCCCTCCTGCCCAGGCCAATTATCAGCTTTCAGCGCTGTCACACTTTGAATGACAATTGGGCGGTCATGCAACAATCTAGCCAAACTAAATGTTTCCCTTTCTTTTTTTTTTCACACAAATAGTTTTCTTCTGGTGGTAATCACCACTGGGGATTTTTATATTTACTTTTTCATCTTTTGCTAAATAAATGAAAAAAAGACTTGAAAATTTTGAAAAACACAATGTATTTTGCAAATAATCTTTATTCAAAAATTAGGTCAATATGCATTCGGCTACATTTCTTTGGTGAAACTAACCCAAATCAGTGTATATTATTCAGTCTGTAGAAAAGTTGAAAGATGAAGTCCACAAACTATGGTGTGTAATATATCAATCATGATATACTGACGGACTATCTTATTTCTTGAGGCCTTGAAATGCCAGGACGGTACAGATACCCCCCAAATAACTCCTTTTTGGAAAGTAGACAGTCCAAGGTATTTAATAAATTTTTGTCACATTTATTTGAGAGATGAAGAAATTAACCACTTGCTTACTGGGCACATATATCCCCTTCCTGGCCAGGCGAAATTTCAGCTTTCAGCACTGTCACGCTTTGAATGACAATTGCGCGGTCGTGCGATGTGGCTCCCAAACAAAATTGACACAATATTTTTTACTTTGTGCTATAATAAATATCCCAATTTTTTTTTTTTTTTTTATGTTTTTTCCTCAGTTTAGGCCGATACGTATTCTTCTACATATTTTTTGTAAAAAAAAAAAAATATCGCAATAAGCGTATAGTGATTGGTTTTCTCAAAAGTTATAGCGTCTACAAAATAGGGGATAGAATTATGATTTTTTTTTTATTTTTACTAGTAATGGCGGTTCTAAGAGGAACTACTGACACTTGAACAATAACTACAATGATGAACTTCGAAATCCAAATTATGTCAGCAATTTTCAGATGAAATCCAACTCTTACCATCTTTCTTCGAACTTGTATTCATCCCCATGGTTGACGTATTTCATGCGCCTTATGTTGTATGCACCCATTCGGCCTTATTCAGGGAATCAACATACTAGTAAGTGGATTCAATTACCTTATATCCTTTAGAGGAGGGTAACCAATTAATAAATTATATTACTTGGGTTGCATACAACATAAGGCTGAACCACATATCCAGACCAGTGTATTGTTATATGTACAGTCTACTGTATGTCTTGTTTGTCAATTGATGTCCTTCATCAGTTAATTTACGTTTTGTAATATTATCTTTTATTGGGTACTTACACTGCACTTTAATCCTTTATATGTAACAATGTTTACAGGAATAAATATCTAATATTATATTATTCCAGCTTTCCGATCAATTTTTTATTGCCAAAGTAACCCCTTTTGCCTGTCCTAACAGGCTGACGCCTTCTCCCCTTGCCCTATTTTTCTCTTGTATGTCTAATCGGTTAGGCCCCTTTCACACCGGCACGTTTTTCAGGCGGTTTAGCGCTAATATTAGCGCTGTTATACCGCCTGAAAAAATCGTGCCTGTAGCCTTCAATGTGAAAGCCCGAAGGCTTTCACACTGAAGCGGTGCGCTAGCAGGACCGCTCCAAAAGTCCTGCTAGCCGCATCTTTACAGCGGTAAAGGAGCGGTGTGTTCACCGCTCCTTTACCACGGCTGCCTATTGAAATCAATGGGACACCGCGGTAATACCGCCCGCAAACCGCGGCAATAGCCGGGGTGTGCGGGCGGTATTAACCCTTTTTCGGCTGCTAGCGGGGGTTAAATTCACCCCGCTAGCGGCCGCATACCGCGGTGATAACGACGGTATAGCGGCGCTGAAATTCGCGCCGCTATACCGCCACCGCACCTGCTCGCCCCAGTGTGAAAGGGGCCTTACAGCAACAAATACCTTATCAGGTACATGATCCATAGCAAGTGATCCACACGACAACTTGCTTATTAGTGTAAAACTTGCTAATCCCCCTTCCCCCCATACCCCAAAATATTTGTAGGCCGATACGTATTCTTCTACATATTCTTGGTAAAAAAAAATAAATCCCAATAAGCGTATAGTGATTGCTTTCCTCAAAAGTTATAGCGTCTACAAAATAGGGGATAGAATTATGAAAAAAAAAATGTATTTTTTTTTACTAGTAATGGCGGTTATCCGCGATTTTTGTCAGGACTGCGATATTACATCGGACACTTGACACCATTTTGGGACCATTCACATTTATACAGCGAACAGTACTATAAAACTGCACTGATTAATGTATAAATGTGACTGGCAGGGAAGGGGTTAACACTGGGGGGCGATCAAGGGGTTAAATGTGTGCTCTGCTAGGTGATTCTTACTGTGGAGGGGAGGGGCTGACTGGAGGAGGCGACTGATGGGTGTCCCTATGTACAAGGGACACACCATCGGTCTCCTCTCCCTGACAGGACGTGGATCTCTGTGTTTACACACAGAGATCCACGTCCCTGGCTCTGTGACTGCCGATCGCGGGTACGTGGCGGACATCACGGCCGCCAGGCACGCGCATCGGCACCTGAGTGACACGGCGGCGCGTGCGCCCCCCAGCGGCCGGAGGCCCGAGGACGTCATATGACGGCCTCCCGGCCCTGTAGAGCCACCTTGTGCCCATCATTCTACAATGGCCCGGGTCCCAAGTGGTTAAAATAACAAAATAAAAAGTTATTGTTTTGTTTTACATATTGTCACAAGTGCAGTACACATCAGAAACATACATTATATATATATATATATATATATATATATATATATATATATATATATATATATATATATATATATATATATATAAAAACATACAAAATAAAAGGATTTTTTTTTTTAAATACACTGACCAGAGCAATACAGTGTTTCCATAGTAACACTGTACTACTCTGTGGAAGTGATCAGGATTTCTTTTGTTTCAAACTGCAGCCCGGATGTGGCCCTTTGGTTGCTTTTATTTGGCCCTTGGGGCATTTTTCTTTCCACTATAAAGCAACAGAAGGGCATAGTTCCTGCTACTGACACCAACGACGGGGCACTAGTCCTCCCGCCGACGGGGCACTAGTCCTCCCGCCGACACCAACGACGGGGCACTAGTCCTCCCGCCGACACCAACGACGGGGCACTAGTCCTCCCGCCGACACTAGAGCTGCACGATTAATCGTTAAGAATCGAAATTGCGATATTTTTCTCTTCCCAATCTTCAAAACAGCATATCACAATACTGACATGACAGGTCTTCTTTACAGTGAGATCTGAGGTCAATAAGATCCCACATCTCACCTCTAGGCTGGAAAGCCTGAAATAAAAAAAAAAAACGATCTCGGCTTTCCAGCCGAGGCGGCGCCGATTGATTGAATGCAGAGGCCTGGCGTGACGTCATAACATCATGCCCGGCCTGACGATCATAGAGACTCCGGCGACCATCTGGTCTGCCGGAAATCTCTATGGTAAATATCTGGGGCCGGCGGATCCGTTCTCCGACTCACCGATGGAAGCGGTGAGTCGTCGTCCCCTCTTGCCTCCCGTAAGAACGATCAAGGGGCGGAACAGCCGCTATGATCATTCTTATGGTGTAGAGAATCACCTGCTGAAAAAGCGGATATCTGAATGATGCCTGTAGCTGCTCCCATCATTCAGATATCTCCGTACAAAGTCAAGGACGTCATACGACGGCCGGCGGGCGGGAAGTGGTTAAAGACCAAACCTTTTCTGACATTTGTTGCTTACAAGTAAAAATCATTATTTTCTGCTACAAAATTACTTGGAACACCCAAACATGATATATATATATTTTTTTTAGCAGAGACCCTAGAGAAAAAAATGGTGGTTGTTGCAATATTTTATGTCACACCGTATTTGCGCAGCGGTTTTTCAAACTCAATTTTTTTTTAAAAAATACACTTTTGTGAAAAAAACTAATCAATAAAGTTAGCCCAATTCTTTTGTATAGTGTGAAAGATGATGTTACACCGCGAGAATTGTGATCTTTAGTTTAAGCAAAAAAATTGTTATTCTCATTTCAGCCAGAATCGCGCAGCTCTAGCTGACACCAATGATGGGGCATGGTTTACTCCCACTGACACCAGGACATTTTCTTTTCCCACTGCCCGGTCCTCCTAAAGATTGAAGGACGAGAAACTGGTGTAGAAAGTTTGGAGACCCCTGGTTTATACCAATGAATTTCATTGGTATAAGCAAACATTTTTACTGGATAAAACCGGTTCATTCAGTGTCTTTTGTTTTGATTGCTCAAAGCAAAAAAAATTAAAATCACATGGTACAGATGGGCTATGATTGGCTATACAATGAATGGCATGAAACAAAGCCATCCATTGTTTATAATTGTCATGTGATCTGCAGTGATTGGTCACGGCGATCACACGGTACTGGCAGCGGACCGGTATAGTGATCAGTCATCGGATGCATCCAGGGGACACAGCCTGTGACAGATCACGCGGCCCCCGCGAGGGGTGCGTTTTGGGAGGACGTCCTCTTACCCGGTCGTCATTTTACTATAGCCCACATGGGAAGGAGATTATATATATATATATATATATATATATATATATATATATATATATATATATATATATTTATTTATTTATTTATTTATTTATTATGTTTGGGGGGTTTAAGTCATTTTCTAGCAACAAATGGTAATTTTTACATGTATGTGACAAGTACCTGTGTCGTGCCTTTTGCGTGTACGCCAAACCACATGCAACGCAATTTAAAAATAAATATCCGGGGGGGGGCTTCTCACAGGTAAGGCAGAGCATTTAAACGATTGGACAGCCCTACCCGCGCACGCTAAGGTGACCACATTTCCAAACTACCATTCAGGGACATCCTCCCTTCCCAAAGATCAGCTTGTGCTGTAACGAATCACAGCACAGTGATTGGACACAAGAGGCGGGATTTATGATTTCTCCAATCACAAGCAGGGGGCGGGGATTGTGCTCCTCCAGGCATTCCTGCCAGGACAAGTATTGTCAGTGAGTAAAGCAGTGATGTGGCGGCCTTTTTTGGGGGCCTAAGATTGGCCCCGGGGAGTGGCTGTTTCAGTTTCATTCAGGGACACTGTATTGTCCTGGAATGAAGGTGCCCGGGACAGACCTGCAAAATGCGGGACTGTCCCGGACAATCCGGGACACGTGGTCACCCTAGCACAGTAAGCACACGCGCATGCACAGATCTGTACCGAGCCTCACAATGAATCGCCCTGCAAAGTGTAAGGCACGTTTCTCATGCAATTTTGCACACAAGCAGACCTCAAACACAACAACCCTAAATGAAGAGGATGTGGCCCTCTGGAGGTGCTAGGGGCCCCTGTATGAAGAAAGTTGTCCCTCAGTGATTGGTGACAGGCTCTCTTTAGAGGGGAGATGGTGGAGTGTCTGCACGCAGGCTCAGTGTATTCTCTCCCCTCCATCACTTACCTGTAGAGAGCCCCGGAGCGGAGCCGCAGAGCTCCCAGCCTTACACAGGGCAGCGCCATGACAGCCCAGACTCCGGACTCATCCACTCACACAGGAGACAGGGGGGGTGAGGACTCTCTCCACCGCTCCCCAACTCCTCAACACGGCCCCGCTGTCCGTCTCTGGCTCACACCAAGCCGTCTACTCGATACTATCAGTAGACATATCTCTCCAGTCTATAAATGTCATACATAGACACCCTCCCCCCCCAGCCGGCATTCAGTTGGTACATTCCACTTCCGGGAGACACAAGACATGTGCTTCTCGTGTCCTTGTCTCAGTGTAATGTACAGGGCACAGAGCTGCAGCCAATCAGATCGCGCTGTGGGTGTTTCCAGGGAGACTTATCAGTGAAGAGCTCAGTGTGTCTGGCCGCAGAGTATATTTTGGGTGTCTGTTGCCCCTGCAGTGTTTATGTCCCAGTGCTGGCAGACAGTGTGATAGATTTCATAGAGGGGGGTATTTCCCTCCATGCTATGTACAGGCTTTTAGGTTAGGGTGACCAGACATCCCCTGTTTCAGGGGACAGTCCCCGGATTGAGGACACTGTCCCCGGACCAAGTCTGTCCCCAGTTTTGTCCCCGGATTGGACAGGGGCTGGGACAATTTCAAAGACAGTCCGTGCAGAATAAAAAAAAAAAAACATTCTGAATTACACCCCCCCTCGGTCCGCCGCTCCTACTAGCTTAGGGGGGTGTATTTTTTTCCATTATCTGTGCCCCTTTCAGATGATCATGTGCTGGTCGGAGCGGAGGGAATATTTCTTCAGTTTCGGGTGCCCATTTAGCTCCGCTCGCATGTTCTGCCTTGGCTCAAGTCCCGGCCAGCCGCCTGCCTGCTTATCTCCTTGCCTTCCTTAGCAGAGTGATCTTCCTCCGCTCCCCACCCAGTAGTAGCCACGGCCCGGAGAGTAATGCCTCGTACACACGACCGGTTTTCCCGACGAGAAAACTGAAATTTTTTAGATTGGTCGGGAAAACCGGTCACGTGTATGCTCCATAGCAGTTTTCCCGATGAGAAAACTGCCCGCAAAAAAATTAAAACCTGCTCTATTTTTTCCCGTCGTGTTTACCGTCAGTCTTTTTCCCGTCGCGAAAACCGCTCGTGTGTATGCTTTTTCGAGGGGAAAAAATCCGCGCATGCTCAGAATCAAGTATGAGACGGGAGCGCTCGTTCTGGTAAATCTAGCGTTCGTAATGGAGATAGCACATTCGTCGCGCTGTAACGGACTGAAAAGCATGAGGCTGAAAAGCGCGAATCGTCTCTCACCAAACTTTTATTAACACGAGGATCAGCAAAAGCAGCTCAAAGGGTGGCGCCATCCGAATGGAACTTCCCCTTTATAGTGCTGTCGTACATGTTGTACGTCACCACACTTTGGTCGAGCGTTTTTTTTTGCCTGAACGTGTGTATGCAAGGCAGGCTTGAGAGGAATCACGTTGGGAAAAACATCAGTTTTTGGCATGTCAGGAAAAGCCGTTGTGTGTACGAGGCATTAGACTTGATCAGCTGTGAGGCGGGCGGCGGCGGCGGCGGCGGCGGGCAGAGTGTCGCTGATTGCCGCCATTACTAGTAAAAAAATAAAAAATGTCCCCGGATTTCATTTTAAAAATCTGGTCACCTTATTTTAGGCCTGATACCCACTGAGTATTTTATATGCAACTTTTAGAGGCGTCTTGTTTTTTTTGTTTTTTTTCAGCCCCTCAATGTCAGACACTGGGGGTTATTTACGAAAGGCAAATCCACTTTGCACTACAAGTGCAAACTACAAGTGCAAAGTGCACTTGAAATTGCACTGAAAGTGCACTTGGAAGTGCAGTCGCTGTAAATCTGAAGGGTAGATCTGAACTGAGGGGAAGCTCTGCTGATTTTATCATCCAATCATGGTCAAGCTAAAATGTTGTTTTTTTATTTTCCTTGCATCTACCCCTCGGATCTACAGCGAGTTTGCACTTGTATTGCAAAGTGGATTTGTCTTTCGTAAATAACCCCCAATGTGTCTGTGTACACGTGGGCTTTTACAGGTGTTTAACCACTTCGATACCGGGCACTTTTACCGGTGTTTAACCACTTCGATACCAGGCACTTTTACCCCCTTCCTGCCCAGGCCAATTTTCAGCACTCTCGCACTTTGAATGACAATTGCGCAGTCATGCGACACTACACAAACTACATTTGTATCATTTTTGTCACACAATTTAATCACCACTGGGTTTTTTTTTGCTAAATAAATAGAAAAAAAATACCGAAAACTTTGAAAAAAAATAAATACAAATTTCATAGTTTGTTATACAATTTTGAAAACAGGTAATTTTTCTACTTCACTGATGAAGCGGCACTGAAGAGGAGGCTCTGATGAGGCTGCACTGGTAGGTGGCACTGATGGGCTCTGATAGGTGGCACAGAAGGGCACTGAGAGGTGACACTGGTAGGCAGCACTGATAGGTGACAATGAGGCACTGCTGAGGTGGCACTGGTGGGCACTGATGGGCTCTGATAGGCGGCACAGAAGGGCACTGAGAGGTGACACTGGTAGGCACCACTGATAGGTGACAATGAGGCACTGATTGGCAGTACTGATGGGCACTGATGAGGCTGCACTGATAGGCGGCATTGAAGGACACTGAGAGGTGGCACTGGTAGGTGACACTGATTATGAGGCACTGCTAAGTGGTACTGGTCGACACTGTTGGGATCGATGTCCCTGTAACAGAAGCCAGTTATCGGCTTTCTTCTTCTCTCCTAATGCTGTCAGCGTGAGGAGAGAAAATCCGATAACCAGCTTGTATTTACATCCTGTGATCAGCTGTCATTGGCTGACAGCTGATCATGTGGTAAAGGGCCACTGTGATTGGCCCTTTACCCCGATCTGTGATGGACTCGGCGATCACAGAGCAGCATGATCACGGGAGGACATCTATAGACATCCTCCCGGCAAAGTAAGCCCACGCTGTGGCTGTCATTCGTCTATAGCGCGGGCTGGAACTGGTCAAAGGCAGGAGAAAACCCCACTGCCAGTGTGTTCAGCTTCAGCAGATAAAAACCACCCGATGCGCCTAAATGTGTCTGAGCACACTTAAGCGCTAGGCATGTCAAGCACATAGGTATCCATTCATTTCAATGGCCAGAATAATATTCTGGTCAATGAAATAAATAAAAGCCCAGGAGCTTGACGTGCTTAAACGTGTTGCAAGAATGCATCTTTGGGCGCATCTTTGAAACTGCTTTTCTCCTGCCAGGAGAAAGGCGATTAGAAGTCTCAGGCCTCTTTCCAAGGAGCATACGTAACCACTTGCCAACCGCCCCACGTAGGAGTACGGTGGTAGAGCAGCTCTCCTGTGTTGGATCAAGTATCTAGTATGTGATTAGTAGGGATGAGCTTCGTGTTCGAGTCGAACATACGTTCGACTCGAACATCGGCTGTTCGATCGTTCGACGAAGATCGAACGATTTGGGCCGTTCGCGCCAAATTCGAGTGACGCGAACGGCCCACAATGCACTACGCCATCGCAGTGTCATCCAGGCGCTGTGATTGGCCAAGCATGCACTGTGACCCCGCATGCTTGGCCAATCACAGCGCCGGCAGCGAGGAGAGCAATGATTGGCCACAGGCAGGATGCCTGTGGCCAATTATTGCTGAGGGTGTTTAGTACACGCCCCACACTATAAAAGGCCGCCAGCACGGCGGCCTAGTGTAGTGTGTTCCGGAGCAGGGATAGAGCAGCATAGGCAGGGACAGTGACTTTTATTTCTTTCTTGCTTAACCTGGATTCCTTTAGTTTAGGGAAAGAGAAGGATAGGTAGGGAGAGTGTCAGTGTGTTTTGTGCTTGTGCTATAGTGTGCTTAAAAAAAACATTTTTTCTAGGGACAGAAAACTGTAGGTAGGGAGAGTGTCAGTTTCTTTCACTGTGCAAGTCCTTGTTTCTAGGGACCTGGAAGGACAGTGAGTGAATTCTCCTTGTGCTATATTGTGCTTAAAAAAAAAAAAATTTCTAGGGACAGAAAACTCTAGGTAGGGAGAGTGTCAGTTTCTTTCACTGTGCAAGTCCTTGTTTCCAGGGACCTGGAAGGACAGTGAGTGAATTCTCCTTGTGCTATATTGTGCTTAAAAAAAACATTTTTTCTAGGGACAGAAAACTGTAGGTAGGGAGAGTGTCAGTTTCTTTCACTGTGCAAGTCCTTGTTTCTAGGGACCTGGAAGGACAGTGAGTGAATTCTCCTTGTGCTATATTGTGCTTAAAAAAAACATTTTTTCTAGGGACAGAAAACTGTAGGTAGGGAGAGTGTCAGTTTCTTTCACTGTGCAAGTCCTTGTTTCTAGGGACCTGGAAGGACAGTGAGTGAATTCTCCTTGTGCTATATTGTGCTTAAAAAAAACATTTTTTCTAGGGACAGAAAACTGTAGGTAGGGAGAGTGTCAGTTTCTTTCACTGTGCAAGTCCTTGTTTCCAGGGACCTGGAAGGACAGTGAGTGAATTCTCCTTGTGCTATATTGTGCTTAAAAAAAACATTTTTTCTAGGGACAGAAAACTGTAGGTAGGGAGAGTGTCAGTTTCTTTCACTGTGCAAGTCCTTGTTTCTAGGGACCTGGAAGGACAGTGAGTGAATTCTCCTTGTGCTATATTGTGCTTAAAAAAAACATTTTTTCTAGGGACAGAAAACTGTAGGTAGGGAGAGTGTCAGTTTCTTTCACTGTGCAAGTCCTTGTTTCCAGGGACCTGGAAGGACAGTGAGTGAATTCTCCTTGTGCTATATTGTGCTTAAAAAAAACATTTTTTCTAGGGACAGAAAACTGTAGGTAGGGAGAGTGTCAGTTTCTTTCACTGTGCAAGTCCTTGTTTCCAGGGACCTGGAAGGACAGTGAGTGAATTCTCCTTGTGCTATATTGTGCTTAAAAAAAACATTTTTTCTAGGGACAGAAAACTGTAGGTAGGGAGAGTGTCAGTTTCTTTCACTGTGCAAGTCCTTGTTTCTAGGGACCTGGAAGGACAGTGAGTGAATTCTCCTTGTGCTATATTGTGCTTAAAAAAAACATTTTTTCTAGGGACAGAAAACTGTAGGTAGGGAGAGTGTCAGTTTCTTTCACTGTGCAAGTCCTTGTTTCCAGGGACCTGGAAGGACAGTGAGTGAATTCTCCTTGTGCTATATTGTGCTTAAAAAAAACATTTTTTCTAGGGACAGAAAACTGTAGGTAGGGAGAGTGTCAGTTTCTTTCACTGTGCAAGTCCTTGTTTCCAGGGACCTGGAAGGACAGTGAGTGAATTCTCCTTGTGCTATATTGTGCTTAAAAAAACATTTTTTCTAGGGACAGAAAACTGTAGGTAGGGAGAGTGTCAGTTTCTTTCACTGTGCAAGTCCTTGTTTCTAGGGACCTGGAAGGACAGTGAGTGAATTCTCCTTGTGCTATATTGTGCTTAAAAAAAACATTTTTTCTAGGGACAGAAAACTGTAGGTAGGGAGAGTGTCAGTTTCTTTCACTGTGCAAGTCCTTGTTTCCAGGGACCTGGAAGGACAGTGAGTGAATGCTCCTTGTGCTATAGTGTGCTTAAAAAAAACATTTTTTCTAGGGACAGAAAACTCTAGGTAGGGAGAGTGTCAGTTTCTTTCACTGTGCAAGTCCTTGTTTCCAGGGACCTGGAAGGACAGTGAGTGAATTCTCCTTGTGCTATATTGTGCTTAAAAAAAACATTTTTTCTAGGGACAGAAAACTGTAGGTAGGGAGAGTGTCAGTTTCTTTCACTGTGCAAGTCCTTGTTTCCAGGGACCTGGAAGGACAGTGAGTGAATTCTCCTTGTGCTATATTGTGCTTAAAAAAAACATTTTTTCTAGGGACAGAAAACTGTAGGTAGGGAGAGTGTCAGTTTCTTTCACTGTGCAAGTCCTTGTTTCTAGGGACCTGGAAGGACAGTGAGTGAATTCTCCTTGTGCTATATTGTGCTTAAAAAAAACATTTTTTCTAGGGACAGAAAACTGTAGGTAGGGAGAGTGTCAGTTTCTTTCACTGTGCAAGTCCTTGTTTCCAGGGACCTGGAAGGACAGTGAGTGAATTCTCCTTGTGCTATATTGTGCTTAAAAAAAACATTTTTTCTAGGGACAGAAAACTGTAGGTAGGGAGAGTGTCAGTTTCTTTCACTGTGCAAGTCCTTGTTTCCAGGGACCTGGAAGGACAGTGAGTGAATTCTCCTTGTGCTATATTGTGCTTAAAAAAAACATTTTTTCTAGGGACAGAAAACTGTAGGTAGGGAGAGTGTCAGTTTCTTTCACTGTGCAAGTCCTTGTTTCTAGGGACCTGGAAGGACAGTGAGTGAATTCTCCTTGTGCTATATTGTGCTTAAAAAAAACATTTTTTCTAGGGACAGAAAACTGTAGGTAGGGAGAGTGTCAGTTTCTTTCACTGTGCAAGTCCTTGTTTCTAGGGACCTGGAAGGACAGTGAGTGAATTCTCCTTGTGCTATATTGTGCTTAAAAAAAACATTTTTTCTAGGGACAGAAAACTGTAGGTAGGGAGAGTGTCAGTTTCTTTCACTGTGCAAGTCCTTGTTTCCAGGGACCTGGAAGGACAGTGAGTGAATTCTCCTTGTGCTATATTGTGCTTAAAAAAAACATTTTTTCTAGTGTGACAGCAGGAAGGTAAAGTCACCTGGTTGCATCCAGGGGGGTAGATATATTTCGCCCAGATTCAGGCTTTACGCCGATTTATACAGCTAGGTGGAGAGTTGTATAAGCCCAGCTGAGACTAGTGGGCTCATTGATGACTCATACCTCTAGGGAGAGGGCTGGGCGTCGTGCAGGCAGGGAGTTGATGAGGCCAGCTGAAGCCTGTCAGTTCGTTTAAGGCCTCTATAAAAACTCCCAGATTCATTAGATGTTAGCTCATGCCTGGAAGCAGACCTGTGTGGACTGTCTAGGGAGAGTGAACCCCTGTGCGGTGAGAGAAAGCCTGTGTGGCTATATTTTGCTTGGACATTTAAAACCAGGGACTAGGACAGCACTAGGCTGATCCCAGTCGTTAGTTAGGAAACCTGTAAGTTTAGTCAGAGGTCAAGTTGACCAGGATTTATTTTGTTTATGTTTTTTTTGCCTTGCTGTGTTTTTGTCACTGTAAATAGAAAATAAACCGCACCTTTTTGATTTTGAAAACCACAACCTCCGTCTGCTGGGCCTGTTTTTGGGTGGGGAGCCCATCCCGGGGGTCACACATACCCGCTGCCGAGCTAACCCCCTCACAGTTGGTGGAGAACCAGTGGCAGTTTTTTTTTAAGCCAGCATGGAGGAGATACTGAAACAGCTGGCTCTAGCAAATGCCAATCAACAGCAGACAAATGCAGGTTTGCAAAGGAGCCTTGCAGCCCAGCAGCAAGCTCATCAACAGAGCCTTGCAACTTTACAACAGAGTCTGGAGGCTCAGCAACAAGCCCAACAGCAATCTGAGGCCCGCTTCATAGACCTGTTGCAGAAGCAAGAGCAGAGACTACAACAACAGATGGAAGCAGTAATGCAGCAACGTCCGCAGACCAGTGAGGAAAGCCGTCCCACTAATACCGCGTCCTTTGGGGTGAGTCGTTTATTGACAAAAATGACTGGAGAGGATGATCCAGAGGTATTTTTGACCACATTTGAAAGGACCGCTGAAAGAGAAAAGTGGCCTGAGGAGCAGTGGGCTGGACTAGTGGCTCCTCTGTTAACTGGTGAATCGCAGAAAGCTTACTATGACCTAGAGCCTAACCAAGCAAAAGACTATGTGATGCTAAAAGCTGAAATATTGGCAAGGCTGGGTGTCACCCTGGCTGTCCGGGCTCAGCGTGTGCATAACTGGACTTTCCAGCTTGGAAAACCCCCCAGGTCTCAAATGTATGATCTCATTCACCTGAGCAGAAAGTGGCTACAGCCAGAGACTTTGTCCGCACCAAAGATTGTGGAACGTGTTGTAATGGATCGGTTTTTGAGAGCTCTTCCTACTGCCATCCAAAAGTGGGTAAGCCATGGAGACCCAGAGACGGCCGATGGTCTTGTGGATCGTGTGGAGAAATACTTGGCTACAGAGAACCTGACGGCCTCTTCCAGAGACACTCGGACTTTCCACCCTAAGACCAGACCATCCCCAGGGGCGGATAAGAGGATTCCAAGGGGTGAGGGTGGAGAGAGTGAGAGGGTGGGAGCTCTACCCCAAGTTTGGCGAGAACAGCCTGGGAAATCAGCGGCTCAAGAGGCGGCAAGAAGGATCGTTTGCTACCGCTGCCGGCAAGCGGGACATATTGCAGCCAATTGCCCGGTTTTGGAGGAACCCATGCAGTGTGACTTTCTGACGGGCAGACGTCAGTCGCTGTGTGCGACAGTCGCATGCACTGCCATTCGGGGAACTGAGAAACATTTATGCAAAATGTGTATTAATGGTAGAAATGTTGTGGTATTGCTGGATTCAGGTAGCCTTGTGACCCTGATAAAGGCTGAGTTAGTTAAAACAGAGGTCTCTGGGAATAGCAAGGTAGCCGTTATTTGTGTGCATGGGGACACCCGAGAGTATCCAGTGACTACAGTGTGTTTCGAGACCCCCAAAGGTACCCTCTCTCATCCAGTGGGCTTAGTATCTCAGTTACCGCATGACGCCATTGTGGGAAGGGATTTTCCGAAGTTCTGGGAACTGTGGGATGATCCTGAGCCCCCCACTGGTGCCCCTATGTACCAGGAATGTGATAGCCAGAACTCCCCTGAGAGTGGTGAGGACTCTCCGGAATTTCCCTTGTCAGTATTGGCAGGGGAGACTCAAGAAACTGGAGAGGAGCCCACCTCCTCAGACGAAAACCTACCGTCTGTGGAGTTTTCTGATCTTGAGGTTCACAGGGAAAACTTTGCCACAGAACAGTTGAAAGACCCCGCCCTAATAAAGGCACGGGAAAACGTAGTGAAAATAGATGGCGAGTTAGTGAACCCAGATAATACCGGCACTTACCCATACTTCAGCGTAGAGAAGGACCTACTGTATCGGGTGGCAAAAAGGGCAGAAGAAACCGTTGAGCAGCTTGTGGTGCCCAAACCTTACAGGAAGTTGGTGTTGGAGTTGGCCCATGGGCACATTCTTGGAGGTCATCTGGGGACAGAGAAAACCCGAGAGAGGGTATTACAGAGATTCTATTGGCCTGGGGTGATGAAGGACATAGAAAATTATTGTTCCTCCTGCCCTGTGTGTCAGAGGTCGGCCCCGATGCCACATTTCCATAGCCCGCTGGTCCCTCTACCCATCATTGAGGTCCCGTTTGAGAGAATCGCAATGGATTTGGTAGGTCCTATAATCAAGTCCGCTAGGGGGCACCAGTACATATTGGTTATAATGGACTATGCCACCCGTTATCCAGAAGCGATCCCTCTCAGAAATACCTCGGCCAAAACCATAGCCAAAGAGCTATCTCTTGTTTTTAGCCGGGTGGGTATTTGTAAAGAACTGCTTACGGACCAAGGTACACCCTTTATGTCCCGGGTTATGAAAGAGCTGTGTAAATTGTTCAAAGTGACGCAATTGCGTACATCTGTGTATCACCCCCAAACCGATGGGCTGGTTGAAAGATTCAACAAAACCCTAAAACAAATGTTGAAGAAAGTGGTGGATAGAGATGGAAGGGATTGGGACTGTTTACTTCCTTATTTGATGTTTGCTATTAGGGAGGTGCCCCAATCCTCTACGGGATTCTCCCCCTTTGAGTTACTGTATGGGAGACACCCAAGAGGGCTGTTGGATATTGCCAAGGAAACTTGGGAAAGTGAGAGTTCTCCCCACAGGAGTGTGATTGAGCATGTCGCCCTGATGCAAGATCGAATTGCACAGGTAATGCCCATCGTGAAGGAACATTTGGCCCAAGCGCAGTTGGCACAGCAGAGAGTGTACAACCGTGGAGCCAAGACCCGTACCTTTTCCCCGGGGGATAGGATATTGGTACTTGTCCCTACGGTTGAAAGTAAATTCCTTGCCAAATGGCAAGGCCCCTACGAGATAATGGAAAAAGTGAGCGAAGTGAATTACAAGGTCAGACAACCAGGAAGGCGAAAGCCCGAACAGATCTATCACGTTAATCTGTTGAAAGCCTGGAGGGATAGAGAGTCCCTAGTCGCAGACACTTGGTCACCAGCTCAAACTGGTTGCGTGATTCCTGAGGTTGGAATCGCAGCCACCTTGTCACAACCCCAACAACAGGAGGTTAAGGAGTTTGTGCTTCGCAACAAGGAGGTATTCTCTGAGCTGCCGGGACAAACATCTGGGGTAGAGCATGACATTATTACCCCGCCCGGTGAAAGGGTGAAGTTAAAACCCTATCGGATCCCAGAGGCCCGACGGGAGGCAATACGGGAGGAAGTACAGAAAATGCTGAACTTAGGGGTGATAGAGGAGTCCCAAAGTGATTGGTCTAGTCCCATTGTGTTGGTGCCTAAACCGGATGGGAGCTGGCGATTTTGTAACGATTTTCGTCAGTTGAACAAAGTTACAAAATTCGACACCTACCCCATGCCACGTATAGATGAGTTGATCGACCGGCTGGGAACAGCCCGATACATGACGACTCTTGACCTCACAAAAGGGTATTGGCAAATCCCCCTGGCCAAGTCGGCCAAAGAGAAAACCGCATTTGTAACCCCAGACGGGGCGTTCCAATATAAAAGAATGCCGTTCGGGTTACAGAATGCGCCGGCCACATTCCAGCGGAAAATGGACCAGATGCTGAGGCCCCATCGGAAGTATGCTGCGGCTTACCTGGATGACATAATTGTCCATAGCACAGATTGGGCCTCACATCTGCCAAAAGTGCAAGCAGTCCTGGACTCTGTTCGGGAAGCAGGGTTTACGGCTAACCCCAAGAAGTGTACCATTGGGCAGGAGGAGGCCAAATATCTTGGGTACACCATTGGGAGGGGAGTAATAAAACCCCAACTCAACAAAGTCGAGGCCATCCAGAGTTGGCCACGTCCCAACAGCAAGAAGCAGGTACGAGCCTTTCTGGGAATCGCTGGGTATTATCGGCGATTCATTCCCCACTTTGCTTCTAAGGCTGTGCCCCTAACCAACCTGACGAAGGGGAAAGGGTCGGTCATGATTAAATGGACCCCCGAGGCTGAGGCAGCATTCCAATTCTTGAAACAAGCCTTATGTAGCCAGCCAGTGTTGTACTCACCCGACTTCTCTAAAGACTTTGTCGTACAAAGTGATGCGTCAGATGTGGGGTTAGGAGCAGTATTGTCCCAGGTCTGGAACGGGGAAGAGCACCCAGTCATTTACCTCAGCAGGAAGTTGAAGTCCCATGAGGTAAATTACGCCACCGTTGAAAAGGAGTGTTTAGCGGTGAAGTGGGCTCTAGATTCCCTTCGGTACTACCTGCTAGGTAGGCACTTTGACATGGTTACGGATCACGCTCCGTTAAAGTGGATGGCTCAAAACAAGGAAACAAATAGAAGAGTGAATAGGTGGTTCCTGGCCCTCCAGGAATTCAACTTCACAGTAAAGCATCGCCCTGGCGTTCAAATGGGGAATGTGGATGCTTTGTCTCGAGTACATGAATGCCTGATTGCTGGTGTTCCAACCCCGAGGTTAAAACAAGAGGGGGGGGTATGTGACAGCAGGAAGGTAAAGTCACCTGGTTGCATCCAGGGGGGTAGATATATTTCGCCCAGATTCAGGCTTTACGCCGATTTATACAGCTAGGTGGAGAGTTGTATAAGCCCAGCTGAGACTAGTGGGCTCATTGATGACTCATACCTCTAGGGAGAGGGCTGGGCGTCGTGCAGGCAGGGAGTTGATGAGGCCAGCTGAAGCCTGTCAGTTCGTTTAAGGCCTCTATAAAAACTCCCAGATTCATTAGATGTTAGCTCATGCCTGGAAGCAGACCTGTGTGGACTGTCTAGGGAGAGTGAACCCCTGTGCGGTGAGAGAAAGCCTGTGTGGCTATATTTTGCTTGGACATTTAAAACCAGGGACTAGGACAGCACTAGGCTGATCCCAGTCGTTAGTTAGGAAACCTGTAAGTTTAGTCAGAGGTCAAGTTGACCAGGATTTATTTTGTTTATGTTTTTTTTGCCTTGCTGTGTTTTTGTCACTGTAAATAGAAAATAAACCGCACCTTTTTGATTTTGAAAACCACAACCTCCGTCTGCTGGGCCTGTTTTTGGGTGGGGAGCCCATCCCGGGGGTCACACATACCCGCTGCCGAGCTAACCCCCTCACACTAGGGACAGAAAACTGTAGGTAGGGAGAGTGTCAGTTTCTTTCACTGTGCAAGTCCTTGTTTCCAGGGACCTGGAAGGACAGTGAGTGAATTCTCCTTGTGCTATATTGTGCTTAAAAAAAACATTTTTTCTAGGGACAGAAAACTGTAGGTAGGGAGAGTGTCAGTTTCTTTCACTGTGCAAGTCCTTGTTTCCAGGGACCTGGAAGGACAGTGAGTGAATTCTCCTTGTGCTATATTGTGCTTAAAAAAAACATTTTTTCTAGGGACAGAAAACTGTAGGTAGGGAGAGTGTCTGTCAGTTTCTTTCACTGTGCAAGTCCTTGTTTCTAGGGACCTGGAAGGACAGTGAGTGAATTCTCCTTGTGCTATATTGTGCTTAAAAAAAACATTTTTTCTAGGGACAGAAAACTGTAGGTAGGGAGAGTGTCAGTTTCTTTCACTGTGCAAGTCCTTGTTTCCAGGGACCTGGAAGGACAGTGAGTGAATTCTCCTTGTGCTATATTGTGCTTAAAAAAAACATTTTTTTCTAGGGACAGAAAACTGTAGGTAGGGAGAGTGTCAGTTTCTTTCACTGTGCAAGTCCTTGTTTCCAGGGACCTGGAAGGACAGTGAGTGAATTCTCCTTGTGCTATATTGTGCTTAAAAAAAACATTTTTTCTAGGGACAGAAAACTGTAGGTAGGGAGAGTGTCAGTTTCTTTCACTGTGCAAGTCCTTGTTTCTAGGGACCTGGAAGGACAGTGAGTGAATTCTCCTTGTGCTATATTGTGCTTAAAAAAAACATTTTTTCTAGGGACAGAAAACTGTAGGTAGGGAGAGTGTCAGTTTCTTTCACTGTGCAAGTCCTTGTTTCAAGGGACAGAGAAGGACACCTGAAGGTAGCCCTTATTGCTTTTTTCCCATCTCCCTGCAGGCCATCCATTAGAATGTCTGGAAGGCAAACAAGGAGAGGCAGACAGTCAGGAGGCAATAAAAGAGGGCAAGCAGGCTCTGTGTCTGGGGGCAACAGTGCTGGTCGTGGACGCGGTGCATTGTCATCAGCACATGGCCATGGGACACGCTTGTCCTTCTTTTCCGCAGCTGGACATGTTGAGCCACATCATGCCGAAGACTTGGTAGAGTGGATGACCAAGCCCTCCTCCTCCTCCTCATCCTCTCTCTCCCAGGCTCAGGGTACTGGCAAAGCAGCTGCCAAAGCGTCCTCTTCCCTGGTATCAATGTCAGACTCATCATCAGTCACTCCTTCCCTAGACCCACCATGTCCTCCTCCTGAGGAGTCCCCCGAACTGTTTGAGCACAGTGTTGGGTACATGCTCCAGGAGGATGCCCAGCGTTTCGAAGGGTCTGATGATGAAACCCAGCTACAGGAAGGCAGTAGGGTGAGAGCAGACAGAGGGGATGCTCAAGAAGGACACCAATCTGGCAGTCATGTTCCAGCAGCTGCAGCATACTGCCAGATTGGCTCCAGTGATGAGGAGGGAGGGGATGATGAGGTCACTGACTCCACGTGGGTGCCTAATAGGAGAGAGGAGGAGGAGGATGAGGAGGAGGCACATCTCCAACGAGACAGGATGCCCTTTGGTGGCCAGCGTAAGGGCAGTACACCGACGGAATCACACCGCAGAGCTCCGCCTGTGCAGGGCGCTGCCTCTGCCCGTCATTCAAAAAGTTCCTTGGTGTGGGCCTTTTTTGAGGCTAGTGCATCAGATCGCACAGCTGCTGTTTGCAACATATGTCTCAAGCGTATATCGCGTGGCCAAAACATCAGCCGCTTGGGTACCACATGCCTGACCAGACATATGTTGACCTGCCATGCAGCTCGTTGGCAAGCCTACCTCAAAGACCCACACCAAAGAACAAAGCGGACCTCTCCTTGCACCGCATCAGCTGGGATCTCCAACCCCACTATAACTTCAGTCCTCTCTGAAACATGCACTGAGAGGAATGAAGGTGTAGAATTAGGTGTGTCACAGCCAAGTACTTGCGGCCACTCTGCTAGCAGTACACCGACGTCCGATTCTAGCAGGCAAATTTCCCTGCCCCAGCTGCTGGACTGTCGAAAGAAGTTCACTCCCAGCCATCCACATGCCCAGCGGTTGAATGCTAGCTTGGCTAAATTGCTAGCGCTTCAACTGCTGCCTTTTCAGTTGGTAGACTCGGCCCCCTTCCGTGAGTTTGTGCAATGTGCGGTTCCTCAGTGGCAGGTTCCCAAACGCCACTTTTTCTCACGGAAGGCTATTCCGGCTCTCTACCGGCATGTGGAAGGCAATGTCTTGGCCTCGCTGGACAGGGCGGTCAGCGGTAAGGTGCATATTACCGCTGACTCATGGTCCAGCAGGCATGGACAGGGACGTTACCTTTCTTTCACGGCCCATTGGGTCACTCTTTTGGCAGCTGGGAAGGATGCAGGACAAGGTGCAGTAGTGTTGGAGGTTGTCCCACCGCCACGCCTCCAAAATGCTACTACTGGTTGTGACACACCTCTCTCCTCCACCCCCTCCTCTTCTTCTTCCTCCATGGCCTCTTCCTGTGGTTTGTCCTATGAACCAGCGGTGCTCCGTAGCCGTTCACGGGGCTACGCAAGTACGCAGGCAAAAAGATGCCATGCCGTGCTTGCGCTGGTGTGTTTGGGGGACAGAAGCCACACTGGGGCAGAGGTCCTGTCTGCTCTGCAGGGCCAGGCCGAGAGGTGGTTGACGCCACGCCAGCTTAAGCCAGGAATGGTGGTTTGCGACAATGGCACCAACCTCCTCTCCGCCCTCCGACAGGGACAACTGACCCATGTGCCCTGTGTGGCTCACGTCCTTAACCTGGTGGTGCAGCGGTTCTTGGGCAGGTACCCGGGCTTACAGGATGTCCTGAGGCAGGCCAGGAAAGTCTGTGTGCATTTCCGCAGATCTTATAATGCCAGTGCTCGCCTGGCTGAGCTGCAAAAGGAGTTGAACCTGCCCAAGAACCGCCTTATATGTGACATGCCCACCAGGTGGAACTCAACGTTGGCCATGCTGCAGCGGCTGCACACGCAGCAGAGGGCCATCAATGAGTACCTGTGCGACTACGGCACCAGGACAGGGTCAGGGGAGCTTGGTTTTTTTTCTCCACGCCAGTGGGGCATGATCAGGGATGCATGCACTGTCCTGGCACCATTTGAGGAGGCCACGAGGATGGTGAGCAGTGACAGTGCATGCATCAGTGACACTGTACCTCTTGTCCACCTGTTGGAGCACACGCTGCGTGGAATAATGGACAGGGCACTTGAGGCAGAACAGAGGCAGGAAGAGGAGGACTTCCTTGCCTCTCAAGGCCCCCTTTACCCAGACAGTGTTCCTTCTGTCCCACCCATCGCACAGGAAGAGGAAGAGGAGGAGGAGGAGGATTGTGTCAGCATGGAGGTGGAGGCTGGCACTCAGCATCATCAGCAGCAGTCTTTTAGGGATGATTTACAGTCCCAAGAAACCAGTGGACTTGTACGTGGCTGGGAGGAGGTGACTGCGGATCATGTCGTCCTTAGTGACCCAGAGGACTCCGGAGCGAATGCCTCAGCAAACCTACGCTGCATGGCCTCCCTGATCCTGCAAAGTCTGCGGAAGGATCCTCGTATTCTTCGGATCAAGGAGAGGGACCATTACTGGCTGGCCACTCTCCTTGATCCACGGTACAAGGGTAAGGTTGCGGACCTTATGTTACCGTCGCAGAGGGAGCAGAGGATGAGACAACTCCGGGAGGCCTTGCAGAAAGGTCTGTGCAACGCGTTCCCAGAGACTGGGAGGTTACAAACTCCTGGTCCAGGACAACGAGTTGCTGAGGCTTCGGCCAGTCAAAGAAGGAGCGGTGGGGAAGGTGGCCGTCTGACCGATGCGTTCAGACAATTCTTTAGTCCGCAGCCCCAAAGTATGATTGGTTCCAGCAACCATCGCCAGCGTCTGATAAACATGGTGCAGGAATATCTAGGGGCAAGGTCAGACTTGGACACCTTCCCCACCGAAAATCCTCTGGCTTACTGGGTCTTGAGGATGGATCACTGGCCAGAGCTTGCACAGTATGCAATTGAGCTACTGGCCTGTCCTGCATCCAGCGTTCTTTCGGAACGCACATTCAGTGCTGCTGGAGGATTTGTCACGGATCACAGGGTGCGCCTGTCCACCGACTCGGTTGATCGACTGACTTTCATCAAGATGAACCAGTCTTGGATCACCACCAGCTACCACACACCTGATGCTGATATAACAGACTAATTGATTTTAACATGTCACGTCCCTTCAAGACTGATGCTGATGCTGAGTGTCTGTGCTGTTATGTTGACTGGCTATCCTCCTCCTCCGAGTCCTCAATGATACGATTGATGATGATAGCTTGGAAGATCATTTTTGTTTATGGGTGCCGCCACCAGTGGCTAAGGCCCAATTTTTCAGCCCCTGTTTTACAGGGGCGTGTACTTACAATTTTTTTAGCAATAATTTGCCATAGGGCTCATTGCTGTGCTCCAAGTACAGTATCTGTGAGGGGTTGTAGTGTTGTGCCACCAGTGCCTAAGGCCCAATTTTTCAGCCCCTGTTTAACAGGGGCGTGTCATTACAATTTTTGAAGCAATACTTTGCAACAGGGCTCATTGCTGTGCTCCAAGTACAGTATCTGTGAGGGGTTGTAGTGTTGTGCCACCAGTGCCTAAGGCCCAATTTTTCAGCCCCTGTTCAACAGGGGCATGCAATTACAATTCTTGATGTAATAATTCACAGCAGGGCCCATTCCTGCACCCACCAAGAGTAAGTCTGAGGGCTTACAGTGTTGTGGCAACGCCACCACCACCACCACCACGAAAGGCCCAATTTTTCAGCCACTGTTCAAAAGGGGCATGTAATTACAATTCTTGATCTAATAATTCACAGCAGGGCCCATTCCTGCACCCACCAAGAGTAACTCTGAGGGCTTACAGTGTTGTGGCAACACCACCACCACCACCACCACCACGAAAAGCCCAATTTTTCAGCCCCTGTTCAACAGGGGCATGCAATTACAATTCTTGATCTAATAATTCACAGCAGGGCCCATTGCTGCACCCACCAAGAGTAACTGTCAGGGCTTACAGTGTTGTGGCACCAGCACCACCATCAAAGCCCCAATTTTTACTACCACTGTTCAACAATTATATGTAATTAAAATTCCTGATATAATAGTTGACAGCAGGGCGTTCCAGCACCAACCAAGAGTAACTGTGAGTGCTTACAGTGTTGTGCCAACACCAACAACTAAGGGGCCTATTTCTGCAGAGTATATACGGCAGGTCCCTACTTTCAAACATCCAACTTACAAACGACTCCTACTTGCAAACGAAAGAAGACAACAGGAAGTGAGAGGAAATCTACCCCTAGGAAGGAAAATTCTCTCCTGTAAGAATAAATATGGAGAAAGGTGTCTCCTCTGTACTGATGCTTTATCAGCAATCCTTGTTTCAAGAAAAACACCACATTTCAAAAACAGTTGTCATTGGGACGGAAAGTGAGGTGAAATGTTCTGAACAGGGGCACAGACAGCAAAACAAATGTTACAGGGGTGATAACCCTTACCTATGTTTCCCAAAAAGTTTAAAAATAGATTTTTGGGCTGGAGCTACACTTCAACAATGTACCTGTTCAAAATTACAAACACATTCTACATAAGAACAAACCTACAGTCCCTGTCTTGTATGCACCGCCTGTATACGGCTGTTCAGAGTATATAGGGCCTTTTTTATTTTATGTGCGGGGTTCCCCTTAATATCCATACAAGACCCAAAGGGGCTGGTAATGGGCTGGGGTAGGGGGGGGGGGGTCATGGGGTAGCTATGCCATTTTTCTTAAAGATTTTCATCCATATTACCGGGACCAGACATTACATTAAAGCCGCAAGAAGTTTTAAATGGCTTTTTTTTCCTTTAGAAGTGTCATTTTGTGCAGGGACAGTTCTAAACACGGGAAACACGTGGCACTTCACAGGCATACTTTAGACACCCCCCAGGTACGATATTTAAAGGAATATTTGACTTTTTTTTTTCACTTTATGCATCATTAAAATGACTGCTCCCGAAAAACGACCGTTTTTAAAACTTCTTTTTGCATTGATACATGTCCCCTGGTGCAGAACCCGGGTTCCCAAACCCTTTTTAGGACAATAACATGCATAATAGTTGTTATAATTAGCACTTTAGAATTCGAACGTTCGCATCCATTGTATTTAATAGGGTTCTAATGTTCGTACGAACTTTCGGTCCGTTCGCGGGTTCTGGTGCGAACCGAACCCGGGGGTGTTCGGCTCATCACTAGTGATTAGTGATGAGCCGAACACCCCCGGGTTCGGTTCGCACCAGAACCCGCGAACGGACCGAAAGTTCGCACGAACATTAGAACCCTATTAAATACAATGGATGCGAACGTTCGGATTCTAAAGTGCTAATTATAACGACTATTATCCATGTTATTGTCCTAAACAGAAGTTGGGAACCCGGGTTCTGCACCAGGGGACATGTATCAATGCAAAAAGAAGTTTTAAAAACGGACGTTTTCCGGGAGCAGTCATTTTAATGATGCATAAAGTGAAAAAAAAAAAGTCAAATATTCCTTTAAATATTGTACCTGGGGGGTGTCTAAAGTATGCCTGTGAAGTGCCACGTGTTTCCCGTGTTTAGAACTGTCCCTGCACAAAATAACATTTCTAAAGGAAAAAAAAGCCATTTAAAACTGCTTGCGGCTTTAATGTAATGTCTGGTCCCGGTAATATGGATGAAAATCTTTAAGAAAAATGGCATAGCTACCCCATCAACCCCCCCCCCCCCTACCCCAGCCCATTACCAGCCCCTTTGGGTCTTGTATGGATATTAAGGGGAACCCCGCACACAAAAGAAAAAAGGGCCCTATATACTCTGAACAGCCGTATACAGGCGGTGCATACAAGACAGGGACTGTAGGTTTGTTCTTATGTAGAATCTGTTTGTAATTTTGAACAGCTACATTGTTTAAGTGTAGCTCCAGCCCAAATACCTATTTTTAAGCTTTTTGGAAAACATAGGGAAGGGTTATCACCCCTGTAACATTTGTTTTGCTGTCTGTGCCCCTGTTCAGAACATTTCACCTCACTTTGCGTCCCAATGACAACTGTTTTTGAAATGTGGTGTTTTTATTGAAACAAGGATTGGTGATAAAGCATCAGTAGAGAGGAGACACCTTTCTCCCATATTAATTCTTACAGGAGAGAATTTTCCTTCCAAGGGGTAGATTTCCTCTCACTTCCTGTTGTCTTCTTCCGTTTGCAAGTAGTAGTCGTTTGTAAGTTGGATGTTTGAAAGTAGGGACCTGCCATATATACTCTGCAGAAATTGGCCCCTTAGGTGTTGGTGTTGGCACAACACTGTAAGCACTCACAGTTACTCTTGGTGGGTGCTGGAACGCCCTGCTGTCAAGTATAATATCAGGAATTGTAATAACATATAATTGTTGATCAGTGGTAGTAAAAATTGGGCCTTTGATGGTGGTGCTGGTGCCACAACACTGTAAGGCCTGACAGTTACTCTTGGTGGGCGCAGCAATGGGCCCTGCTGTGAATTATTAGATCAATAATTATAATTGCATGCCCCTGTTGAACAGGGGCTGAAAAATTGGGCCTTTGGTGGTGGTGGTGGTGGTGATGGTGGTGCTGATGCCACAACACTGTAAGGCCTGACAGTTACTCTTGGTGGGCGCAGCAATGGGCCCTGCTGTGAATTATTAGATCAATAATTATAATTGCATGCCCCTGTTGAACAGGGGCTGAAAAATTGGGCCTTTGGTGGTGGTGGTGATGGTGGTGCTGGTGCCACAACACTGTAAGGCCTGACAGTTACTCTTGGTGGGCGCAGCAATGGGCCCTGCTGTGAATTATTAGATCAATAATTATAATTGCATGCCCCTGTTGAACAGGGGCTGAAAAATTGGGCCTTAGGCACTGGTGGCACAACACTGCAACCCCTCACAGATACTGTACTTGGAGCACAGCAATGAGGCCTGTTGCAAAGTATTGCATCAAAAATTGTAATTACACGCCCCTGTTAAACAGGGGCTGAAAAATTGGGCCTTAGCCACTAGTGGCATCACCCATAAACCAAAATGATCTTCCAAGCTATCATCAATGATCGTATCATTGAGGAGGAGGAGGAGGATAGCCAGTCAACATAACAGCACAGGCACTCAGCATCAGCATCAGTCTTGAAGGGATGTGACATTTTAAAATCAATTAGTCTGTTATATCAGCATCAGGTGTGTGGTAGCTGGTGGTGATCCAAGACTGGTTCATCTTGATGAAAGTCAGTCGATCAACCGAGTCGGTGGACAGGCGCACCCTGTGATCCGTGACAAATCCTCCAGCAGCACTGAATGTGCGTTCTGAAAGAACGCTGGATGCAGGACAGGCCAGTAGCTCAATTGCATACTGTGCAAGCTCTGGCCAGTGATCCATCCTCAAGACCCAGTAAGCCAGAGGATTTTCGGTGGGGAAGGTGTCCAAGTCTGACCTTGCCCCTAGGTATTCCTGCACCATGTATATCAGACGCTGGCGATGGTTGCTGGAACCGATCATACTTTGGGGCTGCGGACTAAAGAATTGTCTGAACGCATCGGTCAGACGGCCACCTTCCCCACCGCTCCTTCTTTGACTGCCCGAAGCCTCAGCAACTCGTTGTCCAGGACCAGGAGTTTGTAACCTCCCAGTCTCTGGGAACGCGTTGCACAGACCTTTCTGCAAGGCCTCCCGGAGTTGTCTCATCCTCTGCTCCCTCTGCGACGGTAACATAAGGTCCGCAACCTTACCCTTGTACCGTGGATCAAGGAGAGTGGCCAGCCAGTAATGGTCCCTCTCCTTGTTCCGAAGAATACGAGGATCCTTCCGCAGACTTTGCAGGATCAGGGAGGCCATGCAGCGTAGGTTAGCTGAGGCATTCAGTCCGGAGTCCTCTGGGTCACTAAGGACGACATGATCCGCAGCCACCTCCTCCCAGCCACGTACAAGTCCACTGGTTTCTTGGGACTGTAAATCATCCCTAAAAGACTGCTGCTGATGATGCTGAGTGCCAGCCTCCACCTCCATGCTGACACAATCCTCCTCCTCCTCCTCCTCCTCCTCCTCTTCCTGTGCGATGGGTGGGACAGAAGGAACACTGTCTGGGTAAAGGGGGCCTTGAGAGGCAAGGAAGTCCTCCTCTTCCTGCCTCTGTTCTGCCTCAAGTGCCCTGTCCATTATTCCACGCAGCGTGTGCTCCAACAGGTGGACAAGAGGTACAGTGTCACTGATGCATGCACTGTCACTGCTCACCATCCTCGTGGCCTCCTCAAATGCTGCCAGGACAGTGCATGCATCCCTGATCATGCCCCACTGGCGTGGTGAAAAAAAACCGAGCTCCCCTGACCCTGTCCTGGTGCCGTAGTCACACAGGTACTCATTGATGGCCCTCTGCTGCGTGTGCAGCCGCTGCAGCATGGCCAACGTTGAGTTCCACCTGGTGGGCATGTCACATATAAGGCGGTTCTTGGGCAGGTTCAACTCCTTTTGCAGCTCAGCCAGGCGAGCACTGGCATTATAAGATCTGCGGAAATGCACACAGACTTTCCTGGCCTGCCTCAGGACATCCTGTAAGCCCGGGTACCTGCCCAAGAACCGCTGCACCACCAGGTTAAGGACGTGAGCCATACAGGGCACATGGGTCAGTTGTCCCTGTCGGAGGGCGGAGAGGAGGTTGGTGCCATTGTCGCAAACCACCATTCCTGGCTTAAGCTGGCATGGCGTCAACCACCTCTCAACCTGCCCCTGCAGAGCAGACAGGACCTCTGCCCCAGTGTGGCTCCTGTCCCCCAAACACACCAGCGCAAGCACGGCATGGCATCTTTTTGCCTGCGTACTTGCGTAGCCCCTTGAACGCCTACGGAGCACCGCTGGTTCCGAGGACAAACCACAGGAAGAGGCCATGGAGGAAGAAGAAGAGGAGGGGGTGGAGGAGAGAGGTGTGTCACAACCAGTAGTAGCATTTTGGAGGCGTGGCGGCGGAACAACCTCCAACACTACTGCACCTTGTCCTGCATCCTTCCCAGCTGCCAAAAGAGTGACCCAATGGGCCGTGAAAGAAAGGTAACGTCCCTGTCCATGCCTGCTGGACCATGAGTCAGCGGTAATATGCACCTTACCGCTGACCGCCCTGTCCAGCGAGGCCAAGACATTGCCTTCCACATGCCTGTAGAGAGCCGGAATCGCCTTCCGTGAGAAAAAGTGGCGTTTGGGAACCTGCCACTGAGGAACCGCACATTGCACAAACTCACGGAAGGGGGCCGAGTCTACCAACTGAAAAGGCAGCAGTTGAAGCGCTAGCAATTTAGCCAAGCTAGCATTCAACCGCTGGGCATGTGGATGGCTGGGAGTGAACTTCTTTCGACGGTCCAGCAGCTGTGGCAGGGAAATTTGCCTGCTAGAATCGGACGTCGGTGTACTGCTAGCAGAGTGGCCGCAAGTACTTGGCTGTGACACACCTAATTCTACACCTTCATTCCTCTCAGTGCAGGTTTCAGAGAGGACTGAAGGTATAGTGGGGTTGGAGATCCCAGCTGATGCGGTGCAAGGAGAGGTCCGCTTTGTTCTTTTGTGTGGGTCTTTAAGGTAGGCTTGCCAACGAGCTGCATGGCAGGTCAACATATGTCTGATCAAGCATGTGGTGCCCAAGCGGCTGATGTTTTGGCCACGCGATATACGCTTGAGACATATGTTGCAAACAGCAGCTGTGCGATCTGATGCACTCGCCTCAAAAAAGGCCCACACCAAAGAACTTTTTGAATGACGGGCAGAGGCAGCGCCCTGCACAGGCGGAGCTCTGCGTTGTGATTCTGCCGGTGTGCTGCCCATACGCTGGCCACCCAAGGGCATCCTGCCTCGTTGGAGATGTGCCTCCTCCTCATCCTCCTCCTCCTCCTCTCTCCTATTAGGCACCCACGTGGAGTCAGTGACCTCATCATCCCCTCCCTCCTCATCACTGGAGCCAATCTGGCAGTATGCTGCAGCTGCTGGAGCATGACTGCCAGATTGGTGTCCTTCTTGAGCATCCCCTCTCTCTGCTCTCACGTTACTGCCTTCCTCTATTTGGGTATCATCATCAGATCCTTCGAAACGCTGGGCATCCTCCTGGAGCATGTACCCAACACTGTGCTCAAACAGTTCGGGGGACTCCTCAGGAGGAGGACATGGTGGGTCTAGGGAAGGATTGACTAATGAAGATAATGATACCAGAGAAGAGGACGCTTTGGCAGCTGCTTTGCCAGTACCCTGAGCCTGGGTGAGAGAGGATGAGGAGGATGAGGTGGGCTTGGTCATCCACTCTACCAAGTCTTCGGCATGATGTGGCTCAACATGTCCAGCTGCCGAAAAGAAGGACAAGCGTGTCCCATGGCCATGTGCTGATGACAATGCACCGCGTCCACGACCAGCACTGTTGCCCCCAGACACAGAGCCTGCTTGCCCTCTTTTTTTGCCTCCTGACTGTCTGCCTGACCTTGTTTGCCTTCCAGACATTTTAATGGATGGCCTGCAGGGAGATGGGAAAAAGAGCAATAAGGGGTACCTTCAGGTTTATACTGTGCAGGAGGCTTAGCAACAATGACACTGACACTGTCCCCTGCCTATCCTTCTCTGTCCCTAAACACAAGGATTTGCAATATGCTTCAGCAAGATTGGTTTAGAACAGAATAGCTCACTGACACTTTCCCTCACTGTACCTCTCTGTCCCTAAACTCAAGGATTTCAAATATGGTTCAGCAAGATTGGTTTAGAACAGAATAGCACACTGTCAGTTTCACTCACTGTCCTTCTCTGTCCCTACAAACAAGATTTAGCACAGAATAGCACACTGATAGTTTCCACGAGTGTCCTTCTCTGTCCCTAAACTCAAGGATTTCAAATATGGTTCAGCAAGATTGGTTTAGAACAGAATAGCACACTGGCACTTTCCCTCACTGTACCTCTCTGTCCCTAAACTCAAGGATTTCAAATATGGTTCAGCAAGATTGGTTTAGAACAGAATAGCACACTGTCAGTTTCACTCACTGTCCTTCTCTGTCCCTACAAACAAGATTTAGCACAGAATAGCACACTGATAGTTTCCACGAGTGTCCTTCTCTGTCCCTAAACTCAAGGATTTCAAATATGGTTCAGCAAGATTGGTTTAGAACAGAATAGCACACTGTCAGTTTCACTCACTGTCCTTCTCTGTCCCTACAAACAAGATTTAGCACAGAATAGCACACTGATAGTTTCCACGAGTGTCCTTCTCTGTCCCTAAACTCAAGGATTTCAAATATGGTTCAGCAAGATTGGTTTAGAACAGAATAGCTCACTGACACTTTCCCTCACTGTACCTCTCTGTCCCTAAACTCAAGGATTTCAAATATGGTTCAGCAAGATTGGTTTAGAACAGAATAGCACACTGTCAGTTTCACTCACTGTCCTTCTCTGTCCCTACAAACAAGATTTAGCACAGAATAGCACACTGATAGTTTCCACGAGTGTCCTTCTCTGTCCCTAAACTCAAGGATTTCAAATATGGTTCAGCAAGATTGGTTTAGAACAGAATAGCACACTGACACTTTCCCTCACTGTACCTCTCTGTCCCTAAACTCAAGGATTTCAAATATGGTTCAGCAAGATTGGTTTAGAACAGAATAGCACACTGTCAGTTTCACTCACTGTCCTTCTCTGTCCCTACAAACAAGATTTAGCACAGAATAGCACACTGATAGTTTCCACGAGTGTCCTTCTCTGTCCCTAAACTCAAGGATTTCAAATATGGTTCAGCAAGATTGGTTTAGAACAGAATAGCTCACTGACACTTTCCCTCACTGTACCTCTCTGTCCCTAAACTCAAGGATTTCAAATATGGTTCAGCAAGATTGGTTTAGAACAGAATAGCACACTGTCAGTTTCACTCACTGTCCTTCTCTGTCCCTACAAACAAGATTTAGCACAGAATAGCACACTGATAGTTTCCACGAGTGTCCTTCTCTGTCCCTAAACTCAAGGATTTCAAATATGGTTCAGCAAGATTGGTTTAGAACAGAATAGCTCACTGACACTTTCCCTCACTGTACCTCTCTGTCCCTAAACTCAAGGATTTCAAATATGGTTCAGCAAGATTGGTTTAGAACAGAATAGCACACTGTCAGTTTCACTCACTGTCCTTCTCTGTCCCTACAAACAAGATTTAGCACAGAATAGCACACTGATAGTTTCCACGAGTGTCCTTCTCTGTCCCTAAACTCAAGGATTTCAAATATGGTTCAGCAAGATTGGTTTAGAACAGAATAGCACACTGACACTTTCCCTCACTGTACCTCTCTGTCCCTAAACTCAAGGATTTCAAATATGGTTCAGCAAGATTGGTTTAGAACAGAATAGCACACTGTCAGTTTTACTCACTGTCCTTCTCTGTCCCTACAAACAAGATTTAGCACAGAATAGCACACTGATAGTTTCCACGAGTGTCCTTCTCTGTCCCTAAACTCAAGGATTTCAAATATGGTTCAGCAAGATTGGTTTAGAACAGAATAGCACACTGACACTTTCCCTCACTGTACCTCTCTGTCCCTAAACTCAAGGATTTCAAATATGGTTCAGCAAGATTGGTTTAGAACAGAATAGCACACTGACACTTTCCCTCACTGTACCTCTCTGTCCCTACAAACAAGGTTTAGCACAGAATAACACACTGACACTCTCCCTACCTATCCTTATTTGTCCCTAAACACAAGGAATCCAGGATTAGTAAAGGAAAAAAAATGACACTGTCCCTGCCTATGCTTCTCTTTCCCTGCTCCGGAACACACTACACAAGGCCGCCGCGCTGGTGGCCTTTTATAGTGTGGGGCGTGTACTAAACCCCCTCAGCAATAATTGGCCACAGGCATCCTGCCTGTGGCCAATCATTGCTCTCCTCGCTGCCGGCGCTGTGATTGGCCAAGCATGCGGGGTCACAGTGCATGCTTGGCCAATCACAGTGCCTGGATGACACTGCGATGGCGTAGTGCATTGTGGGCCGTTCGCGTCACTCGAATTTGGCGCGAACGGCCCAAATCGTTCGATCTTCGTCGAATGATCGAACAGCCGATGTTCGAGTCGAACGTATGTTCGACTCGAACACAAAGCTCATCCCTATATGTGATAGACATGTGCAATTCGTTTAGTTCCGAATTCGTTTTTTAATAAATTTCTACAAATTCGTTAATTCATAAATATCCGAATTAACGAAAACCCGTTTAATGGATTTTTCCCAATATTCGTAAATTAGAAAATTAAAAAATCTGAAATAATAACTAACTAATAATAACTTAACTATTACTAACTATTAAACTATACTGGTTATTTTATTGACATTTGTTTGTTTTTGTATGTTATTATATTTTATGTGTATTAAACAAATTTTTATACCAAAAAAATATTGTTTTGTATCAGTACCGAGATTGTCCATTACAATTCTCTGGGGTGGGTGTTTGGTCAGCTTCAGCAATTGCCCTTACATCCCTATCCCGCTCTCGTTTCTCTATAGAAAAACAAATATACTGTAAATGGATGATCATCTATTTACATCAATTTTTTGGAACGGAACAGAGCCCTATATGTATATATATAAAATATGTACTCCTTTGTTAACATCAGAGTTTGTTTTTACATCAGGGTCTGCAGAGTTCCCCCTTGCACTGTAAGGGGGGAATTCTGCAGACTCTAATGTAAAGGGGAATGCCGGGAACTCCGACACTTCACTCCCCACCCCCCGAGTAACGTCCTCTGCCCCCTTCACCTCTCCCCCCCAGTAATGTCCTCTGCCCCCTTCACTTCCCCCCTCATTAATGTCCTCTGCCCCTTCACCTCCCCCCCCCCCACAGTAATGTCCTTTGCCCCCTTCACCTACCGCCACAGTAATGTCCTCTGCCCCCTTCACCCCCCCCAGTACTGTCCTCTGCCCCTTCACCACGCCCCCCCAGTAATTTCCCCTGCCCCTTCACCCCCCCAGTAATGTCTTATGCCCCCCTTCACCTCCCCCCCAGTAATGTCCTCTGCCCCCAGTGGAGTCCCTCCTTACATCAGTGTCCCCAGTGGAGTCCCTCTTATATCAGGTGTCCCCAGACAGTGAAGTCCCTCTTACATCAGGTGTCCCCAGTGGAGTCCTTCTTTACATCAGGTGTCCCCAGGCAGTGAAGTCCCCCCATAGCCAGATATTCTCCCTTCATTGCCAGACATTTGCACTGCATAGCCAGGAAATCTCCCAAATAGCCAGACATACTCCCTCCATAGCAAGGAATTCTCTATTAAAGCGGAGTTCCACCCTAAAAAAAAAAAAAAAATACTGCAAAAAAATAGAGAAAAAAAATAAATAAATTTTTACTTACCAGAAAAGGCGGTTGCTATGCGGATGTTCCTAATCTGCCTCTTCGTTATCCTTGGCAGGTCTTCTTCCTCCGTCCTTCTTGCGGTGTCTTCTGGAAGTCAGCAGCTACAGTGTTTGTAGCTGCTGACTTTAAAAAAAATATAAAAATCGCGGGTGGAATCCCGCTTTAATAACCAAGCATTCTCCCTTCATAGCCAGACATTCTCCCTTTGCAGCCAGACATTGGCTGTGCCTCTCCTCGGCAGAAGGCCATGGGGCAGGGGGTTGGCAGCAGTTCCATTTAGGTCTCTTTCCCCTTGTGTTCAGTGGAGTGGGGAGGGGCCTCCGATCCGTGCAGCTAACCGGCTTCAGTGTACAAGAAAATTGTCTACTTGTACACTGAAGATAGAAGCCGATTGGCTGCACGGATCGGAGGCCCCTCCCCTCTCCACTGACCAAGTCAGAAAGAGAACTTGCAGGGGCGGACATATTTTCGGAGCCAGAAGCTGCAGTCTTTGCTAAAACAGTCCTGATTCCCGGGACAAAAGCAAAATCCCAGGTTTTTTTATCGGGACGGACTCAGATCGGGATGAGAGTCCAAAAATCGTGAATTTCCCGGGAAAATCTGGACTGTTGGCAAGTATGCTGTTGTGATTTCATTAATAATAATAATGATAATATTAATAATACATTTAAAAATTTACTGGCAGAAATTTGAAAGTCCAGTAGGCCTCAAGGGTGAAGTGAACTATTGCACTTGTGAACCTTTCAGAGAAGAACACATGAACACATGTTTTTCCAATATTCAATGGATCACCTATCTGTAATTTTTACAAGCAGATGTTGGGACAGGGTTTTGCCTGGACAATAGGGTCCCTTGTCACATAAACCAGAATTTTTGTTATAGGCCATTGTCGAATAGACTCAGAAAAGCAACGCAAATAGGTGGATAAGCCTGAGAAGTTACTGTGACTAACATTTAAAACTAGAGCAAATATTCCCATTGTTTCAGAGGGTAAGACTGCCCTTAAAGTATAGCAACCAGTTTACTCAGCTTGCTCCCCAAACAATGGCATGATAAACGCTGGTTAATTCTACAACCAAAATCCGATTTTAACAACCAGAGAAACATACAAACGTCCAAGTTTTGTATAAATTTTTCTTATATATCTGTATTAGTGATGAGCCGAACACCCCCGGGTTCGGTTCGCACCAGAACCCGCGAACGGACCTAAAGTTCGCACGAACATTAGAACCCTATTAAATACAATGGATGCGAACGTTCGGATTCTAAAGTGCTAATTATAACGACTATTATCCATGTTATTGTCCGAAACAGAGTTTGGGAACCCGGCTTCTGCACCAGGGGACATGTATCAATGCAAAAAGAAGTTTTAAAAACGGACGTTTTCCGGGAGCAGTCATTTTAATGATGCATAAAGTGAAAAAAAAAAAGTCAAATATTCCTTTAAATATTGTACCTGGGGGGTGTCTAAAGTATGCCTGTGAAGTGCCACGTGTTTCCCGTGTTTAGAACTGTCCCTGCACAAAATGACACTTCTAAAGGAAAAAAAAGCCATTTAAAACTGCTTGCGGCTTTAATGTAATGTCTGGTCCCGGTAATATGGATGAAAATCTTTAAGAAAAATGGCATAGCTACCCCATGACCCCCCCCCCCCCCTACCCCAGCCCATTACCAGCCCCTTTGGGTCTTGTATGGATATTAAGGGGAACCCCGCACACAAAATAAAAAAGGACCTATATACTCTGAACAGCCGTATACAGGCGGTGCATACAAGACAGGGACTGTAGGTTTGTTCTTATGTAGAATCTGTTTATAATTTTGAACAGCTGCATTGTTTAAGTGGAGCTCCATGGCAAATTCCTTTTTTTTAGCTTTTTGTAAAACATAGGGAACGGTTATCACCCCTGTCACATTTTTTTTGCTGTCTGTGCCCCTGTTCAGAACATTTCACCTCACTTTGCGTCCCAATGACAACTGTTTTTGAAATGTGGTGTTTTTATTGAAACAAGGATTGGTGATAAAGCATCAGTAGAGAGGAGACACCTTTCTCCCATATTAATTCTTAAAGGAGAGAATTTTCCTTCCAAGGGGTAGATTTCCTCTCACTTCCTGTTGTCTTCTTCCGTTTGCAAGTAGTAGTAGTTTGTAAGTTGGATGTTTGAAAGTAGGGACCTTCCGTATATACTCTGCAGAAATTGGCCCCTTAGGTGTTGGTGTTGGCACAACACTGAAAGCACTCACAGTTATTATTGGTGGGTGCTGGAACGCCCTGCTGTCAAGTATAATATCAGGAATTGTAATAACATATAATTGTTGATCAGTGGTAGTAAAAATTGGGCCTTTGATGGTGGTGCTGGTGCCACAACACTGTAAGGCCTGACAGTTACTCTTGGTGGGCGCAGCAATGGGCCATGCTGTGAATTATTAGATCAATAATTATAATTGCATGCCCCTGTTGAACAGGGGCTGAAAAATTGGGCCTTTGGTGTTGGTGGTGGTGGTGATGGTGGTGCTGGTGCCACAACACTGTAAGGCCTGACAGTTACTCTTGGTGGGCGCAGAAATGGTCCCTGCTGTGAATTATTAGATCAATAATTATAATTGCATGCCCCTGTTGAACAGGGGCTGAAAAATTGAGCCTTTGGTGGTGGTGGTGGTGGTGATGGTGGTGCTGGTGCCACAACACTGTAAGGCCTGACAGTTACTCTTGGTGGGCGCAGCAATGGTCCCTGCTGTGAATTATTAGATCCATAATTATAATTGCATGCCCCTGTTGAACAGGGGCTGAAAAATTGGGCCTTAGGCACTGGTGGCACGACACTGCAACCCCTCACAGATACTGTACTTGGAGCACAGCAATGAGGCCTGTTGCAAAGTATTGCATCAAAAATTTTAATTACACGCCCCTGTTAAACAGGGGCTGAAAAATTGGGCCTTAGCCACTGGTGGCGTCACCCATAAACCAAAATGATCTTCCAAGCTATCATCGTTAATCGTATCATTGAGGAGGAGGAGGAGGATAGCCAGTCAACATAACAGCACAGGCACTCAGCATCAGCATCAGTCTTGAAGGGATGTGACATTTTAAAATCAATTAGTCTGTTATATCAGCATCTGGTGTGTGGTAGCTGGTGGTGATCCAAGACTGGTTCATCTTGATGAAAGTCAGTCGATCAACCGAGTCGGTGGACAGGCGCACCCTGTGATCCGTGACAAATCCTCCAGCAGCACTGAATGTGCGTTCCGAAAGAACGCTGGATGCAGGACAGGCCAGTAGCTCAATTGCATACTGTGCAAGCTCTGGCCAGTGATCCATCCTCAAGACCCAGTAAGCCAGAGGATTTTCGGTGGGGAAGGTGTCCAAGTCTGACCTTGCCCCTAGGTATTCCTGGACCATGTATATCAGACGCTGGCGATGGTTGCTGGAACCGATCATACTTTGGGGCTGCGGACTAAAGAATTGTCTGAACGCATCGGTCAGACGGCCACCTTCCCCACCGCTCCTTCTTTGACTGTCCAAAGCCTCAGCAACTCGTTGTCCAGGACCAGGAGTTTGTAACCTCACAGTCTCTGGGAACGCGTTGCACAGACCTTTCTGCAAGGCCTCCCGGAGTTGCCTCATCCTCTGCTCCCTCTGCGACGGTACGATAAGGTCCACAACCTTACCCTTGTACCGTGGATCAAGGAGAGTGGCCAGCCAGTAATGGTCCCTCTCCTTGATCCGAAGAATACGAGGATCCTTCCGCAGACTTTGCAGGATCAGGGAGGCCATGCAGCGTAGGTTAGCTGAGGCATTCAGTCCGGAGTCCTCTGGGTCACTAAGGACGACATGATCCGCAGCCACCTCCTCCCAGCCACGTACAAGTCCACTGGTTTCTTGGGACTGTAAATCATCCCTAAAAGACTGCTGCTGATGATGCTGAGTGCCAGCCTCCACCTCCATGCTGACACAATCCTCCTCCTCCTCCTCTTCCTGTGCGATGGGTGGGACAGAAGGAACACTGTCTGGGTAAAGGGGGCCTTGAGAGGCAAGGAAGTCCTCCTCTTCCTGCCTCTGTTCTGCCTCAAGTGCCCTGTCCATTATTCCACACAGCGTGTGCTCCAACAGGTGGACAAGAGGTACAGTGTCACTGATGCATGCACTGTCACTGCTCACCATCCTCGTGGCCTCCTCAAATGGTGCCAGGACAGTGCATGCATCCCTGATCATGCCCCACTGGCGTGGTGAAAAAAACCCGAGCTCCCCTGACCCTGTCCTGGTGCCGTAGTCGCACAGGTACTCATTGATGGCCCTCTGCTGCGTGTGCAGCCGCTGCAGCATGGCCAACGTTGAGTTCCACCTGGTGGGCATGTCACATATAAGGCGGTTCTTGGGCAGGTTCAACTCCTTTTGAAGCTCAGCCAGGCGAGCACTGGCATTATAAGATCTGCGGAAATGCACACAGACTTTCCTGGCCTGCCTCAGGACATCCTGTAAGCCCGGGTACCTGCCCAAGAACCGCTGCACCACCAGGTTAAGGACGTGAGCCATACAGGGCACATGGGTCAGTTGTCCCTGTCGGAGGGCGGAGAGGAGGTTGGTGCCATTGTCGCAAACCACCATTCCTGGCTTAAGCTGGCGTGGCGTCAACCACCTCTCGGCCTGCCCCTGCAGAGCAGACAGGACCTCTGCCCCAGTGTGGCTCCTGTCCCCCAAACACACCAGCGCAAGCACGGCATGGCATCTTTTTGCCTGCGTACTTGCGTAGCCCCTTGAACGCCTACGGAGCACCGTTGGTTCCGAGGACAAACCACAGGAAGAGGCCATGGAGGAAGAAGAAGAGGAGGGGGTGGAGGAGAGAGGTGTGTCACAACCAGTAGTAGCATTTTGGAGGCGTGGCGGTGGAACAACCTCCAACACTACTGCACCTTGTCCTGCATCCTTCCCAGCTGCCAAAAGAGTGACCCAATGGGCCGTGAAAGAAAGGTAACGTCCCTGTCCATGCCTGCTGGACCATGAGTCAGTGGTAATATGCACCTTACCGCTGACCGCCCTGTCCAGCGAGGCCAAGACATTGCCTTCCACATGCCTGTAGAGAGCCGGAATAGCCTTCCGTGCGAAAAAGTGGCGTTTGGGAACCTGCCACTGAGGAACCGCACATTGCACAAACTCACGGAAGGGGGCCGAGTCTACCAACTGAAAAGGCAGCAGTTGAAGCGCTAGCAATTTAGCCAAGCTAGCATTCAACCGCTGGGCATGTGGATGGCTGGGAGTGAACTTCTTTCGACGGTCCAGCAGCTGGGGCAGGGAAATTTGCCTGCTAGAATCGGACGTCGGTGTACTGCTAGCAGAGTGCCCGCAAGTACTTGGCTGTGACACACCTAATTCTACACCTTCATTCCTCTCAGAGCAGGTTTCAGAGAGGACTGAAGGTATACTGGGGTTGGAGATCCCAGCTGATGCGGTGCAAGAAGAGGTCAGCTTTGTTCTTTGGTGTGGGTCTTTAAGGTAGGCTTGCCAACGAGCTGCATGGCAGGTCAACATATGTCTGATCAAGCATGTGGTGCCCAAGCGGCTGATGTTTTGGCCACGCGATATACGCTTGAGACATATGTTGCAAACAGCAGCTGTGCGATCTGATGCACTCGCCTCAAAAAAGGCCCACACCAAAGAACTTTTTGAATGACGGGCAGAGGCAGCGCCCTGCACAGGCGGAGCTCTGCGGTGTGATTCCGTCGGTGTGCTGCCCATACGCTGGCCACTCAAGGGCATCCTGCCTCGTTGGAGATGTGCCTCCTCCTCATCCTCCTCCTCCTCCTCCTCTCTCCTATTAGGCACCCACGTGGAGTCAGTGACCTCATCATCCCCTCCCTCCTCATCACTGGAGCCAATCTGGCAGTATGCTGCAGCTGCTGGAGCATGACTGCCAGATTGGTGTCCTTCTTGAGCATCCCCTCTCTCTGCTCTCACGCTGCTGCCTTCCTCTAGCTGGGTATCATCATCAGATCCTTCCAAACGCTGGGCATCCTCCTGGAGCATGTACCCAACACTGTGCTCAAACAGTTCGGGGGACTCCTCAGGAGGAGGGCATGGTGGGTCTAGGGAAGGATTGACTAATGAAGATAATGATACCAGAGAAGAGGACGCTTTGGCAGCTGCTTTGCCAATACCCTGAGCCTGGGTGAGAGAGGATGAGGAGGATGAGGTGGGCTTGGTCATCCACTCTACCAAGTCTTCGGCATGATGTGGCTCAACATGTCCAGCTGCCGAAAACAAGGACAAGCGTGTCCCATGGCCATGTGCTGATGACAATGCACCGCGTCCACGACCAGCACTGTTGCCCCCAGACACAGAGCCTGCTTGCCCTCTTTTTTTGCCTCCTGACTGTCTGCCTCTCCTTGGTTGCCTTCCAGACATTTTAATGGATGGCCTGCAGGGAGATGGGAAAAACAGCAATAAGGGCTACCTTCAGGTGTATATTGTGCAGGAGGCTTAGCAACAATGACACTGACACTGTCCCCTGCCTATCCTTCTCTGTCCCTAAACACAAGGATTGAAAATATGGTTCAGCAAAAAAGTTTTAGAACAGAATAGCACACTGACACTTTCCCTCACTGTCCTACTCTGTCCCTCCCTACAAACAAGATTTAGCACAGAATAGCACACTGATAATTTCTACGAGTGTCCTTCTCTGTCCCTAAACTCAAGGATTGAAAATATGGAACAGCAAAATTGGTTTAGAACAGAATAGCACACTGTCAGTTTCACTCACTGTACCTCTCTGTCCCTCAACTCAAGGATTGAAAATATGGAACAGCAAAATTGGTTTAGAACAGAATAGCACACTGTCAGTTTCACTCACTGTACCTCTCTGTCCCTCAACACAAGGATTGAAAATATGGAACAGCAAAATTGGTTTAGAACAGAATAGCACACTGTCAGTTTCACTCACTGTACCTCTCTGTCCCTCAACTCAAGGATTGAAAATATGGAACAGCAAAATTGGTTTAGAACAGAATAGCACACTGTCAGTTTCACTCACTGTACCTCTCTGTCCCTCAACTCAAGGATTGAAAATATGGAACAGCAAAATTGGTTTAGAACAGAATAGCACACTGTCAGTTTCACTCACTGTACCTCTCTGTCCCTCAACTCAAGGATTGAAAATATGGAACAGCAAAATTGGTTTAGAACAGAATAGCACACTGTCAGTTTCACTCACTGTACCTCTCTGTCCCTCAACTCAAGGATTGAAAATATGGAACAGCAAAATTGGTTTAGAACAGAATAGCACACTGTCAGTTTCACTCACTGTACCTCTCTGTCCCTCAACTCAAGGATTGAAAATATGGTTCAGCAAAATAGTTTTAGAACAGAATAGCACACTGACACTTTCCCTCACTGTCCTACTCTGTCCCTCCCTACAAACAAGATTTAGCACAGAATAGCACACTGATAATTTCTACGAGTGTCCTTCTCTGTCCCTAAACTCAAGGATTGAAAATATGGAACAGCAAGATTGGTTTAGAACAGAATAGCACACTGACACTTTCCCTCACTGTACCTCTCTGTCCCTACAAACAAGGATTAGCACAGAATAGCACACTGTCACTGACACTCTCCCTACCTATCCTTATCTGTCCCTAAACACAAGGAATCCAGGATTAGTAAAGGAAAAATAATGACACTGTCCCTGCCTATGCTTCTCTTTCCCTACTCCAGAACACACTACACAAGGCCGCCGCGCTGGCGGCCTTTTATAGTGTGGGGCGTGTACTAAACCCCCTCAGCAATAATTGGCCACAGGCATCCTGCCTGTGGCCAATCATTGCTCTCCTCGCTGCCGGCGCTGTGATTGGCCAAGCATGCGGGGTCACAGTGCATGCTTGGCCAATCACAGCGCCTGGATGACACTGCGATGGCGTAGTGCATTGTGGGCCGTTCGCGTCACTCGAATTTGGTGCGAACGGCCCAAATCGTTCGATCTTCGTCGAACGATTGAACAGCCGATGTTCGAGTCGAACGTATGTTCGACTCGAACACGAAGCTCATCCCTAATCTGTATATATAGATACAGTGGGGATCAAAAGTTTGGGCACCCCCAGGTAAAAATGTGTATTAATGTGCATAACGAAGCCAAGGAAAGATGGAAAAATCTCCAAATGGCATCAAATTACAGATTAGACATTCTTATAATATGTCAAAAAAAGTTAGATTTTATTTCCATCATTTACACTTTCAAAATTACAGAAAACAAAAAAATGGCATCTGCAAAAGTTTGGGCACCCTGCAGAATTTATAGCATGCACTGCCCCCTTTGCAAAGCTGAGACCTGCCAGTGTCATGGATTGTTCTCAATCATCGTCTGGGAAGACCAGGTGATGTCAATCTCAAAGGTTTTAAATGGCCAGACTCATCTGACCTTGCCCCAACAATCAGCACCATGGGTTCTTCTAAGCAGTTGTCTAGAAAACTGAAACTGAAAATAGTTGACGCTCACAAAGCTGGAGAAGGCTATAAGAAGATAGCAAAGCAAATATATTACTCAAAAAGAGTGAAAAGTAGGACTTTGTAGGCAACACACAGAACATGAAGTACAAAATAATTTTATTATCACAAAAAATGTTAAACAACGATAAAAGACCATACATTGTATATAAAGTGACAGCGAAGAGTCCCTTGAACGTCGACACGTTTCGCCGTGAGGCTTCGTCAGGACGGACAAAATAGGGGGGACGATTAAATGCACACTTGGGACAAAATCTCACTATCTTGGAAAGCAGTCCAGATAGCAAAAAGTTGTTCAACAGGCTACCAATTCATATATGTAGTCTGGAACTAAGTGTATGTATATGATCTGCTGGTCAAAAGGCAAAAAAATCGCAGGAAAATAGTCCGCGGAGAGATAGATGGACAAACTTGATACTTGCAGCTACAACTAGCTTGACAGATCAGCTGTATCCAAGCAGAATTGCCAGAACGGGGGTAGAAGACGTTATGGTAGTGAGGTTCTCTAAAGCCAACAAATCTGACCATAAGCATTCACAGTATAAGTGCAGATAAATCAGCCAATGTAGTAGGGATTCTGCCACTATACAGAGTCTGACTAGTGAACGTCGCAGTGCTAGCCCCCGGGAGTCAGCCTCGTGCTGAACACGTTAGTTACTATTTTCCTGCGATTTTTTTTGCCTTTTGACCAGCAGATCATATACACACACTTAGTTCCAGACTACATATATGAATTGGTAGCCTGTTGAACAACTTTTTGCTATCTGGACTGCTTTCCAAGATAGTGAGATTTTGTCCCAAGTGTGCATTTAATCGTCCCCCGTATTTTGTCCGTCCTGACGAAGCCTCACGGCGAAACGCGTTGATGTTCAAGGGACTCTTCACTGTCACTTTATATACACTGTATGGTCTTTTATCGTTGTTTAACATTTTTTGTGATAATAAAATTATTTTGTACTTCATGTTCTGTGTGTTGCCTACAAAGTCCTACTTTTCACTCTTTTTGAGTAATATATTTCCTTAAATTCTGGATGTGGCAATGTGAGTGCTTTTCCCCCATTCCCCCTCTTTCAAGATAGCAAAGCATTTTCAGATTTCAATATCCTCTGTTCGGAATGTAATTATAAAAATGGCAGTCATCAGGAACAGTGGAAGTTAAAGCAAGATCTGGAAGACCAAGAAAAATATCAGACAGAACAGCTCGCAGGATTGTGAGAAAAGCAATTCAAAACCCACGTTTGACTGCACGATCCCTCCAGAAAGATCTGGCAGACACTGGAGTTGTGGTACACTATTCCACTATAAAGAGATACTTGTACAAATATGGTCTTCATGGAAGAGTCATCAGAAGAAAACCTCTTCTACGTCCTCACCACAAAAATCAGTGTTTGAACTTTGCAAATGAACATATAGACAAGCCTGAGGCATTTTGGAAACAAGTTCTGCGAACCGATGAGGTTAAAATAGAACTTTTTGGCCGGAATGAGCAAAGGTACGTTTGGAGAAGAAAGGGCACAGAATTTAATGAAAAGAACCTCTGTCCAACTGTTAAGCATGGGGGTGGATCAATCATGCTTTGGGGTTGTATTGCAGCCAGTGGCACAGGGAACATTTCACGAGTAGAAGGAAAAATGGATTCAATAAAATTTCAGCAAATTTTGGATGGTAACTTGATGCCATCTGTGAAAAAGCTGAAGTTAAAGAGAGGATTGGCTTCTACAAAATCCACGGGGGATTACATCAAGAGGCGTAAACTGAAGGTTTTGCCATGGCCTTCACAATCTCCTGACCTCAACATTATTGAAAACCTATGGATAGACCATAAAAGAGCAGTGCGTGACAGACAGCCCAGAAATCTCAAAGAACTGGAAGACTTTTGTAAGGAAGAATGGGCAAAGATACCTCAAACAAGAATTGAAAGACTCTTGGCTGGCTACAAAAAGCGTTTACAAGCTGTGATACTTGCCAAGGGGGGCAGTACAAGATATTAACTCTGCAGGGTGCCCAAACCTTTGCAGACGCCATTTTTTTGTTTTCTGTAATTTTGAAAGTGTAAATGATGGAAATAAAATCTAACTTTTTTTGACATATTATAAGAATGTCTAATCTGTAATTTGATGCCATTTGGAGATTTTTCCATCTTTCCTTGGCTTCGTTATGCACATTAACCACTTCCCGACCGCGCCATGTACAAAAGACGTCCACAGCGCGGTCGAGTTATCCTGAGTGGACGTCCCAGGGACGTCCTCACAGAATCTTGCTCCTGCGCGCCCCCTGGGGCGCGCTCCAGGATATGTCCGTGACCGCCGGGTCCGGAAGACCCGGCGCATCACGGATCACGGTAGATGGCCGCTAATCGCGGCCGTTTACCACGTGATCGCTCCGTCAAATGACGGAGCGATTACTTGTAAACAGACCGGCGTCATGTCATGACGCCGGTTCCTCCCTCCCCTCTCTGTACCGATCGGTACAGTGTGAGAGGAGAGGGGAGGGAGCGGATCATGTCCGCTCCCTCCCCCATGTCAGCTGTGGGCTGGATCTGTGACAATTGCAGTCACAGATCCAGCCATCCATCCATCCCTGCTCAGCCATCCCTGTGCAATACTCTGCCAATACTCTGCAATACACCCTGTGCAATACTCTGCAATACACCCTGTGCAATACTCTGCAATACCCTGTGCAATACTCTGCAATACCCTGTGCAATACTCTGCAATACACCCTGCCAATACTCTGCAATACCCTGTGCAATACTCTGCAATACCCTGTGCAATACTCTGCAATACCCTGTGCAATACCCTGCCCATACTCTGCCCATACTCTGCAATACCCTGTGCAATACCCTGTGCAATACCCTGTGCAATACCCTGCCCATACTGTGCAATACCCTGCCCATACTCTGCCCATACTGTGCAATACTCTGCCATATTCCGCAATACCCTGCCATACTCCACAATACTCCTCAATACCCTGCAATACTCCACAATACCCGGCAATACTCCACAATACCCTGCAATACTCCACAATACCCTGCAATACTCCTCAATACCCTGCAATACTCCTCAATACCCTGCAATACTCCGCAATACTCCTCAATACCCGGCAATACCCGGCAATACTCCGCAATACCCGGAATTACCCCGCAATACTCTGCAATACTCGGCAATACCCGGCAATACTCCTCAATACCCGGCAATACTCCTCAATACCCGGCAATACTCCTCAATACCCGGCAATACTCTGCAATAACCACTTCCCGCCCGCCGGCCGTCATATGACGTCCTTGACTTTGTGCGGAGATATCTGAATGATGGGAGCAGCTACAGGCATCATTCAGATATTCGCTTTTTCAGCTGGCGATTCCCTGCACCATAAGAATGATCATAGCGGCTGTTCCACCGCTTGATCGCTCTTACGGAAGGTGAGAGGGGATGCCCCCCCCTCCCGCTGCCCTCCGGTGCTTCTACCGACTCACCGCTACGATCAAAGCCAGGATTGTTTTTTTTTTGTTTTTTTTTAAGGCTTCCCAGCCTAGAGGTGAGATGTGGGGTCTTATTGACCCCATATCTCACTGTAAAGAGGACCTGTCATGCCATATTCCTATTACAAGGGATGTTTACATTTCTTGTAATAGGAATAAAAGTGATCAAAAAAAAATTTGGGGCGGAAAAACATGTCAAACTAAAATAAATAAAGTAAAATGAACAATAAAATATATATATTTTTTTTAAAGCGCCCCTGCCCCCGCGAGCTCGCATGCAGAAGTGAACGCATACGTAAGCCCTGCCCACATATGAAAACGGTGTTCAAACCACACATGTGAGGTATCGTTGCGAACGTTAGAGCGAGAGCAATAGTTTTGGCCCTAGACCTCCTCTGTAATTTAAAACATGTAACCAGTAAAAATATTTAAAGCGTTGCCTATGGGGATTTTTAAGTAGCGAAGTTTGGCGACATTCCACGAGCGTGTGCAATTTTGAAGGGTGACATGTTAGGTATCTATTTACTCGGCGTAACTTCATCTTTCACATTATGCAAAAACATTGGGCTAACTTTACTGTTTTTTTTTTCTTTTAGGCACAAAACAGTTTTTTTCCGTAAAAAACGCGTTAGAAAAATTTCTGCGCAAATACCGTGCAAGATAAAAAGTTGCAATGACCACCATTATATTCTTTAAGGTCTTTGCTAAAAAAACATATATAATGTTTTGGGGTTCTATGTAATTTTCTAGCAAACAAATTATGATTTTTACATGTAGGAGAGAAATGTCAGAATTGGCCTGGGTTCTCCAGAACGCCTGATGGTGCTCCCTGCATGTTGGGCCTCTGTATGTGGCCACGCTGTGTAAAAGTCTCACACATGTGGTATCGCCATACTCAGGAGGAATAGCAGAATGTGTTTTGGGGTGTAATTTGTGGTATGCATATGCTGTGTGTGAGAAATAACCTGCTAATATGACAATTTTGTGGAAAAAAAAAAAAAGAAAAAAAAATCTTGATTTTTGCAAAGAATTGTGGGAAAAAATGACAACTTCAAAAAACTCACAATGACCCTTTCTAAATACCTTGGAATGTCTTCTTTCCAAAAAGGGGTCATTTGGGGGGTATTTGTACTTTTCTGGCATGTTAGGGTCTCAAGAAATGAGATAGGCCGTCAGTACTTCAGGTGTGATCAATTTTCAGATATTGGCACCATAGCTTGTGGACTCTATAACTTTCACAAAGACCAAAAAATATGCACCAATTTGTACTTATTTTTACCAAAGATATGTAGCAGTATAAATTTTGGCCAAAATGTATGAAGAAAAAATACTAATTTGCAAAATTTTATAACGGAAACAAAGAAAAATTCATTTTTTTACAAAATTTTCAGTCTTTTTTCTCTTATAGCGCAAAAAATAAAAAACCCAACAGTGATTAAATACCACCAAAAGAAAGCTCTATTTGTGTGAAAAAAAGGACAAAAATTTCATATGGGTACAGTGTTGTATGACTGAGTAATTGTCATTCAAAATGTGAGAGCACCGAAAGCTGAAAATTCGTCTGGTTAGGAAGGGGGTTTAAGTGCCCAGTTGTCAAGTGGTTAATACACATTTTTACCTGGGGTGCCCAAACTTTCGATCCCCACTGTATATGACCATCAGTGACGCCTATGCCATGTTCTCAGACATTTTAAGAAAACACCTGGATACATGTTACATTATAAATACGCATTATATTCAAAGTAAGAACATATATTGATATGTAATAAATAAAAATGACGCTTAGATTATCAATGACATTATAGGTCATAGGGAAAAGTATGATCTTAGTATCTGTTGACCTAGGGACTGTGTTAGAAGAATAAATATAGATACCAATGTGATTTTATAAATAGAAGTGTTTTAAAGAGTTAATTAGTAGACATGTGCATTCGTTTTCGTCCTAATGCATTTTCGTCCGAATTTCAGGTATTTTCGTTATCGTTTTAACAAACGAAAACGAAAGCACAGAATCCGAAAACCGAAAGATCCGACATAAACAAATGCTTTATTTTCGTTTTCTTTGCTACAACAGTTCGATATAGATAGGAGATTCGACATGACACTGACAATAACAATCTGTGTCTATCGAACCTGTGGTTGAATGTGCCTAACCGTAACTCTATTAGTCCAATATTATTCTAAATAGAGAGAAAAGATTTGACATAGGTCCCTTTCACACAGGCGGACCGTATGTCCGTTTTTCACCCATCCGTTTTCGGATGAAAAACAGACATACATGTATCCCTATGGGACAGCGGATGTCAGCGGATGAACATCCGCTGACACCCGATCTCACCCGTGTCCGCTACGCTCCGTTTTTCAGGATAGAAAAATTTCTATTTTTCTATCCGTCTGCGGAGCGGATCGGATGAACACGGACAGACGGTCCGTGTTCATCCGATCCCCCATAGGGGAGAGCGGAGATCTGACAGGGCGGTCCCTGCACAGTGTGCGGGGACCGCCCAGTCATCAGCCGGCTCAGCGGGGATCAACGGAGCGATCCCCGCTGAGCAAGCGGAGGTTCACGGGGCGGATCATGAGTGATCCGTCCCGTGTGAAAGAAGCCATAGAGAGAAAAGATTCGACATTATAGAGAGAAAAGATTCGACATTATAGAGAGAAAAGATTTGACATTATAGAGAGAAAAGATTCGACATTAGAGAGAGAAAAGATTCGACATTATAGAGAGAAAAGATTCGACATAGAGAGAAAAGATCACTGCTGGAATTGGGTGGGGGAAGTAAAATAAAATAATGATGATGATGAATGTTATTGGCTGATTGTAACCAAAGAGGAGGAGCAGTAAAATAGCTAGAACTAACTTGAGAATTCAACATGAACGACGAAGATTCGACAAAGCATCGAAAAACATACAAACGTCGAATCTGTCATTGAAGGCTTATGGTGTCTGTCGAAAGTTCTAAGAAGATTTGACGGAGCAGCTAAACTGTACGACGCTGCAATCGTACATTTCCGGCCAAATGCTCCGCCCATAGGCTATAGAAGAATTCTAATGTTGGTTGACTAGTAATAATAATTAATAAATATAATTATTACTAGTCATACAACATTAGAATTCTACTATAGCTTGTAGGCGGAACATTCGACCGGAAATGTACGATTGTGGAGTCATACAGTTTCGCTGCTCCGTCAAATCTTCTTTGAACATTCGACAGACACCATAAGCCTTCAATGACAGATTCGACCTTAATTAATTCAGATTTTCGGACGAATGCAATTTCTAACGAAAAACAAAATAAATAAAAACGAATTTCGGGAGTAACTAAATAAATTTATTTTTCGGACGAAAACGAAATTCCGAAACAAAATATTTCAGTGTGCACATGTCTATTAATTAGCAGCATGAAAAACGTCAAATTGTGATTATAGAAAATAAAGGAACCTACGTTTAGAGATTAACACGTATTCAAAATATTTTTCTGTTATATTGATTGACATATAATCTGTACCCTGTTTAGAAAAACCAGCTTATAGATATATTTTAGACAGGAATATAAAACAAATTATGTTATGTGAATGAATGAAAAAGTATATTAGAAGTATGTTATATATACCGGATTACCAGAAGATAAATATCCATAAATAGTCTTCCCAACATTATATAAACTATACACATCCTGAAAATAGAATATATAAACTTAAAGGAGTAGTAAAGTTACATGTTTTTCACCTTAATGCATCCTATGCATTAAGGTGAAAAAACATTCGACAATACCGCCCCCCCCCCCGAGCCCCCGTTTTACTTACCTGGCCCCTCGAAAGTCCCGCGCTCGTCCCCGTCATCCTCTTCGTTTTTCAGCCTGGCCGCCGATTGGCTACACTGGATGGATTGAAAGCAGCGCAGCCATTGGCTGGCGCTGCTGTCAATCACATCCAATGATGCGGCGCGCGGGGGGCGGGGCCGAGTGATACAGTCGGCGGCTATGGCCGCCGCTGTATCACGGGAGTGCGCCCGCAATCACTCCACACCATGCGAGCTCACTCGCATTATGGTGTGGAGTCCTTGCGGGGAGGAGCCAAGACAGCCGCCGAGGGACCCCAGAAGACCAGGATCGGGGCCACTGTGTGCAAAACGAGCTGCACACTGGAGGTAAGTATAACATGTTTGTTATTTTTGGGAAAAAAAAAAGGAAGCTTTAGTGCTCCTTTAAAGAATTGATGCCCCAGTGGTTGAAAGTGGTATTACTTGAGGATCCCAAAGTCCAGAAAACAGTTAATCATTAAGTTGTCAACCTGTAGTGTCCAGACACTTTTGGACAGTAACTCCCACATCTGCAGCCACCAATGAGTTGTAGACACCTGTCCCTGAGCATAACTTAATATAATTTTTATAACCTTATTGTCCAGAGACAATATTTAAGGGAAGAAAAATTAGATGAGAGAGAAACGGACGGACCCCACAGGAAGGGTCGGAGGGGCACACTGGGAGATCCAAACTCTCAGACAGACTGACACACATGCACCATGGATGAAGACATATTTTTACACTCATGAAGATTCCTAGACACCTGATACCTGAAAGCCATGGCAGCCATCTTAACTCTGGTCACTTGCCAGTAGGAAATTCAAATTGTGGAATGGGTAATTATGCCATTTTTGATTTTATCTTGAATTCATTGTTGTTCTCAAAAATATTGAAGTATTGAATATTCTGCAATTATGATTTATTCTCATTAACCAACAACTGGTAGATGTTTTTTGTAAAGATTCAATTTTTCAGTATTTTTTTTTCTTTTTGCATAGTTCCAATCTTAGTGACAAAACAGACGTCCAATTTATTTCACATTGTTAACCATTTACTTACCTGCAGTATAGTAACGGTTAGATGTGTGAAATACAGACATTCAGTTTCATTGTCAATTATACAAGGTTGTTGAACCTATTGAGAATTTATCATGACAGCATTATGTCTAAGGGACTGTATGCCCATTTTGCGGGTAATTTTATTGATTTTGAAGTCGTTCATGCAACGCAATTGGCATTTTAATTTCATGTAAATATTTGCTTTTTGTCAACCAATAAATGTAGCTATTTGGTATGATCACACGTCTCAGTGAATAACTTTCACATTATAGACTATGTCATATAGGTTGTCTTGTATTCAAAAATATCTTTTGTTAAAAAGAACTTAAAATTAATATTGTGCGGGCAAACTGTCTCTTGATAAGCACAACAATGCCAGTAATTTCCAGCTTCTCTGCAGTTCCTGGAAGAGTGGTGGCCGGTGAGATCTCAAGTGACCTGTCAGTGAGGTGGTGACTTGTGAGCGGTGTTGTGCCATTCCTCTGTTGACCATGAAGTGACAGCAGTGGCCTTATAGAGCGGAGGCTCGGTGGCATCGGTGCGGCAGCGGGGTGATGGAGGAGGAATTGGGAAGGGAGAGTGGAATGGAGCACACCTTTCTGTGACATCACACACCAGGCATGCCAATTCTCTGAGGATTGTCATTACACTGGGACACTCACAGCCGGTGTTTGGGACTCAGGAATTGTAATTTCCTACTGCGCTGCTTAGTTTTTTTCCAGTCTCCACCAACCACCACCATGAACTTGAGCGCGGTCCGGACTACAACTCCCGGATTGCAGCGCAGCGGCTTGCCCCCCCTGGCCCAGCCCACCCCTGTTCAAAGGCCAGTCCTGAAGGATGCGGCTGCTAATGGGAATGGCATTCCTGCTGTGGAAAAAGTACAAAAACGGCACTCCCATGCGTTCCCGCAGGACTCGAGCCCTGGAACTGATGAAACGAACGGTCCGCGTGTGTGAAAGGGGCCTTAGTGAATAGAGCTGTAGTACTGAAAACAGGAGAATTGTATTCTGGATTCTGGAAAGTTCACCATACACTATACAATCTGATTGTACAATCTCCTTTAGATCTACCATCAGCTAAGTAATACAAGGGCCTGCCTGATTGGATACAGAGTGAATGGGTAGCAGGGTTGCCAACCATTAGTAACTTTACAGACAGTTTGTAAATATCAGTGATTTTTACAACTGTCTGTAAATATCAGGGGCTGATCATTTGTCATGCTGTAAATTTGGGTGAGGAACAGCCAAACTCTGCTACTAAGGTGAGGCTGTGAAAGACAGTCTCATGGAACAGGTCATACATGATAGCAAGACTGAGCACAGCAACAAGACACAAGGTAGGTATACTGCATCAGCAAGGTCTCTCCAGCAAAGACTTCAAAGCAGACTGGGGTTTCAAGATGTGCTGTTCCAGCTCTTTTGAAGAAGCACAAAGAATTGGGGAAACGGTGAGGACCGTGGACGCAGTGGTAGGCCACATAGGAAGATGTCCAGCAGTGCCATCAACACAGAACTGGCAGAAACCAGTGAGACCCAGGTATAGCCATCTACTGTCTGAAGAAGTCTGGCCAGAGGTTATCCTAATGGATGAATTGGGGCCAAAAAGCCATACCTCCTACATGGTAACAAGGCTAAACAACTTAACTATGCATGAAAACATAGCAAACTGGGGTGCAGAGAAATGACAGCAGGTGCTCTGGACCAGTGAGTCAAATTTTAAAAATTTCGCTGTAGCAGGAGGCAGGTTGTGGTTGAAGGGCTGGCAAATGGTACATAAATGTGTGTCTGCAGGCAAAAGTAAAGCATGGTGGAGGTTCCTTGCAAGTTTGAGACTGCATTTCTGCAAATGGAGTTGGAGACAGGATCAATAGCGTTCTCAATGCTGAGAAATACAGATACAGTGGAACCTCAGTAACGCGGTTAACGAACGTTTCACATTTGGTCATAGGTGTGGGGGCGCCTGAGCCGATCGGAGCCGTTCGGAAATATTCGGAAACACTGGGAAATATTCAGTTCCCGAGTGTTTCTGAGCCTTTCCGAGGGTTTCCGAATGCAGCCAAACAGTCTCCGAGTATTTCCAAGTCTCTTTGGCGCCCCCCCACCTCTGGCCACATGCAGTATTCCATGCCATAGAAGTCAATGTGGAATGAATTATTTTCGTTTCCATTGACTTCTATGGGAAAACTTGCTTTGATATGAGAGTGCTTTGGATTACAAGCATTCTCCTGGAACGAATTATGCTCGTAATCCAAGGTTCCACTGTACCTATATATATCATGTCATACCATCTGGGAGGTGCGTGATTGGCCCCAAATTTATTCTGCAGCAGGACAACCACCCCAAACATACAGCCAATGTCATTAAAGCGGACCTTCAGTGATTTTTTTTAACTTTCCATCTATTACATCTTCTGCCCTCTGACTTTGGATAGTAAAACATTTTTTTCTGCCAGTAAATAACTTACACAGCCCACTTCCTGTTTTTTGTCTGGTAAAAAGTCTAGGCTTATGACATCATGCACAGCTCTCTCTCTCACTTTCGTGAGCGTTTGCCAGGAAGGGAGGGGAGATCAGTCATAAGAGGGCCAATGAGAGCTGCAGAGCTGGAGGTGTGCCTCTGTGTGTCTGTGTAAATCCAGGAAGTGAACAGGCAGCAGCTTCACTTGCCCACAGTTAAAATGGTTGCAGCCAGACTCAGTGGAGGGAGATTTCTGCAGCATATTTGGCAAGTACAGAATCACAGTATATATATAAAATAATATTCAGTGGTTGGAGGGAAGCTTCAGAATGGCAAAAATGTTTTTATTACAAATTATGTGAGCAGACTGCAGTTCCTCTTTAAGAACTATCTTCAGCGTAATGAATAACAAGGAGTCCTCAAAGTGATGGTTTGGCCCCCACAGAGCCCTGATATCAACATCATGGAGTCTGTCTTGGATTACATGAAGAGACTGAAGGATTTGAGGCAGCCGACATCCACAAAGGATCTGTGGTTGGTTCTGCAAGATGTTTGGAACAACCTACCTGCTGAAAAAACTGTGTTCAAATGTACCTAGAAGAATTCATGCTGGTTTGAAGGCAAAGGGTGGTCACACCAAATATTGTTTTGATTGGGATTTCTGCTCTGTTTATTCACTTTCAATTTTGTTTATTGACAAAAATAAACTATGAGCACTTCTATTTCTGAAAGAATTAATTTACAGCATTTTTTTCACACCTGCCTAAAACTTTTGCACAGTAGTGTACAGTGCCTTGAAAAAGTATTCTTACCCCTTGAAATTCTCCACCCTTTGTCATGTTACAACCAAAAACATGAATGTATTTTATTGGGATTTTATGTGATAGACCAACACAAAGTGGCACATAATTGTAAAGTGGAAGGAAAATTATAAATGGTTTTCAATTTTTTTTTTACAAATAAATATCTGAAAAGTGTGGCGTGCATTTGTATTCAGCCCCCTTTATTCTGATGCACCTAGCTAAAATCGAATGGAACCAATTGTCTTCAGAAGTCAACCAATTAGTAAATAGAGTCCACCTGTGTTTAATTTAATCTCAGTATAAATACAGCTGTTCTGAGAAGCCCTCAGATGCTTGTTAGAGAACCTTAATGATCAAAAAATCACGAAGGCCAAGGAACACACCAGACAGGTCAGCAATAAAGTTGTGGAGAAGTTTAAAGTAGGGTTAGGTAATAAAATATATATATATATAAGATCCCAAGCTTTGAACATCTCACAGAGCACTGTTCAATCCATCATCCGAAAATGGAAAGAGTATGGCACAACTGCAAACTTACTAAGACATGGCCGTCTACCTAAATTGATAGGCCCAGGCAAGGAAAGCATTAATCAGAGAAGTAGCCAAGAGGCCCATGGTAACTCTGGAGGAGCTGCAGAGATCCACAGCTCAGGTGGAAGAATATGTCCACAGGACAACTATTAGTCGTGCACTCCACAAATCTGGCCTTTATGGAAGAGTGACAAGAGGAAAGCCATTGTTGAAAGAAAGCCATAAGAAGTCCCGCTTGCAGTTTGTGAGAAGCCATGTGGGGGACACAGCAAACATGTGGAAGAAGGTGCTCTGATCAGATGAGACAAAAATTGAACTTTTTGGCCTAAAAGCAAAACATTATGTGGGCAGAAAACTAACACTGCACATCACCCTGAACACACCATCCCCACCGTGAAACATGGTGGTGGCAGCATCATGTTATTGGGATGATTTTCTTCAGCAGGGACAGGAAAGCTGGACAGAGTTGATGGGAAGATGGATGGAGCCAAATACAGGGAAATCTTAGAAGAGTCTAAGAAAGACTTGAGACTGGGACGGAGGTTCATCTTCCAGCAGGACAACGACCCTAAACATACAGCCAGAGCTTCAATGGAATGGTTTATATCAAAGCATATTCATGTGTTAGAATGGCCCAGTCAAAGTCCAGACCTAAATCCAATTGAGAATCTGTGTCCAGACTTGAAAATTGCTGTTCACAGAAAACATCCTATCCAATCTGACAGAGCTTGAGCAAAAGAACAAAGGGCAAAAATGTCACTCTTTAGATGTGCAAAGCTGGTAGAGACATCCCCAAAAAGACTTGCAGCTGTAATTGCAGTGAAAGGAGGTTCTACAAAGTATTGACTCAGGGGGGCTTAATACAAATTCACGCCACATATTTCACATATTTAATTGTAAAGAATGTTGAAAACCATTTATCATTTTCCTTCCACTTCACAATTATGTGCCACTTTGTGTTGGTCTATCACATAAAATTCCAATAAAATACATTTACGTTTTTGGTTGTAACATGACAAAATGTGGAAAATTTCAAGGGGTATGAATACTTTTTCTATGCACTGTATGTACTTTAAAATCACAGCAGACATTTTTTGACTCACTGAAAAAAAAAAATTGCTAAATGCTGCAGAGGGTAGCGCGACCTATTCACATGGCACTGTGCTCTTTAGCATTCTCTTATGAGGCCAGGGCTGGAGGGTGGAGCCTGGACCACCTGGGCTCAAAGAAAATGGGTTGAGTGAGCTGGGCCTCGCTCAGCATGGAAGCGGAGCAGTGACACCTAGCCAGATTGGTGAGTCTACAGTACAGGGTACAGTGCTGGAGATCTAGTGAGTATAGCAACCAGAGTTGTTGTTTCTTTTTTTTTTTTTTTTAAACTGCCAGGGGCTCCACAACTTTATTTCGTCTCATGCTTGAGTTGAGCTTTAAATGCATGCCTTCATTTTAGAGCTGTCCCTGCAGTACCTCTTCTTCACCAGAAGATGTCCTCCATCCTGTGGGTTAAATGATGCCCACAATCATTCAACCCGTAAGACTGAGCACATACTGTGAGTACAGGGTGTCATGGGGAGGGTGTCACCACTGTGCCCCTCATTCCCAGTGTACTGGTGCAGAGAGAATTTCTGACATTATCATATTAGTGGTGCTCTCTCTGAGGTCTGACGAGGCTGGAGAAGAGTCAGATGAAACACTGCAGCTTCACATGATTGGCCTGAAGGCTTCAGAAAAGGTATTAAAAACACACAAAACCAAACAATACCGCCAGTGGGAACCGCAAAGAGGGCAGCTTTAATCTGATGTTCTATATTTTCGATCGGCTTTGTGTTATGGCTTCAGAAAAAGCCTTTTTCTTTTCTGGTCCCTAATGTTTATTTTTAGTACAGTCTAAGTTTCCTTTTTGAGTTGTAAATGTTCCGATATGTGGTTAGTCATAGTACATTAAACATTACATTTGCAGAGCTGCAGTTTATATGACCACATCCGATTACCCAAGTTAGATTAAAAGCAAACACCTGTTAATTAAATGCCAGAACGTGATAAACCAGCCCGAGGGTTTATTTACCAATGTTATTTAATCGACATTTTCCACACTTTCTTGCGCCGTGTTTGATCTTTACACATGAAGGGCAAATAGCTGCTTGAACCACTGAAACTGCAAGTCATGTGAAGTGCAGCTCACAGCATTCTCCTAGTAACATTGTACACTATATTGTCAAAAGTATTGGGACACCTGCCTTTACACACTGTGAGGGGGTTAGCTCGGCAGCGGGTGTGTGTGACCCCCTGGATGGGCTCCCCACACAAAAACAGGCCCAGCAGACGGAGGTTGTGGTTTTCAAGATCAAAAGGGTGCGGTTTATTTCTCTATTTACAGTGACAAAAACACAGCAAAGCAAAAAGAAACATAAACAAAATAAACCCTGGTCAGCTTGACCTCTGACTAAACATGCAGGTTTCCTAAACTAACAACTGGGATCAGCCTGGTGCTGTCCTAGTCCCTAAGTCCCTGGTTTAGTAAATGTCCAAACAAATAGCCACACAGGCTTTGTCTCACCGCACAGGGGTTCACTCTCCCTAGACAGTCCACACAGGTCTGGTTCCAGGCATGAGCAAACACCTAATGAAGCAGGGAGTTTTTATAGAGGCCTTAAACGAGCTGACAAGCTTCAGCTGGTCTCATCAACTCCCTGCCTGCACGACGCCCAGCACTCTCCCTAGAGGTATGAATCATCCATAAGCCCACTAGCCTCAGCTGGGCTTCATCAACTCTCTCCCTAGTTGTATAAGTCGGCATAAAGCCTGAACCTGGGAGAAATATACCTACCCCCCTGGATGCAACCAGGTGACTTTACCTTCCTGCTGTCACATACCCCCCCCTCTTGTTTTAACCTTGGGGTTGGAACACCAGCAATCAGGCATTCATGTACTCGAGACAAAGCATCCACATTCCCCATTTGAACGCCAGGGCGATGCTTTACTGTGAAGTTGAATTCCTGTAGGGCCAGGAACCACCTATTTACTCTTCTATTTGTCTCCTTGTTTTGAGCCATCCACTTTAACGGAGCGTGATCCGTAACCATGTCAAAGTGCCTACCTAGCAGATAGTACCGAAGGGAATCTAGAGCCCACTTCACCGCTAAACACTCCTTTTCAACCGTGGCGTAATTTACCTCATGGGACTTCAACTTCCTGCTGAGGTAAATGACTGGGTGCTCTTCCCCGTTCCAGACCTGGGACAATACTGCTCCTAACCCCACATCTGACGCATCACTTTGTACGACAAAGTCTTTAGAGAAGTCGGGTGAGTACAACACTGGCTGGCTACATAAGGCTTGTTTCAAGAATTGGAATGCTGCCTCAGCCTCGGGGGTCCATTTAATCATGACCGACCCTTTCCCTTTCGTCAGGTTGGTTAGCGGCACAGCCTTAGAAGCAAAGTGGGGAATGAAGCGCCGATAATAACCCGCGATTCCCAGAAAGGCTCGTACCTGCTTCTTGCTGTTGGGACGTGGCCAACTCTGGATGGCCTCGACTTTGTTGAGTTGGGGTTTTATTACTCCCCTGCCAATGGTGTACCCAAGATATTTGGCCTCCTCCTGCCCAATGGTACACTTCTTGGGGTTAGCCGTAAACCCCGCTTCCCGGATAGAGTCTAGGACTGCTTGCACTTTTGGCAGATGTGAGGCCCAATCTGTGCTATGGACAATTACGTCATCCAGGTAAGCCGCAGCATACTTCCGATGGGGCCTCAGTATCTGGTCCATTTTCCGCTGGAATGTGGCCGGCGCATTCTGTAACCCGAACGGCATTCTCTTATATTGGAACGCCCCGTCTGGGGTTACAAATGCGGTTTTCTCTTTGGCCGACTTGGCCAGGGGAATTTGCCAATACCCTTTTGTGAGGTCAAGAGTCGTCATGTATCGGGCTGTTCCCAGCCGGTCGATCAACTCATCTATACGTGGCATGGGGTAGGTGTCAAATTTTGTAACTTTGTTCAACTGACGAAAATCGTTACAAAATCGCCAGCTCCCATCCGGTTTAGGCACCAACACAATGGGACTAGACCAATCACTTTGGGACTCCTCTATCACCCCTAAGTTCAGCATTTTCTGTACTTCCTCCCGTATTGCCTCCCGTCGGGCCTTTATTAGGGCGGGGTCTTTTAACTGTTCTGTGGCAAAATTTTCCCTGTGAACCTCAAGATCAGAAAACTCCACAGACGGTAGGTTTTCGTCTGAGGAGGTGGGCTCCTCTCCAGTTTCTTGAGTCTCGCCTGCTAATACTGACAAGGGAAATTCTGGAGAGTCCTCACCACTCTCAGAGGAGTTCTGGCTATCACCTTCCTGGTACATAGGGGCACCAGTGGGGGGCTCAGGATCATCCCACAGTTCCCAGAACTTCGGAAAATCCCTTCCCACAATGGCATCATGCGGTAATTGAGATACTAACCCCACTGGATGAGAGAGGGTACCTTTGGGGGTCTTGAAACACACTGTAGTCACTGGATACTCTCGGGTGTCCCCATGCACACAAATAACAGCTACCTTGCTATTCCCAGAGACCTCTGTTTTAACTAATTCAGCCTTTATCAGGGTCACAAGGCTACCTGAATCCAGTAATACCACAACATTTCTACCATTAATACACATTTTGCATAAATGTTTCTCAGTTCCCCGAATGGCAGTGCATGCGACTGTCGCACACAGCGACTGACGTCTGTCCGTCAGAAAGTCACATTGCATGGGTTCCTCCACAACCGGGCAATTTGCTGCAATATGTCCCGCTTGACGGCAGCGGTAGCAAACAATCCATTTGGCTGCCTCTTGAGCCCCTGACTTCCCAGGCTGTTCTCGCCAAACTTTGGGTAGAGCTCCCACCCTCTCACTCTCTCCACCCTCACCCCTTGGAATCCTCTTATCCGCCCCTGGGGATGGTCTGGTCTTAGGGTGGAAAGTCCGAGAGTCTCTGGAAGAGGCCGTCAGGTTCTCTGTAGCCAAGTATTTCTCTACACGATCCACAAGACCACCGGCCGTCTCTGGGTCTCCATGGCTTACCCACTTTTGGATGGCAGTAGGAAGAGCTCTCAAAAACCGATCCATTACAACACGTTCCACAATCTCTGGTGCGGACAAAGTCTCTGGCTGTAGCCACTTCCTGCTCAGGTGAATGAGATCATACATTTGAGACCTGGGGGGTTTTCCAAGCTGGAAAGTCCAGTTATGCACACGCTGAGCCCGGACAGCCAGGGTGACACCCAGCCTTGCCAATATTTCAGCTTTTAGCATCACATAGTCTTTTGCTTGGTCAGGCTCTAGGTCATAGTAAGCTTTCTGCGAATCACCAGTTAACAGAGGAGCCAGCAGTCCAGCCCACTGATCCTTAGGCCACTTTTCCCTTTCAGCAGTCCTTTCAAATGTGGTCAAAAACACCTCTGGATCATCTTCTCCAGTCATTTTTGTCAATAAACGACTCACCCCAAATGACGCGGTATTAGTGGGACGGCTTTCCTCACTGGTCTGCGGACGTTGCTGCATTACTGCTTCCATCTGTTGTTGTAGTCTCTGCTCTTGCCTCTGCAACAGGTCTATGAAGCGGGCCTCAGATTGCTGCTGGGCTTGTTGCTGGGCTGCAAGGCTCTTTTGCAAACCTGCATTTGTCTGCTGTTGATTGGCATTTGCTAGAGCCAGCTGTTTCAGTATCTCCTCCATGCTGGCTTAAAAAAAAACTGCCACTGGTTCTCCACCAACTGTGAGGGGGTTAGCTCGGCAGCGGGTGTGTGTGACCCCCTGGATGGGCTCCCCACACAAAAACAGGCCCAGCAGACGGAGGTTGTGGTTTTCAAGATCAAAAGGGTGCGGTTTATTTCTCTATTTACAGTGACAAAAACACAGCAAAGCAAAAAGAAACATAAACAAAATAAACCCTGGTCAGCTTGACCTCTGACTAAACATGCAGGTTTCCTAAACTAACAACTGGGATCAGCCTGGTGCTGTCCTAGTCCCTAAGTCCCTGGTTTAGTAAATGTCCAAACAAATAGCCACACAGGCTTTGTCTCACCGCACAGGGGTTCACTCTCCCTAGACAGTCCACACAGGTCTGGTTCCAGGCATGAGCAAACACCTAATGAAGCTGGGAGTTTTTATAGAAGCCTTAAACGAGCTGACAAGCTTCAGCTTGTCTCATCAACTCCCTGCCTGCACGACGCCCAGCACTCTCCCTAGAGGTATGAATCATCCATGAGCCCACTAGCCTCAGCTGGGCTTCATCAACTCTCTCCCTAGTTGTATAAGTCGGCATAAAGCCTGAACCTGGGAGAAATATACCTACCCCCCTGGATGCAACCAGGTGACTTTACCTTCCTGCTGTCACAACACACATGAACTTTTATGGCATCCCAGTCTTAGTCCGTAGGGTTTTATATTAAGTTAGCCCACCCTTCGCAGCTATAACAGCTTCAACTCTTCTGGGAAGGCTGTCCACAAGGTTTAGGAGTGTGTCTATGGGAATGTTTGACCATTCTTCCAGAAGAGCATTTGTGAGGTCAGGCACTGATGTTGGACAAGAAGGCCTGGCTCGCAGTCTCTGCTCTAATTCATCCCAAAGGTGTTCTATCGGGTTGAGGTCAGGACTCTATGCAGGCCAGTCAAGTTCCTCCACCCCAAACTCGCTCATCCATGTCTCTATGGACCTTGCTTTCTGCACTGGTGCGCAGTCACGTGGGAACAGGAAGGGATGCCCGCCCCCACCATGCCGTGCAATGCTCAGAGAGTGTAAAGACCCCCTTTGTGCGCCGGGCAGGAAGCATCCAGCCAAAGGTGCAAGCCACCCCCCAAAAACCACCCAGGTATCCAGTGACAACCAAGGGAGAATAAAAAGGAGAAGGGATTAACTACCTCCCATCATTTCCGATTTTTTTTTATTTTTTTATGTGTATTGATTAAATCTCAAAATGGTAAGGAAGTCAAAACAAAATATGATTTGGGAACATGAAAAAAAGAATTGGTTGGTAAGAAAGGGGAAGGGGAGGGAGAAAAATATATAAAAAATCAAATAAAAAAATATATAAATATAAACAGGGAGATTGGTGAGACGCAGCAAGAATAATTTGTATGAACATCATATTAAAATTGCAGACACTGAAGGGAAGAGAATATAACAAACCAATACTAGAATGAGCAGAAGATGAGCACACAAGTGAGGGAAAAAAGGGGGGGGGTTTGGGTGGTTTGTTAGTTCATTCCTCCCATCCCCCTGATGAAAACCCATCCAGAAAGGGATGTGGCTGGCTATATTGTTAAGGCCAGGAGGTGAGGTGGCTTCTAGACAGATTATCCAGCGTGTTTTATGCTGTAGTAATATTCTGTTCCAGTCACTACCTTTTGATCCTGGATAGAATGCATCCAAACAACAGAAGCCACCTCACCTCCTGACCTTAAGGATTTAGCCAGCTATCATCCCTTTCTGGATGGTTTTTCATCAGGGGGATGGGAGGAATGAACGAGCAAACCCCCCCTTGTGTGCTAATCTTCTGCTCATTCTATTATTGGTTTGTTTATACAAATTATTCTTGCTGTTTCTCACCAATCTCCCTGTTTATATTTATATTTTCATTTTCTTTGATTTTTTATATATTTTTTCTCCCTCCCCTTTCCCTTTTTTAGCAAACAATTATTTTTTCATGTTCCCAAATCATGTTTGGTTTTGAATTTCTTACCATTTTAAAATTTGATCAACACACATCAAAAAAACATTTTTTACATTTACCATCTGTAAGTGATGAGAGGTAGTTAATCCCTTCTCCTTATTATGCCTGCTTGGTTGTGACTGGATACCTGGGTGGTTTTTGGGGGGTGACTTGCACCTTTGGCTGAATGCTTCCTGCCTGGCGCACAAAGGGGGTCTTTACGCTCTCTGAGCGTGGGCCCCATGCATTGCACGGCATGGTGGGGGCGGGCATTCTTTTGACCCGCCTCACACTTTGGTGCAGTGGTTGTGTGTCGGTGTCTGTGGAGCGGATGAAGCCACACCACTTCTGGGTGGGGCAGCGCCATGCACTTCATAGACAGTTGGTCCTATAGGCCACAGGGAGCATTGCGCAGAGGCCTTTGACTGCCGCACGATCGTGCGTCATGGCATGGGGCCCGCTCGCCTGCACGGGCGTCCAGCGCCAATATAGATCCGGTCATGACCTGCAACCAGCAGAGCCGTGACAGACGAGGCATCATACACATTGTGAGCTGGTGACCAGAGTTAGGCATTGAAACTAGTTTTCTGTCCCTGATTGAGGCCCTTGATCTGCACCTTTATGGTTCAAGACCTATGGGTCCCCTAGCATCTGAAAATAGTATACATATATCTTACATCTCCAGTTATCCCATAGTTATCCCATAGGGGAAATCCCTTCACTGAAGGGAATATTCAGAAATTGTAAACTGTTACATTCAGACTAAGGACATTCTTACTCAAATTGAGAATTGAAACATTTCAGGTATGTAAGGCTATGTATTGCATATATGGAGTGACTGGTTAGTGGGAAGACACACACTAGTGCCCCATTACTACACAATACTCTTTTGATCCTTATAGGTCAAACAATCTTTGATGTCTCTTAATTGTGGCCTAATCTGAGCTGGACCTCCACAGGGTCATCCTCTGTCTGGGGCTAGCCATTTCTCCAGCTTATCCTGTCTATTGACCTTGTTTAGGTCTTTTTAAGTACATGAATTGACAAGATGTCAAATGGTATGTGATATTGAATATTGCTGAACATATCTTGGTTTTTTGTCATGGTCTATTCTGATGTTCTCTATAATACTATAATACTATATGTTTTTCATTGATAGATTTACTATACGATTACAGCTCTCTTTGTTAATACCCCTGAAGAAAGGCATTCAAGCCAGAAACGCGTTGGGTACATCAGAGATGTTAGAAGTATCTGTATATGTCGTACAGTGATTTATGCTTATATTTGAATTGTCTTTGCATAGACATTTTTATTGAAGTGCTTCTTATGTTTGTAATAAATTTATACATTTTTAAACCATTTGGTGTTCATGTCACCTTTAAAGTCTCGTCCCTTAGGGGGATATTTTCTTATTTTCACACTATTGGGATGTGGTGACAGGACACCTAGTTGTGTTGATGGTGGAATCTTTCTCTCGTGATCAGAGACAATGGCTGGCGGCACTGACATACAGTGATATCAGAGCAGCCAGTCATTGTACATGATCACTACCACAGCCAGTGGCATCACTAGGGTTGGTGTCATCCGGTGCAGAAAAACATGGTGTCACCCCCCTCCACCAACTATAGTCCCTCCATCAGTGCAGACCCCCCCCCAGTATAGACTCCTCTTTTTTTAAAAGCCACATGATTAGAGCCAGAGGATCTAATTGACTTGAAAAAAGTTGGGTACCCACTTGTGACAATAGCAAATTAATATTCGCTATTGTCTTCCGGCTTTTCCTCCCGGCCAATCAGGACAAGAGGCTGATCGGGCTGACTGGGAGAAATAGCAGAGGCACCCGTGGAGGGGTATGTGCGGGGTTAGACCGTCACCATGGAGGGGCGAGTGCGTGGGGTACAGACCCCCCTCCATCAGTGCAGACCCCTCTCCCCTCAATGCAGACCCCCTCCATCAGTATAGACCCCCCTCAGTGCAGACCCCCCCTTTCTGTGCAGACCACCCTCCATCAGTATAGACCCCCCTCCATCAGTATAGACTCCCCTCTCCTCAGTGCAGACCCCCCTCCATCAGTATAGACCCCCCTCAGTGCAGACCCCCTCTCCACTTGCTAGTACAAGGGGGTTGGATATGTGCTGGAGGGGGCACAATGGGAGGGTAGAGGGCTTGTGCTCTTGTGGGGGGCTGGATTTCAAATCCAACCTCCACTTCAAGCATTGGACCCTCTATGCTTCCCATAACGCCCCCCCCCCCCAGCACATGTCCCCAATCACTCCTCCATCTATTTTAACTGGTTACTGTCCCCCTGAGCCCTCTTCTGTCCTCTGACAATGTACATACCTCAGATCAGCGTGGTACATGCACAGTGGTGTCCCTCCTGTGTAAATGTAAACAGCGAGGAGGGAGAGGTGGCTTCGGTCCACTCCGCTGTGTGTCTGTGAGACAGCCTGAGCCAGCGAGACGAGAGACACAGATCAATGTAGGGGGTGCGGTGTTAGCGGTGCAGCTGCCCACAGGTGTCACCCCTCTGGCAGGTGTCATCCGTGGAGGGGCCGCACCCCCCGCACCCACCTAGTGACACCACTAACCACAGCAGTACAATGTCACCATAGTGATACTGAACTTGCTCTGGAGACAGTATGTTAAAAAATATATATATGATTTATCACAGCATCACATGGTACAGGGCCAATCACAGCAATCACAGTAGTAACATGGGTGTGATCACTGTGATTGGTCACAGCAATTATATAGTACAGGGCCAATCACAGTGGCCCTGCACCCCGATCTGTCATCTACTGTGTCCAATCTAGAGAGGGCGCAAGAGTGGCCGATGTGGGAGGACGTACAGGGCGTATATGTTCATTGGCGGGATGGGAAGTAAGTATTTGTGAACACATTGGGGTGGATTTACAAAAGGACAAGAGGCTGTGCAAGTGCAGTTGCTCCAGATCTTACGAAATAAGAAGAAGTTTCACTTTGCAAAGAATACCCAATCACACAAAAAGAAAAACTGCATTTTTGCTTGCACATGATTGGATGGTGGAAGTTAGCAGAGCTTTATCTAATTTTCTAAGCTCTGGAGCAACTGCACTTGCAAAGCGCACAGTCTATTTGCCTACCACATTGTTACACAAGCCAATAAAAGAAAAACAAATGGCATTTTTAAGCGTAATCACTATTACTTTTGTAAAAAATATACTTTATTTACCCTAATTTTTATGTTTTATTTCAGTGGTCATGTGACTGCACAGCCTCCCTGGGACCCTCTGCCAATCAACACAGGAGGGTTGGGCAGTGGCATTGACAGGTAAAATTACTATGGAGATACAGGCATGCCGTGTGTCGACACAGCTCCCTGTATCTCCAAGGATGATAGAATAGGCATGCAAACTGACCACGCCAACACTGATCTGCTTATGTGCTTAGTGTGGTCAGGATGAAACAGATACAAAGGGCAGGACTGGTAGGATCACCAGGTACAGTATATAAGAGCAAACAACTCAAAAAAGAAAAGGCATGGTAAAAAAATAGAATGAAAATATACTGTATGTATTTTTGGTGTAACATACACTTGTATGGACCATAAATACCCTGGGCGCCATTTAACTTGGACTGCGGACATTTTGTGGTGAAATAGAAGTACTGTGTGGGGGCAACTCCAGATCGAAGGTGAGTATTGCAGCCTCGATTGCCTGATTTTGATTTTTTTTAAATTGCCCAGAGTTAGACTTTAATCACGGTGATCACATGATTGGTAACCACCCAATAATCACACTATTGAATCCAGAAGGCCAGCATGGCAGCCAGACAACGAGCATTGTAGAAGGGGGAGAATGGCAGGCTTTATGTTTTAGGTTTTCTTACAAAAAACTGGTTGGCTGTATGACTTTTATATAACAACTTTATTCATTCAAACTCTCAGGAATGTCACAAATACATATATATATATTCATTCATATACATTTTTTAAATTGTGTTAATTTTTAGTTTAAAAAATTACTAAAGCAAATTTAAAAATTCGACATATATATCAAACAAAAATGATTTTACTTTGTAAATATTGTACAATTTCCAGAGACAGGTGGAACAAAGTGACAGTTTTGCAAAAGCTTCAGCTAGAAACAGGTGTGACCCAGTGTCCTACTTCTTTAAAAAAACAAAACAATAAAAAAGAATAAAACTTGTACGACTTACAGCCACCAAATAAGGAGAAATGCCTCCTAAAGCTGGGCATAGACTGCTCAAATTTTACCCATTCAGCCTGCAAGAGACTGAAAAATCAGTTCATTCCCCTATCAACACCGAACATGGATGGGGGGGTCTTGCCTGTATTATGTGGCGGCTACTGCTGATGATGCCAAACAGTGACTGCTTCTGATAGGATGCACTTGCTGTCCAGCCAATCATTTTTGACCCAGCTCAGGCAATTTTAAAATTGACCTTTGTCAAACCAAGTGGTGCCTTGCAAGGTCACCTACAGTCACCTACAGTCACCTACAGTTAAAATGTGGCTGATTCCTGATGAGCTGTCTATGTGGTTCTTGAATTGTTACTAACAACTTACAACAGTAAAATAAGTCTGTATATGCAGTAAAGAATGCTTGGTATACTCACCGTGGAACCTAAGAGGTTAATCCTCTGCCATTGGTGTGCGCAGCCTGTTGCATTAGGGTGTGCACCTGAAAGCTCAAAAACACGGTACCGATCTCTCACTGTGTTCATTCAGAAAGGGAAGGGGCCAGTAAATGAAATTACCCCTTCCCCCACTCATCCTGAAATATCATCTATATGTGTCCACTGCAGTAGCCAATGAGAGAGGATGGAAGCCAGCCATGCTGTTGGAGGGGGCACCGGGCAGCAGGGGGAATCTGCACTGCAGGGAGTGATTAGTGATTAGGGTGTGCCTGGGCACACCTGGCACACCCTGTGCGCACGCCTATGTCCTCTGCATTGTGTAAAAATGCTGTTTGATCCTGTCTTCTGTGATCCTCCCCTTCTTCCAACAACCCCAAACTACCTCCTGGTAGAACAGAGGCTAGGGGGCACTCTGCACATGCTCAGTTTGGTATGTTTTTTTTTTTTTCTTGGAAGAGTGCATGTGATCAGCACAGGGCCAATCAGCATTGTCCAGACAGAGGGTCAGGGGTCCTGCAGCCTCATAGGACAATCAGGGGAGAATGAAAACTCCTCCTACAAGCTTTAACCAGACACTGATAGAAGTCACAAGACTGCTATATACTACTGATGAAAAAAAGGTATTTAGTAGTTTATATTTACTAAAACTATTGCATTTCCATGTTCTGTGTAATGTGGGGAGACCAGTTATAGTGAATGCAGGGTCCTGGGTTTAGTAACACTTTACAGGTGTGTAAGGGGGTTTTAACTTATTTAGTCCTCTACATTTCCCGCCCTCCTAAAATATTTCTCCAACCAAAACCTACTTTTATTATTGCTGTCATCTTCTTTAATGAAGGGTATCTAAACCCAGAAGAAAATGCTAGCTGCCTGTATGTAATGCTAAACAAGTGGTTTAAATACTTTCTCAGTCACTAAAAGAAAAATGACTAGCAGGACTTCTTTTCCTTTTTTCGGGTCAGTGGCTTATAAGGTTTAAGGGGACCTTGCAGAGGCCACCTACTCCCCCCTCCCAATTTAATAGATATACCTACCTTACCCCTACCTTCCACTTTTGGCACCTAGACAAAGGTGGTGCTACGTTCCTTCCTGCAAAATCGAACCCCTTCCCCACCAATTGAATTCTTTTTTCACAATATATTTGTATTTAAAAAATGTTTTAAAGTATACAAGTAAGGCCCCATTCACACAGGGGCGGCACGACGCGGCACGACTTCTGGGGGCGACCTCGTGGTGCGATCTCAAGATGACTTGAGACGCCCGCCGAGGCGATTTGCATAAAGACTTCTGTATAGAAATCAATGCAGGTCGCCTTGGGTCGCCCCCAAAAGTAGTACAGGAACCTTTACTAGTCGCTCCTATTAGAACGGTTCCAATGAACAGCGTGGGACGCGACTCGTCAGGCGACCGAGTCGCCGCTGTGTGAACCGGGCCTAATGCATATAGTATAAGACTTGGTGATAACATTACTATGTCTAAAGTAAACTAAGGTATGTAGTGAAAATGGAATGGTTTAAAAAAAAATAAAAATTTGTTTGTTGATCTGGGAGAAACGGAGGAACCATAGAAGGCAAAATATAAGCAAATCAAACTTCAGCTTTAAGGCCTATATGTTTTCTGACTACTGCAGAAATGAGGTCAGCACTGGAGGCTTTTTGACACCAGCAGCAAGCAGGCCCGAGAAACTAACACCGCTCAACCTCCCCATCCAGGAGAGTACGGGCTTGTGGTGCGGTGTGCCTCAGTCTTTCCTGCGGAGGAGCCAAGCAGAAGAAAAGCAGGTAAAGTCTGGGGTTGGTGCGATACACCTATATATCTCAACACCAAACACTGGGAAGCAAGGACATTTATTTACACAGAACACCAGATTTAACAAAAGAGAACCCCGGCCACACTCTCGCAGAAAGCGGCTCCTCACCCTTTAAAATCAGCCACATTTTTTGCGCTAGCATCCCATCCATTCGTGCCACTTACCTCCGAGGATAAGTGACGCACCTGCTTGATTTTCCTGTTGTCCACCCACCCCAGTCTAGTCATTTGAGATTCTGATGCCACCCTTTTCCCCAAGGCATTATGTGATCAGCTCCTCTTCTGAGCCCTGATTTTGCTTCAAGCGGCATGACAAAATTGGATAATTTAATTTGGGACTATATTAGACAAGGACAGCATAAATGCTAAACCAATCTTGCAGAAATTGGTAGGTTGAAAGCAATGATGGTGAAAACAGTTTCTAGCGACTTGGTTCACTGCAAGCTCAAAAATACTAATGGAGCCTACAGAATGACCTCCTCAGTTCCGTAAAATTGTCAGGCACACTTTATAAAAGGCAACAAAAGACACAAATAGCCTGTACACAATGCACAAGATAAGATTTTCCATGTACTAATCATAGTAGGTCAGCGTTGAGGAGGTCCACCACAATTACTTCTTGTATTTGTTCACGAGGTTCATTTGACCATTATTTTCCTCCAGGGGTCTAGAAAACAGAGAATATTTCATCATGTCATATATTTTTTTTTAAAATTCATCTAGCATTAGCATATTCAACATTGCCCTGAGGAGAACTTTAACCATCTTACATCAAAGTGGTGGCTCTTGGGACATGGACGCTTATTATTTAATTATTACATGAAATGTTTACACTTTATGTATATGAGCTCTTCCATGCGTTCAGCCCCGGACCATTTGGCTATAAAAATGCACTGATTACTGTGTAAATGTGACTGGCAGTGAAGGGGTTAACCACTAGGGGACTAGGAAGGAGTTAAGTTTGTCCTAGGGAGTGATTCTAACTGTTAGGGGTGTGGCTTACTGTGACACGACACTGATCGCTGCTCCCAATGAGAGGGAGCAGACAATCAGTGTCCTGTCACTAGGCAGATCAGGTATATGTACATGAGCTCTTCCATGCGTTCAGCCCCGGACCATTTGGCTATAAAAATGCACTGATTACTGTGTAAATGTGACTGGCAGTGAAGGGTTTAACCACTAGGGGACTAGGAAGAAATTAAGTGTGACCTAGGGACTGATTGTAAATGTTAGGGGGCGTGGCTTACTGTGACACGACACTGATCACTGCTCCCGATGAGAGGGAGCAGACAATCAGTGTCCTGTCACTAGGCAGAACAGGTATATGTACATGAGCTCTTCCATGTGTTCAGCAGCTTTCATAGAGTTGCATTACCCAGCACTAGAGATGGGTGAAGTGGATGGGCTAGCTCGCATAATGTGCTGGTTGGTAACTTGACAGCTGACCACACCATCTCATCCTCCCAGGAGGTCATTGCTAACTGAATTCAGACTTCTCATTTTGCAAAGGATCTTCAGAGGGAAGGAAGTCGTTTTCAAATTTAACCACTTCAGCCCCGGACCATTTGGCTGGCCAAAGACCAGAGCACTTTTGCGATTCGGCACTGCATCACTTTAACTGACAATTGCGCGATCTTGCAACGTGGCTCCCAAACAAAATTGACGTCCTTTTTTTTCCCACAAATAGAGCTTTCTGTTGGTGGTATTTGATCACCTCTGCGGTTTTTATTTTTTGCGCTATAAACAAAATTAGAGTGACAGTTTTGAAAAAAAAAGCAATATTTTTTACTTTTTGCTATAATAAATATCCCACAAAAATATATAAAAAAAACAAATTTTTTCCTCAGTTTAGGCCGATGCGTATTCTTCTACATATTTTTGGTAAAAAAAATGTCAGTAAGCGTTTATTGTTAGGGTTGCGCAAAAGTTATAGTGTCTACAATATAGGGGATAGTTTTATGGCATTTTTATTAATATATTTTTTTTACTAGTAATGGCGGTGATCAGCGATTTTTATCATGACTGCGACATTATGGCGGACACATCGGACACTTTTAGCGCTATTTTGGGACCATTGTCATTTATACAGTGATCAGTGCTATAAAAATGCACTGATTACTGTGAAAATGTGACTGACAGTGAAGGGGTTAACCACTAGGGGACTAGGAAGGGGTTAAGTGTGTCCTAGGGAGTGATTCTAACTGTTAGGGGGCGTGGCATACTGTGACACGACACTGATCGCGGCTCCCGATGAGAGGGAGCAGACGATCAGTGCCCTGTCACTAGGCAGAACAAGGAGATGCTTGTTTACACAGGCATCCCCCGTTCTGCAGCTCCGTGACACACGATTGCCGGACACCGGCAGGGACGCGCGCGCGCCAACACTGCGACAAGTTTAAAGTGACGTATATTTACGTCGATTAGCCTGTCCGTGCCATTCTGCCGACGTAAAAGTGTGTGAGCCGGTCCTTAAGTGGTTAATTAACGTGGCTTGCATTTTTTGAAGTCAATAGGATGCGATTTTGCATTAAAGTCAATGGGAAGCAATTTTGCATTGAAGTCAATGGGACGCAATTTTTCATTGACGTCAATGGGACGTGATTTTTGCATTGAAGTCAAAGGGACGCAGCATGCCATTATCGGCACCTTTTTTTTCTAAGAGGAGAACACTGATAACCCTATTTTCGTCTGATAGTTTTGGGTGGCCCATATATTGCTGCATCCCTAGAATGAAGCAATGGAGACCATTGTAATAAAAGGTGGGTAAGTGCATTAAGCATCAGGAAATCTACTGATTAAAACGTATCACATCTGACATGGTAGGTGATATTCCATAGAAGTTTCATAACCGTGCTACCACAAGGCCTCACAACATCTTCACTGAAATGTTGCAGCAGAACATAGAACTTGTTCTGAAATGCTATACCTGGTGGGCAGGTGTAGAAACTGAAACAAAATGTGTAGCGCTAAATTAGATAAGAACTGCACTATGACAAGTGTAGTATATAACAGTGATATAAAACAATCAAAAAGACAATAACAATTGAGTCAAAATATGCAAATAGTCCACCGTGATATAAACTATTCCATAGTGAAAGTGTTCAAATGATCTACAATAATGTGAACCATATACAAAATAACCCTAAAAAAACAAATAGGAAATTCATATGTGCATATAAATAAATGCTGATGAGATAAAATGGTGAATGATAATCCAAGGAATGGTGCTCCCAACAGAAACTTGACGTGAAGTGACCACCACCAATCGATTGTAAAAAGGCTTACCAGAGAAAGTGGACCCCAAAAACGTAAGTTCAGAGGGTCAACCAAGCATGGGTAAGCCACTGTAGACAGTGAATCCTCAACCACAATTCAAACGGAAACTTCAAGCCTCAATCCAAGATGGAAACCAGATTGGCGTTCGTGTCAAAACGTGCAATGAAGCTGGTGAACATTACTCAATACAGGCCAGGCAGTGTTAACCGATGAATGACGAAAAAGTAAAGGAAAGAGAAGGCACATAGCGTGATACTGTATGTAAAGGTATTTTAATGTAGGTAAGAACACTTACATTTAGAAGGGTGTAACAGCGCTTATCAAATGATCAAAAATGGCAACAGTAGGGTCTCCTACCCTTACTCCTACCCTACTGTTGCCATTTTTGATCATTTGATAAGCGCTGTTACACCCTTCTAAATGTAAGTGTTCTTACCTACATTAAAATACCTTTACATACAGTATCACGCTATGTGCCTTCTCTTTCCTTTACTTTTTCGTCATTCATCGGTTAACACTGCCTGGCCTGTATTGAGTAATGTTCACCAGCTTCATCGCACATTTTGACACGAACGCCAATCTGGTTTCCATCTTGGATTGAGGCTTGAAGTTTCCGTTTGAATTGCGGTTGAGGATTCACTGTCTACAGTGGCTTACCCATGCTTGGTTGACCCTCTGAACTTACGTTTTTGGGGTCCACTTTCTCTGGTAAGCCTTTTTACAATCGATTGGTGGTGGTCACTTCACGTCAAGTTTCTGTTGGGAGCACCATTCCTTGGATTATCATTCACCATTTTATCTCATCAGCATTTATTTATATGCACATATGAATTTCCTATTTGTTTTTTTAGGGTTATTTTGTATATGGTTCACATTATTGTAGATCATTTGAACACTTTCACTATGGAATAGTTTATATCACGGTGGACTATTTGCATATTTTGACTCAATTGTTATTGTCTTTTTGATTGTTTTATATTACTGTTATATACTACACTTGTCATAGTGCAGTTCTTATCTAATTTAGCGCTACACATTTTGTTTCGTTTTGTCCTTTACCACTGTTCAACTGGTTGTGTGAGCTGCTATACCACTAGGCAGCGCGAAATTTTTTGTATTTGTTCCAGGTGTAGAAACTGGCATTTCATGCCGATAGAAAGCTGAAACATCAGTTTATTCATGTAAACAAATGCTATAACTGCGTACATGTCCAGTCAACCTATTTTTGTAAACGTTTGAATAGAGTTGTGAATGGTTAGAATGCCTGCCAGTTTTTTTTTTACTAGCTGGGACTCTGTTAGGCCCCTTTCACACTGGGGCGGTTTGCAGGCGCTATTTTGCTAAAAATAGCGCCTGCAAACCGAGCCTAAACAGCGGCTCCTTTCTCTCCAATGTGAAAGCCCCGAGGGCTTTCACACTGGAGCGGTGCGCTAGCAGGACGGTAAAAAAAGTCCTGCTAGCCGCATCTTTGGAGCGGTGAGAGGAGCGGTGTGTTTACCGCTCCTCCACCGCTCCTTCCCATTGAAATGCATGGGATACCGCGGTAATACCGCCCGCAAACCGCGGCTGTAGCCGCGGTTTGCGGGTGGTATTAACCCTTTATTGGCCGCTAGCGAGGGTTAAAACCGCACCGCTAGCGGCTGAATAGCTCAACAATCCCGACGGTATAGCGCCGCTAAAAATAGCGCCGCTATACCGCCACCGCCCCCACCGCCCCAGTGTGAAACCAGCCTTAGAGATATTTCCACTCACTTCCTGTTCTGGTGTAATAGTTTAGCCCAGTGGTCTCCAAACTATGGCCTGTAGGATGGATGTGGCCCTTTGCATGCCTTTAATAGGCCACTGGGACACCGTTCCTACCACTGATACAAGGCTCTGTGACTCCCTCTGTATTGAGGCACTATTCCTTCCACTGACACCAACAATTGGGCACTATTCCTCCAACTAATTCCAATGATGGGGCACTATTTCTCCTCCTACTGACCACCAAGTCCACTCCCACTGACCCTGGAGCATTTTCTACTCTCATTGGCCACAGTCTAGCCCTCCTAAAGCCTGAGGGACAGCAATCTGGTTCTTTGTTTATAAAGTTCGGAGACCCCCCCTGGTTTAGAGGCCATGCGATCCCCGTTAATTTCAACACCACCCAAATTGTGGCGCAATTTTGCCGCGACAATCGCGTCAAAATCGCTCAAACAGAATCGCAGGATTCCTGAACTTCTTTTGGGTGACAGGTGTCCTGCGATTATGTTTGCACGATTTGGGCGCCATTGAAAGTAACAGGGATGGCCCACGATCCGGAACGCCATGGTGTGAATGGAGCCTCAAGTAAATCAACCCCTATGGGCTTATATGAAGTCTTGCTTGGTGTGCATCAAATTCTGAAGCATTCCTGAAATGCCAAAGTTTTCTAACGTAACACAATGCCAGTTTGTTCAATGGTTCAAGCACCATCCTATCTCTCTTCCATATGCTGTCAAAGGCACACATAAATTACTATGTATCCCTTTCTCTGAGAGGCAATATAACATTTCTAGCATGGTTCAGCATTTTCTGACCCAGAGCCAGTGGTAAACTTATTTGCTTTAACGCGTTGTTTGGTCATTTCCAAAAATAAGCCACATCCTGCCTCCACGTTGTGGTTAGGTTTTTTTTCTGCCTTTGTGGCCCTTGACAATAATGACTCCTCACAGGTTTGTTATGCTGACAATCAAATGGAAAATGAAAATGGCTATTTAGTAATGATTAGTGTGATATTTCCATGGTGTAGTGTAAAAAACAGGAAATGGTCAAACTTCATCACATTTTCACAAATAAATGATGGGTTTCATTATTATTCTTTAAAGACACCTACTGTACAGTGCTGCCATAAATGAGGTCTGTAACAACATAGTGCCTAGGGCACTGTGTGATCTGGTAGAGCCGCAATCTGTTTATTCAAGTGTACAGTATGCCAGGTCGAAATAAAATATAAATTGCAATACACCTCTGTAGTACTTGCACATTTCCCCATGTTTCATTCCTTAAAAGATCCTGCAAGTACAATAAAATACCTGCCGATCTCCCAGAAATGCACTTAGCTCGTAATTCCTGTTGTGGGCTCAGACACTGCATTTTTGTGGACTGAGTGGACTGAGTGGTGTCAGCCCTGCCTAGTTTTCTTTTGCTAGACTACTCAAACAATCCCACTCTCTTCATCCACTAATGCCACTAATTGAGTTGTCCTTGGAACTAGAATGGATAAATACAGTTGTGCTCATAAGTTTACATACCCTGGCAGAATTTATGATTTCTTGGCCATTTTTCAGAGAATATGAATGATAACACAAAAACTTTTCTTTCACTCATGGTTAGTGTTTGGCTGAAGCCATTTAATATTAATCAGCTGTGTTTACTCTTTTAAAATCATAATGACAACAGAAACTATCCAAATTACCCTGATCAAAAGTTTACATACCCCAGTTTTTAATACCGTGTAGTGCCCCCTTTAACATCAATGACATCTTGAAGTCTTTTGTGGTATTTGTGGATGAGGCTCTTTATCTTCTCAGATGGTAAAGCTGCCCATTCCTCTTGGCAAAAAGCCTCCAGTTCCTGTAAATTCTTGGGCTGTCTTGCATGAACTGCACATTTTGAGATCTCCCCAGAGTGGCTCAATGATATTGAGGTCAGGAGACTGATGGCCACTCCAGAACCTTTACTTTATTCTGCTGTAGCCAATGACAGGTCGACTTGGACTTGTGTTTTGGATCATTGTCATGTTGGAATGTACAAGTACGTCCCATGCGCAGCTTCCTGGCTGATGAATGCAAATATTCCTCCAGTATTTTTTGATAACATACTGCATTCATCTTGTCATCAATTTTGACCAAATTTCCTGTTCCTTTGTAGCTCACACATCCCCAAAACATTAGGCCTTGTTGACTCCTCTCCAAAGTGCTGCTCTTTGAGGAGTGCAGTCGCCCCACTTACTTGGCGGTCGGAAACCTGTCTGGATGTGGATGTCCCTCTGCAGTTCTTTCGGATTTATGTGTACTATTTGCTTTTCCACAAGCAAATCCAGGTCAGCAGCGGGGCTTTGGGTTATATCTAAATTGACGCTATCTTGGCTTTAATAAGATCTCTAACTGGTCTTTCATTGTCCAGTTAGTGCAACATCTCATACTCAGACCAATTACAAGCAAGCTGCCAGTGTTATACCATCAGTTTCAGTCCATAGGCCCTCAATATTCTGGCCATCACATTACCCCAATGCCATTTTTATCCAAGTCCACCGTACCATATTCAGCCCAAGGGTCAATTACCCCTCATCCTCGGTCGATACGTTTCAAAATTATCATGTGCATCTCCATACCGTTCCACACCAGTGACGTGGCTTGCAGCGCGTGCCATTGGGATCGGGGGGGGGGGTCTAGGCCCCTATATCCATCTGGGGCCAGTTTCCTCCCAGGTGCCGTTGCCGCAGAGCTAGGGAGGGCTGACAGTCTAATCATTTCCTTAACTTGCACCACTTGAGTGACGCTCCTGAAGAAGCGATGACCTTGATATCGCGAAACATGTAGAGCCCAGTTTTTAGTCTATCAGTGTCTGTGGAGTCCTATCCAAGGGGCTATCTCTACTCAGCGTGGTAATTGTCTTGCCGACATCACTGCAGGAAGTTATTATTCTGAGATTTTCTTCTTGGGATTTTCCACATATCTGTTATTATTTTATATATGTATCTTTTTGTATTCTATTTTTAGATACAATGTTTTGATTCTTTGTATTCAGATGAAATATTAAAATTTGTTATTTTTATAATTACGTGCCTATAAAGTAAATTTTTTCTGCATATTTTCCATTTAAATCCTCTACAAATGAAGCGTTTATGGTTGTGTCTCAAAAAGCTCAGTTTTGGTCTCATCACTCCAAATGACTTTGTGCCAGAAGGTTTGAGGCTTGTCTCTGTGCTGTTTGGCGTATTGTAAGCGGATATTTTGTGGCATTTGCATAGTAATGGCTTTCTTCTGGCGACTCAACCATGTAGCCCATCTTTCTTCAAGTGCCTCCTTATTGTGCATCTTGAAACAGCCACACCACGTTTTCAGAGAGTCCTGTATTTCATCTGAAGTTATTTGTGGGTTTTTATTTTCATCCCGAACAATTTTCCTGGCAGTTGTGGCTGAAATTTTAGTTGGTCTACCTGACCGTGGTTTGGTTTCAACAGAACCCCTCATTTTCCACTTCTTGATTAGAGTTTGAACACTGCTGAATGGCATTCTCTATTCCTTGGATATCTTTTTATATCCCTTTTCTGTTTTATACAGTTTAACTACCTTTTCCCGCAGATCCTTTGACAATTCTTTTGCTTTCCCCATGACTCAGAATCCAGAAACATCAGTGCAGCACTGGATGAAAGATGCAAGGGTCTGTCAGGAGTCGAGAAACTCAATGACCTTTTATACACAAACACTAATTACAAGCAAACAGATCACAGGTGAGGATGGTTACCTTTAACCACTTAAGCCCCGGACCATTTCGGGCCATTAGGACCAAGCCTGTTTTTGGGATTCGGCACTGCGCTGCTTTAACTGTAAATTGTGCGGACATGCAATGTTGTACCCAAATGAAATTTGCGTCCTTTTCTTCCCACAAATAGAGCTTTCTTTTAATGGTATTTGATTGCCTCTGCGATTTTTATTTTTTGCGATATAAATGGAAAAAAACGAAAATTTTGAAAAAAAAAGATATTTTCTACTTTTTGTTATAAGAAAAATCGAATAAACTCAATTTTAGTCATACATTTAGGCCAAAATGTATTCAGCCACATGTCTTTAGTAAAAAAAATGTCAATAAGCGTATATTTATTGGTTTGCGCAAAAGTTATAGCGTTTACAAACTAGGGTACATTTTCTGAAATTTACACAGCTTTAAATTTATGACTGCCTATCTCATTTCTTGAGGTGCTAAAATGACAGGGCAGTACAAAACCCCCCCAAATGACCCCATTTTGGAAAGTAGACACCCCAAGGAAATTGCTGAGAGGCATGTTGAGCCCATTGAATATTTTTTTTTTTTGTCCCAAGTGATTGAATAATGACAAAAAAAAAAAAAAAAATTACAAAAAGTTGTCACTAAATGATATATTGCTCACACATGCCATGGTTATATGTGGAATTGCACCCCAAAATACATTCTGCTGCTTCTCCTGAGTACGGGGATACCACATGTGTGGGACTTTTTAGGAGCCTAGCCACATACGGGACCCCGGAAACCAAGCACCGCCTTCAGGATTTCTAAGGGCGCAAATTTTTGATTTCACTCCTCACTACCTATCACAGTTTCGAAGGCCATAAAATGCCAAAATAGCACAAAACCCCCCCAAATGACCCCATTTTGGAAAGTAGACACCCCAAGCTATTTACTGAGAGGCATGTTCAGTCCATGGAATATTTTATATTTTGCCACAAGTTGCAGGAATATGACAAACTTTTTTTTTTTTGCACAAAGTTGTCACTAAATGATATATTGCTCACACATGCCATGGGCATATGTGAAATTACACCCCAAAATACATTCTGCTGCTTCTCCTGAGTACGGGGATACCACATGTGTGGGACTTTTTGGGAGCCTAGCCGCGTACGGGACCCCAAAAACCAAGCACCGCCTTCAAGGTTTCTAAGGGCATAAATTTTTGATTTCACTCCTCACTACCTATCACAGTTTTGAAGGCCATAAAATGCCAAGATGGCACAAACCCCCCCAAATGACCCCATTTTGGAAAGTAGACACCCCAAGCTATTTGCTGAGAGGCATGTTGACCCCATTGAATATTTTTTTTTTTGTCCCAAATGATTGAATAATGACAAAAAGAAAAAAAAAATGTACAAAAAGTTGTCACTAAATGATATATTGCTCACACATGCCATGGTTATATGTGGAATTGCACCCCAAAATACATTCTGCTGCTTTTCCTGAGTACGGGGATACCACATGTGTGGGACTTTTTGGGAGCCTAGCCGCGTACAGGGCCCCAAAAACCAAGCACTGCGAACGCTGCAGTTATGTGTGTTGTGTTTGGTAAGTGACAGTGATCGATCGATACTGCACTTGGGTGGGCTGGGCTGGGCTGGGCTGGGCGGAGGGGCTAAACGCAGGCGCTAGCAGGTATCTGGGCTGATCCCGCTAACACTGCGTTTTTGGGAACCCTAAACCGCTGGGGATGCTAGTATAGATCTGATCAGATCTGATCAGATACTATACCACTAAGGGGGGTGTATGCTTTGCGCGTGGGTGTTAGCGTTACTGTCACTAACCTAACACTGCCTGGGGCGACGCAGACCCTCTCTGGCGCTAAAACCTAATTGATCTCACCCGCCGGGCGATCAGGGGGGTTAAACCTTTATTGGGTTATATACGGCGGGTGCCCTGATGCTATAAAAAGCAAACTAATCAACCAGCGTCACCCGTAACCTTTATATGGTGATCACTGGTGAAAGGGTTAACTAGGGGCAATCAGGGGGTTAAAACCTTTATTAGGTTAAATATGGGGGTACCTGACACTATATAAAAACCTGACGGGTAACCTAAATAACTAAATAACTTACTGGCTAACCAGTGACACCAGTGACGCTTATACGGCGATCACTGGTGAAAGGGTTAACTCTAGGGGCAATCAGGGGGTTAAAATAATATATGGGGGTACCTGACACTAATAAAAACCTGCGGCGAACCTAAAAAAAAATAACTGCCTATCTAAAACACCAGCGACACGAATACAGCGATCGGAAAAACAATCGCTTAGTGACGCTGAAGTTAGGGGGTGAAAGGGTTACCTGGGGGGTGATCAAGGGGTTAAACCTTTATTAGGGGGGGGTTAGGGGGCTACCCTGGACCTAAAGGGGCCTAATCCTAACTGCCCTGCAACTTTTTACAATCACAGATGACACTAAATGCAGTGATCAGTAAAATAAATGATCACTGCAATCAGTGACACTGTGATTGGGGGCTTTGGGGTGACCTGGGGGGTGATCTGGGGGTGACTGGGGGGTGATTTGTGTGCCTATGTGTACCTACGTGTCAGTGGACTGTTGGTGCACTAACCTGCTTCTTCTCTGCTCGGCGCCGGGAACGAAAAGACCGCGGCGAGGGAGATGACATCAATTCCTCCAGCCTTGTTTACATCACATGGCGGAGGAAGCATTTTCATTGGCCGGGAGCGATCGCGAGGGGGGGGGGCGGAATCGAGCGCCCCCCCCTCATGCCTGATCGCTCCCGAACACTTAACGGCCGCTCACTGCAGTGAAGGGGGGTCCGGATGGACCCCCCAACTGCACAAAGGCGATCACGTAGATCTACGTGATTCTGCCTGTCCGTGCCATTCTGCCGACGTAAATCGGCGGTGGGCGGTCGTTAAGTGGTTAATAGCCATTCATACCCCTTTGTGTCAACTTGTATGCAAGTTATCAGGCCAAAATCACCAGGGTATTTAAACTTTTGATCAGGGTCATTCGGGTAGTTTCTGTTGTGATTATGATTTAAAAAGAGTAAACACAGTTGATTGATAATAAATGGCTTCAGCCAAACACTTACCATGAGTGAAAGAAATGTTTTTGTGTTCTCATTCATATTCTCTGAAAAATGGCCAAGAAATCATAAATTCTGCCAGGGTATGTAAACTTATGAGCACAACTTTAGTCTCTTTGAATTAACACAGGCAGGGAACACAGGGGCAGAGCAGCTCTGAATTTCTTTTTGCACTTCTAAACCAAATATGACAAATTGTTTATTCAACAGACTAAAAGGAAGCAAATAGGTTTAATAGTAGGGTCCACATACACTTTAAGAGAAGGGCGTAGAAGTTATTTTTGGCTATAAATGTGACAGTGAACCGGTTGTTGCTAAAAAATTTGTGGTAGTAAAAGCTGATTTTTTTTTACCTTCATGCATTCTATGCATGAAAGTAAAAAACGTTCTGGGTGAAGCTTCCCTCCACAGCCCCCCTAATACTTACCTGAGTCCCCTCTCAACCCAGCAATGTTCCAGCCTTGGCTGTCCGAGGACTCCCTCTCCTCATTGGCTGAAACTCCCGCTGCCGTCAATCACAGCCAGTGAGCCAATGAGGAGAGAGCAGGGGCTGAGCCAAGTCCATGTCTTATGGACACAAAGAGCAGGGTTCGGGAGTGAGCACGCACCAGTCCCCCGATAGCAAGCTCTTTGCTATTGGAGGCACTGGTCAATGGGGTGGAGCAAGGAGGTCCGGCAGGGGACCCAAGAAGAGGAGGATTGGGGCTGCTCTGTGCAGTGGCTTTGACATGTTTGTTTTTTGTTTTTTAAGCTGAACCTTAAGAGCCGATTCACACAGGGGCGGCACGACTTGCCGCGCGACTCTTGCAGGCGATCTGCACATGACTTCAGAGGCGACTTGCAAAATGACTTCTGTACTGAAGTCAATGGAAGTCGCCCTGAAGTCGTCCCAAAGTAGTACAGGAATCTTTTTCTAGGTCGGAACGACTTGTGTCGCTCCTATTAGAACGGTTCCGTAGAACAGAACGGAGCGCGACTTGTCAGGCGACTAAGTCGCCTGGCAGGTCGCGCCTGTGTGAACCGGCACTTACAGTGCCTTGAAAAAGTATTCATTCACTTTGAAATTTTTCACATTTTGACATGTTACAACCAAAAACGTAAATGTATTTTATTGGGATTTTATGTGATAGAGCAACACAAGGTGGCACATAATTGTGAAGTGGAAGGAAAATGATAAATGGTTTTCAATCTTTTTTTTACAAATAAATATCTGAAAAGTGTGGTGTGCATTTGTATTCAGCCCCCTTTACTCCGATACCCCTAACTATTATCTAGTGGAACCAATAGCCTTCAGAAGTCACCTAATTAGTAAATAGAGTCCATTTGTGTGTAATTGAATCTCAGTATAAATACAGCTGTTCTGTGAAACCCTCAGAGGTTTGTTAGAGAACCCTAGTGAACAAACAGCATCATGAAGGCCAAGGAACACATCAGACAGGTAAGGGATAAAGTTGTGGAGAAGTTTAAAGCAGGGTTGGGTTATAAAAAAAAAATATCCCAAGCTTTGAACATCTCACGGAGCTCTGTTCAATCCATCATCCGAAAATGGAAAGAGTATGGCACAAACACAAAACTGCCAAGACATGGCCATTCACCTAAACTGACAGGCTGGGCAAGGAGAGCATTAAACAGAGAAGCAGCCAAGATGCCCATGGTAACTCTGGAGGAGCTGCAGAGATCCACAGGTGGGAGAATCTGTCCACAGGACAACGATTAGTTTTGCACCATTGTTGAAAGAAAGCCATAAGAAGTCCCATTTGCAGGGTGCAAGAAGCCAAGTGGGGGACACAGCAAACATGTGGAAGAAGGTGCTCTGGTCAGATGAGACCAAAATTAAACTTTTTGGCCTAAAAGCAAAACGCTATGTGTGGCGGAATACTAACACTGCACATCACCCTGAACACACCATCCCCACCGTGAAACATGGTGGTGGCAGCATCATGTGGTGGGGATGCTTTCCTTCAGCAGGGACAGGGAAGCTGGTCAGAGTTGATGGGAAGATGAATGGAGCCCAATATAGGGCAATCTAAAGCCTCGTACACACGGTCGGACTTCCATCGGACTTTTCCGTGGTTTTTTGTCCGAACGGAGTTGGTTGGGAACAACCATAGCATACACACGCTCTGACTTTTCTGCAAACTTTCTTAAAACTTCTTACAACATTGCGTGTTTTTTCTGCTCTTTTCTGCTCTTTACTGACACCCTTTGGTCAACTTCTGCTATTGTTGGTTGATTTTAACATTAGTTGTTTTCTCCATCGGACTAAAGTCCGATTGTTATCTGTACACACGGTCGGACTTTGCTCCATCGGACTTTTGTTGGGCAAAAGTTTGTCCGTTTGCAGACCCAACTTTTGTCCGATGAAATCCAAAACCAAACGAAAAAAGTTTGTCCGATGGAGCGTACACACGGTCGGATTGTTGGTCCAACTTGCTCAAAACGAAGTTTGTTGGGCAAAAGTCCGACCGTGTGTACAGGGCTTTAGAAGAAAACCTGTTATGCCGCGTACACACAATCGGAATTTCCCGCAACAAATGTTCGATGTGAGCTTGTTGTCAGAAAATCCGACCATGTGTATGCTCCTTCGGACATTTGCTGTCGGAATTTCCGACAACAAAATTTTGAGAGCTGGTTCTCAAATTTTCCAAAAAACAAAAGTTGTTGTCGGAAATTCCGACTGTGTGTACACAATTCAACACATGAAAATTCTACGTATGCTCGGAATCAATTCAACGCATGCTCGGAATCGTGTTGTACGTCACGGCGTTCTCGACGTTCGCAATTTCCGACAACATTTGTGTGACCGTGTGTATGCAAGACAAGTTTGAGCGAACATCCGTCGGAAAAAAATCCACGGTTTTGTTGTTGGAATCTCCGATCGTGTGTACATGGCATAAGAGTCTGCAAAAGACTAGAGTCTGGAGCGGAGGTTCCCCTTCCAGCAGGACAACGACACTAAACATACAGCCAGAGCTACAATGGAATGTTTTAGATCAAAGCATATTCATGTGTTAGAATGGCCCAGTCAAAGTCCAGACCTAAATCCAATTGAGAATCTGTGGCAAGACTTGAAACTTGCTGTTCACAGATGCTTTTCATCGAATCTGAAAGAGCTTGAGCTGTTTTGCAAAGAAGAATGGGCAACAATTTCACTCTCTAGATGTGCAAAGCTGGTATCCCCAAAAAGACTTGCAGCTGTAATTGCAGCAAAGGGTGGTCCTACAAAGTATCAACTCATGGGGGGGGGGGGCTGTTTACATATTCACGCCACACTTTTCACATATTTATTCGTAAAAAATTTGGAAAACCATTTATCATTTTCCTTCCACTTCACAATTATGTGTCACTTGGCCCCGAGACGAAGTGACCTATCACGAAACGCATAGGGCGGACCGAGCGGCGTGGTGACGTCATCCCCTTACTGCTCGATCTCCTAGGATGGGTTTACTCGTCGGTGTCCGGCCGGTGCCGCGAGTTCAAGGCTGTTTTCCTTACAACATTGCTGTAAGTGTGTTTTTTTACTTTTATACAATAAACCCCAAAGATTTTACACCAGCGAGCTATCCCTCTCCTTTTTTACATGGTGTCATACTGCCTTTTTGCTGTGGAAGTCCGTTTGAAGAGTTGGTTATAGGAGTCTATATCATCTAATTGGGAGTACATGCATGCAGTTTGAGGTCCTCCGTAACAGGGGACCAACATAATCTGGTAAGCTGCTTCCCTTTTGTTTGGTGGTGGATATCACTCTTCAGACAAGCACGGTGGAACTTTGGACTTTGTTTATACACGGGTGTTTTCACTCCAGCATTCATTTTTTGGATTAATTCATTTGTGCACATTTAGATTGACGTCTTGTGCATCATCTTACAATATATTATTTGCATGTTTAAATTTATCACGTTTTTATTTATCACCATTTATTGGTTATGTTAATTATGTTTTTAGGTTTGTTTTTCACCAATTGACATATTACTAATAAGGGTCTTATGCACTATATATTGTTTACATTTTTAAATTTAATAGGTTTAGCGCCACTATATATATTTTTCTTCATGTGTCACTTTGTGTTGGTCTTTCACATAAAATCCCAATAAAATACATTAGCGTTTTTTGGTTGTAACATGACAAAATGTGGAAAATTTCAAGAGGTATGAATAGTTTTTCAAGGCACTGTAATTCCACTTTAAAAGAAAAAAATCAGCACAAGGGACCTATCATTAAATCAGGAGGATATGTCCCTTGTGCTGATTCTTCTTTTAGTTTAAATCCTCCTCAGTCTCGGCACCCCCACCCCCACCATTGTATCTTCCGGTGCAGTGGTGGTTAATATATCTAAGGGGCCATCACAGGCTCCCATTAAGAGAGCCTGACTATACCCTCCCTTTCCACCCAGCTGCTCCATTCATAGAAGCCATACTACAGCATCTATGAATGAAACAGGATCCGTGAATGAAGGGAGGGGGCAGAGCTTTCAATCATCCATCCATTCTCCATTTATAGATCCTGTTTTATGAAAATGGAAACCTTTTACTTAAAAAATGCCATTAGCATGTTGTTGATGGGGGGAAGGGAACAACCAAGAAAGGCAAAATATATGCAGACTTAACTTCAGCTTTAAATACATACTGACCTGTGTTTACACCGACATCTCCTTCTTCTTGTACCTAAAACAGAAAAAAAAAACATTACATCTCCTTAAAACGATTCATATTACTAAAATATAGCATAAAAAAGAATATACAGCAGGAGGAGCAGATTTTACACTTATCAGGCTGTAGATTTTTAAAAATCTCCTGTAAATAGTAAAATGTAACGTTTAGTGGTTAGTGGACTTTTGGTGGACTTTACATTAGATAGGGGGCCTTACATTGTACTTGGGCCTATTGGTGAAGACATTTGGAATGTATTTTGGAGAAGGGTTACAAATTACAAGATGTGCTTTAGGCCTCATGCCCACGGACGTTTTTACAGCTGCGTTTTTTACAGCTTAAAAACGCCTGTGCATGTTATTGTATATTTTTTTTTTTTGCACGTTTTTTGACGCTCGCGTTTTTTTCTGCCTAATTCTGACGCTGAGGAACGCACTGGTCCTGGGTTTTTTTTACAGCTTAAAAACGTCTATGCTATTTGCAGCTCAAAAACGTCTAGGTGGGCATGAAAAACGCTCAAAAACGCAGCTGTAAAAACGTCCGTGGGCATGAGGCCTTATTAGCAGGGAAATGTTTTGCTTTCACTCCAGTCATTTTGCCCCATCTCCAGTTTTCCACACCTTGATGTCCCTAAATACAATAAAATGTCAACTATGCAGAATTCCTATTTTTTTGCTGCCTCTGCATCTCACAAGCAGTCATCAGCTTTCAGAAGGAACTTAGGTACAACTGTGGAGCCTACCCATCTCCATTAGAATGTACCAACAGCCCTGAAGAAGAGGGAGGCAATTTCCCTTAAAAATGTGTAGCGGGGTGCTAAATTTAGGGGAAGTGTTGGGTGGTACTTATACCCAAACACCCCAATTGTTCTTGCAACCATTTTTGTCTGCAGGGAGAGTATTGGTGTATAGTTCCCTGTGGCCTGCAGGTGGCGCTGCCATAGTAGGCAAGGGTTGAACCGCTAATCCAGTGCTGTCCCTTGTGTGTCCCCTCTCAGCAGCCGTACGGTGGGTGTGGCAGGCCTGCTGTGCATGCTGAGAGAGAATATAAAAGGAGCAGATGCTGCCTGTTCAGGGTTCGTTGTCGGGGGTCCTACCCCAGGGTATGTGTTCCTGTCCGTCCTGGGCGCCTTTGGCCCAGGGGCGGAGGTCGGTGGATCAGTCCCAGGCACCCTTAGTCCTGGGGCTGCAACAAAGGCCTGGGCCCAGCACCTTCGGCTGGAACCCACCAAGGATCGAGGAGTCTCAGGGTGCCGCCTTGCGAGGGGACCCTTTTCCTAGATGAGGAGGCTGGGGGAGCAACCGTTCCGAGGGACTGGTGCAGAAGTCACGGTGAAGGAAGGGTCCCGGTAACTCTCTGGAGGAATGTCTTCTCCTTAATAGAGGCCAAGTTCATCAGGTCTGTGGCAGAGACCAAGTTCATCAGGTCTGTGGCAGAGACCAAGGGTAAAGGTTTGAGTACCATATCGGCTGCTAGTCCCAAGCTAGGGAGGCTATCCGAATGGGCTGAGTCTGCTTGAGAATCGGAGCAGTGAATTGGGTTACGTTTGTGCCTGAACCTCTTCCACACCTTAAGCTGTCCTGCTCTCCCTCCAACCCTTTCTGCCAGAGACTGTGTTTTACAAGAGAATAAACTCTACGTTGGAGTTTCAGCTGGTGTGGACATTCAAGTTACTGTGGGGATACAAGGACTTGTCTTTATTTAATATAGATGTGAGCAACATTCTCTGGCTGTCTGACTGTGGAGGACCCATCAACAACACCGCTCAACCTCTTCACACAGGAGGGTACGGGCTTGTGGTGCGGTGTGCCCCTCTATTCCTGCGAGGAGCCGAACAAGGCAGGTAAAAGATGGGTGGGTGCGCTACACATGTCACAAAGTTCTGGTGAGGAATATACATTTCTTAAAGGAACACTTGAGTCAAAACTGCAAAATTTTAAATTAAACCTGATTATGCATACAAAAAACACAGCCAGCATGCTGAGTACAGAAAAAAAAGGCACATGCTTTTATCAAAATGTTTTACACAAGTAGTGTGAGAATTCCATCTAAGCTGACCATTTTCTTGGAAGGTCCCCTTTAATGCAACCCTTTCCAGCAGCACATGCTCCCCTTTCTTGCACTTTCCCACATGGGCGTTGATAAAGAGAGGGATATGGGGGTTCAAGCCTGCTTCCCAAGCAGACTTGCCTTCCATCAGTAAAAATAAATGTCAGTTTTATAGCAGTCCATGAAAATAACCAGGGTTTTGAGATTCCGTTTGGCTGGAACAATCATCAACAGTTTTCCATGCTGTGATGTATGGAGTAGTTTAGAGCAGAGACAGCCTGCTCATTCCTCCATTGGTTTCTGTTGGCTGCCATCCATGTGTAGCTCCCAGGGGGGGGGTTTGCGCTTCCCTCTTTACACTTCCCCTGCGGCTACGCCGGATCCACACTTCGTTAAGTATGAAAATCCACTGTTTGATTACCTTTGGGCCTGCAGCGAGTTACCTCCCACGAGTGGATCCTTCAGCTCCGTTGTCTAGGTACACCAGTGTATTCAGGAATAAGGCCAATGTCCACACACAAGTAAAACCTAATCAGCAAGGCTTTATTTTTTCTGTTACTTTTGAGTCAACTTGAAGAAAGTGAAGGCAGGAAAGTTGAAGATGTAGGGGAAGGTTCAGGCACACAACACTTAGATCCCAAATATATATATACTCGCCGCCACTCAAGCCTGAGTGGGTATTGCTCACCCGGATAGTCCCTATAAGAGCAGTCCTAGCAGCCAGGATGGAGCACGCATGTCAGAGATGATGGATCCCCTTTAGGTAGGCCTCCAGGCCTCTCCCCGAGACAGCAGTACCGTCGCTATCTCCGCCGGGACTGATCTTCCCCTGGAACTCCTTTCCTAAAGATGGAAGGGTAGGCCCTTGTTAGGAGAGCTGGGCCTACGGTGCAGCAGCAGAGCCTCGGGTTAAAGGTGCCCGAGGCCTAAACACACCTGCGCACCTCCTGCCATGTGGGCCACGAGGCACGCTTACTGGACCAGAGGCCCCCTTTACGCCTTGGGGTCCCCCTTGAATCGCCTCACGCCAAATAGCGTCTGCCCCTTTTGTACCCTCTCCCAGCATGCACAGCAGGTAGACCACACCCCCTGCACGGCTTCCGAGAGAGGACACCCAAGGTGCTGTGATAACCCTGTGATCCAGCCTGTACCGGCGGTGACAGTGCCACCTGCAGGCAAAGCAGAATAAAGGGATTTTTATAACAGCTTACCTGTAAAATCCTTTTCTTGGAGTACATCACGGGACACAGAGCGACTTAGTCATTACTAATGGGTTATATAGATTACCTTCAGGTGCTGGCACTGGCCACTTCCAAACCGGAAGTACCCTCCCCTATATAAGCCCCTCCCATCCGGGAGCACCTCAGTTTTGTAGCAAGCAATAAGTGTCCCAAAAAGAGGGGTGGGAGCTCTGTGTCCCGTGATGTACTCCAAGAAAAGGATTTTACAGGTAAGCTGTTATAAAAATCCCTTTTTCTTTTTCGTACATCACGGGACACAGAGCGACTTAGTCATTACTAATGGGACGTCCCAAAGCAATGCCAAATGAGGGGAGGGATACATAAGCTCGGCGCCATCAGGCATGAGGATCTTTTGCGGCCTGCAACACACTGCGCCCAAAGGCGACATCCTCCTGACTTCTAACGTCTACCTGGTAGAATCTAGTAAACGTGTGTACCGAAGACCATGTTGCGGCCTTACATACTTGAGCCAGGGAGGCCTGGTGATGCACTGCCCATGAAGTTCCAACTGCTCTTGTGGAGTGCGCCCTAACTTTGAACGGAGGCGGTCTCTTTCTCAAGCCATAGGCTTGTATTATGACCTGTCGAATCCACTTGGCTAAAGTAGATTTTGATGCTGCCTGACCCTTTCTAGGGCCTTCCGGCAGAATAAACAAAGTATCCGTTCTGCGAATCTGAGCAGTGGCTTTTAGATAAGCTTTAACTGCTCTTACTACATCCAAAGAATGTAATAACTTTTCCTCTACCGAGCTAGGTTTGGGGAAAAAAGAAGGAAGAACCACATCTTGGTTCAAATGAAACCTCGATACCACCTTGGGAAGAAAGGCTGGATGAGGACGTAATACTACTCTGTCCTTATGGACAACCAGATATGGCTCCTTACAGGACAAGGCGGCTAATTCCGATACTCTTTTAGCCGAACAAACGGCTACTAAGAAAATCAATTTCCTGGTGAGAAGAACCAAGGAAATGTGTTGCAATGGTTCAAACGGTTGTTTCTGTAGAACCGACAGAACCAGGTTTAAGTCCCAAGGACATATGGGAATACTAACCGGAGGGCTAATACGCATCACTCCTTGTATAAAGGCTTTGACTAGTGAATGCGAAGCCAAGGGCCTTTGAAAAAATATTGACAAGGCCGAAATCTGACCCTTGATAGTACTCAAGGCCAGCTTCCTATCTACAGCCCACTGTAGGAAGTCCAAAATCCTCCCTATCACGTACTTACGTGGATGCCATTTCTTGGCCTCACACCACGTAATGTATGCTTTCCAGATCCTATAATAGATCTGCCTGGATACCGGCTTCCTGGCATTGATCATGGTAGATACCACAGAATTAGAGAGCCCTCTCTTTCTCAGAATGTGGGCTTCAATAGCCAGGCCGTCAAACCTAGGGCTGGTAAGGAAGGGTGGTATATCGGTCCCTGCGACAGCAGGTCCGGACGATGTGGGAGGGTCCAAGGACTCCTCACTGACATTTTTACAATCTCCGTGTACCATGCCCTTCGGGGCCACGCTGGAGCCACCAGAATCACTGGTTTCTTTTCTACCCTGATTCTGCGGAGTAATCGCGGTAACAATTGTGGCGGTGGGAATGCATATATCAGCTTGAACTGATCCCAAGGGAACACTAGGGCATCCGAGCTGCAAGCTAGGGGATCCCTTGTGCGAGACACAAATCTGTCCACCTTTGCGTTGAATCTGGATGCTAGCAGATCTACATCCGGTGTTCCCCACCGCTGGCATATTGCCTGGAAAACCTCGGGGTGAAGAGACCATTCCCCCGGGCATAATTGTTGGCGACTTAGAAAGTCCGCTCTCCAATTTTCTACTCCTGGGATGAAAACCGCGGATATGGCTGGGACATATCTTTCTGCCCACTCCAGGATGCAATTTGCTTCCCTCTGGGCTGCACGACTCCTGGTGCCACCCTGGTGATTGATATATGCCACTGCCGTGGCATTGTCTGATTGAATTCTGACAGGGGACCCTTGGAGTTCGGATGTCCATGCTACTAGGGCATACCGGGCTGCTCGTATCTCTAAGAGATTGATGGGCAGGGCCTTTTCTGCTTCTGACCACTTGCCCTGGAGAGACCATTGCTCCAGTACTGCCCCCCAGCCTATGAGGCTGGCATCTGTAGTGACCACCTTCCAAGAAACCGGACTGAAGGGTTTCCCTCTTTCCAGATTCTGGGGCACCAACCACCAATGGAGGCTCTTGCGAACGGAAGGGGACAGGGACATTGGTAAGTCTAAAGCCTGAACTTTTTTGTTCCAGGCTGACAGTATGGCCCTTTGCAAATTCCTTGAATGGAATTGACCGTAGGGTACCGCTTCGAATGAAGCCACCATCTTTCCCAGCAGCCTCATGCACAGGCGTATGGATGGTTTTCTTTTTGTACCCACTAAGTGGGTCAAATTTTTTAAAGACGACACCTTCTCTGGAGGTAAGAAAATCTTTCTCTGATTTGAATCCAGCCTTAGCCCTAAGTATTCCAGACTTTTGACTGGTCTTAGAGCTGACTTGTCCCGGTTGATAATCCAACCGTGATATTCCAGATACTTGATTGTCTTGTGAATAGCTACTTCCAGCTTTTCCACTGAGTGGTCTATTAGTAGCAGGTCGTCTAGATATGCCATTATCATTACACCTTGTGTTCTTAGATTGGCCAATAATGGGGCCAGAATTTTTGTGAACACTCGAGGTGCTGTGGCCAGACCGAAAGGTAAGGCTCTGAACTGAAAATGGCGCCCTTCTACTGCAAAGCATAGAAATTTCTGGTGGGCCGGAAAGATGGGAATATGCAGATAAGCATCCCTTATGTCGATCGAGACTAACCATTCCTGCCCTTGTAGGGCGGTGGCCACCGATCGGATCGACTCCATCCGAAAAGTCCTGATATTTAGGAACTTGTTTAGCCCTTTTAGATTTAATATGGGCCTCACGTCCCCATTTGGTTTGGGGACTGTGAAAAGGTTCGAGTAAAACCTGAATCCGCTTTCTTCCAGGGGAACCTTCATGATTACACCTTGGAGCAATAGTTGTTCTAGTACCAGAAGGAGGGATCCTCTCTTCTGGGGATCTCTTGGCACGTTTGACCTCATAAATTGGGCAGGAGGAGTGCCTTTTAACTCCAGCTTGTATCCCAGACTTACTGCGGAGAGCACCCATCTGTCTCTGATGGTGTCCCGCCAGGTCTCTGTGAACAACTGAAGCCTTCCCCCCACCCGATTGAGTGGGGGCAACGCTTCATGACTTGGGGGGAGGTTTTGTACCTCTCTTGATCCAGGGCTTCTTGTTACCCTGTGATTGTCCCTGATTTCTGCCCCCTGAATTTGACCGCGGAGGCCGTCGGAACTGCTTCACAGCCGATGTGCCCGGGACTGGAGAAGTAGGCCTCTTAAAAGAAGGACTTCTACCCTTGTTCTTAACCGGTAAGAGTGAACTTTTACCGGCAGAAATTTTCTGGATATATTTGTCCAGATCTTCTCCAAATAAGCGTTCTCCATGAAATGGGAAGCTAACCAGCAGTTTTTTACAGGGAGCTTCAGCAGACCAGTTTTTGAGCCACAGAAGCCTACGCATATGTACTATAGACAGCGTAAAGCGGGAGGCCTGTTGGATTGTATCCTTTATGGCGTCCACACAAAACACAAGGCTCTAGGCAGGTCAGCTAGGGCAAGAGCCTGCTGATCTGGTAAGTCCCTTAAGACTTGTTTCAACTGATCTTTCACTGCTTGGCAGACTCCAATCGCTGCTACCGCAGGTTGTGTCACCATGCTTGCTGTAGAGAAAGCAGATTTTAGTAAAGACTCCAATTTTTTATCTATTGGGTCTTTGAACATTGGAACATTATCTACTGGACATGTCAGTGATTTGTTCACAGAAGAGATGGCTGCGTCCACTGTAGGGACCCTCCATTTTTTTATGAACTTATCCTCCATGGGATAGATCACCGGAAATCTCTTGGGGGGAGCAAATATTTTATCAGGATGCTCCCAATCCTGGTAAATAAGCCCTTCTAATAAAGGGTGGATTGGGAAGGAACAGACAGCCTGGGGAGCTTTTAGCGACCCCAGCGAGGAAACCGTAGTGGATGGTGGTTCCGCCAGAGGCATTTTAAATGCTGATCGGACCATGTTAGTCAGAGACTGAACCCATAATCTTTCAGCCTGAGATGCTGAGAAAGGTTCTTCCACTGTTGATTCCTCCATAACTGAATCAACCTCATCCTGATCCCCTTCAGGTAGGTCGATCCCTGTGTGGGGCTGTTCCTCCACTAACAGGCACTCTGAAGGAGGAGACGGAGATCGGACGCGCTTTCCCTGTGACAGGGAAGCAGCGATCAATGCTGTTAATCTCTCTTCCAATCCTCCCAGAGTTGAGGATAAAACCTCCTCTGTTATATATACAGGAGCAGGTGGACTGGGGACAGCCGCAGCACCAGGCACTCCTGCGGGGTTTCTATGGCTACTGACCTCTGAATTCTCAGGGGAGATTGGTGCAGTACAAGCATGCCCAATATCCTCAGAGCCTGATGGAGACCCCTTTGGCTTCCTGGAAGACCTATTTCCGGAGCGTCTGGACGACATATCCTTTAAGCACAAAGCTGAGGTATTCCCGTCGTCATACACCAATCTTGCTGGTAATAGTCTAACACAGTTGCTGCTATATACCAGCTGGTGTCCACTAAAGTGCCTTTCTATGGGGATGCCTGCATCAACCGCCTCTGTGTGCCACTGTTTGTTGCTAGCTCTGTTTGCATCCAGCTGACACTTGTACTGTGTCTTTATACAAGCTGGGACGCCTGCACATGCGCAGAAGCGCCGTGGCACGCATCGAGCGTCATCCACCCGCCCCGCCCCTTTTTTTTCCATAGGAGGCGCGTGCACGCGCCCACGCGCGCGCCCGTGCGCCATTGGCGCCCTTTTCGAAATCAAACAGGGACTAGGAGCCAGGGCCCTTTTTGCCGGAGGGCCTGTGCGGTGGATGAGCGCAGCAACAGGGCAGAGGAAGTGGATTCCCACAGAGAAACTTACCAACTGCCTGGATCTTTTGACTTGAGGAAACCAAAGATCCACATGACAAGAAAAATGGACTACAGCGGCCTCTAGTGGTTTAACACAGGTACCGCGGTCCCCTTTTTTTTTTTTCTTGACTACTATTAAAATTTTACATTTTCAGTAGTTACAGGCATACACAGATATTAGCGGGAATACCGTTAGGTAACAGACAGAAAGACAAATTAGGCTTGGGGGTCCCCCAATAGAACCAAGTTCCTGGGGGCCCCCACTTACCTGATCCCCGCCGCAGGACTTTGTTTGGTCCACAGAAGCCCAAACTTCACCTATCACGGCAGGCATTGTAATTAAACCTTCAGGGACCGGGTTCCCAAGGATTCCACTCCCCTGGACCTGTATAGCACCCTGCACAGACAACATCTTGGTCGTGGGTATGACCAGAGCTCTGGATCCCAGGGTCCAGCCCTCCTAAGAGAGGCATTACAGGCAAAACCTTGCTCTTCTGCTGCAAGGCCCGGGTACCGACCGTTTAGCTATGAAGCTTTTTTGGTGGGATCCGGAACAGCTTACTAAGGCCCAAAAGAACCTGTACGCAAGCCCAGTGAAAACACATGTTACTCTTTGGCCAACACCTTAGACACTGGCAAAAAACTGAGGTGCTCCCGGATGGGAGGGGCTTATATAGGGGAGGGTACTTCCGGTTTGGAAGTGGCCAGTGCCAGCACCTGAAGGTAATCTATATAACCCATTAGTAATGACTAAGTCGCTCTGTGTCCCGTGATGTACGAAAAAGAAAACACTGCCGGGCAGTATCACACCCAGAGCAGAGCAAACAATTTGAACTATAATTGGTCTGAGCCCAACTACTGTCTCAGACTGCCCCTAAATTTCCATATAGTGCCCCCAAATATTGGGGGGCGCTACACATGCAGAAGAACTAAGACTGATTTCTAGAGGTGAGGAGTGCTGACCGACCAGAGTGCTCATGTGTCTAAATGGAATTAACCCATTTACAGTATATAGTAGCTACTTGGTTCCCCATTGTGTCAACCCTGCCATCACTAGTGTCAGCATGCCAATGCAGTGCCGGGACAAGGTTATTCAGTACCCAGGGCAAAGATGTTAAACTGCACCCACCCACCATTCCTGATGTGCAAGCTTAGGGGATTCTACGCCCAGCAGTGTCTCACTTGTTAAAATCACTGTGCAGCTCAGTTTTAACACTGGGGACGTGCTTGTGTTGATGACTCTCTCCTCCACTCCTGGCTCTCTCCTCCACTCCTGGCTCTCTCTTCCACTCCTGGTTCTCCCTCCACTCCTGGCTCTTCCTCCACTCCTGGCTCTCTCCTCTACTCCTGGCTCTCTCCTCCACTCCCGGCTCTCCCTCCACTCCTGGCTCTCTCCTCCACTCCTGGCTCTCTCCTCCACTCCTGGCTCTCTCCTCCACTCCTGGTTCTCCCTCCACTCCTGGCTCTCTCCTCCACTCCTGGCTCTCTCCTCCACTCCTGGCTCTCTCCTCCACTCCTGGCCCTCTCCTCCACTCCTGGCTCTCTCTTCCACTCCTGGTTCTCCCTCCACTCCTGGGTCTTCCTCCACTCCTGGCTCTCTCCTCCACTCCTGGCTCTCTCCTCCACTCCCGGCTCTCCCTCCACTCCTGGCTCTCTCCTCCACTCCTGGCTCTCTCCTCCACTCCTGGTTCTCCCTCCACTCCTGGCTCTCTCCTCCACTCCTGGCTCTCTCCTCCACTCCTGGCTCTCTCCTCCACTCCTGGTTCTCCCTCCACTCCTGGCTCTCTCCTCCACTCCTGGCTCTCTCCTCCAGTCCTGGCTCTCTCCTCCACTCCTGGCCCTCTCCTCCACTCCTGGCTCTCTCTTCCACTCCTGGTTCTCCCTCCACTCCTGGGTCTTCCTCCACTCCTGGCTCTCTCCTCCACTCCTGGCTCTCTCCTCCACTCCTGGCTCTCCCTCCACTCCTGGCTCTCTCCTCCACTCCTGGCTCTCTCCTCCACTCCTGGTTCTCCCTCCACTCCTGGCTCTCTCCTCCACTCCTGGCTCTCTCCTCCACTCCTGGCTCTCTCCTCCACTCCTGGTTCTCCCTCCACTCCTGGCTCTCTCCTCCACTCCTGGCTCTCTCCTCCACTCCTGGCTCTCTCCTCCACTCCTGGTTCTCCCTCCACTCCTGGCTCTCTCCTCCACTCCTGGCTCTCTCCTCCACTCCTGGCTCTCTCCTCCACTCCTGGCCCTCTCCTCCACTCCTGGCTCTCTCCCCAGTCCTGGCTCTCCCTCCACTCCTGCCTCTCTCCTCCACTCCTGCCTCTCTCCTCCACTCCTGGCTCTCCCTCCACTCCTGGCTCTCTCCTCCACTCCTGGCTCTCTCCTCCACTCCTGGTTCTCCCTTCACTCCTGGCTCTCTCCTCCACTCCTGGTTCTCCCTCCACTCCTGGCTCTCTCCACCACTCCTAGCCCTCTCCTCCACTCCTGGCTCTGTCCCCACTTCTGGCTCTCCCTCCACTCCTGCCTCTCTCCTCCACTCCTGGTTCTCTCCTCCACCCCTGGCTCTCCCTCCACTCCTGCCTCTCTCCTCCACTCCTGCCTCTCTCCTCCACTCCTGCCTCTCTCCTCCACCCCTGGCTCTCCCTCCACTCCTGCCTCTCTCCTCCACTCCTGGTTCTCTCCTCCAGGAGTGGAGAAAAAAGCACCCACATCCCTACATTAAACCATTAGGCCAGGGCAGCTGCCCCTCCTGGCCACCCCTTGTCCCAGCCCTGTGCCAGTGTCCTGTATATTACCCCTTGCTCTCCCTCCACTCCTGCCTCTCTCCTCCACTCCTGGCTCTCTCTCCACCCCTGGCTCTCCCTCCACTCCTGGCTCTCCTCCACTCCTGGCTCTCTCCTCCACCCCTGGCTCTCCCTCCACTCCTGCCTCTCTCCTCCACTCCTGGTTCTCTCCTCCACCCCTGGCTCTCCCTCCACTCCTGCCTCTCTCCTCCACTCCTGGCTCTCTCTCCACCCCTGGCTCTCCCTCCACTCCTGGCTCTCCTCCACTCCTGGCTCTCTCCTCCACCCCTGGCTCTCCCTCCACTCCTACCTCTCTCCTCCACTCCTGGTTCTCTCCTCCACCCCTGGCTCTCCCTCCACTCCTGCCTCTCTCCTCCACTCCTGGCTCTCTCTCCACCCCTGGCTCTCCCTCCACTCCTGGCTCTCCTCCACTCCTGGTTCTCTCCTCCACTCCTGGTTCTCTCCTCCACCCCTGGCTCTCTCTCCACTCCTGCCTCTCTCCTCCACTCCTGGTTCTCTCCTCCACTCCTGGTTCTCTCCTCCACCCCTGGCTCCCCCTCCACTCCTGGCTCTCCTCCACTCCTGGCTCTCCCTGAACTCCTGGCTCACTTCTCCACTCGGCAGTGCGGACTGTGCTCGATCTCCCCCTCCTGCTAGTGCAGCTTCTGCATGTCTATAAACACTGCCACCTGCTTGTTAATACAGTAGTGCTGCACTGTCATAAAGAGAGGGGGGGAGAACACAGCCCACAAACAAAGACATACTTGGGAGGCACACCCTAAAAATGCTATACATCTAAGATGGTGCTGCTATAAGACCAAAGACAGTACAAAACAGATTATAGCGGGGGTTTGGTCACACTATATGGTCATCTAGTGCTAAGCCCACTTACTGTGACAAAGTACCCCGAATTAGTGGGTCCTAACCTGTTAATAGAATGAAAGAACCTAGTGTCTCAACCTTGGGAGATAAACTCCTCTATATGGGAGAACTGAAATTTATCTCCCAAGGTTGAGACACAGGTCTTTCATTCTATTAACAGGTTAGGACCCACTAATTCAGGGTACTTTGTCGCAGTAAGTGGGCTTAGCACTATATGACCATATAGTGTGACCAAACCCCCGTATTTTTGAATATGTTCAGGTGTTTTTAACTAGCCTTGCAGGATAAATGTCATATTTGCATGTGTGCGCTATAATCTGTTTAGAACACAGCCCACGCCACATCTTGGCGCTCTCCTCCTCTCCTTGCTGCTCCCAGCGCTGGGCTGACAGGAGTAGTGATGCTGTTGTCCATTCTCCTGTCAAACAGAAAAAAGCACCCACATCCCTACATTAAACCATTAGGCCAGGGCAGCTGCCCCTCCTGGCCACCCCTTGTCCCAGCCCTGTGCCAGTGTCCTGTATATTACCCCTGGCTCAGATTCTCCCCAACACCTGTGTTTTTTGGATCTTTCATTACAAAGGTGTCACACCCTACCAAACTATGTTGAATTGTTTAGTCATCCCATGGACCTCAGAGTGACTGCAACCCCAAGAACTAACTTTCCAGCTACCTACATCCCCAGAGAAGCCAACTATCCAGGAGATATCATAGATGGAGGGGATGCACAGAAACATTAAGCACTTCCCACCCTACCAATTCATGTGGAATCTCTCCAGCATTCCAGATTACTGCCTGCAAACCCATCAAAACATATCAAGCTCAAATAGGCATCCGCATGCCCTAGGGCAGCTAGTTTCCCCCGTGGATACCACATTCTTACTGCTAGATTTACACTCTTGAAGTTCTTTTTACCCTAACCAAGTTTGTGTTTGCACTGCAGCATCCTACAATATGTGTGTATGTGTGTGCATGCTGGGCTGTATACTTCATACTTCTGACCCCTGCACTCTTTATGATATATTATACAGCAGTTGCTAGTTGCTAAGTAATCAGTGACTATGTTAATAAAGTTCTTCTTCAAGGTAGACTGTGTGCAGCAAAACATATGTAATGGAAGAGTTTCATTTTTTAAATAATTGTACATGTCTATTAGACTCCCAGTTTTGGCACAGTAATTAAAGCATAATTTGTGGGTAAAAGGACTGTGCTATACATTACATGTACACTGTGAGTATGCCCAAGTTATACCACTGTCACACCCATAATTTGCTGCTATGTCTGAGCCATCTAATGGTTCTCCACTGGATTATCTATGGTCCTGCTCTCCCACTGCTCTGTTCAGCCACTGGGAGTGATGAAAATCCTTCTACGTTGGTGCTTGGCCAAGCTGTGTCACATATAGAGGTAGATAAAGAGGGAGAGCCTGATATCCAATAAAAAAAGTCGAGAGGTGGATTTGTGGTTGTTTATTGCGAGTAGCAACAAGTGATCAAGCCAACGTTTTGGGGTAAAAAGAGCCCCCTTCCTCAGTGCTGCTGCTGATTCCTGATAGTGAATGCTGAAGGATCCCCAACGAGATCAGAATGCTGCAGCTGTAAACTCAGCGGACACGTATCATTCCGATCTTGGTGTCACAGAAACACTAATTTGGGATCCTTCCCCATTCACCATCAGCAAACAGCAGCAGCCCTGAGGAAGGAGGAGTTTTTCCCCCCAAAACGCGTTGGCTTGATCACTTGTTGCTACACTCAATAAACGACCCCAAATCCACCTCTTGACTTGCATTTCATTGGATATCAGGCACTCCCTCTTTATCTACCTCTACGAGTACACGTGGAAATTACCTCAAGGCCGTAACCAGAAGCAGCAGCCCAAGCCCCCAAAAAGGGCTCACCACCTCCTTCCGTTTTAGTTGGGCAGAAAGCATCAGAAGAGAACTCTTCCAATCCGCCCCCAACATTACTTAACCATTGACCTACAACCGATTGAGTCAGTCCAGAGTGATCTCCAACCCTATAAAAGCTCTGTCATATGGTATTTTCACAGGCTATTTTTAAAAGAGAAGAATGGCCAAAGCTCTTTAGGGTCAAAGGAGTGCACTTATTTCTGCACGCCTGTGATCCAAAATCATAGGAGAGCAGGCTAAAGCCCGCTGTAGGCTGACATTACAGAACTAGTTCAGGCTCCTGATAATAATGTCAGGATCCACCTAGATGCCTGGACCGGCAGCTGGCTCAGCTTCTCAGTGCGCCACTGAGAGCCTGAGCCAGCCACTCCTGCCTCATCCATAGCCAAGTACTTCAGTGACCGCTGGAGGGGCAGAGCAGAGAGCTGGTGATGGATAGTTACCACTCTCTGCTCAGTGAAGGCTGAGAACTGAGCAATCAGCGGTCCTGTTATCGTTGAGTTCTCGGTCTTAGAGCTGGCAGGGGACAGCTGCAGAATCAGACTAAAGCTGTAGCCATGTAGGTAGGTACAGTGGAACCTTGGTTTACGAGTAACTCAGTTAACAAGCTTTTTGAAAGACGAGCAACTTTTTTAAAATAATTCTGACTCGGTTTGCGAGTGTTGTCTTGCAAAATTAGCAGAATTCAAGCTAATGGGGCCTGCAGTACCGCATTTGTCCTGAGGTGTGGGGCGCGCCGGAAAGGCTCGTGAAATGAGTCTTTCCGAGGTTTGCCGAGGTTAGCCGAACTGTCCTCGGGCCTTTCCGGCCATTTCCGAGGCTCTCCGGCGCCCCCCGCCTCTGGCCGCATGCGGTATTGCATGCCATTAGGGTCAATGCGGAAGAAATTTTTTTTGTTTACGTTGACTTCAATGGGGAAACTCGCTTTGATATGCGAGTACTTTGGATTACGAGCATTCTCCTGGAACGGATTATGCTCGTAATCCAAGGTTCCACTGTATGTGTGTTTATTTTTCCGCTATCCCACACTTCTACTATAGGCCTGATTCACACCTATGCAGGTTGCGGTTAATGTGTTTTCCAGGTCCTTTTTGCATTTTTTCAAACGTATTTTTGGTGTTTTTTAATGCGTTTTTGATGTGTTTTTGAGAGGTGTCTGTTGTCTTGCAGGAGAAACCAGCAAAAACACAGCATAAAAAATGCAAGAACTGCGTTTTTGATTAATTTCCGCTGCATTTCCATTGAAGTCTACGGAACCAAAAGCGCAACCTTCTGCAAGAACAAAGCCCCTAAGCCTTTCCAATTACCACACTGGTGGAAAACACACAGATGTGAACATGACCGATAGGAAACCATGTTAAATAGACTATAATGTGTTTCTGCAAAACGGAAAATGCCCTGAAAAATGCATAGGTGTGAGTCGAGTCTTAAAGCTTGTCTGTTTTGTGCATTCAAAGCTGCCTTCTGCTCCTCTGTTCAGGTGCTGAGAGTGAGGAAAGGAATCTCCAAGTCATTTTAAATTGAGCCAAAAGAGGGCTTATTACCATTTTTATTGTTTGATAATAAAGTGCATTTCTAGCCAGGGCATACTTTTTTAAATAGTCTGGAATGGTTAGAATCATTGCCCAGTTTTATTGATTTCTGTGTCCCTTCTGGGGAAATGACCCTTTCCATTTATCCTTGTAGCCATTGGCACTGCCAAAGAAAGTGATGGTAAATCCAACACTGGGAAATTCAATATTGTACAGTTGTTCCCAGAACAGAAATTGCGGAGAAATCTTCCTACCTGTTAACAGCTGTCTAAAAGGAGATTTACCCTCACTGTGGAGAGAGTTAGGGGAAACCTCCCTATAGGACACATCCAGCAAAAAAAAAAAAAGGAAGGAGAAAAAAAAAGAAAAAAAGAAAACACCAACTGTGGTTTTAACCCTTCATTCCCTACTCTATTTATAGTTAAAAGAAAAGAAAGGTAAAAGGGACCATATTTAGAAATGTAATTCCACAGAAAAAGTCTTTACATGAAAAAATAATTCAAAGGCCCTTAAAGTGGTTGTAAAGGTTAGATTTTGATTTATTTTTTAATAACAAATATATCATACTTACCTCCACTGTGCAGTTTGTTTTGCACAGAGTGGCCGCGATCCTCCTGTTCTGGGGTCCCACGGCGGCTCTCTCGGCTCCTCCCCACAATAGATAACCCCCTCTGGGAAGCGCTCTCCCAAGGGGGTTACCTTGCGGGATCGGTCCCGAGCCCTGCATTCGGCATCCATAGCCGTCAATTGCAGGACTTGGCCCCGCCCCCGCCGCCCGTGTCATTGGATTTGATTGACAGCAGTGCGAGCCATTGGCTGTGCTGCTATCAATCTATCCAATGAAGAGCCGAGAAGCCCTGGCAACGATCGAGCGCGTTCGCAACGCGGGACTTTCCAGAGCTCAGGTAAGTAAAACAGGGGGCTGGGGGGCTGGTAATCGTCAGATGTTTTTTCACCTTAATGCATAGGATGCATTAAGGTGAAAAAACATGAACCTTTACAACCCCTTTAAGACTGCATATGATGTAATGCAGAATGGATAATAACATTAAATACTAATACATTTTTCTTGTTACGGTGTATCTAACACCAAAATCGAACATACAGTAAATGACAGCTTACCTTAGATGGGGTGGTTGAGTTAGTTGTATTTTTTAAAATGTTTTCCCTTTATTGTCACCTGGTAATGCTGTGATCAACTCACTTCCAGTTCCTGGGTGACTACGCTGACTCCTCTTACTTCTATTCAGGCAGCTGTTGTTGCCACCCTGGCTAGACTGCAAATATGTCTTCCTTTCCTCATCTACATTACACATCAGTAGATTACAGAAGAAAGATAGAATTGCTTTTATCTTTGAGTGCAACTCAGTTTGAATTGAGCTGACAAGGACACAGCCTTTCTGGCACGGTCAACATGTATATCCTGTACTTGCTGAAAATGTTCTTAGCCTAAAAACGAAAACTAATGCAGACACTACATCTAGCAACTGGTAAGCTGCAATATATTAGTTACATAGTTACATAGTAGTTAAGGTTGAATAAAGACACCAGTCCATCCAGTTCAACCTGTGGTGTGTGTGTGTGAGTTTACGTCAATAGAACCCTCTACACAGTTTAAGGTTAAACTGCTTCTCTTCCAGTTTCAATGATTGGCCGCATGTTTTTTTAAACTCTCTTCCACTGAAAAGTTTTTTCCCCCATGCTAGGGTCACCAGTACTACATTACTTCACTATTACATTAAAGCGGAAGTAAACCCAACGATTTAACAGATTTAACAGTTTCAAAAAACTGTTACATTCCCGGCATGCCGGAAATGTTAACTGTCACATTGGTTGTGCTCTCAACCAAACTGTCAAACCATCCAATGGCTGGTGTCATAACTGATCACATGTGCAGCATCATGGCAGTTGAAGATTAAACAGAGGCCAATATGGCAGCTTCCTTGGCTAAAAACGATAGGAGGGTTTACTTCCACTTTAAGGACCTTTTGCAGCTTATCCAAGCAGCTTCTTTAGTTTTAATGAGTGCCAGGAACATAAAACAATTACCTTTCAATGTATAAGGAGAAATGCTGATTGTCCACAAACAGGGGGGGGAGTTTGTAAAACCAGCTTGTGTTAATATTAAGGCTGCGGAAATTAACGATAAATTGTTCCATTAATCGTTAATTTCTTTGATCGATCAAAATCATTTTGATCGAGGACGATCCGCGGAGTGAGCTCCACGGTCTCGTCCATATGAAAGGCCGCGGCTTCGGCCTAGCTCCGGCCTGGCCATCTTGGTCCACCCGGCGGCGGCCTAGTAGCGGTGCGCTGACGTTATCATCAGCCGCCTGCTTGTGCCGTCTACTCTGCGAGTCTGCGGACGGTTCTGCCTGGATTTTACGGTATGGGGGAGATGTGGACATTACGGGGGAGATGTGGACATTACAGTATGGGGGGCAGATGTGGACATTACAGTATGTGGGGCAGATAAGGACATTACAGTATGTGGGGCAGATGTGGACATTACAGTATGGGGGGAGATGTGGACATTACAGTATGGGGGAGATGTGGACATTACAGTATGGGGGGAGATGTGGACATTACAGTATGGGGGAGATGTGGACATTACAGTATGGGGGGCAGATGTGGACATTACAGTATGTGGGGCAGATGTAGACATTACAATATGGGGCAGATGTGGACATTACAGTATGGGGGAGATGTGGACATTACAGTATGGGGCAGATGTGGACATTACAGTATGGGGATGTGGACATTTCAGTATGGGACAGATGTGGACATTACAGTATGGGGGAGATGTGGACATTACAGTATGGGGCAGATGTGGACATTACAGTATGGGGGAGATCTGGACATTACAGTATGGGGGAGATGTGGACATTACAGTATGGGGGGAGATGTGGACATTACAGTGTGGGGGGAGATGTGGACATTACAGTATGGGGTAGATGTGGACATTACAGTATGGGGGAGATGTGGACATTACAGTATGGGGGGAGATGTGGACATTACAGTATGGGGGAGATGTGGACATTACAGTGTGGGGGGAGATGTGGACATTACAGTATGGGGGAGATGTGGACATTACAGTATGGGGAAGATGTGGACATTACAGTATGGGGGAGATGTGGATATTACGGTATGGGGGAGATGTGGAAAATTGTAAAACCTGTATGTGCGTTATAATTAATCGAAATTAGTCGATTAATCGATTAAAAAAATCGATTAATCGAACACGAAAATTTTAATCAGTAACAGCCCTAGTTAATATCAAAATTCCAATCCATGACTTCCACGAAATCTGGGATGGGTGTCAATCCTTTGATTTACACCTGCCCGAGACTTGGTTGGAAAAAGCTTTTTTTCTTAAAAAAGTTCAAAAAAAACATTAGGAAGAAAAGATTTGTCAAAAAGAGTGGTGGATGCTTGGAACAGATTTACAGCAGAAATATTGAGCCAGTCAATAGTAAGTGAACATAAACATAAGTCTAGCCTCAGACAAAAATTTAATAAAATGTCACTTCACTCTTTCTGCTATCAGGTAAGTTTTGTTGGAGAACAACTAGGACCTTATTTAGTTTAATCAATGAAACCCACTGAGGGCCACAGAAGCACACGTAACACCCAATTGACATGTCTGCCTGGGAGTTTAGTGTAGACAGTTGTATCCCCATAAACGGTCAGGCAGACTGAATTTGAGCTATTATTGCAAATTTGGGACATCCTTTACACCCATTCCCTTAAAAGGTTCAGACCTATGTAACCAGACCTATGCCTTCATCAAGTCTTGCTTTTTGTGCGGAAAACTTTGTCTGATAAAAAGCATATCTGATCCTTGGAAGGTCTTATTATCACTCTCTTGATGATCCAATCACCTCTCAGTCTTCATAAATGATGCTCAAAGCTAATGCACATCCTTTTTAATCATCCAGCAACAAAATGACCCCAGTGTCTTATATAAAAACGTTGAAGTGCATTGGTGTAATGCCCAGTAAGATTTATACCTACACCGGAAATGAACAGATGGAATCTGAAATTCTTTATATGTGATTGGTTCTTATGTGACAATGCAAACATTAAGACTAAAAATTATAATGTGGATAACTTAAGCGCTGATATGATTTAAAAATTAGATATATTAAAAGATTACTAAATAAATTCAGCTGCAACCATTGAATAGTGAGTGATCTGAGACCAAATTAATGTTATTAGAAAGATCTTAAGTTTTGGGCAATTGACAAATACAAACCCCACTGGAGGGGAAGTAATAGGGTAAGGGAATTGATTAAGAGATAGTCGAGATGGATTTTTGAGATTAATTGTTTTGCGCCTTTTGAGCTGAACATTAATTTTGATTTAAATTGCTTCATCCCTGATTTTCAGATGTAATATTATTTGATTGCAACTGGAGGGAGATTATCTGATTGTATTACCCGCTAGTTTTCAACCTGTATTACTATATATATATATTTTTAATGGTCCGAGTTTTTTTAAAATATACATTTTTTAAGGATTTTATCATTAATGTTTTTTAATATATTAAAGTATTGTCTAGTTCAAGTTGTTTACCATGTAAGAAGATGTAATTGAATCGAATCATGTTAAACGTGTGTAATTGCATGATGTTACGATGATTCCTACGTCACTATGGCAACCGACACACAACGTGCGGCTTAAAACCCCTTCACGCTCGTCACAAGGCTTCATTTCCCTTTGGGAAAGTCACGTGACCTGTGACGCAACGCGTCGGGATGAGCCAGTGACGTCACTCCGGTGCTCTGTTACACGGGAGGTTCAGTGAGGAGGAGTAAGCTTTCCACGAGCCTGATCGTTACTATACACCTATATTATTCAACTTATGTGAGTGCATCTATTTTTTTTTTTTTTATTCGCTTTATTAAAGTTTTCTGAGATACAAAACATGGCCGTTGGGGCATACCCCGGCCTAACCTTGCACATTACCACGTGCACATCAAAGAAAGAAGAAAGAACACAACAAAAAAAAAAAAAAGGGGGGGGGGAAAAGGGGGGGGAAAGGGGGGACACCCCCAAAAACACAAGGGGACATAAAGAAAAAGAAAACAAAAACAGATGACAACTTATCATCACATCTTAACGCTAAATATATCTAACTAACATAACAGGGACACCTCTCGGGATACACATGGTAGGATTACAACAGGAGTTGTTATTCCTTGCAGGACCACTACTCGTTCCTAGATGTCTGGGTTGGGCTTATCAGAAGCATGCAGGGGTAGGTGCTATGAATTTGAGCTATGCTTACACCTCCATTCATTTATTCAGAGTATGGACCCTAGCTCCTATCAGAACTGATGAGTGCGGAGGAGATCTGATGAATTACTCCTCTTGGGGTCGGTCATCTGTTGTGGACTCCGAATCAGTCCACAGATGCCAGACTTTTTCATATTTTCTGGGACATCCACGAGACAGATACGTCGCTTTATAGAGGGGGACCACTGTATTGACTAGATGCTTCCATGAGGTCAGGGTTGGGGGGATGGCTGACTTCCACTTTAGTACTATGGCTTTCCTTGCGTAAAACAGGAGGATACCTATTAGGGTACGTGGGGCTTTGGCAAGTGCCAGTGGCTCCACCAGGCCAAGAAGGCATACACTAATTGTCAGGGGAATAGAAATGGTAGTTAGGTTATGGATGAATTGTGTTACCTCCCGCCAATATTCCCGAATCTGTAGGCAATCCCAGAATATGTGTGTGAAATCTGCAGGAGTATCAGAGCATCTCCAGCAGTTAGCTGTCAGGGCCGGGTATATGCGGTGGAGGCGTTGGGGTGTGTAATAGATCCTGTGGAGGATCTTGAATTGGATCAGTTTGTCCCTGGTAGCCACCAGCGGCTGAAATGGGTAGTCCAACATATCCTCCCAGTCTTCGCTGTCCAGCTCCTGCACCTCCGCCCGCCACAAATCACGCAGACCATCCAGACCCTCCTGGATGGACGGCAGGAGTGCTCGATAGATTCAGGACAGGGGCTTTGAGAGCTCAGCATCGTCCAGGAGAATCTCCAAGGTATCAAGCTCCAGCCGGAGCTGAACCGACTTGAACTGCGAGCTGAAGGCATGGCGGAGCTGCAGGAACCTGAAAAAGAAAGAGTTCGGAAGCTGGAGATTATTCTTTAACCTATCGAATGTAAATAGCCCCAGCTCATCGCAGATATCCCTCAAATACTTGATGCCCTTGCCGGCCCACAGACCCGGATCCTGCAAAGAGTGGAACTCCCTGAGCCTCGGATTGCACCAAAGTGGTGTGTTAGGGGACCACCTGGCCTTCGCCATATTAGGTTTAATCACTACCGTGAACCATGCCTTAATGATCGCTTTCATAGCTAGGGTCGAGGGTACCGCAGAGCCCCCTGACCCCCTATAGAGTGCATTACGAAGGGCCTCGAAAGATCCTAGGTGTGCCGCCTCCAGGACAACTGACGCATTGGTGTCGTCCGAAACCAGCCAGTTATGTGCATGGGTGAGCATTGCTGCTAAGTAGTAGGTGTGGAAGTCCGGGCAGGCAAGTCCCCCCTGTGTCCATGGTCTACACAAAATCTTTTTACTAAATCTGGCCGGGTGTGATTGCCACAAGAAAGAAGCCACTGAGGAGTCTAGTTGCCGGAGAAGAGACTTGGGGATCCATACCGGAGAGTGCCGTAAGGTATATAGCAAGACCGGGAGTAATTTCATTTTTATTAAGTTAATTCTCCCTATTAGAGATAATGGGAGGTTTGACCAAGCCTTCAGTTTTAGTTTACACCACTGCAGCACCGGGGACAGGTTAAGTTTGAAAAAGTCTTTAGTATTGGACGAGATATTTATCCCTAAGTATCTGATGGTATCTGCCCATTGTAGAGGCGAAGTAGGATCACTCAGCCTCCTTGCCCCGGGGTCTATGGGTAGAATTAGTGATTTGCTCCAGTTGGTTCTGAGGCCAGAGAGAGTCGCGAAACGGTCCAGAATCTGAAGCGCCCCGGCGAGCGAGGGACCGGGGTCCCCGAGGAAGAGAATCAAATCATCAGCATACAATGCCAGCTTCTCGGTCACCGAGCCGACCCGTACTCCAGACACCTCCCCCGACCTCCGCAGGGCCTCGGCCAGAGGCTCCATTACCAGGGCGAACAATGCAGGTGATAGAGGACACCCCTGCCTTGTTCCCCTCCTAATCGGGAAAGAGGGCGAGAGACTACCATTCAGTTTGATACGAGCGGTGGGTGCCCTATATAGTAGGCCGATCCATTCCGGAAAGTTGGGCCGAAGCCAAAACCCTCCAGAACCTGCATCATATAGGACCATCTGACTGTATCGAAAGCCTTTTCGATGTCGAGGGATACCAGTACCCGAGAGGCATTCTCTTCGGATGGGAGCTGGAGATGGGTAAAAACTCGCCTAAGATTAATGTCCGTGGACTTGCCCGGCATAAAGCCTGTCTGATCTATGTTGACTAGGGATGGTAAAACCTTCATGAGTCTATTGGCTAGTACTTTCGTGAGTATCTTAAGGTCATAGTTCAGCAACGAGATGGGTCTGTAGGATGAGCAACAGGTGGGGTCCTTCCCTGGTTTGGGCAGCAGCACTATATGCGCCTGGTACATGCTGTCTGGAAGCCTGTCGGATTCCAGGCAGTCTGTGTATAACTGATTTAGTTTAGGAACCAGTAAAGTAGCGTTAGTCTTATACCAGTCCCCAGGTAGACCATCTGGGCCCGGGGATTTATTGTTGGGCAGGGAGTATATTGCGGCCTCTATTTCCAGACGTGTTAATGGCTTATCTAGCACTATCCTGTCCTCCTCAGAGAGGAGAGGCAAAGTATTTCCCCCCATTTCCTCCTGCCCAGCAGCAGCTGAGCCAGAGAATGGGTCGGCATACAGGTTGCTATAGAAGAGATGGAATTCCCGCAGTATACCTTCGGGGTCCGTAACCTGGCAACCAGTGGAAGTCTGAAGTCTAGGGATTACTGTTTGGAGCGTAGGTTCTGCTACGAGGTTGGCCAGTAGTTTGCCGTTCTTGTCCCCTGACTCGAAAAGCTTGGCTACAAGCTTTCGCGCATCTGAGTGTACCAGCGAGGTGTAGTGGAGCTTCAGGTCTCTCCTCGTTTGGGCTAGGGTAGAATAATTTTCAGGCGTTGGATGCCTCGTGAAAAGATCCAAAGCCGCCCCCTCACTTCGTTCCAGTTGAGCGGTCTGTAACGCAAAGCCGGATCTCACTGCCTTGATAGAGGAGATGTATTCTCCTCTGGCATGAGCATTGCCCGCCTCCCAGACCACGTCAAGGGAAGCCGATCCCTCGTTTGTCTGCCAGTATTCCTCGAGCCTGGGCCCCACCAGCTCCTGGACCTGTGGGTCGGCTATCCAATGGGATGCCAACTTCCAGCATCCCGGCTCGCGGGGGGTACCCAGACCCAAGCCAAGCTCTAGCGGTGAGTGATCCGAAAGACCTGCCGGGAGGTAGGAGACCGTTCTGACTTGAGACAGTGCAGAAGCCGACCCGAACATGAAGTCTATGCGGGACCCAGACCTATGTGCTGCTGAGATATGTGAATATGTCCTTTCCTCCGGATGCTTCCACCGCCAGAGCTCCTGGAGACCAAAGGTGTCTGCCCAGAGATCCAAATCAGGGGGGGCAAGTCTAAGGGGGTTAGTAGTATCTTTGTTGTGGTCTAGGATGGCATTAAAATCCCCTCCAACTAGAATATTATGGACCCGAAGGGGAGCTATATTTGTAAGGACCGTGTACAGGATGGAGGAGTTAAATGGAGGAGGGACATACACATTAATTATTGCCCAACGTTGGGCAAACATTTCGAGGATAAGGATGACGTACCTTCCCCCAGGGTCCGTGAAGACCTGTTCCACTGTGCAAGGGAGTGACTTGTTCAACAGAACAGTCACGCCCCTCGCGTAGGAGGAATATGTGGCATGAAACCCTTGTTTGACCCATGCCCGCCTGAGTGTTAGGATTTTGCTACCCATCAGGTGGGTTTCCTGGAGAAACAAGATGTGGGGTTTGTGGGACTGCAGAAATTTAAATACTAATGATCTTTTTACCTTGTCATTCAAACCCCTAACATTCCAAGATATCAGCCTTAAATCCATACCCATTTGAAATAGAGAAGTTCAATAACATAAGGATCATAGAAGACCCATACCCAGTTATGTCCCAGCCATGGGCCCTCTGCAGAGGTAGTCCATAGGGTATAGCAATCCAGTGGAACTGGAGAGAACATAAAGTGAATACACAGGAGATAATATGTGAACCAGAGAAGTAGCAAAATTAAGACAACATAGTCCAGCAAGAAAAATAGTGTGGAGCCCGAGCAGGTGTGATAACTTATAAACAGCACAAATAACGCCCTACCGCCTGGCATATCCCCAACTTTCGCCAAGGCAGTTTCTTACCCTTAACTTGATTGTAGATGTCGCCTTCTGGAGGCTCAAAGTCTCTGAGGCAACCTCAGCGTGAGTTCAACCTAGAACAGTAGGCGAGAGTGAGGGAACTTGCATCCCATTACAGTGGGAGGAGACCGACCCTCCGGAGCAGCAGGTCAGACCCTTCAAGTCGCGAGCTGCCCCAGGTAGAGACAAGTCACCTGGTCCCTCACTTGGGAGTAAACAACGAAACCAAACAAAACAGGGGGGGTCGACTGTGTTTCACTTGTAGAGGTACGCTTGGGGTAACTCCGGTGTTTGCAGGAAGTTAAGAAGGATAGAGCAAGCCAGGATGTGAAAGAATCATGCATCTAATAGATCAATGGGAGGAATCTTTCATTGCAGGGTGGTCAGACAGCTATCAGCATCCGCAGGGTTGTCGAAGAAGCGGACCTCTCCACCATGTTGGACACGCAGGCGGCTGGGGTATAGCATGCCGTATTTAATGTTCTTGTCTCTGAGCCGCCTGCGGACATCATTGAAGGTCTTTCTCTTCCTCTGCAGCTCTGCCGAGAAGTCGGGAAAAAGAAGAACTGAGGCGTTGCCGTATTTGAGTGCGGCGTGTCTGCGGGCCTCAGAGAGGATCCTGTCCCTGTCCCGGTAATTGAGGAAGCGGACCAGGAAAGGTCTGGGGATATTCCCCGGGATGGCTCTGCCCGTAGGCACTCGGTGGGCCCTTTCAACAACGTAAGTAGGGGGAACATCCGTCAGGTCAAGTAAATTTTTAAAGAACTCCTCCGCAAATACAGCAGGGTGGTCCCCCTCTTCTCCCTCAGGCAGACCGAGGACTCTGACATTGTTGCGTCGCAGCCTATTTTCTGCGTCGTCCGACTTTGCGACCAGGGACTGCACTGTGCGTTGTAGCTCAGCAATGGAGGTGGAGTGATTGGCCGTTAGATCCTCCGTGGCCGACACTCTTGACTCTGTCTCAGACATCCTCCCCCTTATCTTGTCTAGATCATTCCGTATGAAATTGCACTCCGCAGCAAGGTGGTCGATGCGTACCAGGAGCGAAGTCTTACTCCGCTCGATCGCAGCAAGGATTGTGGCCGTGTTATCATGAGAAGGCGGGGCCGCCCCCTCTACCTTCGGGGCCTCACCGGGGTCCATGTCCAGGCCGGCTAGCAAGGCCCGGATTCGCCCGACCAGGACGGGATCCGTGTGCGGGGAAGATGGCGGTGGTACCCGGGGGGGTGTGTGGGCCCTTGTGGCTTTAGAGCTCCCTTTGCCCTTCTTAGAGGAGGAGGGCATCTGGCAGGTTACACAAGGGTAGGATCTGCAGCCGTGCTCGGAGGAGGGTTTGGGAAACAGTGAGAGCCCAGCCAGGCTTGCCGCAGCGATCTAAACACAGGGGGGTCTCCAAGCACCCGTTGCTCAGCAGCCAACACCCGGCTGGCAGGTAGGGAGCATGTGAGGCTGGAGGTACAGGGGTGAGGGTGACTCAGAGCGGTGTAACATAGGCAGGCAGGCAACAGAGGACTCTAGGATCAATCATCCAGGCCACCCCAGCAGCAGGCACAGATCTTGCAGGGCAGCACACTAGGCCAAGGCAGCGGTGGGCAGAGAGGGCAGGGCGGAGGGATAGAAGCCAAGGGTCCGAGTTCCGGAAGCACTCGCAGGGGCCTCGGCTCAGGAAACAGCGGTGCTTTGCAGGCCGCACTAGGCCGCACTCGGCCGGACTAAACCGCGGCCTCCACGGACGTCCCCGACGGCCAGACAGGTCCCCGGGTCCCGCTAGATGGGCGGATGGGCAGGCAGGGGAGAGTGGATGACCCTCCTTACCTTCAGGTAGGCCTGAATTCGTTCGTCCAGGAAGGCCGGAATGGCAAGATGGCGGCGGCCGCGGACGAGAGGATCAGTGCTGGGCAGGCGTCCCCCGGCAGAGCTGCTGCTCGATACTGGCCCAGGATGCTCCAGAGGACCGAGAGGGACCCGCTGGCAGGCAGGTAGATGCTTGTTCAGCTGTAGATTGTAAGGATGGCAGCGGATGGAATGTAGGATTCCCGGAGCTCCCCTCTGGCACGTCCGCCACTGATCACATCAGGACACGCCCACATGAGTGCATCTATTTAGCATACAAATTCATTGTTGATCTAGCAATCTTGCGCGATGTCATTTATCTTTTTCTATTTGAGAATCAACACACACGGAGAAGCTGATAACTTATGAAAGACCATCCTCTGAAGTCAGATCTGATTGCAACATGTTTATTTGAAAAGTGACATTTATTTTTTGCCTTGCTCGGACGGTGAACGGGCAATCCACACACACAGGTGGTGGTGAATGTTTATATATATTTATATTCACGGAGGAATTTATTTACACATATTTTTGATATTTTTATGATGTCTTATTCATGTAATATAAAGGGCACTGTGCAATATTATTAATTAGGTTCTAAAAACATTAAGACTAGAATTCGATGACTTGAGCCTTTAGGAACACAACTTTTAGTGCCCCTCCCCTGTTTAACACGTTGTTCTTATGCTGGCTTAGACAGTTGTAATAATGTGTAAAAAGCTTAATGTGTAGTATGTGTTGATTATACCTACTGATGATGGAAAAACGTGTGGCCAATTATTATACAGTAAGTCCCCTACTTACGAACAAGTTCTGTTCCGTGAGCTCATTCGTAAGATCAACAAAGATCAGCGCATCTTTGAAAGTTTGCAAGCTGAACGTTTGTATGTAGGGGATTAACTGTACAAGAAAAATCCTTTCTCTTTGCCTCTGCCGCCTAGAAGCATAAGTCTACTGTGCCTGATGGTAAATCCAGCCGTGCAAACCTCTCTTTCAGACAAAGAGATATATGAAAATGTCTACACGATCATGAGACCAAACTTCATGTATTCATGTTCTCACACATCAGACTTATAGAGGGTCCCAGTGAAAAACGGATGCCGCAGAACTTTTCACCACATGTAACATTATCAGAACATTCATCTTACATCGCCCCGGAAATCTTTGACCTAGAATTTTGATATGATGCATGTTTCACCACCTGCTCTGTTTTTCTAAAGGGGGTCTTCAAGAAACAATTAAAACTCAACAACTGTTCTGCCGTGTATCACCTACCCATTCCATGAAATTTCAATAAAAAAGAATTTATGAAAACAAAAAAAAAACTCAACTACTGTGTCAGGACCTAGGAGTTTACCCACTTTTTGCTGGCCAGGGAAAATTTTAACTGGTGTCCCAAATCCAAAAAGTAAGTCCCATCAACTGCTGAGCTTTGCCCCAGGTTATCATGTCTTATCCTGTTAATTTCTTATGTTGAGAAACCAGCACGCCCTGCTACACAAATCAGCAATGACTAAAAATAAAACAGTCAAGTTTTATGTGAGGATGTAGGATGTACCCGACACGAGATCCAAAGTGTCCTCAATGTCGTGTTCACCTTGGGTCCTACCTATACATGTTTTGGGCTGACTAAGTACTGCAAAATTCTGGTTGGATGTTTTAAATTGATTAATCCTAGGTTTCAATAACTGACACTTCCAGCTTCCCCGGAGTTGGCCCTTCTGGGAAAACATGAGGATGAGCAGCGTTCTCATCATGCTAAATTGCTGATTTCCTCTTCAACTCCCCCTGTGGTGTCCTCCTGGGAGGCAATGGTGGATACTTCCCTGCCTATGTATAAACCTACGTATATTAATCGAGGCTGCCCCTGGAAATATTATAAAGTTTGGTCTCCATGGACCTCAAGTTGAGATCCATTTGGCTATTTGGCTATTCCCACCTCTCACCCCTGCTCTTTTCTCCTTCCCCTACCTCTTTTCTCATTCCTTCCCATTCTCCTCCATATTTCCTGCTACCACTCCTTTTATTTCTTTTTGTGTCTGTAACGACAGGGGTTAACGTCATTTAGGATATTCCATTCTCAAACACACAGCAGCTACCAGACACTCCAACCAGCCGAATAAGACCCCATACAAATATTTCTCCCCGCACAAACGAGACAACGCTCTGTGTTGAAGTTCCAAAAACAGGCAATGAATCTTTATTACAAGCACATGGTAACACACTTCTCTTCAAAACACTTCCCTCCCATCTTTGGGGAACAGGGCGGGTTAAACTGTCCAATGACAATGGTGATACAGGTCAGGTGTGTTCAAACTTCTCCTTCAGTAAACAGTCTTAGCAGGAGGGGTTTCTGGAGGGATTCCCCCCCCTTTCCTCACAGAAAGACACCTAAACATCCCATAATAGGCAGCCAGACGGTCTACCAGCTCCAATCCACATCACCACAAACAACAATGAAAAGGTCTTTGGAAGCTAGTCTGGATTTAATCTACATTACACAGGCAGCCAGGTGGTTAGAGTTGAACACATCAGCATCTCTCAATTAACCTGTTGAGTTCAGAATCAAACAACCAGTAAATAGTCCTTTACAGATATCCTGGGAAATACCGTGGATTAATATTACAGACCCATTTCAAAGCAATCCAAGACATATTCTCAATGTCCATTATTTTCTGGCTCATACTTTCTAAGAACTTCTGGGTTCCACGGGCCCTCCCGTTACAGTGTCCCTCTTATTACCTGCTACAATGATAATTTTTGTTGATGGATGGATAATTTACCAGTTGTTATTCTGCATCTAATGCGTTCGTGCTGGGACTTTTTCCATTAATTTTTTTCTGTAATTGTATGTGGTATATGCTCCATGGCATTGTATGGTTGGGTCTTAATGACTTGCTCCTACTTGTCAATTTTGTATAGCACTGTATTTTATTTATGGGATTATTTACTTTGTACCATTTTGTTCTTCAATAAAGCACTTCTGATTTGTAAATAAATAAATAAATAAATAAAACAGTAATACAATTTATTGTGGTTATAAGCCTTGTGAGATGAAAGCACAAATAATGGACATAATATATGTTCACCATGTAAAAATAATCTCAACAGAATTAGAAATGAGAAGTGATTCCCATGAGCTAGGGTTCTATTTGGATTGCAGCTGAAATCTGGAAACAACCTGCTAAAAATGATTTTTTTATATCCTATTATCTTTATTAGGCTTTCCCTTGGTGTTTTGCATACCCTCTGCCTTCCTACTTTATCTCACAGCCAGTCGAGGAGGAGATGTGTCTTGTGTCATCAGATACAACACACAAAACTGGAGAAACACAAAACTAGAAAGGTGATAGCGTACATGAAATCGTGTGTTTGACTTTCACACTGATGCTTGCAGCATAACCGGTGCTGCAGGAAACAAACATTTTTGTAATTGTGGTCCAAAATATTATAAAAATAATATACAGTAAATACAAGAAAAATAAAAAAAAATGTGTTACAACTTTGGAATGAACACACAGTTCCCCTTCATATTGTAAAGAGTTGCATAAACTGTTGGTGCTATATAAATCCTGTATAATACTAATCATAATGTACAGCCTGTATTTCTTATTCAACAACAGTAGCAAGTAATATATTTATGTTGAATCTAGTTCTTTTTTTAAAGAAAAAAATGTGCATGATGAAATTCACAAAAAAAAAAAGCAGTAAATTGGCCCTTAGACCTTATAACACCTATTTTGTCCTTATAAAGATACCAGCCTTAATGTACATTGCTGCTGTTCTTGAAAAAAAAACAAAAAAACACAGACTGTAAATGTGTGTTAATTTTTCTGCAAAGTTGTAACACAAAAGTGTACTATTTTATGTACACAATTTCAAAACATTTTAATTCTTGCAGCATTGGTTATGCATCAAGCATCAGTGTTGAAGTCAATCATACAATTCCATGTTCACTGTTAGTTTGAAAAAAAAATACAATTTTTTTTTTTTAACTATGCAGCATTTTACACTAGATCATTTTTTTGTGGAATTTGGACACTTTTGATGCTGCAGCTTTATTATTTGTTATAGATGTATTATTTTATTGCTGATTTTTTTTTATTTTAGCAAAGATTTTATTGTTGATTAATCGTTACATTTTTTGAAGGGTGAGTGTGAAAAGGTTCTTCGATTTATTAAGTTATAGAATGTAATTATTATCCTTATAGATCTTACCCTATATTCTTTTCTGAACAACCTTCAAGTTTTGTGTTTTTTTTTTTTGTGTGTGTGTGTAAAGCCAATAGGGGGATTATTTTTCTGATTCTATACAAAAATCTATTAACTACATAAAAGTCACACAGAAAATGTTCAATTAAAAAAAAAGCAACATTGTTTATTCATGACAAAATAATAATAAATATTTCCCAACCCCTGCGCTACAATACACACAATATGAAACCTTTGATTGATGTGTGAATGTATAAATGTGTTAGAATTGTGAATGAATATTAATGAAAAAGCTGCTGCTAAAACACCAATGTGTGTTCCCACAAAACAGCATAAAAAAATTAGAGATAATGTGGTGTAGTGCTGCTTATAAAATAAATAAAAAGTCAAGTTCCACAAAACAATAAAATTTCTGTGAAAAATGAATCCATCAAACATAAATCATCCTTAATCCATGAAGTAGTAAAGAATGTTACCCTATCCCTAGCTCAATAAATAAAAAAATAAAACATAGCGCCACATACTTTACTACTTAATTTACTGTTATGTGTGGGGACACATCTTTTGCCGCATACAGACGATCGGACATTCTGACAACAAAGCCGTGGATTTATTTCCGACGGATGTTGGCTCAAACTTGTCTTGCATACACACGGTCACACAAATGTTGTCGGAAATTCCGAACAGCAAGAACGCGCTGACGTACAACACGTACGACGAGCCGAGAAAAATGACGTTCAATAGCCAATGCGGCTCTTCTGCTTGATTCCGAGCATGCGTGGAATTTTGTGCGTCCGAATTTCCGACAAGTTTTGTTGTCGGAAAATTTGAGAACCAGCTCTCAAATTTTTGTTGTCAGAAATTCCAACAGAAAATGTCCAATGGGGCCTACACACGGTCAGAATTTCTGACCAAAAGCTCCCATCGGTCATTTGTTGTCGGAAGTTCCGAGCGTGTGTACGCGGCATTAGTGTTGACAGCTCCCCCTGTTTGTTCTTTATTTACCGGTTGGTAATGGTTAGAGCATAAGTGAATTTATTCAATTTAATCTGTTTACCATGAGTCCATATATATCAAAGTATACATCAAAAATGTCCATAAATATCTTTACTTAAAGTGCTTAATTGCTTCCATTAGTGTATCACGTGATCGTGACGTAACACGTAGGACGCAAATGGAGACAGCGTGGACCAGAAGTGATGTTTAAGGAAGTCTGGTACTTGGTTTTGAAAGGTTTTATTGACATTTTACATTTTAGTGTATTACCTTTAGTAACATTCGCTGGTTTAAGATTTACTACACTATGAGAGCCCTCTCTCTATCTATGTTTGTCATATTGAGAATACCATCTATTTGTCTATCTATCGTGGGAAGCATGTCGCTCAAAAATAGCTCCTGAACTTTTTTGGGGCGATATGCTTCCCGCTATGCGTGTTGCTGCGATTGCAGCGCGATTTATTACACAACAATCGCTACGATTTGAGGTGTCATTAGCGCTTTCAAATCCCGGGCAGATTCACAGCAAATTGGCGACAAAGTGTGACTGCAGCCTTCGTCTGGCTACTTCCTCTCTTTAAGATTATCCCATCTCTATAAATGTTACATTATAAAATATATTGTGTACAAGACATTTTTCTCATGCTTTACTATGATTCAACATACTGCGTACATGTCTACAATTTTTTTGGAAGCAGAATGTCTTTTGAAAAACCAGTAGAAATTTATTGAACAAAAGCCCTTTAGGCTTGACAGTTTTATGAAAGATTTTATGCACTGTTTACCCCAGTATTAATAATTTACACCTGGAAAGCTGGGGAACAGATGCAGTGTCTTTTTACAAATTAGGAACAAAAATGGCCCATTTTTAGGTAAAAAAAAACTTGTGAACTACAACAAAAGGCTACGCAAACCCCACAAATTTATACCTATATATATAATTTCTCTTATATAGATATTAAGAAAAATGTAATCATTGATCCAATTCAATTTAAAGTGTTGCTTTCTTTTAACAAAACTGTTAACATTACATGGAAAGTTTTTGATATATTTTGACATGAAAAGTTTTTGAAAAATGTTTAAAATATCCTTTCAATTAATTTAATAATCGTCAATTAATATGTTTTAAACATTTTTTTTTCCTGCAAAATATATCTGACATAGCAATATAAAATATCTCTTATGCCAACACACTATTCTTCATACTTTTTTTTATTTTTTTTATTAGGCAGCTTTTAGTGTATTTGTAACAGCTCACAAATAATGAAACTCTTGATTATTGATTTGTAGCTTGAAAAAACAGGCTGATTAAGGGACATGTGCGCTAAAACACATAAGTGGGGGTACTAACTAGTTACCATCCAGGTAACAATTTCAGTCTCTATTTCCAGCTGCCAGATTGGGGCATATTGTTGTACTTTCCTCCACAGCTATATTCAGCATCCACTCCAGATGTTTTCCACTGTTGCTTTCATCTCTCTTTTTGCTGACTACGTACTGACAGTGAATCCCCTAGGAGAGGCTTTTCTTGGTTTTATGCCCCAATCTAATTATCACAATTTTAATATTTTATTTTATTAAAAGGTGTTTTACCGGCACTATCCCATGCGCTCTGTTTTATTTATTTATTTAAATTCAGTTTTGGCCTTAAAAATATTTTTTATAGATTGCCTAATTATCCTCAATACCTGGCATTTGTATTTGCCAGAAATAACCCTATACTCTGCTGTATAATAATATAATATATATATTAATAATAATATTAATAATAATAATATTCATAATATTTTACATAAAGATAATAAGCTGTAGAATAATAAGTCCTAATATTTTTACGTATTTTTTTAATTTACTATTTTTATATTATTTATACATGCCAGTATTGTAAATAGTATTTTAAATATATATATATATATATATATATATATATATATATATATATAAATGAACGTTACAAAAATATTTCTGTTTCCAACATTCAATAAAAACTGCTCACCTAATTGCATATATTTGGAAATATACAGTATGAGGCTATCTTACTGCTTCTGGGTCCTGTGGTCCTACTCTTATGTATGAGAGCAACAACACTAGGACATGCAAAGCAATGATGAATAATTAAAAACAAGTTTGCCTGGAATCTCCTCCAATCCCCTCTCAATGGTACAATAACGCATGAGAGCTCCAAAATTACACAAGGCATACATAGACGGCTAATGGGTGTGTGCCAAACAAAGCAAACATAGCAAAAAATAAATAGAGGGTACTTATTAAAGTGGAGTTCAACCCTGAATGTTTTTTTTTTTCCCATAAATCTTAAAAAAAATTGAAAAAAAATGGAAAAAAATATATTTATTTATTTACCAAAAATAGCGGTTGCTATGCGGAAGTCCCTAATCTGCCTCTTCATCCTCCGCGGTGGGTCTTCTTCCTCGTTCTACACTCGGTGTCTTCTAGTGAATGGGGCGCGCTGTCTTCTAGGAACTGTGTGTATCCCAGAGAGCAGCCAACCCATTCACAAAGCGCCGTCGCGACTCGCACATGCACAGTAGGAAACGGGCAGTGAAGCTGCAAGGCTTCACTGCCTGTTTCCCTTAGTGAGGATGGCGGCGCCGGGAGCTACCAGTATCGAGGGATCAGCCTTGGGGGGGCCGACTTTGCGGGTGCCTAGGACAGGTAAGTGTCCTTATTAAAAGTCAGCAGCTACAGTGTTTGTAGCTGCTGACTTTTTAAAAAAAAATTTTTTTTTCGAGTTCAGGAGGCATACAACTGAGATCTTAAAGTGGTTGTAAAGGTTTGTTTTTTATTTTCTAAATAGGTTCCTTTAAGCTAGTGCATTGTTGGTTCACTTACCTTTTCCTTTGATTTACCCTCTATATGAATTTTTTCTTTGTCTGAATTTCTCACTTCCTGTTTCTCCTCACTAAACTTCACACCATCATCCGAGTGGTGTGGAGTCAGCCAGAACAGCTTACTGAACAGCTTACTGAGGAGGAACAGGAAGTGAGAAATTCAGACAAAGAAAACAAAGAAAACAAATATTTAGAAGGGAAATCTAAGGAAAAGGTAAGTGAACCAAAAATGAACCTTTACAACCCCTTTAAGTTTTTGCTTCTATTACATGCACCCACTATAGCCATTATCTTAATTTTAAAGATGTGTGATTATTAGGGAAGACCTGTGGTTTGAAGTCAGTTTATTTGATTACACATTTTTAAACTGATGTTTGATATTAATTATTTTTCCAGTCAAAACTTTTTTCATTTGGAAACATTTTTTTTTTTTTTAATAAAATGGGGTAGAATCAGAACTTCTGGCAGGTTTTTATTGTTGTCTGTGGCTCCATTGGGGAGATTTCCCCAGTGGCTGAAAATCAGGGATCGGGGTCACCTTGAAAAGATTGTACAAACAATAATAAAACAATTAAAATAGTTCTAACCCCTGGAACATAGGATTTGCTGCTATCTTTCTTAACATTGAAGAGATTAACCATCACAACTGACCCTTTTTCATTGGGACAGGAAGTAAGATGACGTCTCCTCAATAAGGTCAGACAGCAAAAACAAATTCTATTGGTTCCCCACTCTACAAGCTGTGCCTATAAAACTGGTTTCTCAAACAAAAAAATATATATACATTCAATCTAAAACCTTATACAATTATTGTAAATGGCTAATACTCGTAACTAAAAAAAAAACAATACTTAGAAAGACGCTTATATTTGTACAATGTATTCACAGAAAACCTTAAAAAGTGGCTAATAAAAGTAGAAAATGGTTAATTACAGTTTTAGTTGCTGTGGCCCAATTTCTACAGGTTGCCCATAGTTTTGTAGACAGCTCACAGTCCTACAGGTGGAGTTAAGTTGCCCTCTCTGCGCTTCAAAGCCAACAATGCCAAAGCAACCGAAACTGTTATTAGTCAGATCCCTGTTTGCCCTTGCCTAGTGGCAGTGTGCTCAACTGCATGAATCAGTTACCAGATTACCATCCATTACCTGGACTGGCTTTGATCAAGTGAAGCATAACACCAGTCACTTGTCTTACAATCTTTTACGGTTATCTTACACCCCTTCTTTTGGTTATCTTACCTAGATACTAAGTCCATTAACAGACATGTCCCCCTTGGTCGCCATAGGAGACCTCACCTGGTAACTCCTGCCCCCGCGGACTGTGGGGGTCGTAGGTAAGCAGTTCAACCCCTGTCCCCCTCCATATATTATATCACCATGTCAGGCTTGACTGTATCTCTATGCCTGCCACCCCTTTATTTATTGATTGTTTGTCAATTAATTGCAGATTGTTCTCCCGACGAAGCGGCAATGGCCGCGAAACTAGTAGAGACATGCCCAGTGACCCCTATTCCTAATGTGACCTTCCCCCCTTAGAGGTTGATTACTGTGGTGATACACATGGATCGTCACTATTTTAAACTGTATATTTTTGTTTGTATTTTATTGTCTTTGTGTTAATAAAATTTATACTTTTCTTCACACGTGCATTTTTATAATTGCTTACCCGTAGCTCAATAGTCCAACTGCCCTACCCCCCCCCTTTTGTTTGGTTTTTGGTTTGGGGACCCAAATCCAACCCTTATTCAATTCTAATTCCTGGATGATGGTACTATTAATCAACATTACACTACATGTATTTCTTTAGAGGCCAACATATCTCATAACACCAGTCACCACACAAAGGTGGGAATTATTGAAAAGTATTGTCTCAACTGGAGCACAGCCAATCGGCTTTTAACATTTCATTTTTTAGGCTGTGTGGAAAAAAAATGAACGATAGAAGCTGATTGGTTGCTATGGGGCACCAACTGAAATAGAATTTGTCTCAGGCACTTTTATTTAATTCCCACCATAGTGTGAAGAAAAAATAAATACCATGCACAGGCAGTATGAAGGTCTGTGTGATTATATACAATTTGAATGGATTGTTTAGGTAAACCCAAAATAAGCACATACCAGGGAATTAATTAAGCATCCTGTACAATTATAATGGTGCCATAAACTAGCAAGAGTGGTGTGCACTACATTAACAGAGGATATACTTTTGTTTTAGATTTGTCTGCACCAGCCGCACCATTTCTATTTCAGAGTGAAATAGAAACTGGTGTGGGTTCTGAATCTAATTAGCTAAGAGATATAGAAAACTGCTGCAGATCCCCATCAGGTCAGACATGGTGCATGGTATAATGTATTGTGCACAGGAGACAGCTCATGTCCTTCCCTCCCCCTACTTGTGCAGTGATCACACTGCACAAGCAGAGCCTACACAGCTTCGCCCCTTATTTGCACACTAAGTTGAGTAGGGGGTAGGGGTGAGGATGGACAGAGAGATCAGAGCATGCAACTTCAGCTGTACTGTTTTGTGTTATGTCTGTCACAGATACAGCATAGAACAGGGACCAGTTCAGTCCTAATTAACAAAGTAGCTTGCATACCTTCTGTTAATTTGGAGCAGGATCTGCTCCCTTTCCTACGCTTAGAAGAGTGGTTCAGGCACAGAGGCTGCACCACTCTTTGTTAATTCCCCGGATAGTAATTCCATTGATCTGAAGCTCGCCACACAAATTATAATTTTGATTGTGCAATCTCATTTTGATTAAAGTGGTTGTATACCCAAATTTTGTACAAGCACCTACAGGTAAGCCTACATTAAGGCTTACCTGTAGGTGCTTGTAATATCTCCGAGACCTACACAGTCTCGGAGATATTTGCAAAAAAAACTGTACCGCTATCTACGGCGCATGCGCGCCGTAGATAACGGCGCAGGCGCACTGAGCGCGGCAGCTCTTAAATGGGAGCCTGCCGGACACTGCCGGAAATTCGCGCATGCGCGGGGATCGTGCCGTTCCCCGCGCATGTGCGGGAGTGACGTCATCGCCGCTCCGGCCAATCACAGCGCCGGAGCGGCGATACCCGGAAGTCACTCCGGGTATCATGGATTAGACGGAGGACGCATCCGAGGACCGCTGTGGGGGCTTCGATCTAAGGTAAGTGATTGATAATGAGCTAGTATGCTAGTCATACTAGCTCATTATACCTTTGCCTTGCAGGTTAACCAAAAAAAAAAAAAAAGTTTTGCGGTATACAACCGCTTTGAGCAGCAACTATGTAATTAGATGGAAATAAATCAATTAGATAATATAGGTAGGCCATCGCACTAAACAATTTCTGATAAATGTAAACAAGGTTGCACAAGGCTGTTATGTGTGTAGCCAGTTTAAGAGAGTCTGAAGCATAATTTGACGGCATGGGGTTTAATAAAAAAAAAAACAATTCACACATGATCAATAAAAAAAAAAAAATGTCATACTTACCTGCTTTTGCACAAAGCAGTCCTGATCCACTTTTTTTTGGGTCCCCCACCGGTGCTCATGGCTCCTCCTCTTTAGCCAGTGCCCCCAATAGCATACCGCTTACTCTGGGGGCACTGGTGCATGTTCACTCCGGAGCCCCGCTCTATGCATCTATAAGACACACAGAGCCGTGGCTCAGCCCTTCCCCCCTTTCTGCTCATAGGCTCATTGGTTGTGATTGACAGTAGCAGATGGCTGCTGTCTCTGCCAATGAGAAATGAGAGGCCTGGGAAAATCTCAGCTCTCGTCCACATCACTGGATCGAGAGGGAGCTCAGGTGAGTATTGGGGGGGGGGCGCTGCACGCAAAAATATTTTTCAAAAACCTTGAGCCTTTAAAACCACTGTAACATATCTTGCATGCAATCGATCTTCAGAGCAACTATGATAGGCTCCATATATATCAGTTTGAGGGCTAAAAGGCATATTCCACCTTTTAAAATGTAAGATTAAAAAATGTACCAAAATTGAAAAAGTAAAACATTTGCATTTTTATTTTGTTTTATTTGCAATGCACAAGCTCCTGCAGACTCTTCCTCCATCCCCAGGTCTGTACTGAGATATGGGCCTTAAATTATGGAGCTGAAGGAAGTATCAATGAACTATGAGTGTGGTGACCTCACTACACTTGTGCTTCATTGAGGACTATGAGCCCCTCTGCTGCGGTAGCAGAAGTATCATGCAGTTCAGGTAAGTTGGGGTGGTTTGGGCTGGGGAATGGCACCATGTTACATGTTACACCCTAAATATGGATGTAACATAAAATGTGCTGTGAAAGGTGGACTTAGCCTTTAAAAGGCTCATGTATGACAGTTTACACAAGTACCAAAGCCAGTTACTATGGGATATACTACAGCAAAGCCCACCTATATTTGGATGTATACTTTACTAGTTAACTTTAGTAGGACTACTATTACTTAACAGGATCCCCAAAGCTTGCATAAATCCTGGAAACAAAGGCTACTAACAGTCGTTCCAATCTATGTTACATTTAGACCTCATATTTTATATTGGTCTGCATATGGTATGCTCCTTACTGGAGCAAATTTGGTATAAAGTTATAGTTTCTTACGGCAGCAGAGCATTATGGTAGTGACCAGCAGACAGATGAGAAGAAATCCGCAAAGTCCAGCAAGCGGGGCCCAGATGTTCATATTACAGTCAATCTTCCAGATTTCAGTCTCTTTATCTATTGGGTCTAATGAAGAACAGTTTTCAGTAAATATTTCTGTCAATGCGTTTTAGTAATCTATATATCCTGCTTGCCAGATATAAAATGGTGAAGACATTTAGAGATTTAATTAAAAAAAAAAAAGAATTGCATTTACTAAAGTCAATGACATTCTTCTAAACCTTTGAGTATCAGGACTGCTTGGACTGTGAAGAAGGGGGTAGAGGCTACATAACGTGTCCTGAAAAATTAGTACAACTAAAAAAAAGTATTGTAGACAGTACTCAGCTCTGTTCTTGCAAGTGCACTAATATGGCTACAATTATCCTAAACATTTATTAATGAAAATAACCCTTAAAGCAGTGGTTCTCAACCTTTCTAGTGCCGTGACCCCTTGATAAAATTTCCCAAGTTGTGGGGACCCCTAACAGTAAAATATTCGTAGCGTTTGTTGTCAGCACCCAAGGCAAGACAAGCAATTTGCACCCCTAGTCCACGGACATTTAGCGCTCCCTAAGTCCCTTCCCCTCCGTACAGTATTAAAACCCCTTATGGTACATTTTAGGATGTACCACTCTCTCTTTGTTCTCCTTTCTTTCCCTTTTATCTCTCTCTATCCGAATTTCTTGTTTTTTTTCCCCCATTCCTCTCTAGCCATCTTTCTTGTTCTTTCTCTTATTCTTTCTCTCCCTTTTTCTTTGTTCCTGCCCCTCTTTTCCTCTCCCTTCCATGTATTCTCTATTTTTATTCCTTATATTACTCTGTGGTGGGGGGAATGGGATGAGTGGCAGTGCAGGTGGGGGGAGGGGGGTCAGTGGCAGTGCTGGTAGGGAGTTGGGATGAGTGGCAGTGCTGGGGGTGAGTTCTGATCAGCCAACTTAGGTGCTCTTGATCAAGGTCATCCGCTGAGAACTGTAATGGGGACTTTTATTGGCAAATATAATCACAGGTAGTGTTACTTACTGTGTCTCCGGCTTCACTGTGTCTCCAGCTCTGTGGTGTCTCGTAGTAGTGACACCTATGCCGAAATAAGGAGATAGAGTCTCCTCCAGCCCCCTCCCACTTCATATTCCTTACCAGTCAGCTGACCTCTAGTCCCTGCCCCCCAGCCATGCTGTGAACTGAATGGGCGGCTGCGAAGAGGCTGAGTGGGCGGCTGCGGGCTCCAAGAACAGCCCAGATAGGAGGCTGCGAAAAAGGCTGGGAGAGCGTTGTGGGCTTCAGGAACAGCTCAGGATTCAGTGACCCTTGGCAAATCGTCATTCAACCCCTGAGGGGGTCCCAACCCCCAGGTTGAGAACCACTGCCTTAAAGTGTATGTAAAGCTAAAAACTTTTTTTAGTTTGCATAGCGTGGGAAAAGTTAACAACCGTGAACCCCTTTCAGGTTTTTACTTCTTTTTGGGGCTCAGTTACAGAGATGTATCTTCACTTGCATTTCTGATAATAATAGTTTCATCAGACGAGAAATGAGAGAAAATCTGCAAGAGGGACACAGAGAGATATAAAAATCTAACCGAGGTTCTAGGCTTTTTGAATTTTGCCAGTGTTGCTGTTGGAGATTTATCCTCGCTTTCTGTATCATAAAAAATTGATAAATCTCCATATATGCCAGGGTGCTGGGTGTAATCCTTGACTCTGTCCTCTCCTTCAGCCCCCACATCCAATCACTGGCTAAATCCTGCCGCCTTATCCTTCGCAACATCTCCAGAATTCGACCCTTCCTGACTAATGACACCACAAAGCAACTTATTCACTCCTTGATTATTTCCCACCTTGACTACTGCAACTCTCTCCTTAATGGCCGACCTTTATGCAGGCTATCCCCCCTTCAGTCTATTATGAATGCTGCTGCTAGACTCATACACCTCACTAACCGATCCGTGGCTGCTGCTCCTCTCAGCCAATCCCTTCACTGGCTTCCCCAACTCCACCGTGTAAAATTCAAAATGCTAACCACAACATACAAGGCCATTCACAAAATCGCCCCCATCTACATCACCAACCTCATCTGCAGATATCGCCCAAATCGTCCCCTCCGCTCCTCCCAGGACCTCCTGCTCTCTAGCTCCCTTGTTGCCATCTCCCATTCTCGCCTTCAGGACTTCTCCAGAGCCTCTCCCATCCTCTGGAACTCCCTGTCCACCTTTAGGAGATCCCTGAAAACTCATTTATTCAGGGAAGCCTATCCCACACCCGCCTAACAACTGTCCCTGAGCCACCCCCATCAAATCATTCTCTGCAGCTATTACCTTTTGTACCACCCCCCTCCCTTTAGAATGTAAGCTCCACGAGCCGGGCCCTCCTGTGCCTTCTGTATTGAACTGTACTGTAATTGTGTTTTCCCCCCTCTACATTGTAAAGCGCTGTGTAAACTGTTGGCGCTATATAAATCGTGTATAATAATAATAATCTCTCTAACCCTACTCTATCTGAAACCAAGAAAAACAAAGTTTTGGATTTAAGGTGTTGCTAAATCCACAGCAGTAAAATCAGTCTGTATATGCAGTAAAGCATGTTTGTTATACTCACTGTGGAACCCAAGGGGTTAATCCTCTGCATTGTGTAAAAAAAAAGGCTGTTTAAACCTGTGTTCTCTGATCCTCCACTTTTCTTCCACAGACTCCAATCCATCTCCTGATAGAACAGAGCCTTGGAGGCACGCTGCACATGCTCAGTTTGGTGTTTATTGCTAAAGGTTTTTTTTTGGGGGGGGGAGCATGTGCTCAGCACAGGGCCAATCAGCACTGCCCAGACAGAGGGTCAGGTGTCATGCAGTCTCATAGGACAGTCAGAGGAGAATGAAAACTCCTCCTACAAGCTTTAACCAGTGCTTGGCTGGACACTGATAAAAGACACAAGAATGCTCTAACTGCTAATGAGAAAAGGTATTTAGCAGTTTATATTCACTAAAATAATTGCATTTCCATGGTCTGTGTCCTGTGGGAGACCAAATATAGGGAATGCAGGGTCCTGGGTTTAGTAACACGTTAAATACACTTTAAAGCCCCAGCCAAAACTTTTTCAGTTTTAGACGGAATGGCAAAGAGTAAAAACCTCTGCTATGTTGTTGTAGCTATAAAATTAATTTATCACTAAAATTAAAATACACAGGCACCTAGAGTACCTGCAGCAGTCTCACAAGCCCCCTGTTGTTAATTTTGGTCCTCTTGTTGCCAATCATAGTGAATGTCCAATAGGAACGTGGGAGAAACAATTTTAAAGCGGAGCTCCACCCGCAATTTTTTTTTTTTTAAAGTCAGCAGCTACAAACACTGCAGCTGCTGACTTTTAATAAGGACACTTTCCTGTCCTACTCGCCCGCGATGATGGCCCCACCGAAGCCGATCCCTCGATCCTGACAGGTCCCGCACCGCCATCCTCACTAAGGGAAACAGGCAGTGAAGCCTTACAGCTTCACTGCCCGTTTCCTATTGCGCATGCGCGAGTCTCGCGCCGATTTGTGAATGGGCGGCTGCTCTCTGTGATTACTCACAGTTCCCAGAAGGCAGCGTGCCCCATTCACCAGAAGACACCGCGAGTAGGACGGAGGAAGAAGATCCACCTCGGAAAAGGAAGAGGCAGATTAGGGACTTCCGCATAGCAACAGATATTTCGGATGAGTAAAATTTTTTATTTTTTTTAAAATTTTTTATTTTCAATTTTTTTGCTGCATTTTCGTGTGTTTCTTTTTTTTTCAGGGTGGAACTCCGCTTTAAGTGGCAGCCTCAAACACTACTTGGAATTGTTTGACTTTTGACTGTCAGAGTTGTCTGGGATTCGTCAATGATGGGTAGATTAGGAAGCTGCTGTAGGTATGTGTTTTTTCATGACATTCTTTAACTGGGACACAAGCAACGATAAAAAAAAACTGACAGAGGTTCTAATCCTGCAACTAAAAGACTCCCCACAGTGTTTAGATACCTTTTTTTCCAGAGCTGCAGCTACAATCATCTTCTGATTTTGATTCCTTAGCTGAGGTGGCTGGAGATGGTTTGGTTGTGGCGATTGGTTTAGGTGTTGTTGCTTGAGGAACAGAGAAAAAAATACTTTGTAAATAGGCAGTATGGTAAAACACATTCTTGATGCTTAGGGGGAGATTTACTAAAACTGGTGCACACAAAATCTGGTGCAGCTGTGCATAGTAACCAATCAGCTTCCAGGTTTTATTGTCAAAGCCTAATTGAACAATCTGAAGTTTAAAGCTTATTGGTTACACTATACACAGCTTCACCAGATTTTGTGTGCACCAGTTTAACCACTTCAATACAAGGCTTTTTGTACCTATTCAATACCGGGCCTATTCTAGCACTTCTCTCCTACATGTACAAATCATCATTCTTTTGCGAGAAAATTACTCAGAACCCCCAAACATTATATATGTTTTTTTAGCAGACACCCTAGGGAATAAAATGACGGTCATTGCAACATTTTTTCTTGCACGATATTTGCGCAATAATTTTTCAAACGCCTTTTTTTTAAAAAATAAATGGTTTCATGAATTAAAAAACAACAAAACAGTAAAGTTAGCCCAATTTTTTGGGAAAATATGAAAGATAATGTTACGCCGAGTAAATAGATACCTAACATGTCACGCTTTAAAATTGCGCACACTCATGGAATGGCGACAAACTTTGGTACTTAAAAACCTCCATAGGCGACGCTTTAATTTTTTTTACAGGTTACCAGGTTAGAATTATAGAGGAGGTCTAGTGCTAGAATTGTTGCACACGCTCTAACGCACGCGACGATACCTCACATGCGTGGTTGGAACGGCGTTTACATATGTGGGCGACTTATGTGTGCATTCGCTTCTGATCGCGAGCTACCGGGGACAGGGGCGTTTTAATTTTTTTTTATTATTATTTATTTATTTTTTTTACTTTTTTTTTTTTTTTTTTACAATGATTTTACTTTTTTTTTTTTTTTTTGATCACTTTTATTCCTATTACAAGGAATGTAAACATCCCTTGTAATAGGAATGTGTGTGACAGGTCCTCTTTATGGAGAGATGCGGGGTCAATAAGACCCCACATCTCTCCTCCAGGCTGGAAAGCATGAGATCAGTGAAATTTTTTTCACTGATCTCATACTTACAGCCGCAATGGCGGCTTTGTTTACATTTGAAGCCCGGGCGTGACGTCATCACATCGCGCCCGGGCCTCCGACGATCATAGAGATGACTGGTGACCATCTGGTCACCAGTCATCTCTATGCTCATCACGTGACCCCACCAACGACGCCGGAAGATTCGCTCCGGGTCTCCGATCGCACGGGGAGCCCGGAGAAGCACCGGATGGCGGCGGGCGGGGGGGATGTCCCCTCCCGCCGCCTGTAAGAACGATCAAGCGGTGGAACCACTGCTATGATCATTCTTATGGTGCGCAGAATCGCCGGCACTTCAAAAGGATATCTGAATGATGCCTCTAGCTGCAGGCATCATTCAGATATCCCCCTACAAAGCCGAGGACGTCATATGACGTCCACCCAGGATGGGAGATCCCATCTGTGGACGTCATTTGACTATGGCTGGGTAGGGAAGTGGTTAACTAAATCCCCCCTTAGTGTCATATGGATTGCATAGGGCTGTTAACTCTGTTTTTCATGTCATCCTCCCCCCCCCCCCCCCCCCGTGCCCTAGGATTTAAAAAGAGTTTATTAATTTTAAAAAAAAGAAGCTTTTTACCCTATCTGAGAAATTATCCTATATCCTTTTGTATTTCTTTTCAATAAAATAAACACTAAAAGCTAAATATTAAGGGTTGCTTTACACCCACTCATATTGATTTTAACCACTTGCCGACCGCTTCACGAACATATACGTCGGAAGAATGGCTCGTGTGGGTAAAGAAACGTACCTGTTTGTTGCTTTAAAAAATCCTGCCACGCCGGCGCGTGCGCGCGCCCGCCGGCGTGCTCCGTGACCGTGCCTGCGGGACCTGCAGACTCGATGCCCGCCGGGGTCCCACGATCGTGTCACGGAGCTGCAGAACGGGGAGATGCCTGTGTAAACAAGGCATTTCTCTGTTCTGCCTAGTGACAGGACACTGATCGTTTGCTCCCTGTCATTCGGGAGCAGTGATCAATGTCATGTCACTGGTAGCCCATCCCCCCCACAGTTAGAATCTCCCCCTAGGACACACTTAACCCCTTCCTCGCCCCCTAGTGGTTAACCCCTTCCCTGCCAGTGTCATTTACACAGTAATCAGTGCATTTTTATAGCACCGATCGCTATATAAATGACAATGGTCCCAAAATAGCGTCAAAAAAGTGTTCGATGTGTCCGCCATAATGTCGCAGTCACGATAAAAATCACAGATCGCCGCCATTACGAGTAAAAAAAAAAAATATTAATAAAATTGCCATAAAACTATCCCCTATTTTGTAGACGCTATAACTTTTGCGCAAACCAATCAGTATACGCTTATTGCGTTTTTTTTTTACCAAAAATATGTAGAAGAATATATATGGGCCTAAACTGAGAAAGAAATTGTTTTTTTTATTTATTTTTTGGGGACATTTATTATAGCAAAAAGTAAAAAATATTGTTATTTTTTTCAAAATTGTCGCTCTTTTTTTGTTTATAGCGCAAAAAATAAAAACTGCAGAGGTGATCAAATACCACCAAAAGAAAGCTCTATTTTTGGGGAAAAAAGGACGTCAATTTTGTTAGGGAGCCACGTCGCACGATCGCACAATTGTCAGTTAAAGCGAATCGCAAAAAGTGGCCCGGTCATTGGGCAGCCAAATCCTCTGGGGCTGAAGTGGTTAACATGGCTTATAACGCACTTTACCATGTGTTGGCAACAGGCATCACTCATGCATTTTGTCTTCAAAGGGCCCCAACGCATTTCAATGCAGTGAACAACAAACCTGACCCTTTAATTCACCATAACACAAAATAAGTCCAGTGATCGTGATATTTACTGCATTTAACAGCTCTTTTTTTAAAGAGAAACTGTACATTTGGTACTACTTGTCCTTTAAGGTATGCCCCCACCTTTGGGGTAGAACCCAACTGGTCCTAAACTTATCTCTGCCCCCCTTTCAGAGATATTTAATGTGCAACCTTGCCCAGAGCTACACAATCTCTCTTTCAAAAGAAAAAAGGCTGGGCCTTCTTTATCCTGCATATGCGCACCATGGCCACATTCATACCTTTAGGGAGAGCCATACTCTGCAGGACCACTAAAGAATGAAAAGGTCTCCATACTAATAATAAAATTACAATCAATGTTAGGGTCATTCACATTAATTACCAATGTAACACATGTTCTTCCTCCAACTGACCACCATTGTAAGGGAACATTCTTCCTCCCAGATTGGTGGTCATTAGGAGAATGAAGGCCCCACTATGTTGGTGTTAGCAGGAGGAAGAATGCCCCATTGCATTTTTCGATCACCAATTTAAAAGGATACTCTTTCTTAAACTGACTTCCAATGTAAAAAGACATTATTCATCTTGCTAACTTTAAGGTTCAAAGAACAATTAGAATTCCCTCACATTGGCGTTCAGTGAAAGAAAAGTAAATGAGAATAATTCAGAATTAAGCCAGCATGGGAACGACCCAATAAAAGCATTTTTTTTATTTGTAGTAATGCATGATTCCTTGAACATTTAGTTAAAATCTTACCAAGCAATATACACGCCTACCATTTTGCTTCAATGCTTTAAGCTATTGACCTGAAATAAAGCATGCATTAAAAGGGCTTTTAGGCATTGAAGCCTGGGATCATCATATTAGCCAGGTAGACAGCGTTTTCAGGAGGTCAGCGATGGCAGCCAATACATTGCTCTCAAAGCCAGGTTTATATTAACAGATCTCAGAAACATTACTGTACAGGTACTGTACAGTTTGTCTTCTACTTTACATGATCATACCTTCAGGATATAATAGTTGATGTCCAGGACTGAAGGTTAGCGCTGAATTCTTAATAACCATACAGTAATAAATTCCCTGGTCCTTATCCTGAAATGAGTCAATGGTCAGAGTGAAAGAATTTCCTGGTTTTTCTGCTATGAAACGACTTTTTTCCTTTTCTTCTATTTGGTAACTTGATTTTTTCACCACACTGAGATAAACAATTGCTTCTGGATTCTTTTCATTTTTCCTCTGGCGGAACCAATGTACTCCTTGATCCATGGAATCTCCTGAATCTGCAGAGCAGTCCAGCCTCACCTTCTCGGCATTGCCCCTCGATACCTGAGGACCACTGATCCTCAGATGCTGTGAACCTAGAAGAGATATATATTCGAAATATGACAGACCTGTAGACGATGCACACAATCTTTCTTATAATCATTTTGAAAACCTGAGTACATCATTTATTTTTCCACCTTAAGGAGATCCTGCGACCATCTTAAAAAAATGATATATTCTATTAATAAATGCTTACTTGCAGTCGTCCTTTACAGAAACATTGTTTTATTCACGTGCAATGTGTTTTTGAACTTGCATGTTCCCCTTGCCTCCTGACATGTCATAGCCCTCTTCTCATCTGGGAGAGTCCAGTTACTGTCTGTGCTGGCCTAGCACCTCAGCCCCTCCCCTTACCTCCTTTATAACCTTTTATGTAGCTGCTGAGAGAGGAGCGAAGGCGAATACGCAGGGGTGTCAAACTGGCGGCCCTCCAGCTGTTGTGAAGCTACCTATCCCATCATGCCTCTGCCGGTAGGAGTTATGTTTGTAACTGTCAGCCTTGCAATGCATCATGGGACTTGTAGTTCTGCAGCAGCTGGAGGGCAGCCGGTTGGACACCTGTGCTATAGAGTGTCACTTGATGGTGGCACCCAGCAGCAATCTCAAGGTTTTTGGATGTCTACACAAGGGAGCCTTTTACAAGAAAATACCATTTCTAATGTATGTTTAATGTACAAGTGTTTAGGGTCTGGAGAAATCACAAAATAAATATATAATTCCAATAATGTAACTAAAAATGAGACAGAACTTAGGAGAGCCCTTACTTAAGGAAATTAATGAAAGTCAGGTATGAGGAAAAAGTAATTATTTTCCTCAAAGGATATGTCATTTAAAATAAAAAATGTATATCGCATGGACCAATCTTGCACATAGTGGAGGAACGGGGCAGACATAAAGATGCCTATTGGCTATCAGTCAACCACAGCTGGACTTGCTAATTACTCTGGAATAATGTTCCATTATGAAACATTTCAGATGAGTAACATTCCAAGTGGGTGGCTTTTTTTAACAGCGCTAAGATCTAACTGGACTGCTGAGGTCAACCAAGTAGAGTAAGCATAATTTTGGAATGTGGTAAATCAGTCCAGTGGCTTTTTTTTTTTGCAAATATAATTTTATTAACCTTTTCAGGAATGAACAAGGTCCATATACAGTGACAATCCTACATGATAACAAACATGGAATATGGAATCACATTACATCAATCAATCAATAACCTGGATTTTTTATAACTGGTGTGTCTCCTTATTTCAATGCTATGGGGTTGTGGCGGCCTGGGATTTCAACCCCATACCTATCCACATAGACCCTGCTCCATTCCTTATAATCCTATCTTAATAATTAAATTATAAATTAATAATAGACAAAATAAAAAAAATAGTAAAGAGAGAGAGAGACTAGAGGGGGGTTGGGAATGGTGGGAGGGGGAGGAGGGGAGGGGGCAGAAACTGGGGTTAGATACGAATGGCACTCGTGTCATGTACACAAGTTCAGTGGCTTTTATCTTGAGTCTCTCCAGAGGTGGCTCTCTAATTAGGCAAATTAGGCGGTTGCCTAAGGCCCCGCGCTCCCAGGGGCCTTGCAGCCGCCTAATCTGCCTAACCTGTGTGTGGGAATGTCCCCCCGGTTGGTGTCCCCAGGGCCAAAAGCCTGCGCTGCGGTGCCCGCAACTAGTTTTTCCTGGCCAGGGGCAGAACTGACCACTTGAACACTGCCCGGAGGTCTCATGGTCAGTGGGCGGCTGCACGTACTCCCCTCCCCCGGCTCCCCCCTTTCTGTCACGCTCTGCAAATCTCCTGCCATGTGCAGAGCGTGGATAATGCCCGTAGCGTTTGTGCTTTCTCTGCTTTCTCCTCCGATGGACGGTCTCTGAGCTGGCGCCTGACAGTCATCGAGGAGCCAGTCTGCCACAGCCTACAGGTACTGTCTAACGGTCCTGCCAGACACTGACAGCATCCTGTAGTAATGTCACCTCCTGAGCGACCTTACACACACACACAGCCCTGGTATTATGCCATCCTCCGGCATATGATGCCACCTACTGACCCCCTGCCATAATCATTCTCCTCATCATCCCTTGTTCCTGGCATACCACCACCCTACTTCCTGTCATCATACTTCCCACTGTCAGCTTTCTACCAACTTACCCCTGTCATCATCTCTATCCTCATCATAAACCCCTGTGCCTAGTATCCTACTACCCCACCCCCTGTCATCTTCATCCCCCCTGCACCACCCCGCCAGCCTGCTACCACCCAACCCCCTGTAATATTCATCCCCCACTGCCAGCTTCCTACTGCCCCACCCCCACCATCATCATCCCATCTGTACCCCATTGTCAGTTTCTTACCATCCCACCCCCTGTCATCTTCATCCCCCCTGCACCGCCAGCTCCTTTCACCCACCCCCTGCCATCTTCATCCCCCCTGCACCGCCAGCTCCTTCCACCCACCCCCTGTCATCTTTATCCCAACTGAACCTCCAGCACCTTCCACCCACCCACCCCCTGTTATCTTCACCCCCCCTGCATCTCCAGCTTCTTCCACCTACCCCCCATCATCTTCATCCCCCCTGCACCTCTCTGCCAGCCTCCTACCACCCCACCCCCTTTTATCCCCTTCCCCCTGCACCGCCAGCTCCTTCCACCCACCCCCTGTCATCTTCATCCCAACTGAACCTGCAGTACCTTCCACCCACCCACCCCCTGTTATCTTCACCCCCCCTGCATCTCCAGCTCCTTCCACCCACCCACCCCCTGTCATCTTCATCCAACCCTGCACCTCTCTGCCAGCCTCCTACCACCCCACCTCCTGTCATCTTCATCCCCCCTGCACCGCCAGCTCCTTCCACCCACCCCCTGTCATCTTCATTCCCCTGCACCGCCAGCTCCTTCCACCCACCCACTCCCTGTCATCTTCATCCCCCCTGCACCGCTCTGCCAGCCTCCTACCACCCCACCCCTGTCATCTTCATCCCCCTGCACTGCTCTGCCAACCTCCTACCACCCCACCCCCTTTCATTTTCATCCCCCCTGCATCGCTCTGCCAGCCTCCTACCACCCCACCCCCTGTCATCTTCATCCCCCTGCACCGCTCTACCAGCCTCCTACCACCCACCCCCTGTCATCTTCATCCCCCTGCACCGCTCTGCCAGCCTTCTACCCTCCCCACCCCCTGTCATCTTCATTCCCCCAGCACCGCTCTGGAAGCCTCCTACCACCCACCCCCTGTCATCTTCATCCCCCCTGCACCGCTCTGCCAGCCTCCTACCACCCACCCCCTGTCATCTTCATCCCCCCTGCACCGCTCTGCCAGCCTCCTACCACCCTACCACCCTACCCCCTGTCATCTTTGTCCCCCTGCACCGCTCTGCCACCTCCTTCCACCCACCCCCTGTCATCTTCATCCCCCTGCACCGCTCTGCCAGCTTCTTCCACCCACCCCCTGTCATCTTCACCCCCTGCACTGCTCTGCCAGCCTCCTACCACCCACCCCCTGTCATCTTCATCCCCCTGCACCGCTCCACCAGCTCCTTCCACCCACCCCTGTCATCTTCATCCCCCCTGCACCGCTCTGGCCACTCCTTCCACCCACCCCTGTCATCTTCACCTCCCCTGCACCGCTCTGCCAGCCTCCTACTACCCCACCCCCTGTCATCTTCATCCCCCCTGCACCGCCCTGACAGCCTGCTACCACCCCACTCCCTGTCATATTTATCTCCCACTACACTGCCAGCTTCCTACCGCCCCACCCCCACCATCATTATCCCATCTGTACCCCATTGCCAGTTTCCTACCATCCCACCCCCTGTAATATTCATCCCCCTGTACTCATCTGCCAGCTTTCTACCACCTCACCCACTATCATCATCATCCCTATACCCCACCTCTGACATCCTACCACCCTGCCTCCTGTCATCAACATCCCCCTGTAGCCCACCTCTAGCATCCAACCACCCTACCCCCATCATTATCATCCCCCTGTACCCCACTGACAGCTTCCTCCCACCCCACCCACTGTCAGCTTCCTCCCACCCCACCCACTGTCATCATTATCCCCCTTTGCTGACATCCTACTACTCCGCCCATTGTCATCAACAACATCCCCATCATTCCTCTCTACCCCATCTCTGGCCTCCTACCACTCCACCCCCTGTCATCATCATCCCCCTGTACCCCTTCTCTGGCATCCTACCACCCTGCCTCCTGTCATTATCACCCTCATCCCTCCTGTACCCCACCTCTAGCATCCTATCACCCTACTCCCTATCATTATAGGGGAGATATGATCTCAGCCTCTCACCCCAAACTGCATCCTGTCATCCAACCAACTGTAACCCAACATTTGCATCACACACCACAATACTGCCCTGCCACCCCGTGTGCGGTAATGATGTGCTGTAACCTCTAGCAAACTATCAGTGAGCGATAATGATAAGCAGTAACCCATAGCAACCAATCAGTGAGCAGTATAAATTTGCAGTAACCTCTAGCAACAAATCAGTGAGTGAAAATGATAAGCAGTAACCTATAGCAACCAATCAGTGAGCTGTAATAATGTGCAGTAACCTCTTGCAACTAATCAGTGAGCAATAATGACGTACAGTAACCTCTATCAACCAATGGGTAAACTGTAATGATGTGCAGTAACCTCTAGCAACCAATGGGTGAGGGGTAATGATGTGCAGTAACCTCTAGCAACCAAATATTGAGTGGTAATATTGTGCAGTAACCTCTAGCAACCAATCAGTAAGTGGTAATGATGTGCACTAACCTCTAACAACCAATAAGTTAGCCTGGAGCAATCAGTGAGTGTGAACCAGTTTTATTTTATTTAATTTTTTTAGATAAGTCTACGTGCGTGTTTGTTTTTTGGGATGTTGGCGTGGAGAGGGAAATTGGTAGGGGTGGAGTGGGGGATGGGGGTGGCCCAGGAAAATGTTTGCCCAGGGTCCAATCAATATTAAAGATGCCCCTGGGTGTCCCCAGGCTGGCGGAGTGAGCAGACCAGCACACACTTGGGTAAAGCCATGGAGGTTTCAGCCAGCTGTAACACCCCCCTCAAACAGAGAACATCTCATCAGCTGCAGCCAACAGCAGGCTCTACTGCTATGATTAAACACTAAGAAAGTGTGAAACTAGTCAGCTCTAACCAGAATTTTGTGACTTGCTATGCTGTATTTGGATTTTTGAAGATTTTACATAATAAAGGCTTTTTATTGGAGTGCTGCTGTCCAGAAGACTTGATCTTTTGTTTTGCCTGAAATTGCATTGCCTGCACCCTTGGCTGTTGGGAGGAGATAGTCACCTGGAGGACGTCCACACCTGAGCGGTTTCTGTTTTTGTTTGTCATAGGCTCTACTGCCGTCCTAGCCTTCTCCCAAAGCCTGCACCACATTGCATGGCAGGAGTTGTAGTTCACCACACCACACACTAGACTTGCCCCGCCAGTGCCTGTGCTCTGCAGAGACTACACTTCCCAGAATACACTGCAGGGCACTCAAAGCGAATGTGCCGGCTTCTCCTGCTTGTAGGGGATGGAGGAGTGTATAGAAGGATCACCTGTCTGCACGCTGTCTGTGGCTCTAGTATTTGGTGGCTGCTGCAGCAATGTGGTGTTTAGACATGTGCAATTAGTTTAGTTACGAATTCGTTATTCGTCAAAATTCGTTATATTCGTTAATTCGTAAGCATACGAAAGAACGAACGGTTTACTAAAATTACCAACGAACAACGAATTATCGAAAAGAACGAATATGGAAAACAACGAAAATACGAAATGATTAAATTAAATTATTAAAGTAGAAACAGCGAAAATACGAAAGAGTGAAAAAACGAAAACATAGAAACAACGAAAATACCGAACAAAGATTCAAAATAACGAAAATCAAAATGAACGAAAAAAAAACAAAACGAATATTCGGAAAACGGAAATCAAAACAACAAATTCGTTAGTTCCTAGCCAATAAGCTTGTCCCTTCCCCTGAAGCGGTTGTCCCTTCCCCTGAAGAGGTTGTCCCTTCCCCCAATGAGCTTGTTTCTTATTCCCTTGTGTGTTTTTCTGTGTTAGACTGCAGTGCATTCCATCCAGAGTCCAGATAGGGTGTGGTTAGGTAGGTGGCACTGTTTTGGTGGATTTGTGAGTTAAGTTGTGACTTGTGAGAGAGAAATTCTTTGTTTCTTAAGCATACTCTGTCTAGATTCTAATTTCGATTACGAATTATGCCCCGATTACGAATCTACGAAAACAATGTTACGAAAGTACGAATAAATGAGCCAGTCAATCTCATGAAAGTACGAATTACAAAATTACGACAAGTAGTGTTTCGAATTAACGGAAAATGTATTCTAACGAAAGTACGAATGTAATTAAATCTACAAAAGTAAAATTTTCCAATCAACGGAAATTAGACACGGAAATACGAATCATTGCAAATCAATGAAAATATAGTTCTTACGAAAATACGAACGCGGCCGAATATAAAATATAACGAAAAATACGAATTTAGAATCAACGAAAATTAGACTAACGGAAAAATTAATCAACGGAAAAATAACCCTTATGGAAATACGAAAGAGTCCGAATACGATAACCCACGTCTTACGAAATTACGAATCGTTACGAATCAACGGAAACGAACAGAAACGAAACCAAACTAAACAAATTTTTATGTTGTGCACATGTCTAGTGGTGTTACCCTGTTAGCCAGGTGAAATTTTGCTTGTCATTACCGTAAGACCATCTCTTGTATCATGTTGCACAGCCTTTTCCCATTGTGGAAGTGAGTGGGGCCTCATGACAAAGATCTGCCTAAAGCCTCACAAAGCCTAGAGCCGCCTCTGAGTCTCTCATATACAGAAGCACACTTTTAGGATAGAGTGTAATTTGTGTAGATGGAGTTCGAAGTATCAATAGGCATAATTCGCAAAACAGTTTCTCTCACATTTGGCCACAATTTTCTTTTCTTTTTTCTCATTCAATTTTTTTTATTTTAAGAAGAAAATATAGAAAAATGCAGAACATATGAAGATCAGACAGAATTTGTCCAGTGCACATTCCAAGTACAAGGGTAGTCAGACAATCCATTAGCATTGAGGTAGGTAGGTCAAGGGGTAATATCAACAAATCTACTGCCATAGTGCACCTAAAAAGCTCCCCCCCCCCTCCTTAGGGGACAGATCCCCTCATATCTGATCAAGAGTAATGACAAGTACCACAACGCCGTACATCAACTACATTTATAAAAAAAAGTAAGAGAGAGAAGAAAAATGGAGGATGGATGAAGAAAGAAGAAGGGAAAGAATATAGACCTAGAGATCTCCATCTTGATCCAATGCCCATTATAGTCCATCATCCAGGCAAACCTTCATACATGTAGCATAGGGTTTCTCTAATTTTTTAATAACGCATTTTATAGTGTTTATATTTCCAAAGCCTAGTTTCACAAAGGACTATAACAAGCATTTTTTAGCTGGCTTTGTATGTATTGGTGTGTTATTACTACTAGTTCTAAAGTGCACCTGTGCCCGGACAATGGGCATTGAAGTATTAACATATTCTTAACAATCAGTAAAAGAGCTTTAAATAAGCCCTCATTGGGTTGTTAGGGTGGTCGGACATGCGAGTGTGGTCCAACAGTATTTAGGTCCTTCTGTCTGTTGTTGGCTCTGCAGTGTTTCTGTTTAAATGAACATTCAATGGTAAATTGAGAGGGAATAGAAAGAGCAGCTCTGGAAGATGCTTCTAGAGCTTGCAGATCAACTGTTCCTCTTTAGAGCTGACTTCAACATCAGGGAGGATGCTGAAGTCTGCTGTAAAGATTTTAGATTATTTATTGATCTATTGATTTGCGGCCTTACATGTACTGCACCATATTGATGTGATATGTGATACTTAATCTGGGCACTACAAAAATGTGGGTGTCCTGGATATAGAGAAGGGATAGTAAATCACAAAGGGGCACAGAGGACCTGTTCTTTGAGGAAAGATTAAATTAACCAAATTCACTTATGAGAAGATGAGAAGAGGTGATTAGTTATATATATATATATATATATATATATATATATACACATATATATATATATATATATATTGTGACAGCAGGAAGGTAAAGTCACCTGGTTGCATCCAGGGGGGTAGATATATTTCGCCCAGATTCAGGCTTTACGCCGACTTATACAACTAGGTGGAGAGTTGTATAAGCCCAGCTAAGGCTAGTGGGCTCATGGATGACTCATACCTCTAGGGAGAGGGCTGGGCGTCGTGCAGGCAGGGAGTTGATGAGGCCAGCTGAAGCTTGTCAGCTCATTTAGGCCTCTATAAGAACTCCCAGCTTCATTAGATGTTAGCTCATGCCTGGAACCAGACCTGTGTGGACTGTCTAGGGAGAGTGAACCCCTGTGCGGTGAGAAAAAGCCTGTGTGGCTATTTGCTTGGACATTTAAAACCAGGGACTTAGGGACTAGGACAGCACTAGGCTGATCCCAGTTGTTAGTTAGGAAACCTGTATGTTTAGTCAGAGGTCAAGTTGACCAGGATTTATTTTGTTTATATGTTTCTTTTGGCTTTGCTGTGTTTTGTCACTGTAAATAGAAAATAAACCGCACCTTTTTTTTGATTTTGAAAACCACAACCTCCGTTTGCTGGGCCTGTTTTTGTGTGGGGAGCCCATCCCGGGGGTCACACATACCCGCTGCCGAGCTAACCGCCTCACAGTTGGTGGAGAACCAGTGGCAGTTTTTTTTAAGCCAGCATGGAGGAGATACTGAAGCAGCTGGCTCTAGCAAATGCCAATCAACAGCAGACAAATGCAGGTTTGCAAAAGAGCCTTGCAGCTCAACAACAGAACTTCGCAGCCCAGCAGCAAGCTCATCAACAGAGCCTTGCAGCCCAGCAGCAAGCTCACCAACAGAGTCTGGAAGCTCAGCAACAAGCCCAGCAGCAATCTGAGGCCCGCTTCATAGACCTGTTACAGAAGCAAGAGCAGAGACTACAACAAATGGAAGCAGTAATGCAGCAACGTCCGCAGACCAGTGAGGAAAGCCGTCCCACTAATACCGCGTCCTTTGGGGTGAGTCGTTTATTGACAAAAATGACTGGAGAGGATGATCCAGAGGTATTTTTGACCACATTTGAAAGGACTGCTGAAAGAGAAAAGTGGCCTGAGGAGCAGTGGGCTGGACTGGTGGCTCCTCTGTTAACTGGTGAATCGCAGAAGGCTTACTATGACCTAGAGCCTGACCAAGCAAAAGACTATGTGATGCTAAAAGCTGAGATATTGGCAAGGCTGGGTGTCACCCAGGCTGTCCGGGCTCAGCGTGTGCATAACTGGACTTTCCAGCTTGGAAAACCCCCCAGGTCTCAAATGTATGATCTCATTCACCTGAGCAGAAAGTGGCTACAGCCAGAGACTTTGTCCGCACCAAAGATTGTGGAACGTGTTGTAATGGATCGGTTTTTGAGAGCTCTTCCTACTGCCATCCAAAACTGGGTAAGCCATGGAGACCCAGAGACGGCCGATGGTCTTGTGGATCGTGTGGAGAAATACTTGGCTACAGAGAACCTGACGGCCTCTTCCAGAGACACTCGGACTTTCCACCCTAAGACCAGACCATCCCCAGGGGCGGATAAGAGGATTCCAAGGGGTAAGGGTGGAGAGAGTGAGAGGGTGGGAGCTCTACCCCAAGTTTGGCGAGAACAGCCTGGGAAATCAGCGGCTCAAGAGGCGGCAAGAAGGATCGTTTGCTACCGCTGCCGGCAAGCGGGACATATTGCAGCCAATTGCCCGGTTGTGGAGGAACCCATGCAGTGTGACTTTCTGACGGGCAGACGTCAGTCGCTGTGTGCGACAGTCGCATGCACTGCCATTCGAGGAATTGAGAAACATTTATGCAAAATGTGTGTTAATGGTAGAAATGTTGTGGTATTGCTGGATTCAGGTAGCCTTGTGACCCTGATAAAGGCTGAGTTAGTTAAAACAGAGGTCTCTGGGAATAGCAAGGTAGCTGTTATTTGTGTGCATGGGGACACCCGAGAGTATCCAGTGACTACAGTGTGTTTCGAGACCCCCAAAGGTACCCTCTCTCATCCAGTGGGCTTAGTATCTCAGTTACCGTATGACGCCATTGTGGGAAGGGATTTTCCGAAGTTCTGGGAACTGTGGGATGATCCTGAGCCCCCCACTGGTGCCCCTATGTACCAGGAATGTGATAGCCAGAACTCCCCTGAGAGAGGTGAGGACTCTCCGGAATTTCCCTTATCAGTATTGGCAGGGGAGACTCAAGAAACTGGAGAGGAGCCCACCTCCTCAGACGAAAACCTACCGTCTGTGGAGTTTTCTGATCTTGAGGTTCACAGGGAAAACTTTGCCACAGAACAGTTGAAAGACCCCGCCCTAATAAAGGCACGCGAAAACGTAGTGAAAATAGATGGCGAGTTAGTGAACCCAGATAATACCTGCACTTACCCATACTTCAGCGTAGAGAAGGACCTACTGTATCGGGTGGCAAAAAGGGCAGAAGAAACCGTTGAGCAGCTTGTGGTGCCCAAACCTTACAGGAAGTTGGTGTTGGAGTTGGCCCATGGGCACATTCTTGGAGGTCATCTGGGGACAGAGAAAACCCGAGAGAGGGTATTACAGAGATTCTATTGGCCGGGGGTGATGAAGGACATAGAAAATTATTGTTCCTCCTGCCCTGTGTGTCAGAGGTCGGCCCCGATGCCACATTTCCGTAGCCCGCTGGTCCCTCTACCCATCATTGAGGTCCCGTTTGAGAGGATCGCCATGGATTTGGTAGGTCCTATAATCAAGTCCGCTAGGGGGCACCAGTACATATTAGTTATAATGGACTATGCCACCCGTTATCCAGAAGCGATCCCTCTCCGAAATACCTCGGCCAAAACCATAGCCAAAGAGCTATCTCTTGTGTTTAGCCGGGTGGGTATTTGTAAAGAACTGCTTACGGACCAAGGTACACCCTTTATGTCCCGGGTTATGAAGGAGCTGTGTAAATTGTTCAAAGTGACGCAATTACGTACATCTGTGTATCACCCCCAAACCGATGGGCTGGTTGAAAGATTCAACAAAACCCTAAAACAAATGTTGAAGAAAGTGGTGGATAGAGATGGAAAGGATTGGGACTGTCTACTTCCTTATCTGATGTTTGCTATTAGGGAGGTGCCCCAATCCTCTACGGGATTCTCCCCCTTTGAGTTACTGTATGGGAGACACCCAAGAGGGCTGTTGGATATTGCCAAGGAAACTTGGGAAAGTGAGAGTTCTCCCCACAGGAGTGTGATTGAGCATGTCGCCCTGATGCAAGACCGAATTGCACAGGTAATGCCCATCGTGAAGGAACATTTGGCCCAAGCGCAGTTAGCACAGCAGAGAGTGTACAACCGTGGAGCCAAGACCCGTACCTTTTCCCCGGGGGATAGGATACTGGTACTTGTCCCTACGGTTGAAAGTAAATTCCTTGCCAAATGGCAAGGCCCCTACGAGATAATGGAAAAAGTGAGTGAAGTGAATTACAAGGTCAGACAACCAGGAAGGCGAAAGCCCGAACAGATCTATCACGTTAATCTGTTGAAAGCCTGGAGGGATAGAGAGTCCCTAGTCGCAGACACTTGGTCACCAGCTCAAACTGGTTGCGTGATTCCTGAGGTTGGAATAGCAGCCACCTTGTCACAACCCCAACAACAGGAGGTTAAGGAGTTTGTGCTTCGCAACAAGGAGGTATTCTCTGAGCTGCCGGGACAAACATTTGGGGTAGAGCATGACATCATTACCCCGCCCGGTGAAAGGGTGAAGTTAAAACCCTATCGGATCCCAGAGGCCCGACGGGAGGCAATACGGGAGGAAGTACAGAAAATGCTGAACTTAGGGGTGATAGAGGAGTCCCAAAGTGATTGGTCTAGTCCCATTGTGTTGGTGCCTAAACCGGATGGGAGCTGGCGATTTTGTAACGATTTTCGTCAGTTGAACAAAGTTACAAAATTTGACACCTACCCCATGCCACGTATAGATGAGTTGATCGACCGGCTGGGAACAGCCCGATACATGACGACTCTTGACCTCACAAAAGGGTATTGGCAAATCCCCCTGGCCAAATTGGCCAAAGAGAAAACCGCATTTGTAACCCCAGACGGGGCGTTCCAATATAAAAGAATGCCGTTCGGGTTACAGAATGCGCCGGCCACATTCCAGCGGAAAATGGACCAGATGCTGAGGCCCCATCGGAAGTATGCTGCGGCTTACCTGGATGACGTAATTGTCCATAGCACAGATTGGGCCTCACATCTGCCAAAAGTGCAAGCAGTCCTGGACTCTGTTCGGGAAGCGGGGTTTACGGCTAACCCCAAGAAGTGTACCATTGGGCAGGAGGAGGCCAAATATCTTGGGTACACCATTGGGAGGGGAGTAATAAAACCCCAACTCAACAAAGTCGAGGCCATCCAGAGTTGGCCACGTCCCAACAGCAAGAAGCAGGTACGAGCCTTTCTGGGAATCGCTGGGTATTATCGGCGATTCATTCCCCACTTTGCTTCTAAGGCTGTGCCCCTAACCAACCTAACGAAGGGGAAAGGGTCGGTCATGATTAAATGGACCCCCGAGGCTGAGGCAGCATTCCAATTCTTGAAACAAGCCTTATGTAGCCAGCCAGTGTTGTACTCACCCGACTTCTCTAAAGACTTTGTCGTACAAAGTGATGCGTCAGATGTGGGGTTAGGAGCAGTATTGTCCCAGGTCTGGAACGGGGAAGAGCACCCAGTCATTTACCTCAGCAGGAAGTTGAAGTCCCATGAGGTAAATTACGCCACCGTTGAAAAGGAGTGTTTAGCGGTGAAGTGGGCTCTAGATTCCCTTCGGTACTACCTGCTAGGTAGGCACTTTGACATGGTTACGGATCACGCTCCGTTAAAGTGGATGGCTCAAAACAAGGAAACAAATAGAAGAGTGAATAGGTGGTTCCTGGCCCTCCAGGAATTCAACTTCACAGTAAAGCATCGCCCTGGCGTTCAAATGGGGAATGTGGATGCTTTGTCTCGAGTACATGAATGCCTGATTGCTGGTGTTCCAACCCCGAGGTTAAAACAAGAGGGGGGGGTATGTGACAGCAGGAAGGTAAAGTCACCTGGTTGCATCCAGGGGGGTAGATATATTTCGCCCAGATTCAGGCTTTACGCCGACTTATACAACTAGGTGGAGAGTTGTATAAGCCCAGCTAAGGCTAGTGGGCTCATGGATGACTCATACCTCTAGGGAGAGGGCTGAGCGTCGTGCAGGCAGGGAGTTGATGAGGCCAGCTGAAGCTTGTCAGCTCATTTAGGCCTCTATAAGAACTCCCAGCTTCATTAGATGTTAGCTCATGCCTGGAACCAGACCTGTGTGGACTGTCTAGGGAGAGTGAACCCCTGTGCGGTGAGAAAAAGCCTGTGTGGCTATTTGCTTGGACATTTAAAACCAGGGACTTAGGGACTAGGACAGCACTAGGCTGATCCCAGTTGTTAGTTAGGAAACCTGTATGTTTAGTCAGAGGTCAAGTTGACCAGGATTTATTTTGTTTATATGTTTCTTTTGGCTTTGCTGTGTTTTGTCACTGTAAATAGAAAATAAACCGCACCTTTTTTTTGATTTTGAAAACCACAACCTCCGTTTGCTGGGCCTGTTTTTGTGTGGGGAGCCCATCCCGGGGGTCACACACACCCGCTGCCGAGCTAACCCCCTCACAATATATATATATACATATATATATATACATATATATATATATATATATATATATATATATACAGTATCTCACGGTAGTGAGTACACCCCTCACATTTTTGTAAATATTTTATTATATCTTTTCCTGTGACAACACTGAAGAAATGACACTTTGCTACATGGTAAAGTAGTGAGTGTACAGCTTGTATAACAGTGTAAATTTGCTGTCCCCTCAAAATAACTCAACACACAGCCATTAATGTCTAAACTGCTGGCAACAAAAGTGAGTACACCCCTAAGTGAAAATGTCCAAATTGGGTCCAAAGTATCAATATTTTGTGTGGCCACCATTGCTTTTCCAGCACTGCCTTAACCCTCTTGGGCATGGAGTTCACCAGAGCTTCACAGGTTGCCACTGGAGTCCTCTTCCACTCCTCCATGACGACATCACGGAGCTGGTGGATGTTAGAGACCTTGCGCTCCTCCACCTTCCGTTTGAGGATGCCCCACAGATGCTCAATAGGGTTTAGGTCTGGAGATATGCTTGGCCAGTCCATCACCTTTACCCCTTAGCTTCTTTAGCAAGGCAGTGGTTGTCTTGGAGGTGTGTTTGGGGTCGTTATCATGTTAGAATACTGTCCTGTGGCCCAGTCTCCAAAGGGAGGGGAAGGATCATGCTTTGCTTCAGTATGTCACAGTACATGTTGGCCTTCATGAACTGTAGCTCCCCAGTTCCGGCAGCACTCATGCAGCCCCAGACCATGACACTTCCACCACCATGCTTGACTATAGGCAAGACACAATTGTCTTTGTACTCCTCACCTGTTTGCTGCCACACACGCTTGACACCATCTAAACCAAGTACGTTTATTCTGGTCTCATCAGACTACAGGACATGGTTCCAGTAATCCATGTCCTTAGTCTGCTTGTCTTCAGCAAACAGTTTGTGGGCTTTCTTGTGCATCATCTTTAGAAGAGGCTTCCTTTTGGGATGACAGCCATGCGCACCAATTTGATGCAGTGTGCGGCGTATGGTCTGATCACTGACAGGCTGACCCCCCACCCCTTCAACCTCTGCAGCAATGCTGGCAGCACTCATATGTCTATTTACCATAGACAACGCCTGGATATGACGCTAAGCACGTGCACTCAACTTCTTTGGTCGACCATGGCAAGGACTGTTCTGAGTGGAACCTGTCCTGTTAAACCGCTGTATGGTCTAAACAGCTCAGTTTCAGGGTCTTGGCAATTTTCTTATAGCCTAGGCCTTCTTTATGCAGAGCAACAATTCTTTTTTTCAGATCCTCAGAGAATTCCTTGCCATGAGGTGCCATGTTGAACTTCCAGTGACCAGTATGAGAGAGTGAGAGCGATAACACCAAATTTAACACACCTGCTCCCCATTCACTCCTGAGACCGTGTAACACTTACGAGTCACATGACACCGGGGAGAGAAAATGGCTAATTGGGCCAAATTTGGACATTTTCACTTAGGGGTGTACTCACTTTTGTTGCCAGCGGTTTAGACAATAATGACTGTGTTGAGTTATTTTGAGGGGACAGCAAATTTACACTGTTATACAAGCTGTACACTCACTACTTTACATTGTAGCAAAGTGTCATTTCTTCAGTGTTGTCACATGAAAAGATATAATAAAATTAGGGTTGTCCCGATACCACTTTTTTAAGACCGAGTACAAGTACCGATACTTTTTTTCAAGTACTCGCCGATACCGAATACCGATACTTTTTTTTAATCTCATGTGTCAGTATTTTTTTTTTTTTTACATTTTTATTTTTTTATTTTTATTTTTTTACAATTTATTTTATTTATTTATTTTTTACAATGCTTTGTTTTTTTAAGGGGGGGTCAGTGTCAGTGTGTGTGTTTTTATTTTTTATTTTTTTTACAATAAATTTTTATTTTATTTTATTCTTTTTTTTTTATCAGCCTTGTTGTGGGGGTTTTGGTGAGATATCAGGGGTCTTAACAGACCTCTGACATCTCCCCTTTGAGACAGGGAAAGGGTCTAGGGACACAGATTCCCCAGTCCCTCTCTCAGCAGCCTCAGCTGCGCTGAAAATGAATGGAGAGAAGACAGCGGCTCCTCTCCATTCATAAACTGAAACATTGTAAACACAGTTTACGATGTTTCAGTTATGTGAATGGACAGAGTCAGTGATGACTCTGTACATCACGACAAGTAAGGAGCCGGATTTACCGGCTCCTACCTCCGCTCTCCATCCTGAGATACCGAGGGGGTGGAGGAGGAGCACGGAGGGGCACGGCGGCATTGAGGTGAAGGGGGCACAGCGGCACGGAGGTGAAGGGGGCACAGCGGCACGGAGGTGAAGGGGGCACAGCGGCATGGAGGTGACGGGGGCACAGCGGCATGGAGGTGAAGGGGGAACAGCTCCGGGAGCATTTGAGCAGCAGACAGGCAATTGCATCAGATTCATTTTACTTACCTGCCTGAAGACTCGCTCTGGTCTCTGCCACGCTCTCCGCCTTGGTCTCCGCCCCCCCGCCCCGCTCTCCGCCCTGGTCTCCGCCCCCCGCCGCACACTTTCCGTCCTGCTCTCGGCCCTGGTCTCCGCCCCCGCCACGCTCTCCGCCCTGGTATCCGCCCCCCGCCGCACACTCTCCATCCCACTCTCCGCCCCCCGCTCTGAGAAAAAAAAAAGTATCGGACTGGGCATCGGGAGCATTTGCGCGAGTACAAGTACTCGCGCAAATGCTTTGTATCGGTACCGATACCGATACTAGTATTGGTATCGGGACAACCCTAAATAAAATATTTACAAAAATGTGAGGGGTGTACTCACTTTTGTGAGATACTGTGTATATATATATATAGATATGTATACTGTATATATACTGTTTATGTATATATATATATATATATATATATATATATATTTATTTTTTTCAAGGAAAGTTGTTCACTTTTAGGCCACCCTAAAACTTATAAGAGCACTCCTTGTATCCAGAAGACGTTTAACCTCCAAATGAAGGAGAGTCTTTATTTTTACAGATGGAAAATGTAAAAATGCGTTTAACAGGGGCTGGTTCTAGCAAAATTCAGTAGATTGCTTACAGATAGAGTTAAATGTGTTGCTAGCATAGAATATAAACAGCTACATACATTTATAAAACCATATGCAGCAGAATAGTGACACAAGGACACATCCTATCGAGTTTTGGTAGTCAGAAAGTATTTTTCCCTGGGATCAATGGTTGTAACTCACTTTGTTGTTTATTATGTTGTATTTTTAAATGTTCTTACCAATTTAATGTTTAAATTTTTTTCTGAATGCTGCTTTTTAGGTGCATTGAGCTGCACATAAACATTCAATTCATATCAATTTAAGAACTTGTGCTGTAAACCCACCAAAAGGTTTTTTGCCTGGATCAACTAGCAGAAGCTCTAAGTTATTTTTGTCTTTAATTTAATTAATGGTTAAACTTTGTGAACATGTTTTTTTTATTTTTTATTCTATCTATATAACTACCTATTAACCTTGAGAGTGTATTCCCATCTCTATACTTTAATATGTTAACATAGGCACTTTTTTTTTTTAAAACAGTGACCTATACGGCTGGGTTCACACTGTGTGCGGAGCGGCTCGCAGCAGGGGGTCCAGTGCATCTTTGTTCACCATTTCAGGTCCTAATTTGGTCCGAATTTGTGGCTGAATTCAGACCTGAAATGGACCAGAAGACGCACAGGATTCTTCTGCTGCCCCATAGATGTGTGAACTGGTTCCATTGAGAGCCGGTCACAGTCTCCTGAAATGCGAATTAGATGCGGGCAAAACCAACATCCAATTTGCACCAGAGTGAACCCAGCCTGAAAGACCACACCATTATAAGGCGCTCTATACAATTTCTCTTAGGATTGCATACAACAGAAAATACAAAACATAACACCTTCTTGCTGTGCTGCATACAACACAGTGTATAGAATGCTGGGTTCCTGAAAATGACTGATGAAATGGAATGCAAAATATATGCTTAGAAATATCTTTCAAAAGAACCACGTATAATGTTTAGACTTGAAGCTGTTATTTCCAAAACCGTTTTTATAGGGTAAGTGTAGGTGTATTAGCTTGCTAGCAAAAAAAGTTGAGAACTGTAAATGATAGCCTCTCGTTTGTGGCAGGAGTTCAATTTTAAGAGAATCTTTCCATGAGGAGTCTGGGCACAGTGGCGGCAATTGATGGGCACAGTGAGGCTGCAATTGATGGTTTTTTTTCGTTTGTTTGCACCCCCCCAAAAATTTTGAGCACACAAACAAGTTCTAGCCAATGTTAAGAAAATTGTTAAATGTGAGAAGAAAAATGCTGTATGTAGATTGGTGCTGATGGTCTGGAGTTCAACCTAAACTGCCTCACCTAAATTTATTAAAGATGCAAGCTTTCATGACCGGTTGGGTAATTTTTTAGGCATGAACTGTAAAAAGCCTGAAGAAGGACGTAACATGTCCTGAAAGCTTTTATCTATAATAATCTAAGTTAAAATATTAATTAATTGCTAACATGGTAGACTCTACTACTGTTGTGCAGACTGGTGAAAAGGTATGAACTGTGTAAAACACAAAAAACATGGTGCTCATACTTGTGCAATTAAGTCAACCCTAGCTTTAAAATTCACTTTTTTTTGCCTATAATGCTTATAATGCCCCACATTACCTAAAGCCTGAAATTGTTATATGGAAATATATATATAAATATATAAATATATATATATACATATATATATATATATATATATATATATATATATATATATATATATATATTTAGCTTTCGACATCCAGTTTTGTCCATCCGGAGCTGTGTAAGCATGCTGTAAAGGCCATTTAAAACGTAAATAAAAGTTTAGATGAGATCACATTATTTCATTATTTGTTGAAGTTACATACCTCTTCAGCTCAGTCTTTCTCAAGATTTTTAATGTCCCCCCCCCCCAGTCTAATAGCCAGTGTCACTAAGCACCCTTGATCAGTGTACATTTCTTGAAACCCCTAACTGTAAATAACTACACATGCTTCAATACCTGCTTTATAAATAATTTATAGCTAACACTCTAAACCAGCTTTTCTTAACCTTTTATACACGGAGGAACCCTTGAAATAACCTTCTACGCTCAGGGAACCCCTGCTAATCACTAGATCTACAGCTCACGGTACAATAGTGTGATGCTTACTGGAAAAAATGCTTCTTACATTTGTGATCATTGGCAATAATCCCCATTACAGATAGCTAAAAAGATCATTGTTGTCAGTAGTTACTCATCTCAAAGGCAAAAGTTGCTAACTTCTCAAGGAATCCCTGGCTACCTCTGGAGGAACCCTGGTTGAGAACGACTGCTCTAAACTGATGTAACAAATGTACATTAAGAAGCAGAATTACTTGTTGTATATGCCAGAAGAGGTCCTTGGGCAAAGGACCTGTGTTTTTGTTGATGTTTCAAAATTTAACTAGTTTGGATAAGATAGATAGATAGATAGATAGATAGATAGATAGATAGATAGATAAGAGGCCCTTGGGCAAATGACCCGTGATTTCATTGATGTTTCAGCCTTTACAATCTGACTAGTTTGGAAAAGATGGACAGATAGATGATAGACAGATAGATAAATAAATAGATGATAGATAGATGATAGACAGATAGACAGATGGATTGATAAAAGTATAGATGGCTTTTAGACCAATGGATTGATAGATGATAAGTAGATACACAGATGAACAAAAAGATAGGCAGATAGTGGTATAGAAGATAGATAACCTGTGTTTTAATTGATGTTTTATCCTTTACAATCTTTGATCGGTTTGGATAAGGTGGACAGAAAGATAGATGCTAGATAGATAGATGGATTGATAAAAGTATAGATGGATATTAGACCAATGGATTGATAGAAGATTAGTAGATCGATAGATAGATCGATAGATAGATAGATAGATAGACAGACAGAGACAGAGAGGGAGATGATTAATAGATGAATAGATAATAATACACAGACCAATGGGTGGATTGCTGGAGATAGATAGATAGATAGATAGATAGATAGATAGATAGATAGATAGATAGATAGATAGATAGAGGGAGAGAAGAAAGATGATCTGTGTTTTACCTGATGTTTCAGCCTTTACGATCTGACTATTTTGGCTATGATAGATAGATTAATAGATGAATAGATAATAATACACAGACCAATGGGTGGATTGATGGAGATAGATAGATAGATAGATAGATAGATAGATAGATAGATAGATAGATAGACCTAATTGATTGATTAATCAATAGGATATCTAGACAGACAGACAGAATTGCACAATTGCCTCCTAAGTCTCTGTCTTCTTTATTATATAGTTTACATATTATACTATATTATACATAGCTGTATAGTTGCCATTTGCTCCTGATTCATATGACCAGTCCCAGGTTTTTAATACCTGTTGGTATTGTTCTTGTGTTCTTATATAAACTCTAATGCCGCGTACACACGACCATTTTTCTCGTCTGGAAAAATGTCATTTTTTCTCTTTGACGAGAAAAACGACCGTGTGTGGGCTTTCCTTCATTTTTCCCGACGAGAAAAACGGCAATAATCACAACGAGAAAAATTAGAACATGCTCTAATTTTTCTCGTCATGATTCATGCCATTTTTTTCCGCGGCAGTTTACCCATAGGAAAACACTGCCAGGGAGCCCACACACGGTCGTTTTTCTCGACCAAGAGAAAAAATGTCAGGAAAACCGGCCGTGTGTAGGGGAACAAGCCGTTCCTCGTTTTTCCCGTCGATTTTCTCGACTGTGTTTTCACCGTCGAGAAAATCGATCGTGTGTACACGGCATAAGTGTTAATTTCTTATTTGGCAGACTACAAACCATTGTTTAAACCTTTATCACTGAATCTAATTCTCTTCTAATGTTTTTCTGTTCCAATAGTCTTCATTACTTTTTAAAAAAAATATTAATAATTACAAGGTACAGAGCCAAACTGACCACTCTTCTTAAGTTTTTTTTGCTAAAATTTACTGGATACATCACTAATACGTATATGATCATTTTTGATTTTCAGAAAGCTTTGAAGGAGCTCAGCAATAAAGTTCTCCTGGAGATGATTGCAAGCTGTATAACTGTGCCTAAATTACAGAATAATTATATTTGATAATACCATTTGTTGGTGATATTGTGTCATATTTGCTGCTACAGAATTGCTAAAATGCATTTTAGACCAATACTAGTAATAAATGAAAATAGTAGCAAAATAAAAAACAGTAAAAAGAGCAAAAATTATATAATCCAAACAAACATTATTTTATATATCCAATTCTATATCAGAAAACTGCTATCTCTGTGGGCTGTTCTGAGCCTGATTAGTGATGATACAGGTTTCAAATGGCAACACTGAATTCATTACTACTACTTTATTTAATTAATCTACTGCTGCATGTCCAAATTTCTTTTCTGTTAGAGTCTCTTTATTATCACACAAATGGCATACCATGGCTAATAACTGTCCTGCTGACCATATAGGTAGGGTGAGGGTAACACGTTCTAACTTACCTTGGAATTGACAAAGGAAAATAAGCAGAATGGTGACCGTCCCAATTCTATTGTCCTTCATGGCTCTGCTGAAGTCTTCTGTCAGTAACGAATGCGAATTTCATTTCTGGGATCCCATCACAGAGAGAGGATGTGATGTCACCCGTCCTCACTGCAAACAGAGAAACACACTATATAATGAACAAATGTGAAACAAGAGATAAGCAATAAACACGTCCAATATATGTCTGCATTGTATATAGAAAAGATTGCATTTGGAGAATAGCATGTCATTGCTAGGAACACACCTTGCAGCAGAATGAAGAAAGACAATCCATATTCTTTGGAATTCATAAAGAGCATCCTAGACACTCCATGGAACTATGTAGTGATTTCACATAGCAAATGTCAGTGCCTGCAATAGATTTAGAAACCTGTTGGAAATAGGTACAGTACATGAGTTTGTTGCATTGTTGGGGTTTTTAACCTAAACTGTTAGACAGGGTCTATTTGGTTGTTTTGCAGACTGGCTGGTAAGTGTGCTGGGAAATCTTTTGTTTGTTGGTGATGTGCATTGCCCTTTCATGTGCACCTTTTTGCAAAGGCTCTCCTTTTTGGACTGTCATGGTGTGAGGTTGGCTATGTTAATAATACAGTGTACTGTTTGACAGCGGACATTATTAGGTCTTTTACGGATCTCATATACTCAGGGACCTCTACCCCAGTCCCAGTATATCTCTTCTGGTTGATCCACCGGCTTCTCGATTTTTGGAATAATTTCTCCCTAACGGGATGAACACCTGTTCCTTATAAATGTCCTTCTCAAACCTGCATTAATTGTATATTCTGATACCCACTTCTTGCTTGACTGGCAACCCTATTGACAGAACCCAGCATGCTGTTTATTTTATTTTTTCAATGCTTTTAAAAAATCGCATCCAATGAAATATTCATCATTTTCCTACTACATTTATAATACATGAACTAATTGTCCTTCTCTACACACCCCTGAAGAAGGTTACCCCGAAATGCGTCGGGTGTAAAGAAGGTTTTCATGTATTTACCTATATGGTGACAATCTTTGGAACTGTATATTTTAATTTAATATTTCATTTTTTTGATAAATATGTATAATTGTGAATAAAAACGATTTTTTACTTCAATATCCCGTATATTTGGAATTAATACTACCAGTGCCTTAAAAGTCCACCCAGGGGAACCCCCTTTTTCTTTTCTTTCTGCAAAGGCTTGTTATAGATTGGGGTGGTTGCCACTCTTTTGTAGGGGGTGGGGGGGGTGATTAGTGTTGTATTAACCAATTAAACATCTCCCAGCTGCTGGCTGGGAAATTTCCTGGCATTCACTGAATGCTGCAAAGGCCAGTTATAGCTTGGGGTGGTTGCCACGTTTTCTTTGTATGGTTGGTTGAATTGGGTGCAAGGACACACTGGATGCCTTTTGCTGGGCGTCACGTGCGTCTCTATGCCTCTAAGGAGGGGTAGGCTCCCTTCAGGTATACCATCCCATAATCTGTCCATTCTTATATGTGCTCCTACTATGGAGGCTCTGGAAATTTAGAGGTCCCTTGGCGTGGGCACTGTGGCTTACACATATATTTGCAAATAAGTGCAAACAAATCCCTCTGTTTTTAACGTAAACTGTTACACAGCGTCAATTTGGTTGTTTTGCAGGCTGGCTGGTAAGTGTGCTGGGAAATCTTTTTTTTTTGATGTGCATTGCCCTTCAATGTGCACCTTGCTGCAAAGGCTAGTTATAGATTGGGGTGGTTGCCACTTTTTTGTACGGGGGGGGGGAGGCGGCGATTAGTGTTGTATTAACCAATGACACATCTCCCACTCCATTCAGCTGCTGGCTGGGAGATTTCCTGGCATTCACTGAATGAAAACAAAGAGGCAGAATACTGGCTGATGTCATCGATCAGATATAAACAAACGGCAACTGTCCCAACCTGTAACTGGCCTTAACAGCAAGGCGCACATGAAAGGGTGATGCATGTCAAACAAAAACAAAGAAAAATTGCCAGCTAAACTTACCAGCCAGACTGCCACAAACCGAATTGTCCTGTCTAACAATAAAACAGTTAGACAAGACAATTTTGGTAATTTCAGACAAGGAAGGGGTCAGTAAATTACATTTGCCAGCCCTTTCCCCACTCTCAATCCTGACACATGTGTCAGGATGAAGAGCAGGGAAGGGGTTGCAAATATGTAATTTACCAGCCCCTTCCTTGTCTGAAATGACTGAAATGGGTACCGATCACTGGCTCTGTTCATTCATAACTAAAGTGTAGTAAGCTGTGTTTCCTATTCCTGTACAGAGCTGTTCCTGTCCCTTCATTCTGTGCAGCTGAGGCTGCAGAGATAGAAAATGAGGGATATGTCCTCAATCTTCTTTCTCGTTTTCAAGGGTGAAACATCAGAGGTCTGTTTAGACCCCTGATATATCACCAAAGACCCTTAACAAGGCTCCTAAAAAAAAATGTAAAACATAATAAAAAAATAATATTGTAAAAAAAAGTCGAAAATTTCATAAAATGGTAAAAAAAATAAAAAACTACAGACATTAGTGGCGGAGCTACCAGGGTTACAGAGGTCGCACTCACAACCGGGCCTTGGCTTTCCACCGCTGGACTCGGGGGTCAGGGGCCCCTTCATGGTTTCTTGCACTGGGGCCCTGAAGATTCTAGTTACATCTCTGGTTATAACACATAAGAATGAGCGTTTAAAGTGGAATTAAAGGCTAATATACTGGAGGTTTAAAACGTTGCTTGCCCCCTTTCATACCCATGTTGCATTCTATTTGTAAAATAGCTCTGTGTAAATAACTTTTTTTTAACTCCTTCATTGTGGTCACATGATCTCTAAACTGCAGCTTCCCTGTGTCAGCGAGCTGCAGCTGATCGGAGGGAGTGCCAGCAATGGGGCAAGAAGGGGCAATGAATGCCAACGGGTGACATGACGACTCTGAGAATTCAGCCCCATTGTCAAACTGTTCACAGACAGAGTCGTCATGTCACCCGCTGGAATTCATTGCCCCCTCTTGCCCCATTGCTGGCACTCCCTCCGATCAGCTGCAGCTCGCTGACACAGGGAAGCTGCAGTTTAGAGATCATGTGACCACAATGAAAGAGTTAAAAAAAAGTTATTTACACAGAGCTATTTTACAAATAGAATGCAACATGGGTATGAAAGGGGGCAAGCAACGTTTGACACAGGGGAGCCAGAGCTTAGAGGTCACCTCCTCCTCGCTATTTTCCAAACAATATGCAGCATGGATATGAGGAAGCGGGAAGAGACATTTTAAACCTCTAGTATATTACTTTTACTTCCACTTTAAAGTGTCGGTAAACGGTAACAATGAGCTTCTCTTATTTGCTTCCTTTTTGTCTGCTAAAAAGGCAAAAAAAGTGTTTTGTTATATTTGTTCGAAAAGTGCAAAAAATAAATAAAAAATACCTGTTGCTTTTTACAGAAATCTTTTGAATTAAATAATTAAAAGAGGAAACCACCCCAGTATCACATTAATAAAAAAAACAAAAAAAAAAACAATATATGTTTTCTAAGAATCAGACTTTACAGGTACATATTGAGACAAACAACTATATTTAAACCATATACAGCTCTTTATTTCTACATATTGGTTAAAACATATATCTGTCTATGTAGATCCAAAAATTCCACACCATTTATCATTAAATCTAAAAAAATATACAGTACCTTGTGATACTATAACCTTTCTGTGAAAATGTAATACCTAAAGGATAAGTTCACCTTTGGGAGTATGTTACATGTTACACCTATATTTAGGGGTAACATGCTTCTATGCACCCGCCTCCCTCCAGCACTCCCCGTTTTGTGACAGCAAGCAGGGATCTTCACCCGCTGTCACTTTTTGAAAATAGCCTGGCTGTGCAAGGCTCCGCCCACACAGCCAGGTCACTCATTCACAGAGTTCTGTGAATGTAAAACTACAAGTACCTTCTTCCACTGTGGCAGACACACTTGTAGTCTGAACTGGCTGCGAGCTCACTGCTCAGCACGCTCATAGTTTATTCATTCTTCCTCTAGCTTTGTAACTGAAAGCTTGTATGGGGATACAGGCACAAAGCTAAAGGAAGACTGATTTTGCACCTCAGATCTTCTGATGCAATGCAATGCTCTGCAGGCTCCAGTAAAAAAATAAAAATAAATAAACATTTTTTATTACCTGCAAAAATATGTGCATTTATTCTTTTTTTCTGAAAGGTGAACTTATCCTTTAACACCAACAATGGCTTAGGTATATATTTATTTACCAGGAATTTCGTATAGTGTATTCATATGATGTAAAGTACAGTAGCAAAGGCCTCTACTCAACGCGTTTTGCAGATCAATTTTGCTTCTTTAGGACAGAACGAAAATATAATAGTGTGCTACATATAAAGAAAAAAATGATTACATACTGTACAGATTATATCTTGCACAAGATGTGAAATTTATAAAAAATGTTGCAAAGTGGTATTTTCCTATTTCTGACGCACCCGTCGCATTCCACAGGAACATGCATCGTGATTCTTTCTTTATTTAGTGCACTAGTAAAAATGTAACAAGAGGCACTATTTTAATGGCACACCACCGATAGATTATCAGGCCCACTATGTTTTAATGTCAAATAGGGTGGTAGCTGCACACTATACTTCTAGCAGATAAACAGTTTTTTTTTCTGTACTTGCAGTCTGTTTAACCATCCTATTACAATAGGCCAGACAGGAGCACTATTATCACGGGAGGACATTATATGACATCCTCCCACTTGTGCGTGCCCTAGGGGATGTGTAGTGGTGCGATCTGTCACAAACTGTGTCCACTGGACACAGCAGAACACAGATCGTTGTACCGGGCCGGCTCTGGTACCATGTGATCGCTGTGACCAATCACATTGATCACATGTCAGTTGTACACAATGGCTTTCATTCATAGCCATTTATTGTGTACTATTGTGATTGGTCACAGTGATTACATGGTACAGGGGCCAATCACAGTGGACCACAATAGTACTTACAAATGACATTCTCCAAGCCATCGAATGGCTGCTGGTAGGAGAGATCATATCACCCCAATTTTGAATACCTTGCACTGGTTGCCCATTCGTGAGCGGGTTCTGTTTAAGATTGGCTGTTTTATGCATAGGATAGTCCATGGAGCTGGACCAGAGTACCCCTGGAAAAAATTCACACGATATGCTCCTAGTAGAGCACTATGTTCAGTGGAACAAATGAATGTCGTTGTCCCTAGGGTGAGGAAACAGAGACTAGCGGGACGTGCTTTCTCGGTGCAGGGGGGTAAGGTATGGAATGATTTATCTTTGACCCTAAAAAACACCACCAATTTGCTAAGCTTCAGGAGGAGTTTGAAGACCTTGCTCTTCCAGAAGTGTTATGGGGGCTTCTAGGTCTCTGCATCCTGGCCAGTAAGGGAGCTAGATTAAGAAGATTGAAATCTCCCTGCTCATTATAGTCACACGCATCGAGGCCCACGTGTAAGACTGCGTTTACAAGCACTTTTTAATAATAATAATAAATCATAATAATAATAATACAAAGAATTTTAGTATAAAAGATTTGGAGCTGCCATCCGGTGAAGCAGTTTTCCAGTTTGTTGGAAGATCTCCATGCAACCCAATGGGGCTGATTTACTAATAACAGTGCGCTGCGCTGGTTCTAACCTTAATTGGTGCGCCGGCTAACTCCTTCACTGGGCGCAGGAACCAGCGGCGCACAGCTGCGCACTGTTATAGTAAATCCAAATGTCAGCGGCGCTCTATTGAAAATTAATGGTTCCCTATGGGAGCCCATTGATTTGAATAGAGGTCGCCCGGGAAGTCGGATGAAGCGGATCCGACTCGCAGGGCGACTCGTGTGCCGGCTGACATGGGGACAGCGCGACTAGCCGGCCGAGAATGTCTCCAGTGCGATGTGATCGCGCTGGTCCTCGGCAGGCTCGCTGTCCCATGTTTGGTATGAATCATGAAGGGGAACTCCAGGCCAAATTTTACTGAAAAAACCGGCATGGGTTCCCCTCCAGGGGCATACCAGGCCCTTAGGTCTGGTCTGGATTTTAAGGTGTTGTGGAGATTTTTATGGAGATGTATTTAATATGTATTGTCATAGTGTCACCCAGTGTTAGTACTTCCGCAACCCGCTCTAAAAGAGCTGATTGGGGTAGTCTGAGGCTGGTTGAATCCCGTCTGATAGGGGAAAACTTTTTGAGTGTGATGTTTGCAGGGTGCGGATATGTCCGCCAACGGGGGCCCTCTGTGCATTAGCATGGACGATCGTTAAGGAGGGGATATGCTCGCTCTGCAATGACATCATTGGTTATAGGCGGATGGGCGCTCTTGTCTCTGCTATGTCTGATCAACATTGGTTGGAATTCGTAGCGCGCATCTGCAGATAGCCTCCCTCCCCCATTCAATAATAGTATAATCTTAATATGCGTTATTCTATGGAATAGCGCAGAATAAGAATTCCTATCAACGGTAACGTTAGCCATCCTACGTTATTGTATTCATGTATGACATCTCCTGTTGTAAGGAATGTCCAGGTATTGTCATTCTCATGTGGAAGGAACATCCTGTGATGTTCCCGCCCATGGGGGAGGTGACTGGTTGCTGCAACCAATCACCTCCTGTCTTGAGATCTTTTGAGTTTAATAAAAGCCTATGATTAGGCGTCGGCTGGACAGTCTTTGCTGGAATGGCCTGATAAGAAGATAAGCTTTTGTGGTGCTGCCTTTCTTGGATGAATGATGGAATGAACGGTGAGTGGATCTTTAGCAAACTTAGGCTATAGATAGCATTATTGCAAAAAGATGAAATCTGATGTGTGCTTAGATAGCACAGGAATTATAGGCTGTGTGCTCTGTAAACAGCAGCCTGGAATTCCACAACAAAGGTGAACCCCCTAAGCCGAAAAACGGCGTGGGGGTTCCCCCAAAATCCAAACCAGACCCTTAGGTCTGGTCTGGATTTTAAGGTGAACCCCCTAAGCCGAAAAACGGCGTGGGGGTCCCCCCAAAATCCAAACCAGACCCTTATCCAAGCACGCAACCTGGCAGGCCGCAGGGGAAAAGGGGGGTACGAGAGAGCGGCCCCCCCTCCCTCCTGAACCGTACCAGGCCGCATGCCCTCAACATGGGGGGTTTGGTGCTTCGGGGCAGGGGGGCAACCTGCGGCCCCCCCACCCCAAAGCACCCTGCCCCCATGTTGATGGGGACAAGGGCCTCTTCCCGACAACCCTGGCCGTTGGTTGTCGGGGTATGCGGGCGGGGGGCTTTTTGGAATCAGGGCGCCCCCCTGCCCCGAAGCACCAAACCCCCCATGTTGAGGGCACGCGGTCTGGTACGGTTCAGGAGGGAGGGGGGGCCGCTCTCTCGTCCCCCCCTTTTCCCCTGCGGCCTGCCAGGTTGAGTGCTCGGATAAAGGGTCTGGTGTGTATTTTTAGGGGACCCCACGCAATTTTTTTGGGGTTTTTGGCGCAGGGTTCCCCTTAAAATACATGCCAGACCTGAAGGGCCTGGTATGGATTCTAGGGGGGGACCCCCACGCCAGTTTTTCTTTCATTTTTTGGGGGGGTCCCCTTTGAATCTATACTAGACCCAAGGGCCTGGTATGGACCTGGGGGGGGACCCCACGCTGTTTTTTTTTTTTTAACCGTTTTTTTTTTTTTTTTACATTTCCTTTAACAACCAGCTATAAATAGGTAAAACAAAAAATCGCTGCAAAATTGCGCTACTTGCGTTTTGGATGCGGGTCCATTGAATTCTATTACATCCAAAACACTGTTTTTGGCCTGGCAAAAAAATCTGCAGTTGCGTTTAAAATCGTTTTTCACAAACCCTCAAAATGCCTTCAGACGCCAAAGATTTCCACGTTTCAGACGCGGTACCAGCGTTTAGCCGCATTTTAGTTTAGAAGCGTTTTTAAAGGTGACCTATTTTTTTACATTGATAAACTCCAAATTTATGGCAAATGAGAAAAAACCATAAAATATATATATATATATATATATTGTGGTAGTGTGGTACCCCACCAGTGTATGAATACAGGATTCTCAACCAGGCAGGTTGAGGGGCTCCAGGGTATTTGCTTGTTTGGGAGGAAACTGGCTTTTCAGTTTCCTCATGATTTACTAAAATCCACTTTGGGACCCGGAGCTTGGGGATTTCTTAGAGATCCGGGTGGGATGAAATCCCCAGTCCTGGATCCGGGTTTTGAGACTCAACTGCACACTGATTGCTCAGGTGTGTGTGGGCCTGATAGTAGAATCAGGACCAGCATTCTGGGCCCCACCCTCCCGACGAGTGCAGGTGTGCACTGGGGAAGCCATAGAGTGCAAGTGTGCACTGGAGAAGTCAGAGAGTGCTTGTGTGCACAGTGGAAGCCAGAGACCCAGGTCTGAGGGTCAGAGCAGCAAGGGGCTGCTATCCAAATGGATGGTGTTGCAGATGGAATAGTCTATAGGAGACAGACAAGAGCCTGAAGTGGAAGGCCTGAGCAGCACTGCTGTATGTATAAGCCAGGAGGCTGAATGTAATTTTGTTGTTGAAAAGGAGTACTGAAACCCCTGCGAGGGAAAACCTTTTGATTTTGTTTTGAACTTCTTTTAATAAAAATGGGCAAACAACCCTCAAAAAGAAGAACCAGCGAGTGGCGGTGTCCTTCAAGCTCTACACTTGATGCTAGTCCTTCACAAGTGGTGGAGAATGCGGGCACAATCTGAGATCCCTACAATCAAGTAAGTTCATCTGTTATATGAACTGTGTTTTTGGTGCATGAGACTGCATAATCTGTGTGTGTGCAGGTGAGGAGAACCTGCAAGCGAAAGGTAACTAGCCTTGAAGAGACAGTGCTCCAATTTGTTGCAGGTGGTGTACCTGTGAAGTTGGGTATGAGTCAAGCACCTGGCAGCGCTCTGGTAGAGCACCAGGCTGTGGTTGTCTCCAGCTGGGAGAAGGTTCCATTAAACCTTGCAACCTCTCACGTCTCAGCAAGTGAGTCTGTCTGCATCCCCAGTGTCAGGAAAGTCCCCAGGAAGGACTTGGGTCTGGAGCCAGGGGTATGGTTTCTAACAAAAGTATTAAAGGAGATGCTTAAACTTTGGGATGTACAGCCAGTGTATACTGGCGTGTCTCCACCACAGTCAGACAGTCTGGTACTGCGGAGTACCATTAGGTGGACCCCTGAGTGGCAGGTGGTACAGCACAAAGGAAGACAAGACAGAAATGGTTTATTTATGACTGTATTACTAGTGTTAAAAATCGCCTCTAGGTATGCTGATGGGTTACTTCCTGTGCAAGAGGTATATGGGAGAGGCTTTGGTGAAAAAAAAGTGTCTGAGGTTTCACCACCTAACAGCCAGGTGGAAGGCATTTCTGCTGCTATGGTCCAAGGTAGTACTGGTCAGTTGTCGGTGAAGGGTGTGTATGCTGTACCAGTGGAAGAATCACATGAGATGGAAGGGCCAAGTGTGGACCAGAAAGCAGCAGAAATCCTGACCGTGGCTCAACCAAAGGTGGTTAAAAAGACTGGGGTCCCCAGTCCGATGTTTGGTTTAGGTGACAAACCTAATAAGGTCCCCGAGACAGGGAAACAGATAAGAAGTGCGGTAAAAATGGTATGTGGATCAGACAAGAGCTTGTCTGTTCAGGTGGATAAAAATACAGATGGCATCAGAACAGGTCAAGTGGTAGGACAGCTGCCTGCAGAGTGGGTGAACCCAGGGGAGGTGACGTCCTGTGAGGTTCCCGTGGGTAATGGCGGCCCTCCATTATGTGTGTCCTCTGCAGACGCTGCCCTAGCAAATGCTGAAAAAAAAGGCATTGGTGATCTGTGCAACGTTGAGAGGTGTAATGTTGGTTTGAATATGTCTGTCAATGATGAACCAAATAGTTTGTTTAAGGTACATGACAGTGTGGTGTCCAAAGGTATTGGGAAACCTGGGAACCTGAAGCGTGGAGGCAGAAGGGTTGGTAGAAAGACCAGGGGTGCCCTGTTAAAATTTCAGGAGAGGCAGTGCTTATGGAACCCCAAAAGAAGAGGGAGAAGGCTGAGTATAGGGAAATATAGGACCTTGTTAAGATCCAGGGTGGGACATACCTGGAAGCGCACCCGGAAAAAAGGTTGGGCCTACGTGGCTGACAGCCAGCACAGAGGTGTCCCAACCATAATGATGGGTGCTGGTGTTCCTCCCTCCGGATCGAAACAAAGGGGGAGGGTATGTGGTAGTGTGGTACCCCACCAGTGTATGAATACAGGATTCTCAACCAGGCAGGTTGAGGGGCTCCAGGGTATTTGCTTGTTTGGGAGAAAACTGGCTTTTCAGTTTCCTCATGATTTACTAAAATCCACTTTGGGACCCGGAGCTTGGGGATTTCTTAGAGATCCGGGTGGGATGAAATCCCCAGTCCTGGATCCGGGTTTTGAGACTCAACTGCACACTGATTGCTCAGGTGTGTGTGGGCCTGATAGTAGAATCAGGACCAGCATTCTGGGCCCCACTCTCCCGACGAGTGCAGGTGTGCACTGGGGAAGCCATAGAGTGCAAGTGTGCACTGGAGAAGTCAGAGAGTGCTTGTGTGCACAGTGGAAGCCAGAGACCCAGGTCTGAGAGTCAGAGCAGCAAGGGGCTGCTATCCAAATGGATGGTGTTGCAGATGGAATAGTCTATAGGAGACAGACAAGAGCCTGAAGTGGAAGGCCTGAGCAGCACTGCTGTATGTATAAGCCAGGAGGCTGAATGTCATTTTGTTGTTGAAAAGGAGTACTGAAACCCCTGCGAGGGAAAACCTTTTGATTTTGTTTTGAACTTCTTTTAATAAAAATGGGCAAACAACCCTCAAAAAGAAGAACCAGCAAGTGGCGGTGTCCTTCAAGCTCTACACTTGATGCTAGTCCTTCACAATATATATATATATATATATATATATATATATATATATATATATATATATATATGTGTAGATATATATATCTACATATATATATATATATATATATATATATATATATATATATATATATATATATAAATGAAATTGCTTCCATTGCATTGTGGACAATCCACAACTTGGGGCAGCTGACGTGGCAAGTGGACAATCCACAACTTGTGGCAAGTGATGTGGCAAGTGACACGCTAAATACAACTACACTGCTGCTCTCAGCTGCTGATATCACTCTGGTCTCACTAAATAGCTAAAATCGTAAATAATACTGTTTTTGGAGCTTAGGGCGGCTCCTTATCATATACACGCAAATGTGGTAAAACACGGCATGCAAACGCCACAAAGCGTGCCTTTCTAAACGCCACATTCAACCTTAGTTCTGAACACTTTGCACCAGCGTCCCGTCTACATGGGGCCTAAAAACGCCTATGCCATTTACAGCTCAAAAATGCCATGGTGGCCATGAGGCCATAGGCTAACATGGAGAGATGTTTTTAAGCTGCAAAAAACGCTCAAACAAGCGGCTTGAAAAACGTCCAAGTTTCACATTTCAGCGCTGATGCACTTTTAATGACAATTGCGCACTCATACAACACTGTAACCCAATGAAAATGTTTTATTTGTTGGCACACAAATAGAGCTTGCTTTTGGTGCTATTTGATCACCTTTGTGTTTTATTTTTTTATTTTTTCTATAAATACAAAAGACCGAGTTAAAAAAAAAAAATGGATATTTTACCCACTTCAGCACTGGGCCTATTCTGGCACTTCTCTCCTTCATGTAAAAATCATAAATTTATGGCTATAAAATTACTTCAAAACACCAAACATTATATATGTTTTTGGAGCAGACACCCTAGGGAATAAGATGGCGGTCATTGCAAATTTTTATCTCGCTCGGTATTTGCGCAATAAATTTTCAAACGCCTTTTGTTTGCTAAAAATATTACAAAACAGTAAAGTTACGGCCAATTTTTGGGTATAATGTGAAAGATGTTGTTATGCTGAGTAAATAGATACCTAACATGTCACACTTTAAAATTGCGCACACACATGGAATGACACCAAACTTCAGTAATTAAAAATCTCCCTAGGCGATGCTTTAAATTTTTTTACACGTTACCATTTTGGCATTACAGAGGAGGTCTAGTGCTAGAATTGTTGCACTCGTTCTAACGCACGCAGCAATAACTCACATGTGTGGTTTGAACGGCGTTTACATATGTGGGCGGGACTTACGTGTGTGTTCGCTTCTGAGCGCGAGCTACCGGGGACATGGGCGTTTTTTCTTATTTTTGCTTATTTTTTTATTTTGTTTTTTTACTTTTTTGTATTTCTTACTCTTTTTTTATTTCTTTATTTTTTTGGGGATCACTTTTATTCCTATTACAAGGAATGTAAACATCCCTTGTAATAGGAATGTGTGTGACAGGTCCTCTTTATGGAGAGATGCAGGGTCAATAAGACCCCGCATCTCTCCTCCAGGCTGGAAAGCATGATATTGGTCCAAAAAAATCACCAATCTCATGCTGACAGCCAAGATCACAGCTTGGTTAACATACGGGAACACGGCGTGATGTCATAACGTCGTGCCCGCACCTCCGACAGTCATAGAGATGACTGATGACCATCTGGTCACCAGTCATCTCCAAATCGTTCTCCGAGCCCCAGATGGCACGGGAGAGCCCAGAGAAACACCGGATGGCGGCAAGAGGGGGGGGGGTACGTCCCCTCCCCCGCCTATAAGAACAATTAAGCGGTGGAACTGCCACTATGATCATTTTTATTGTGCACAGAATCGCCGGCTGAAAAGAATGATATTTGAATGATGCCTGCAACTGCAGGCATCATTCAGATGTCACCGCCCAAAGCCAAGGATGTCATTTGACGGTGGGCGGTAGGAAACTGGTTAATATTTTTAAAAAAGGTAATTTTTCTTCTTCATTGATGTACACTGATGAGACTGCACTGATGGGCACCGATAAGGTGGCAAGGGTGGGCACTGAGAGGTAGCATTGCTATTTGGCACTGGTGGGCAGTGAGAAGTGGCACTGCTAGGTGGCAATGATAGTTGGCAGTGATGGGCACTGATAGGCAGCACTGCTAGGTGCCACTGATTGGCACCAGTGGTGGGCATTGATAGGTGGCACTGGCAGGGGCTACTAATTGTCACAGATGACGCAGAATTGCCTCTTCCTCTTCGGGCCCCATGTCCCTTGCACATAAGCCGGTGATTGCCTTTTTTTATGCTCAGGCTGTCAGCACAAGGAGAAAACAAAAACCATTACCCAGCTTTTTTTTACATCACGTGATCAGCTGTCATTTGCTGACAGCTGATCACATGGTAAAGGGCAGGGATCGGCCCCTTACTCGGATCTGTCATCACCCGAGTCACAGTGACTCTGTGACCACAGCGCGCGCAAAGGGGAGGACGTTTATTGACGGACTCCCGGCAATTGAGGACCATGCTGTGGCCGTCGATCAGTTATAGCGCTGATCTCAAGTGATTAAAGAGGGTCTAAATGGGCCATTGACATGCATCACAATTCAAGTTAGGAATGAGTCTTTGAAAAGTTAAACTAAATGATTTGGCCACTTTATCCTTCCAAATAATTCACTTCCTGTCACATAGCCACACAGGAAGTGAGGGAAAATCCCTAACAATGTCTTTCCTTGGGGCACACAGGTCAGTCTAAATACTTTCCCCATTATGCACATTGCACTCCAGCATATTGCGGGATACACCCCAAATTATTAGGTATTTTTGACTTTGGGGTTTATTTACTAAAGGCAAATCTACTTTGCACTACAAGTGCACTTGCTGTATATCTTAGGGGGACATGCAAGCCAAAAAAATACACCATCTTTGCTTTTACATGATTGGAACAGCCAATCACCAGTACTTTCCCTCAGATTTTCAGCAGCTACACTTTTACTGCAGAGTGGATTTGTCTTTACTAAACCCCAAACTATACATTGATTTGGGGTGTACACAACAAAGTGCTAGAGTGCAATTTGCTCAATGGGGACACTAGTTAGATTGATCTGTGTGTCCCCAAGAAAAGACATTGGTAGGGTTTTACCTTCACTTCCTGTTTAGCTGTGTGACAGGAAGTGAAGCCAATTTTAAGAAAAGGAGACACAAAGGCCAAACTACAAAAAAAAAAAATATATATATAAAAAAAAAAAAACACACACGCAGGGGTTCTAACACTTACTGCGTTTCCCTCAAAATGCCCACAATTAGAATTGTATGGCCTTGAGCTATTTTTAAGTGCAGTGCTCTAAATCAGTGCTTCTCAAGTACCCCCAACAGGCCATGTTTGCAGGTTTTCATTCATCTTGCACATGTGCTTTAAAGCACAGTCAATGGTTTTGATTTTTGGACAGCAATTCTCGATAAGATAAATTCACAAAACATGTCCTGTTGGGGGTACTTGAGGACTGAGGCTGAGAACCACTGCAGTAAAAAAGGAAAATTGAATACTTACCGCTCTGCATTTTTCATTTCCTGGTGACGCTCCATGGCAGCACACAATACAATCCATGCATATGCTAGCATGAAGGCACCAGGGTAGACAAATCACACCTGTTTTGTTTTGACATGCCAATCAGCTGTCACATTTGTTGCAAAGAAAACACAAAACAAACATCAAAACTTTGCATCAAATTTTATTGGTCAACAAAATAAAAGGGAAGGCAAAATAAAAAACATGGTCAATTTGAAACAGTTACAGACTCAACATCTTGAGAAAATTTTGGCCAAAAAAAAAAATGCAGCACAGACAATTAAATCAAAGTGAACAAACAACACACATTAACAACATCAGAATTATTTCAGGGGAACATTTCCCCCACACAAAAAATATACAATCCACAAAAGTTAACCAATCACCTGGTTTGCAAAGACATAAAAAATAAAATACATGTGTTACAAACTCGATAAGGACACCAAACTGTACATTTTGCCCCCCACACACACATTTGCCTCTTCTCAGGGCAAGCGAACGAATGCTCTGTGAGCTTTATATAACATATGTTTGTGTGCTAATGAGGCAATTGAAAACACATGCACAGTCCATGGAACACCCAAAATGCAAGTTCACTCAATGTAGAGACTGAAATTCAAAGTGGGCACACCTGTTAAGGATGTCCTTCAATTACTAACCCATAAAAACACTCTCTGAGTGAGCATGCCCAGAAATATCCAGGCGCTGTTCACACACAAAAAGCACGCAAAAAAAAAAACTAACTGGCTGGGCATGTGCAGAACAACACCAATGCAGCTAGCAAAAAATAACGCCCCCCCCCGTCCAAAATTAAGCACATCATCCAGCATGCTACAAAATTAGAGATGAGACAATCACCCCTCCCCACCCCACCAACAAATACCATTGCAGTCTATGGGAACTGACTTGTTAATTTTGCTAGTCCCCACTTGGCTGGGTTATCTTCTAGTTATTGGCCTTAAAATGGGGGCCCAGGTCCCACCCTAAGGGACATATATCAATGTCACCAATTTGGAAAACAACAAAAACAAAACAAGGAGAAGTGCCTTTAAATATGCCAAATTGCTTAAGGGCCATTTCACACCACGTGCAGTCCATTGCGTTTTTTATGCATCCAAAATGCATGGAAAGATGGTTATTTGGTTCTAAATGGCAGTGTTTGTTCCAGTGCGTTCCAGTTCCACCAAAAAAGTAGAACATGCTGCATTTTACCTGCACTGGACTGTACTGGAACGCAGCAAAACGCATCATAAACGCAGTGGAACGCACCGGAACACACCTAAATGCACCAAAAACGCACTGGAACACACTTGTCCTTATCTATGGTTAATAAAAAAGAGGGGTAAAAAAAAGCACTGGACTGCATCAAAAACGTACCAAAAATGCACTGGAACGCATGAAAAACGTGCATGCAGAAAAGCACCTGGAACGCATCCGGATTGCGTTTCTATGGTGTGAACTGGCCCTAGTTCACACTATAGAAACGCAGTCTGGGTGCGTTCCAAGTGCTTTTCTGCATGCGCGTTTTTGACACATTCCAGTGCATTTTTGATGCGTTTTTTATGCAGTCCAGTGTTTTTTCCCCCTCTTTTCACTTAGGACAAGTGTGTTGCAGTGCGTCTTTGGTGCATTTAGGTACGTTCCGGTGCATTCCAGTGCATTTTTGGTACGTTCCGTTGCGTTTTTGATGTGTTTTACTGGGGTCCAGTATAGTTTTGTACCTAAAAAATGCAGCATGACCATTTTTTTTTTTTGCTTTCTGAAACGCACTGGAACGGACTGCAGCAGTGTGAACTATGCCATTGGCATTAACCACTTGTCCCCCGCCCACTGTCAATTGACGGCGGGCGGAGGATACTCTCGTTCTGGGAGGACGTCATATGACGTCCTCCCTTTAAAACGAGCTAGGAGGCGCGCGCTCGCCGCGTTCACAAGGCCCCGGTGCGCGTGCCCGGCGGCCGCGATTGCCGCCGGGCACCCGCGATTGCCCGGGAAACGAGCAGGAAAGTGGATCTCTGTGTGTAAACACAGAGATCCACGTCCTGTGAGGGAGAGGGGACCGATGGTGTGTCCCTTGTACATAGGGACAACCATCGGTCACCTCCCCCAGTCAGTCCCCTCCCCCCACAGTAAGAACACATTGAGGGAACATATTTAACCCCTTCCCGCCCCCTAGTGGTTAACCCCTTCCCTGCCAATCACATTTATACAGTAATCAATGCATTTTTATAGCAGGGATCGCTGTATAAACGTGAATGGTCCCAAAAATGTGTCAAAAGTGTCCGATGTGTCCGCCGCAATATCACAGTCACAATAAAAAATTGCAGATCGCCGCCATTACTAATAAAAAAATAAAAAAATAAAAATGCTATAAATCTATCCCCTATTTTGTACACGCTATAACTTTTGCGCAAACCAATCAATACGCGCTTAGTGCGATTTTTTTTTTTACCAAAAATATGTAGAAGAATACGTATCGGCCTAAACTGAGGAAAATTTTATTTAAAAAAAAAATGGGTATTTATTATAGCAAAAAGTAAAAAAGTGTTTTTTTTCCAAACTGGACGCTCTTCTTTTGTTTATAGCGCAAAAAATAAAAACCGCAGAGGTGATCAAATACCACCAAAAGAAAGCTCTATTTGTGGGGAAAAAAAGGACACAAATTTCGTTTGGGAGCCACGTTGCACGACCGCGCAATTGTCATTCAAAGTGTGACAGCGCTGAAAGCTGAAAAATGGCTTGGGCAGGAAGGGGGTTTTCGTGCACAGTAGAGAAGTGGTTAATGTGATCAACTTTCTTTGCGTTTTTCATGCATCAAAAAAACGCACTGCACTGCAGCCGGTGTGAACTGGCCCTAAATATCATACCCGGGGGTGTCTATAGTATGCCTGTAAAGTAGCACATGTTTTCCATGTTTATAACAGTTGGAGAGCAAAATGACATTTCTAAAGTAAAATAATAGTCATTTAAAAGTCCTTGCGGCTGTAATGAATTGCTGGTTCCTGTCAATACAGATAAAAGTCATTGAAAGTCTTTGATTACACAAAAAACAAAAGCGTGGGGGTCCCCCAAATTCCATTACCAGGCCCTTCAGGTCTGGAATGGATATTATGGGGAACCCCGCTGCAATTTTTTTTTTAAATGACGTGGGGTTCCCCCCAAATATCCATACCAGGCCCTTCCGATCTGGCATGGATTTTAAGGGGAACTCCACCCCAAATTTTTTAAAAAAATGGCGTGGAGTCCCCCTAAAAATCCACACCAGACCCTTATCCGAGCACATAACCTGGCCAGCCGCAGGGGAAAAGGGGGGGACGAGGGGGGCGGGCCCCCTCCCTCCTGAACCGTACCAGGTCACATGCCCTCAACATGGGGAGGATGTCCCCATGTTGATGGGGACAAGGGCCTCATCCCCACATCCCTTGCCCGGTGGTTGTGGGGGTCTGCGGGCGGGGGGGCTTATCGGAATCTGGAAGACCCCTTTAACAAAGGGGACCCCCAGATCCCGACCCCCCCTGTGTGAAATGGTAATGGGGTACAAATGTACCCCTACCATTTCACAAAGAAAGTGTAAAAAATTTAAGAAATGACAAGAGCCGGTTTTTGACAATTCCTTTATTAATGTATTTTCCTTTCTTCCATCTTCTTCCTTCTTCTTCTTCTTCCATTTTCTTCTTCCATCTTCTTCTTCTTCCTTCTTCTTCCTTCTTCTTCTTCCATCTTCTTATTCTTCGTTCTTCTTCCTTCTTCTTCTTCCATCTTCTTCTTCCATCCTCTTCTTTTCTCCATTCGGGTTTCTTCCTCCATCTTCATCTTCCTCTTTATCTTCATCTTCTTTCTTCCTTCGGTCTTCTCGTCCGCATCTTGCTCCGGCGTCTTCCCTTCTTCTTTCTTCTCCGGCCGCTCCATTTGAATTGGGGGTTCCCGCTGTGCGACGCTTCAGTTCTTCAGTTCACCTCTGGGTCCGCTTACACCCGGTGACCCCGCCCCCCTCTGACGCACATGGATTTCACGGGGACTTTCCCCGTGATGTCAGAGGGGGGCGAAGCCACCGGGTGGCAGTGGACCAAGTGGAGAACTGAAGCATCGCACAGCGGGAACCTCCAATTCAAACGGAGCTGCCGAAGAAGAAAGAAGACGCCGGAGCAAGATGCGGACGAGAAGACCGAAGGAAGAAGGAAAATAAAGATAAAGATAAAGATGAAGATGAAGATGAAGATGAAGATGAAGATGAAGAGGAAGAGGAAGAAACCCGAATGGAGAAAAGAAGAAGATGGAAGAAGAAGGAAGAAGAAGATGGAAGAAAGGAGAAGACATTAATAAAGGAATTTTCAAAAACCGGCTCTTGTCATTTTTTACATTTTTGACACTTTCCTTGTGAAATGGTAGGGGTACAATGTACCCATTACCATTTCACACAGAGGGGGGGGCCGGGATCTGGGGGTCCCCTTTGTTAAATAAGCCCCCCGACCGCAGACCCCCACAACCACCGGGCAAGGGTTGTGGGGATGAGGCCCTTGTCCCCATCAACATGGGGACATCCTCCCCATGTTGAGGGCATGCGGCCTGGTACGGTTCAGGAGGGAGGGGGGCCGCTCTCGTCCCCCCCTCTTCCCCTGCGGCCGGCCAGGTTACGTGCTCGGATAAGGGTCTGGTGTGGATTTTTGGGGGGAACCCGCACGTCATTTTTTTAAGAAATTTGCAGCGGGGTTCCCCTTAATATCCATTCCAGACCTGAAGGGCCTGGTTATGGAATTTGGGGGGACCCCCACGCTTTTTTTTTGGTTAGCAATGACTTTCTATGACTTTTCTCTATATTGCCGGGAGCCGACAATTCATTATAGCCGCGGCTGCTTTTAAATGGGTTTTTTTTTCCTTTAGAAATGTCATTTTGCTGGCGCAATGGTTAAGTTCAGAGCTGCGCCTGTTCAACTTATGCAAATTGACTTAGGTGACTTGACATTTACTAAGATTTTGCCGGCGCAGTGTCTTGGCGCATTTGAACCATTGAAATTCCCGCGCTGAGCACAAAAAAAACTCCCGCAGCTCGAATCGGAATTGCCGGCGCAGCGGGCTGGTTTTGAAAAAGTTACTTTATCACTCAATTTTGGGCATGTTTGTTATTTGGGCAGGTGTCCCTACACTTCCTCACATCACCCCACGTCACCCCCAATATATTCTCACTTCCAGCTTCTTTATATTTAGTGTTTAACATGCCGTGCGCCAGGTCCATAGTAGCGCACTGAGCGCCTCCTCCCGTCCGCCGACAACACTATAGTAAATGGGAAATAGGGCTGCGCTACAGGCGCTAATGTTTTGTAAATACCAAAACAGCCATTGCGCACGCAGATGCGCCAATACTCATGGCGCAAACGTTTCGTAAATCAGCCCCAATGTGTCATTCCTGTATGAAGAAGAATCATAACTAATATGCATGCACCAGGGTCAGGCGTCCAATGTCATGTATTCCAAGACTTATGTGTGTTGTCTGAGGAAGTCTGAAGGAATGCCGGCGATCACCTATCAAATCAATGAAAATTTGCTTACAATTGTCTAAGGAAGGCCAGATATCCACTCCTTGTTTTTAGGGAGATACCTCCTGATCTACGATCATCCTGGTCCTGTGCTTATGTGATTCATGCATGGATGGTGTTTTAAGGGAGATGTCTGCTTGTGTAAAGCCATGCAAACTTTTACAAGTAAACAAAAAACTGCAGGGAAATCTGCCTCTCTATTGAAGTTTGCCACCCAGCCTGTGTGCATGGCAGATGTTTGCTCTCAGGTGTCACAGCCGTATCCCCAGCCTCCTGTAGAGGAAGTAAAAGGAAATGTTAAAGGGTCTTGACAAACCCACTAGTGAGGTCCTGTGGTCCGCATGCCCTGTATGTTTGCACACACTCCCCCCCCTGACTGTAACCACAAATGACTTCCACCCTGCAGAGAATTGTAAACATGAAGGGTGCAGGATCAGAGACACTCAGAAGTGCTGCCGAGAACGTGCCTAGACCACATCTGCTCTACTGATACCTGGAAAACGGCATAGGGGGGTCTACAATACGACACATCACATCCATGTCTACATGAGACCTGCATTTCCTACATGTACCACCTGTCACCACTCTATCCTACTATACTAACACCTGTGCTACACTGCTTGGGATTACATTTCATCATACTTCAGAATATCTGTTTACATATATATTCAATGCACTATATACCTGTCATTGTGTAAATGGCAAGGATAGCATGAGGTTGTAGGCCTTGTGTATCACTATCAAAACAGACCCTAACTAAATTACTGAAAACTCATGTACACTTTAACATGTTAAAGCATAACTTAAAGTGATACTAAACACACACGGTTTATTTTACATTGTCTCTTCTATTTGTATATGGATAATGGCACTGTAATTATTTTCATAAAAAAAAAAAAACATCCAAGTAACTTTTTCCTAATTGATATACAGCTGTCATGTGGCCCAGATCTTTCCCAGCCTCTAGTCCTCTGCTGCTAATCACGTGTTCAAAATAAAAAAACAGCCTTTGAAATAAAGAGTAAAAATAAATAATTAATATCAATAAACTAATTTAAATTGTCATTGTCAGGGCTGGGCTCCTGCTACTTAAAGCAGCTCTTTTCGTTCAGTGCTCAGAAGCTGCTCAGCTGTCAGTTAATTACCAGCCACTCATTTCCACAGTAACTAACCTGGTTACCATTACTACCTCATTAATCCAGCCTACAGCCAGACCCTTTTTGCTATTTAAAGTGGAGTTCCGCCGAAAAAAGAAAGAAGAAAAGTCAGCAGCTACAAAAAGTGTAGCTGCTGACTTTTAATAATCAGACTCCAGTGATGCAGGCGTACGAAGCCCCGCTCCTCTCCCCCTCCTCTCCACAGCACCGGCATTCTTACTGTGGGCGCCCGGCTGTGGCTTCACAACCAGGCACGCACTGCACAATGCGCGAGCCGCCCTGCGCGCTGTGAATGGCCGGACAATCTTCTGGGACCGGTGACGTGTCCCAGAAGATTGCAGGGAGGGAGGGGGGAGAGGTGAACTTTCTTCTGGCGCCGCGGAGCCCCGGGAGGAAGTGGGAGCTGGATGCCTCTAAAAAGAGGGTATTCGCTCCCCCCGTAAAAAAAATGACATGCCAAGTGTGGTATGTCAGGGGGTCCCCGTCACTTAAAGCGGAAGTTCCATTTTTGGGTGGAACTCCGCTTTAAGTAGCTTCCTCCTTGCCCTTGAGTGGTCTATGATCTCTAAGACTCCTTTCACACTGAAGGCGGTTTTAAGGCATTTTAGCGCTAGAAAAAGCGCCTGAAAATCGCCTCCCATGCCTCCCCAGTATGAAAGCCTGAGTGCGGGACGTTACAAAAAGTCCTGCAAGCAGCATCTTTGGGACGGTTTTATGAGCGCTGCATACAACACTCCTAAACCGCCCCTGCCCATTGGAAAGCATGGGCAGTGCTTCCGACGCGCCTGAAAAGCGCTTTGGAAGTGCCGCAACACAGGCGGTTTTAACCCTTTCTTCGGCCGCTAGCGTGTTTTAAAAGCGCCCAGCTAGCGTCCGAAAAGCGTTGCTAAAACTACGGTAAAGCGTCTCTAACGTGGCCATGCGACAGTGTGAAAGTAGCCTAAGTGCTTCCTTCTTGTGCTCCTGTGTATAACTTGGCCTGGCTGACGTCCCTTCTGATTCCTGTTCTTGATTTTTGCTCCTGACAACGGGGACCTATGGTTTGCTGACCCCTGCTCATCTGATTACCCCGCTCTGGCATCAAAACCCTGGCTTCTGTTTTTTTACTACATTCCTCAGCTGTGCTATTTTTGCCATTTCATTAAGGGTGTCATTTTAACTGCACGTTCTGTATCCGTCTGGCTTATGGCAGTTATACAAATATATATTTAAAATCAAATCATTATTATTTTTTGTCAGTAACATGGTGTGAGGAGATTTCTGCCAGTCATGTCACGCCCCTCCAGCATAAGAGGAAGGTGATTCCTCCAATTATCTACTTGTAATATCCTACCCCCATTGTGTTTAACTGGTTAGTGGGCATGGAGGAGGAGGGAGGGAGTGGTCATTCGTTTACCACTGTGTATACGCCCACATGTGTAACTCTATGTGATAGGGAGAAAATGCTCAGCATAGAAACTCACTGAAAACTGAGCATCTGCAGAGTTGCCACCACAGCTGCAAAATCCCTAGCTGAATTGGGGACATGAACAGAAGGTGGAGATAGAGAGCAGCAGGATCAACCAGGTTTTTTGCAGAATACAGAACACAAATCTCATAGTGACTGAACAGCATGTAATACACCATTTATTGATAGTTTTTTATGATTTGGGTTTAATGACACTTTATGCTTTGTGGAGTAAAAGTACCCCCCACCCCCTGAAGTCTCAAATATTTTTCCTGCAATCTTCTAGATGTCTGGTAGCATTGCAAGTCCTTCCTCTTCTTTCTCAGAGGGCTAACAGTGCTCCTAGAGTTCTGTGATCCCAGCCTGTGTAATGACAAGCCTCGGGGGGACAGCATAGGCTCACAGGAAATGGGCAGAATGACGGGGCTGTTATTTCACTCAAAAAGGACTGACAGCGACAAGAAGCAGTGCTGGAGTGTCCTTGATTTCGAGGGACTGCCCCTGATTTGGAGCAATGTCCCTCTATCCCCCATTCCTCCTCATTTGTCCCTCATTTTGGTCTGATCTATATAGATGTGTATAAAAGGCACTTTTTTCTATCAAAAAGTGTTTTCCAGCACTAAACCTTTCATCTGATTTCTAAATTGCTGCATTTGTAAATTCCAAAAGCCAATATAAAGGAATAGAAGTGGTAAAAAAAAGCACTTGTGGGTTTAACCAATCTTGTTTTTTTTGTACAATTCTCCTTTAAGGGGGATTTGCAAGGGGTGTGTCCTACGCCTGCATACTTTTGCTGATAGATGTCCCTCATTCCCATCTCAAAACTTTGTGAGGTATGATGTCGGTCACATGTTCGAAAAGCCCCTGAAGAATCACAAGCAGCCATCAGGAGCTTTCCGCTAGCCGCCGGTAACTGTGTCGGGAGCAGGTAGGGTGTTTGCTCTCGGCACAACTGTGGAAATATGGGGCCGCTCTGCGCCAAGGCCCACCTGCTGAGAGGCCGCATATTTGCGTGCTGTTGGCGCCAATTTTGTATTTAAAAGACCTTTTTACCTCCAGCTGGGAGATTGCCCTCTGTCTTTTTAAGGAATTGTTCCCTCAAAGAACTACTGGAAGTAACAAGCCTGTCTGAATGACCATTATAATTTCAATGAACTCCACCAGAATCCAGAATGAAACTTCAAAGCAGTTAGAAAACGGAAAATTGAATTCAAATACTTACCGTAATTTTCCTTTCCTGACGAGCTCCATGGCAGCACAGCTGGGTATAGGCTCCGCCTCCCCACGCACACAGGACTTAACTCATATAAATTGGAACCCACCTACTGCCTCGGCGTTCTGTAACTAGTCCTACCAAGCTGGGTGGGATCTGTGCTGCCATGGAGCTCGTCAGGAAAGGAAAATTACGGTAAGTATTTGAATTCAATTTTCCGTTTTCCTGACAGCTCTATTTCAGCACAGCTGGAAACTAACTAGCCAAAACAGGGGAGGGATAATGCTACACACTCCTCAATTCTGACTAAAATAGTAACAGAAGCCAGGAAGCCTCGCCAAATTCAATTGTCATTAAGCCATGAATATGAATATTTTGGTGTCCAAGTAGCTGCCTTGCAGATAGTTTCAGACACCTGGCCTGCTGCCACTCTCAAGGTCCAGACCCTTCTAGTGAAGAGTGCCGTGATTCTCCTGGCACAGCCAACCCTTTCAACTTGCAGGCCAAGGAGATGAGCTTACCAACCAAGAGGCAATAATCTTGCTGGAAGCCGTAAAATCATTATGTGTTCCACCTGAAAATGACAAACAGATGCTCAGACTTCCTGATGGCAGAAGTCGCCTTGATTAAATATTTTAAAGCTTAGCCCACATCCGATGGGCTAACTTCTTGAGTACTCCCCAAAGGGAACGTAGGAGGAAAACCTCTTGTGTGATATGGACTCTGAAGGTCAGTTCAGGCACAAATTTCGAGCATTGGCATGAGCACCATTCTGTTTGGGAAGTACGCGAGTATGGGTCTTTAACCCCAAGGACACCAATGCTGATGTAATTGCCACCAGTAAATCAGTGAGAAGTACCACAGTGTGATTGAAGGCATCTGATGCAATAACATCCAACAGCATTGGGATATCTCATTCCGGAAACAATTTGAGGTTTCAACCAAATTGCATCTTGAAAAACTGTATAATTAAGTGCTGGATGCCCGCTGTATGCTGGAGATAGCCAAAATGCATGCCTATAGCATACTTGAGCATAGAACTAAATCAAGCCACGCCTGCAGGCATTTCAGAACAGGCTTCTGAAGAGTCCAGCGTAAAATCTTGATCAGCAATTATACTGGGAATTTATGCCATATTCTACTATAGGCACGCTTAGCGCTGTCCTTTCCTGTTTCGTAAGATTATACAAAATCCTCACAGAGCATTCAAAATCCATTAGCCTCTGCCTCTCCAGACCCAGGCTATCAGCCTGAGCCTGTCGGATGCTGGATGAATGGGACTGGAGAAGATTTGATCTACCAGGCAGAGGGATTCACTCCTTGACACTCATAAGGATGAGCAGAGGGTACCAGAACTGTCACCTTCCCTCGTCACAGCCTCAGCTGGAAGCTGAGAATCAGAGGGAGCAGCAAAAAGGCATAAACTGTCTTAGAGACCCATTCTACGGTCAGCACCTCCACCCCGATAGTTTGTGGATTCTGGGCCCTGGAATGGAACTTCAGCAACTTAGTGTTGACTGGGAATGTAAGCGATCTACCTCTGGAAGAAAAACACCAAGCTCTGGTAGTTCTCGGAAGACTCGCAGTAGTCTGGATCATTCATTGTTGTCCAGACTTGTCCTGGACAAGTAGTTTGCCTGAAGATTCTTCCGACCAGGCACATAGGCCACAGATAGCTGCAGAAGATTGACTTGGGTGGATTCTAGAATTAGAGAAAACTCCTTCAGAAGTGAGAGACCGAGTCTTGTTTACAGATGTAGGCCACAGTCGTTGCGCTGCCCAACTTTCCCGGGACAGGCTTACCCCGGATGAGGTGACTGAAGGCTAAGAGCCTGAAAAGCTGCTCTCAACTCCAGGACGGAGTCTTGGATCCTTGAAAAAGACCATTGGCCCTGACTCCAGTAGACATCACAGGTGACTCCTCTACCTTCTCTGGAAATGCTGGTCTTTGGAGGGGGTTTGGCATAATGGCACAACAGTAAAGCAAACATGAGAAGCCACCAACAGGTTATTGCCATGTGTGAACAGACAAAGTGTTACTTTGTGTACCTGTTATGCAGAGTACCCCCTGTGGAGGAGCTCAGGCTATGCATAGTGGCTGCAGGGAGCAAGGCACAACAATACCCAGCAATGCAGCATTCATTTGGATACAAAGAATTTTAGCTCACCCAACCTCCGTCATCCGACCGTCGACACTGGCACAGCGCGGGTGCGCGTGCATAGGGGGGAAACTCTGCCGTCACCGCTGCCCATTTTATTTGTACCCTGCGGACCCCAGACATGGCTGTTAGCCATGATAAAGCCGCCCGAGGACCAGCAGCGGGGCTCCCTGGATTATGGGTCATTTAGACGAGACACCAGGGACTGCGTGCAGCTTAATCCACATGCATGGACGGACGGCCAGCCCTTTCGACCAGCCAGGTAGAGGAGCACACCTAGGTCATGCGCATAGGAGGAAAAAAGAAGAACGCAGAGGCTGTAGGTGGGTTCAAATTTATATGTGTTAAGTCCTGTGGGCGTGGGGGGGGGCGGAGCCTATACCCAGCTGTGCTGACATGGGGCTGTCAGGAAAGTTAGGTTCCCACCCATCGTAGGACATATACAAGTCAGACAGAGCAAGCATTTTGAACACAATACTCTGTAATAAATACATCTACACTTCAATCTGGCTTCAGCAGTCAAAAAGTTACTGAAACCCAAGAGTTTGGGTTTCCCCATCATCACCCTGCCCCATCTGTCCCTGGTGGAAATTACAAGCAGCCAGGCTGACACACATTGGCACCTTACAGTTTTCTAAGATGAGAAAGAGGGACACCTATGGGCACAAAGAACCTACTCAAAGGACCAGCTCCTGCTATACCCCATCACACAGACCACAAAGAATTGATGTGCAAAATATAATTGGTTGGGTGGCCGACACCATTTCTTTTAAAATGTTGGCATGGGGATCTCCTCAAAATCCATACCAGACCCGAATGGCATGGTATGTATTAGGGGGACCCCTGTGCTGTTTTTTTATTGTTTTAACGGCCACTTCTTTTGTTTACATTCTGCTGTCAGCTGGGAATTCTACACAGGTCAGTAGGCCTCGCCAAGCCAAGCCAAAATCCCCCCTAGTGCAGATCTCCCCCCTCCAGCTAGTAAAGATACCCTCTCCCCAGAACAGATGTCCTCCCCAGTATGGCTCCCAGTACAGTTTCCCTCAGTAAAGATCTGACCCCAAGTCCAGATGAAAGAATGCAGGCTGCAGTGAGCATGCATGGAAGAAGCTGGACTGTATAGCATTTTTGCATGTATTTTATTTCTTTATCATAATAAGGATTATTTTATTTTTTAGTCAGGAAAATATGACACATTGAATATACAGTATCTCACAAAAGTGAGTACGCCCCTCACATTTTTGTAAATATTTTATTCTATCTTTTCATGTGACAACACTGAAGAAACAACACTTTGCTACAATGTAAAGTAGTGACTGTGAGTGTACAGCTTGTATAACAGTGTAAATTTTCTGTCCCCTCAAAATAACTCAACACACAGCCATTAATGTCTAAACCACTGGCAACAAAAGTGAGTGCACCCCTAAGGCCCCTTTCACACTTATACGACTTGTCCTGCGACTTGGGATTGCAAAGTCACATGACAAGTCGTTCCCCATGATTTCCAATGACAACCATTCATATTAGTACGTGCCGACTTCAAAGTCCCTGCACTACTTTGGTCCAACTTCCATGCGAGTTGAAGTCCATAGACCTCAATGTTAAACCCTGAAAGTCGCATGCAGATCGCACTTGAATAATATAGATGCGATTTCAGTACTATTTCAGTACGACTTTGTAAGCACAAGCTGGTTATGCCAAAGTTGCAGCAAAGTCGTACAAAGTCGTACTGATTCCAAATAGCATCTAAATCACATTCAAATTGCGTGAAAATCGCATCTAAATTGTTTATAGTTGTACTGTTGAATCGCAATGGAAATTGCAGGATTTTGAAGTCATACAAGTGTGAAAGGGGCCTAAGTGAAAATGTCCGAATTGGGCCCGATTAACCATTTTTCCTCCCCGGTGTCATGTGACTCGTTAGTGTTACAAGGTCTCAGGTGTGAATGGGGAGCAGGTGTGTTAAATTTGGTGTTATCGCTCTCACTCTCCCATACTGGTCACTGGAAGTTGAACATGGCACCTCATGGCAAAGAACTCTCTGAGGATCTGAAAAAAATAATTGTTGCTCTACATAAAGAGGGCCTAGGCTATAAGAAGATTGCCAAGACCCTGAAACTAAGCTGCAGCATGGTGGCCAAGACCATATAGCGGTTTAACCTTTTGTTTTTTTTTCTCTAGGGGGTACCTGTATAGCCATGTTTTCTATGGCGTTTCCTGTCTCTGGAGCTATGTGTCATTATTCCCAGGACTCAGTGCGGATGGCCGCCGCTAATTCTGGCAAGATTTGTTTATCTTCATTGCCATCACAACGGGGCGGCCACTTCCAATGCCGCTCACTGTGATGGCAACATCGGAAGTTTACGCCGTACATAATGCACATGCGCGTGAACGGGCGGTGCATGCTGGTAGCTCAGCATCACCGCATTCCAGAACTGTCTGCTTTTGGGCTTCACATGCCCACAGGCAAGATGAAAACGGACAGGAAGAAATTATATAACTTAATTTTTTAATTCAATCTTATTTTATTTGTTTATGCAATGAAACGACAGAAAAAGACATACATTGTCTTAAATATTACAAACATTAATAGGATACATCCTCAACAGGCATCATGTGTGTCAGAACAGAGCAGGGCTAAGTACCATCAGATGAAAGTATACACAGACCTATTTGGAGAGTATGAAGTAGGGTCACTCAATGGGTTATAGGTAGTAGGTAAATTGAAGCCCTGGTACGTTATCCTACTGGGTTCTTAGAGGTGTATTTATGTGTAGAGAAAAGAGAGAGAGTCAGGGGCAAATAGTAGGGGTACACAGATAGGGGACAGGGATCAGAATCACTCCATCAAGGCCTGAGAGTGGTCTCGTCCAGGGCACACTCCGCCCAAGAGATAAACTCCGAGGAGTACCGAAACACGGACCACGAAGTCCATGTGAGAGAGAACTGTTCACTTTTGTCATTTTCCTCCGTCACCAGGCGCTCAAGGTCCCTAATGCGGTCCACCTCAACAGCCCAATCCCCCAGGGAAGGCATGGTTGCCGTTCTCCAATGACGGGGAATCACTACCCTGACCGCCGCCAGAAAGTGTCGCAAGACATCATTTCTGATGGATTTAAATGATCCTGGGATAATAGACAAGAGAGCCACCTCAGGTGAAGGGTGGATAGAGGTCGCCATCAATTTGCAGTAGAGTGTGAAAATCCGCTGCCAGTACCTCCGCACAGGAGGGCACTCCCACCAGATGTGGAGCATGGTTCCCCGGGAGCCGAGGCACCGCCAGCAGGCATCCGACACCTCCGGATTGAAGTGGTGAAGAGTTGATGGACATCTGTACCATCTTGTTAACAGTTTAAACCCCTTCTCCTGGGTCTTGGTGGCTATGGACAATTTGTGCGTCAGGGTAAAACATTTTTGCCAGTCAATAGGGGAGATAGTGTGACGGAGGTCTGTCTCCCAGGCCACCGTATACGGTGGAAGGCCAGGGGAGTAAACATCAAGCAGAAGGGAGTATAGTTGCGATACAGCATGCGTTGGAGGTTCCACCTGCAGGAGCAGTTCCTCGAATCCCGTCGGTTCAGCAAGAATGTCTGTAATAGATGGGAAAGTCCGGATGTAGGAGGCAGTCTGTTGCCTCCGAAGCCACTGCATGGGGTGACGAGAGGTCAGACCGGTAGAGGTATCTGACCTCAAAGTGGGGTCTGCACGAAGGACCTGGGCAAGTCGCCTGTGATCCTCTCTTCGCCATGGTCCGAATCTCGCTACCGACATAGCTGGCGGAAAGGCCGGGGTCCCAAAGAAGGGAGTCATAGGCCCCATGCGGTTTGATAAGCCCCTTCTGGACAGCATGCGATCCCAAATCTGAATCGTTTGATGGGTAAGGTCATTAAGAGGGCCCGAACCCCCCCGTACCGTAGGCAAGGTCCAGGGGAGAGCGGAGAGCTCAATTGGGCTCATGTGGCTTTCCAACTGAACCCAAAGCTTGGTTGAAGAGTGATGGAACCAATCTAGTATGCGGGTGAGCACCGCTGCTTTATGGTATAGGGAGGCATCTGGGGCTCCAGCCCCCCCCCGAGCCTTTGGAAGAGAAAGTGTTTCATACCGTATCCTGGGACGGGCCGCATTCCAAATAAATTTGGAAAACAGTTGGCGTATTTTCTTAAAGTACGAATTAGGTATGTGAATAGGGATGGTCTGAAACAAATATAGGAACCTAGGGAGAACATCCATTTTCAGGGCATTCACTCTACCTAGCCATGAGAGCTGTTTGGACGCATAATTGATTAAATCTGCCTGGGTCCTAAGAAGTAGGGGGGCAAAGTTCAAGGAAAAAAGTTGGGAAGCATCCGAGGGTATTTGAATTCCGAGGTACCTTATGGAGGGGGAACCAGTTTTGAAGGGGAAAGAAGACGATAGTCTTCGCAGGGCCGACGTAGGCAGAGATATGTTGAGGATTTCCGATTTATTGTAGTTGACCTTGAAGTTGCTAACTTCTCCAAATTTCCGAAACTCCTGCAATACCAAGGGCAAGGATGTGTGAGGGTGTGTCACGAACAGGAGCAGATCATCTGCAAAGAGGGCAAGTTTAGTATGTGTGGGCCCGACTGTTATGCCTTGGATAGAAGAATTGTTACGTAGAGCAATAGCTAGATGTTCCATAGTGAGAACGTAGAGGAGGGGGGACAGTGGGCATCCCTGTCGCGTCCCGTTAGATACAGAGAAGGCTGGAGATAGCGAGCCATTTAGTCTAATCCTAGCATATGGAGAGGAGTAAAGGGACATTATTCTCGCCATCATATTGGTTCCCACGCCTATTTGTTGCAGGGATAGTCGAAGGAACTGCCAGTCTACTCGGTCGAATGCCTTCTCGGCATCGACTGTTAAGAGGCATAGTGGGATATCGTGGGACCGGGCATAGTTGGTTAGAAGAAGGGTCTTCAGGGTATTGTCCCTAGCCTCACGGCCACTCACAAAGCCGACCTGGTCTAGGTGTATTATCCCAGGCAACAATGGTTGTAATCTATTGGCTAGGATTTTAGCAAAGACTTTCAAATCGACCCCAATCAAGGAGATCGGCCTATAGCTTGCACAAAGAGTGGGGTCTTTGCCTGGCTTTGGGATGAGGGATATGTGAGCCTCAAGTGTTTGTGGAGGGAACACTGAACCCTCCGACAAAGAGTTGAACACCTTAGTTAGAAAGGGCGTGAGGAGGGCGGCAAAAAGTTTGTAGAACTTAGGAGTAAAGCCGTCCGGGCCCGGGCTCTTTCCACTCGGTGTACCCACTATGGCTTTGGTGACTTCGTCTTCTGTGATTGAGGTTTCCAGATCAGCGATGACGTCATCGTCTAATGTAGGGAGCGCGGTTTCCAATACATATGACATCTGGTCCTCCACCCCGGAAGAAGGGGAACTTGTCCCTTGAGTCTTAGGGATATTGTACAGGGACTGATAAAGGTCCCTGAATTCCCCCGCCATCTTAGTGGGTGAGGATACCATTTCTCCCTGTGCCCCCCGAATATGAGGCACAAAGGCGGAGGTTGTTTTTGGGTGCAGGGAGCGAGCCAGTGGCCTACCACATTTATCTCGAAACTTATATTGATGGAAAGTGAGCTTATCTGCATAAGTGCGTGCAGAGGCTTCATAAAGTTCTCTAAGTTGTGATCGTGCCCTAGAAACGTCCGCCAGCATTGTCACTGTCGGGGATCGTTTGTGCTCAGTTTCTAAGTGTCTAAGCGTTTTATTTGCTGCCTCTATGGCGGCTGAGCGCTCCTTTTTAAGACGCGTACCCATTTGGATAAAGGTACCACATAGGACAGCCTTAAGTGCCTCCCATTGAAAAGGCAACGATGTCGTATCCAAAGCGTGGTCCGCAAAAAAGTTAGAGATTGTATCTGAAACCCTTGTCACACATTCCGGGTTCGTAAGCAGCGAATCGTTCAAGCGCCATGACCATTCCCTAATCGGAGTGGAAGGGAGCGAAAATGTCATGTGTATAGGAGAATGGTCAGACCAGACCATTGGGTCTATGGTGCATTCCGGGGACCAGTCCAGGCAGCTATGGTCACTCATTAGGTAGTCTATGCGACTATAGGTGTGATGAACATGGGAGAAGTGGGTATAGTTACGGACCGTGGGGTGCAGCACTCTCCAAACGTCTACCAGACGCAGATCGTAGAATGCCCTTTTCAGAGCCCTCAGTTTGGGGAAGGAGATACACGATCGCGAGGTGGAGGAATCTAAAAGTGGTTCAAGAGGGGTGTTAAAATCTCCCCCCAATATGAGCTTACCCTCCCTGAATCCTGACAAAATCCTCATGTATTGTAACGCGGCCGATACTTGATTAACATTAGGAAGGTAAATGTTAGCTACTGTAAATTTGGTACCCCATAACACGAATTTCACAAAAACATACCTCCCCTGGGGGTCCGAGAGATGGTCAAGCACCTCTATAGGGAGCGTCTTATGGAAGGCCACAGACACTCCCTTGGCTTTCTGGGTTGGGCTAGTGCTGTGGAACCACCTGTTGAAGTATCTATTGGAACAGGAAGGGGTGGAGGCAGAGTGAAAATGTGTCTCTTGGAGAAGAAGCACATTGACTTGGCGTTTGTGCATTTGATACAGGATTTGTCCTCTTTTGGAGGCAATATTGAGCCCATTGACATTGTAGGAACAGAATTGTAACCTAGGGTGAGAGGTCACTGTGTGGGCCATGATGGAGCGATGGGGGGGGAGGGGGGAAGGAGAGAGAGAAGAAGAAAAAAAGAAAAGCGGGGAAGAAAAAAGGGGGAAACACAACAGGGGAGGAAGAGAGAAAGTAGAGCGAGGCCGGGGAGAGATTGAACATAGAGAGCACCTGGGGAAGGTGGCTCAAGAATACTAAAGTGTGCGCAAAAACGTAACACTTCGTGAAATATCACGTAGTAGGCACTAACTGTGCCAATCCTATTTAGGGGGAGAGAACGGGGTTAGAACAGCTGAGTTGTGATCCCGACAACCTAACAGGCATATATAACATAACTGTAAGTGTAACACACCCAATGACCGTGGCATCTAATGCTCAACTGCCTAGTCACTAAAGGGCAAAGTGTCAGACTAATACCATTGGTACGCTTGAGTGTAATAAACAGTCTAAAATTACATAGAAAAATAACATCAACGTAGAACAAGGTATACACAAACTGGTGACAGAATAAAGGCACAGGTATTCCCGCGTAAGCATGCGAGGGTTGGAAGCACCAATTACTACATTTATAGCAGCATTAACTATGATAGTTGTCACGGCTTAGCTCAGATATCTGTGTAAACGCACAGAAGGTGTCAGTGATAAGGCCAGCCAGTCCCAAGCTCCAGGGACATAGATGTCCAGAGCCCGAGGGAAGACCCGGAGGTCCCCGGACAAGCCAAAGGGCTATGCCCGGGAAACACCAAGCCAGCCAGTAGAGCCAATGCCGTGAAAGAACATATCAACACCACCGACCGCCTTTCCAAAGCCCCCGCAAGCACAACCGCACCAGCTGAGGGCAAGGAAACATTCTCCGTGCCAAGCGAGACAACTAAACCGTCAGCAGCACTTAGATAACAAAGTGAGCAAGAGTCAGCGGGGTGGATACACAAGTAAAACCGTGAGTACAAAACAAAATAGAGAAAACAGTAGGCAAACCTGGCCGGAGTCTCATAGAGGAACTGTAGTCACCTGGCGGACTAAAGGACATATCAAAAAAGAACCATTTCAGGTCTCGGACGACAGAATCTGGATCAGTCCTCTGGTGACGTGGCTCGCCGTACTCTAGGACCGGAAGGTACCGATCTAGACTGTGGGCGTCCTCGACGCTGTAGAGGAGGGCCCGGTAGCCGCTGGCGGTCATCTGGGGGGTCCAACCAGTTCGGGATGACAATAGGGTCCCGGTCCAGGAACAGGAAGAAGGCAGGAAGCTGGTCCGGGTCTGACAGCACAAATTTGTGATTATCTTCTCGGGTCACTTTGATGCTGAAGGGGTGGCCCCAAGTGTACGTGGCGCCTACTTGGCGAATCAAGTCCAGCAGAGGACGGACCATTCGCCGCATGTACAGCGTGTTGCGGGAGAGGTCCGGGTAGAGGTGTATAGGTGATCCGTGAAAGTCCAGTGGCCCCAGGCGCCAGGCCTTGCGCAAAATTTCTTCCTTCAGGGTATAGTAGTGCACCCGGCAAAGTACGTCACGAGGGCGGTCCCTGCGGTCACCCCCCATGCCTCCCACTCTATGCACTCTGTCCAATTCAATGGGAGATGTAACTTCCCTGCCCAGGACCTGATTGAGGATAGCGATGACAGTGGGTTTGAGATCGGCACCTGATGTAGCCTCCGGGACCCCCTGCAGCCGGATGTTGTTCCTGCGGCTCCGGTTCTCACTATCTTCTATCCGGAGCTGGTGTTGCCGTAGACGGGAAAGGTGAGCCGTAGATGCATTTTCAAGCGCCGTTATGCGGGCTGAATGGTCCTCCTGGGTGGTGGCCATAGCAGAAACCGTGACCTCCGACGCGGAAACCCGTTGTTTGAGGGCATTCAGTTCAACATGGAGAGAAGTTTCCATTTTGGAAGCCCAGGAATCAAAGTCAGCTCGGAAAGCAGAAAGTACGGCAGCGGATGTGGAGCCCTGGGAGAGCATCTCTGCTGAGGCCGTGTTCACGCTAAGAGTAGCAGGATCCATCGGAGGGGTCGGGTGTACACCTGGGCCGGTCCCACCGACAGAGAAAGCCGCTGCAGCCGGGGGAGGAGGTGTTGGTTTGCCTGGGGTTCGGGCTGATGAAGCCCTGTCTTTCCCTGTACGGGAGTCCTGTGAGGCTGTGCGTAGCAGGTACCGTTGGATATTACCTGGTTGCAGTGCAGCGGAATCAGTAGAGGTAGAGCTGGAAGCCGCCATCAGCAGATTGGGCGTGATTGGTTGGGAACGTAGCCTGCGGTCGTCGGGAGAGCACAATGCTCAGCAGTACATGTCTTCAGCCGTCCATCCTCAGCCACGCATCCCCATAGGTGGAGTGGAAGAACAGAAAGTGCGACCCGTGTCGTACATGGGAATAGACGCTTGCTTTGTTGCTACTGACGTATCGGAGCAAGCGCAGGGGAGTGCCGGTGTTTGTGTTACAGGACAGCGGTACGGCAGCCTGGGCAGCACTGGCGGCTGAGGGGGCAGAGCAAGGCTAGTGGCAAGGGGGAGCACGGAGTCCGGGTGGAGCAAGATGGCCACTGCACTGCTTGCTAGTCTGTGACTGGAGGGTTACGGGGAGGGCAAGATGAATGAGGTGGAGACCCAGCCGCCCCGTACACCAGAGTACCTTGATGAGTAGGGCGAAGCGGTTTTAAACGGGCAAGGGGGGACCCAGCAATCCTATGGTCGGGTATAGCAAGATGGCCGCCCCTCGAACCTATGGGGTCAGGGCTCCCACCGAGTGCTCCTTTCTGACTGCCAGCTGGGGAGGGATCAGCCTACTTCTGGTGCCTTTTACTCTGCCCCCGCCCTGCTTACCCCGTGCGAGATGGTGCTTTGTGCTGGATGTTGCTCTGGGTGTATTGGGAGCAGCAAGATGGCCGCCGACTTCCAGGAGTAGGCCGAAGCCGCGGACTTTCCTAGAACTGGCCGCCGCGGGTGTGTCAGGCCGAACGTCCCGGGATCCCTCAGGTATGTAGACCAGACCAGTGCAGGCACACTTGCGGCCGATCCGCCCGCCGCACACCCCGCCGACCGCAGCACTTTAGGCCGGAGGATGCTGCTGGTCCCGCAGGCCGCAAGATGGCGGCCAGGCCCCGGAGCCGACCACGAGCCGAAAAGAAGACCGAGGGGGTTCCCTAATAGTCAAAAACCTCCATCCAAGCCTGGATGGAGATGTATAATGTCCGTGGGGTATCCGGAGACCCTCCGGGAGGCGTTGGAGGCTTCGTGGGCCCCAAGATGGCGTCGGGCCTGGGCTGTGTAGAGCGGGCCTGGTAGTTGCCGCACGGCCGGCCCGGAGTCACAATTCAGGCTGGGTTGCAGGTAGGGAATCCTCAGGAACGACAGGGGAAGAGTTGGAGCAATTTCCAGTGGATTAGGAGCGAGGATGGCTATAGATTGAGGGTGCAGTTGTGGAGCTCAATGTCTGCACGTCCTCCTCAGTCGGCTCCCGGACACGCCCCCCATAACTTAATTTTTTATACGAAACCGGACATCGGGGGATATATGGGAAAAAATAAGTGAGTGTTACTTTTAAATTATATAAACTTACGAATTGTTTAAAAAAAAAATGGAATTGACGTTGGAACTCCGCTTTAATAAATCAGTCTTTAAATCCAGGTAAGCAGGTCACTATACAGCCTCTGCCAGACATCATTCGAACAAAATTACCTATAAACTTTACCAGCTAATGTGGGGCCACCTAGTGGTAAAATTTTATATTACTGCTGTATAAATTCTGCATTATTTCCTAAATTTTATAATTTTAACTGTAGGCACTAGAGGGTGCCATTGTGATTTTTATTTTATTTTCTGCTCAGTTTCTAGGCTACCCTTATGTGTGCTCTCAGTGTGTATGATACAATCAAATACTCAGCTAGGCCATTTCAAAAGTTTTAATTGTTTTTTAGTAATTTTTTTAGGCTCTTTTCCCTTTGTTTTCACCTGGTGATTTGGCCACTAACACACCTCCTGTATTAGAGAGCCCCCACTCTGGATGAAGAAGCACAGGGAGCACATTTGGACAGCAGCATCGTCATGTCTGGAGGAGAGGAGCATTAAATGTACTAACAGATTTAGATACTCTAAGAAATTGAAGACAAACTCCAGCTAACACTTATACGCAGTTACAGTAAAAAAAATCCTTTTGGGATAATGTTTTTACAAATAAAATCTGACCATTGTAGGCACCCCTGTCAGTGGTAAATGGTTTGTCTCAACCCTCTAACTGCTACATCTGCAGGACAGCTTGTTCCGTTGAAAAACAGTAGACTTACTGACCAGATCACCAGCGGATAATAGAAGAAACAAAGCCAAAAAATAAATAAAATGAATGCAGCCAATTACATCTTATGCCGCGTACACACGACCGTTTTTCATGACGAGAAAAATGCAATTTTTAAAAATGGTCGTGAAAAACGGTGGTGTGTAGGCTCCAGAGCATTTTTCTCGACGAGAAAAATGCCCGAAAAATAATTAGAACCTGCTCTATTTTTTCTCGTCGTTTTTCACGTCGTTCTTTTTAAGGTTGTGAAAAACGGTCATGTGTGCGCTTTTACGAGGGGGAAAAAAATGTGCATGCTCAGAATCAAGTATAAGACGGGAGCGCTCGTTCTGGTAAAACTAGCGTTCATAATGGAGATTAGGGATGAGCCGAACACCCCCGGGTTCGGTTCGCACCAGAACCCGCGAACGGACCGAAAGTTTGCACGAACGTTAGAACCCTATTAAATACAATGGATGCGAACGTTCGAAATCTAAAGTGCTAATTATAACGACTATTATGCATGTTATTGTTCTAAAAAGGGTTTGGGAACCCGGGTTCTGCACCAGGGGACATGTATCAATGCAAAAATAAGTTTTAAAAACGGCCGTTTTTCGGGAGCAGTCATTTTAATGATGCATAAAGTGAAAAAAAAAAAGTCAAATATTCCTTTAAATATCGTACCTGGGGGGTGTCTAAAGTATGCCTGTGAAGTGCCACGTGTTTCCCGTGTTTAGAACTGTCCCTGCACAAAATGACATTTCTAAAGGAAAAAAAAAGCCATTTAAAACTGCTTGCGGCTTTAATGTAATGTCTGGTCCCGGTAATATGGATGAAAATCTTTAAAAAAAATGGCATAGCTACCCCATCTAATTTCCCTTCCTAGGGGTAGATTTCCTCTCACTTCCTGTTGTCTCCTTCCGTTTGCAAGTAGGAGTCGTTTGTAAGTTGGATGTTTGAAAGTAGGGGCCTGCCCTATATACTCTGCTGAAATTTGCCCCTTACATGTTGGTGTTGCCACAACACTGTAAGCCCTCACAGTTACTCTTGGTGGGCGCATGAATGGGCCCTGCTGTGAATTATTAGATCAAGAATTGTAATTGCATGCCCCTGTTGAACAGGGGCTGAAAAATTGGGCCTTTGGTGGTGGTGGTGGCGGTGGTGTTGACACAACACTGTAAGCCCTCACAGTTACTCTTGGTGGGCGCATGAATGGGCCCTGCTGTGAATTATTAGATCAAGAATTGTAATTGCATGCCCCTGTTGAACAGGGGCTGAAAAATTGGGCCTTTGGTGGTGGTGGTGGTGGTGTTGACACAACACTGTAAGGCCTCACAGTTACTCTTGGTGGGCGCAGGAATGGGCCCTGCTGTGAATTATTAGATCAAGAATTTTAATTACATGCCCCTGTTAAACAGGGGCAGAAAAATTGGGCCTTAGCACTGGTGCCACAACACTGCAACCCCTCACAGATACTGTACTTGGAGCACAGCAATGAGCCCTGTTGCAAAGTATTGCATCAAAAATTGTAATTACACGCCCCTGGTAAACAGGGGCTGAAAAATTGGGCCTTAGGCACTGGTGCTGGTGCCACGACACTGCAACCTCTCCCAGATACTCTAGTTGGAGTGCAGGAATGAGCCCTGCTGCAAAGCATTGCATAAAAAATTGTAATTACATGCCCCTGTTAAACAGGGGCTGAAAAATTGGGCCTTAGGCACTGGTGCTGGTACCACGACACTGCAACCTCTCCCAGATACTCTAGTTGGAGTGCAGGAATGAGCCCTGCTGCAAAGCATTGCATAAAAAATTGTAATTACATGCCCCTGTTAAACAGGGGCTGAAAAATTGGGCCTTAGGCACTGGTGGCGGCACCCAGAAACAAAAATGTTCTTCCAAGCTATCATCATCAATCGGATCATTGAGGAGGAGGAGGATAGTCAGTCAACATAACAGGACAGTCACTCAGCAATGTCAGCATCAGTCTTGAAGGGATGTGACATTTGAAAATAAATTAGTCTGTTATATCAGCTTCAGGTGTTTGGTAGCTGGTGGTGATCCAAGACTGGTTCATCTTTATGAAGGTCAGTCGATCAACCGAGTCGGTGGACAGGCGCACCCTGTGATCCGTGACAAATCCTCCAGCAGCACTGAATGTGCGTTCTGAAAGAACGCTGGATGCAGGACAGGCCAGTAGCTCAATTGCATACTGTGCAAGCTCTGGCCAGTGATCCATCCTCAAGACCCAGTAAGCCAGAGGATTTTCGGTGGGGAAGGTGTCCAAGTCTGACCTTGCCCCTAGGTATTCCTGCACCATGTATATCAGACGCTGGCGATGGTTGCTGGAACCGATTATACCTTGGGGCTGCGGACTAAAGAATTGTCTGAACGCATCGGTCAGACGGCCACCTTCCCCACCGCTCCTTCTTTGACTGACCGAAGCCTCAGCAACTCGTTGTCCAGGACCAGGAGTTTGTAACCTCCCAGTCTCTGGGAACGCGTTGCACAGACCTTTCTGCAAGGCCTCCCGGAGTTGTCTCATCCTCTGCTCCCTCTGCGACGGTAAGATAAGGTCCGCAACCTTAGCCTTGTACCGTGGATCAAGGAGAGTGGCCAGCCAGTAATGGTCCCTCTCCTTGACCTGAAGAATACGAGGATCCTTCCGCAGACTTTGCAGGATCAGGGAGGCCATGCAGCGTAGGTTAGCTGAGGCATTCGGTCCGGAGTCCTCTGGGTCACTAAGGACGACATGATCCACAGCCACCTCCTCCCAGCCACGTACAAGTCCACGGGTTTTTTGGGACTGTAAATCATCCCTAAAAGACTGCTGCTGATGATGCTGAGTGCCAGGCTCCACCTCCATGCTGACACAATTATCCTCCTCCTCCTCCTCCTCCTCTTCCTGTGCGATGGGTGGGACAGAAGGAACACTGTCTGGGTAAAGGGGGCCTTGAGAGGCAAGGAAGTCCTCCTCTTCCTGCCTCTGTTCTGCCTCAAGTGCCCTGTCCATTATTCCACGCAGCGTATGTTCCAACAGGTGGACAAGAAGTACAGTGTCACTGATGCATGCACTGTCACTGCTCACCATCCTCGTGGCCTCCTCAAATGGTGCCAGGACAGTGCATGCATCCCTGATCATGCCCCACTGGTGTGGTGAAAAAAACCCGAGCTCCCCTGACCCTGTCCTGGTGCCGTAGTCGCACAGGTACTCATTGATGGCCCTCTGCTGCGTGTGCAGCTGCTGCAGCATGGCCAACGTTGAGTTCCACCTGGTGGGCATGTCACATATAAGGCGGTTCTTGGGCAGGTTCAACTCCATTTGCAGCTCAGCCAGGCGAGCACTGGCATTATAAGATCTGCGAAAATGCACACAGACTTTCCTGGCCTGCCTCAGGACATCCTGTAAGCCCGGATACCTGCCCAAGGACCGCTGCACCACCAGGTTAAGGACGTGAGCCACACAGGGCACATGGGTCAGTTGTCCCTGTCGGAGGGCGGAGAGGAAGTTGGTGCCATTGTCGCAAACCACCATTCCTGGCTTAAACTGGCGTGGCGTCAACCACCTCTCATCCTGTCCCTGCAGAGCAGACAGAACCTCTGCCCCAGTGTGGCTCCTGTCCCCCAAACACACCAGCGCAAGCACGGCATGGCATCTTTTTGCCTGTGTACTTGCGTAGCCCCTTGAACGCCTACGGAGCACCGCTGGTTCCGAGGACAAAGCACAGGAAGAAGCCATGGAGGAAGAAGAAGAGGAGGGGGTGGAAGAGAGAGGTGTGTCACAACCAGTAGTAGCATTTTGGAGGCGTGGCGGCGGAACAACCTCCAACACTACTGCACCTTGTCCTGCATCCTTCCCAGCTGCCAAAAGAGTGACCCAATGGGCCGTGAAAGAAAGGTAACGTCCCTGTCCATGCCTGCTGGACCATGAGTCAGCGGTAATATGCACCTTACCGCTGACCGCCCTGTCCAGCGAGGCCTAGACATTGCCTTCCACATGCCGGTAGAGAGCCGGAATCGCCTTCCGTGAGAAAAAGTGGCGTTTGGGAACCTGCCACTGAGGAACCGCACATTGCACAAACTCACGGAAGGGGGCCGAGTCTACCAACTGAAAAGGCAGCAGTTGAAGTGCTAGCAATTTAGCCAAGCTAGCATTCAACTGCTGGGCATGTGGATAGCTGGGAGTGAACTTCTTTCAACGGGCCAGCAGCTGGGGCAGGGAAATTTGCCTGCTAGAATCGGACGTCGGTGTACTGCTAGCAGAGTGCCCGCAAGTACTTGGCTGTGACACACCTAATTCTACACCTTCATTCCTCTCAGTGCAGGTTTCAGAGAGGACTGAAGGTATAGTGGGGTTGGAGATCCCAGCTGATGCGGTACAAGGAGAGGTCCGCTTTGTTCTTTGGTGTGGGTCTTTAAGGTAGGCTTGCCAACGAGCTGCATGGCAGGTCAACATATGTCTGGTCAAGCATGTGGTGCCCAAGCGGCTGATGTTTTGGCCACGCGATATACGCTTGAGACATATGTTGCAAACAGCAGCTGTGCGATCTGATGCACTCGACTCAAAAAAGGCCCACACCAAAGAACTTTTGGAATAACGGGCAGAGGCAGCGCCCTGCACAGGCGGAGCTCTGCGGTGTGATTAAGTCAGTGTGCTGCCCTTACGCTGGCCCCCCGAGGGCATCCTGCCTCGTTGGAGATGTGCCTCCTCCTCATCCTCCTCCTCCTCCTCTCTCCTATTAGGCACCCACGTGGAGTCAGTGACCTCATCATCCCCTCCCTCCTCATCACTGGAGCCAATCTGGCAGTATGCTGCAGCTGCTGGAACATGACTGCCAGATTGGTGTCCTTCTTGAGCATCCCCTCTCTCTGCTCTCACGCTACTGCCTTCCTCTAGCTGGGTATCATCATCAGACCCTTCGAAACGCTGGGCATCCTCCTGGAGCATGTACCCAACACTGTGCTCAAACAGTTCGGGGGACTCCTCAGGAGGACATGGTGGGTCTAGGGAAGGAGTGACTGATGATGACATTGATACCAGGGAAGAGGACGCTTTGGCAGCTGCTTTGCCAGTACCCTGAGCCTGGGTGAGAGAGGATGAGGAGGATGAGGAGGGCTTGGTCATCCACTCTACCAAGTCTTCGGCATGGTGCGGCTCAACACGTCCAGCTGCCGAAAAGAAGGACAAGCGTGTCCCGTGGCCACGTGCTGATGACGATGCACCGCGTCCACGACCAGCACTGTTGTCTCTAGACACAGAGCCTGCTTGCCCTCTTTTATTGGCTCCTGACTGTCTGCCTCTCCTTGTTTGCCTTTCAGACATTCTAATGGCCTGCAGGGAGATGGGAAAACCAGCAATAAGGGGTAGCTTCAGGTGTATATTTTGCAGGAATCACACTACGCCTGCTGTAAGTGCTGCAAATGCCTGTTAGTGTAACACACTAGGAAAACACAGCAATAAGGCCTAGCTTCAGGAGTATATTTTGCCGGAATCACACTACGCCTGCTGTAAGTGCTGCAAATGCCTGTTAGTGTAACACACCAGGAAAACACAGCAATACGGGCTAGCTTCAGGTGTATAATGTGCAGCAGGCACACTCCGCCCGCTTTAAGTGCTGCAAATGCCTGTTAGTGTAACACACCAGGAAAACACAGCAATACGGGCTAGTTTCAGGTGTATATTTTGCAGGAATCACACTACGCCTGCTGTAAGTGCTGCAAATGCCTGTTAGTGTAACACACTAGGAAAACACAGCAATAAGGCCTAGCTTCAGGAGTATCTTTTGCAGGAATCACACTACGCCTGCTGTAAGTGCTGCAAATGCCTGTTAGTGTAACACACCAGGAAAACACAGCAATACGGGCTAGCTTCAGGTGTATAATGTGCAGGAGGCACACTCCGCCCGCTGTAAGTGCTGCAAATGCCTGCTAGTGTAACACACCAGGAAAACACAGCAATACAGGCTAGCTTCAGGTGTATATTTTGCAGGAATCACACTATGCCTGCTGTAAGTGCTGCAAATGCCTGTTAGTGTAACACACTAGGAAAACACAGCAATAAGGCCAAGCTTCAGGAGTATATTTTGCAGGAATCACACTACGCCTGCTGTAAGTGCTGCAAATGCCTGTTAGTGTAACACACCAGGAAAACACAGCAATACGGGCTAGCTTCAGGTGTATATTTTGCAGGAATCACACTACGCCTGCTGTAAGTGCTGCAAATGCCTGTTAGTGTAACACACTAGGAAAACACAGCAATAAGGCCTAGCTTCAGGTGTATATTTTGCAGGAATCACACTACGCCTGCTGTAAGTGCTGCAAATGCCTGTTAGTGTAACACACCAGGAAAACACAGCAATAAGGCCTAGCTTCAGGAGTATATTTTGCAGGAATCACACTACGCCTGCTGTAAGTGCTGCAAATGCCTGTTAGTGTAACACACTAGGAAAACACAGCAATAAGGTCTAGCTTCAGGAGTATATTTTGCAGGAATCACACTACGCCTGCTGTAAGTGCTGCAAATGCCTGTTAGTGTAACACACCAGGAAAACACAGCAATACGGGCTAGCTTCAGGTGTATATTTTGCAGGAATCACACTATGCCTGCTGTAAGTGCTGCAAATGCCTGTTAGTGTAACACACCAGGAAAACACAGCAATACGGGCTAGCTTCAGGTGTATATTTTGCAGGAATCACACTACACCTGCTGTAAGTGCTGCAAATGCCTGTTAGTGTAACACACTAGGAAAACACAGCAATAAGGCCTAGCTTCAGGAGTATATTTTGCAGGAATCACACTACGCCTGCTGTAAGTGCTGCAAATGCCTGTTAGTGTAACACACTAGGAAAACACAGCAATAAGGCCTAGCTTCAGGAGTATATTTTGCAGGAATCACACTACGCCTGCTGTAAGTGCTGCAAATGCCTGTTAGTGTAACACACTAGGAAAACACAGCAATAAGGCCTAGCTTCAGGAGTATATTTTGCAGGAATCACACTACGCCTGCTGTAAGTGCTGCAAATGCCTGTTAGTATAACACACCAGGAAAACACAGCAATACGGGCTAGTTTCAGTTGTATATTTTGCAGGAATCACACTACGCCTGCTGTAAGTACTGCAAATGCCTGTTAGTGTAACACACTAGGAAAACACAGCAATAAGGCCTAGCTTCAGGAGTATATTTTGCAGGAATCACACTACGCCTGCTGTAAGTGCTGCAAATGCCTGTTAGTGTAACACACCAGGAAAACACAGCAATAAGGCCTAGCTTCAGGAGTATATTTTGCAGGAATCACACTACGCCTGCTGTAAGTGCTGCAAATGCCTGTTAGTGTAACACACTAGGAAAACACAGCAATACGGGCTAGCTTCAGGTGTATATTTTGCAGGAATCACACTACGCCTGCTGTAAGTGCTGCAAATGCCTGTTAGTGTAACACACCAGGAAAACACAGCAATACGGGCTAGCTTCAGGTGTATAATGTGCAGGAGGCACACTCCGCCCGCTGTAAGTGCTGCAAATGCCTGCTAGTGTAACACACCAGGAAAACACAGCAATACAGGCTAGCTTCAGGTGTATATTTTGCAGGAATCACACTATGCCTGCTGTAAGTGCTGCAAATGCCTGTTAGTGTAACACACTAGGAAAACACAGCAATAAGGCCAAGCTTCAGGAGTATATTTTGCAGGAATCACACTACGCCTGCTGTAAGTGCTGCAAATGCCTGTTAGTGTAACACACCAGGAAAACACAGCAATACGGGCTAGCTTCAGGTGTATAATGTGCAGGAGGCACACTCCGCCCGCTGTAAGTGCTGCAAATGCCTGTTAGTGTAACACACCAGGAAAACACAGCAATACGGGCTAGCTTCAGGTGTATATTTTGCAGGAATCACACTAAGCCTGCTGTAAGTGCTGCAAATGCCTGTTAGTGTAACACACTAGGAAAACACAGCAATAAGGCCTAGCTTCAGGAGTATATTTTGCAGGAATCACACTATGCCTGCTGTAAGTGCTGCAAATGCCTGTTAGTGTAACACACCAGGAAAACACAGCAATACGGGCTAGCTTCAGGTGTATATTTTGCAGGAATCACACTACACCTGCTGTAAGTGCTGCAAATGCCTGTTAGTGTAACACACTAGGAAAACACAGCAATAAGGCCTAGCTTCAGGAGTATATTTTGCAGGAATCACACTACGCCTGCTGTAAGTGCTGCAAATGCCTGTTAGTGTAACACACTAGGAAAACACAGCAATAAGGCCTAGCTTCAGGAGTATATTTTGCAGGAATCACACTACGCCTGCTGTAAGTGCTGCAAATGCCTGTTAGTGTAACACACTAGGAAAACACAGCAATAAGGCCTAGCTTCAGGAGTATATTTTGCAGGAATCACACTACGCCTGCTGTAAGTGCTGCAAATGCCTGTTAGTATAACACACCAGGAAAACACAGCAATACGGGCTAGTTTCAGGTGTATATTTTGCAGGAATCACACTACGCCTGCTGTAAGTACTGCAAATGCCTGTTAGTGTAACACACTAGGAAAACACAGCAATAAGGCCTAGCTTCAGGAGTATATTTTGCAGGAATCACACTACGCCTGCTGTAAGTGCTGCAAATGCCTGTTAGTGTAACACACCAGGAAAACACAGCAATAAGGCCTAGCTTCAGGAGTATATTTTGCAGGAATCACACTACGCCTGCTGTAAGTGCTGCAAATGCCTGTTAGTGTAACACACCAGGAAAACACAGCAATACGGGCTAGCTTCAGGTGTATATTTTGCAGGAATCACACTACGCCTGCTGTAAGTGCTGCAAATGCCTGTTAGTGTAACACACCAGGAAAACACAGCAATACGGGCTAGCTTCAGGTGTATAATGTGCAGGAGGCACACTCCGCTCGCTGTAAGTGCTGCAAATGCCTGTTAGTGTAACACACCAGGAAAACACAGCAATAAGGGCTAGCTTCAGGTGTATACTGTGCAGGAGGCTTAGCAACAATGACACTGACACTGTCCCCTGCCTATCCTTCTCTCTCCCTGCACACAAGGTTTATCAAAGAATATGACACTGACACTCTCCCTGCCTATCCTTCTCTCTCCCTGCACACAAGGTTTAGCAAAGAATATGACACTGACACTCTCCCTGCCTATCCTTTTCTCTCCCTGCACACAAGGTTTAGCAAAGAATATGACACTGACACTGTCCCCTGCCTATCCTTCTCTCTCCCTGCACACAAGGTTTAGCAAAGAATATGACACTGACACTCTCCCTGCCTATCCTTCTCTCTCCCTACACACAAGAATAGCACAAAGAATAGCACAATGACACTGTCCCTGCCTATCCTTCTCTTTCCCTGCGCCGGAACACACTACACAAGGCCGCCGCGCTGGCGGCCTTTTATAGTGTGGGGCGTGTGCTAAACCCCCTGAGCTATAATTGGCCACAGGCAACCTGCCTGTGACCAATTATAGCTCTCCTAGCTGCCGGCGCTGTGATTGGCCAAGCATGCGGGGTCACAGTGCATGCTTGGCCAATCACAGCGCCGGTATGCACTGCGATGGCGCAGTGTATTGTGGGCCGTTCGCGTCACTCGAATTCGGCGCGAACGGCCCAAATCGTTCGATCTTCGTCGAACGATCGAACAGCCGATGTTCGAGTCGAACGTATGTTCGACTCGAACACCGAGCTCATCCCTAATGGAGATAGCACATTCGTCACGCTGTAACGGACTGAAAAGCAAGAATCGTCTCTCGCCAAACTTTATTAACACGAGGATCAGCAAAAGCATCCCAAAGGGTGGCGCCATTCCAATGGAACTTTCCCTTTATAGTGCCGTCGTACGTGTTGTACGTCACCGCGCTTTGCTCGAGCATTTTATTTCACGAACGTGTGTATGCAATGCAGGCTTGAGAGGAAACACGTCGTTTTTTTCCATGACATGAATAACGGTCATGTGTACGCGGCATAAGAATAGGTAAGCTGCAAAAATATAAATGTTTGCTTTTGGGTCTAAAACCACTTTAATCAGCGCACAGCAAAATCATCCTGCGGTCCACAGTTTGCCCCTAAATGTGGAATAAACTGGACTTAATGCAGCAAAGACAGCGGGCAGTCCGGCACCCAGGCAAGAGATGCAAGATACGTGTCCAGCTACAAAGTGCTAGTAATGCTAATGAGTGGCACAAATGTTCCTGATGTTCACTACATGGACAGTTTATGAGACTGAAGCCTCGTACACACGGCCGGTTCTCTCGGCAAGAAAGCTGCTGGGAGAGCTTTTTGCTGAGAAAACCGGCCGTGTGTATGCTTTCTCGTCAGGAAAACTGCCGGGAATCTCGACGAGAAAAATAGAGAACCTGCTCTCTATTTTTCTCGTCGTTATTCTCGGCAGAGGTTTCCTGCCAAGAAAACCATGAGTGTGTATGCTTACCTGTCCCAGGTAAGCCCGCGCATGCTCGATGAGACTTCGACGCATGCGCGGTAGCATACAAGAGTAGTGTAGGGTGTAGCAAGATGGCGGCGACGGCATCGAATGTGACGAGCGCAGGCTCGTCATAGTCGATGACGTCACCGCGTACTTGCCATTCAAAAGAACGGCGGTTCTTTTGAATGGCCGTGTGTACACAGGGCTTGGCAAGGCAAGCTTGCCAGGAATCCCGTCAGGAAAACCGACGGTTTTCTAATAGACGGGATTCTCGCCCGTGTGAACGAGGCTTTACTTGCTTTGCAATTTGTAGTTATTTTTACAAAGAAACATGAGACCCAGCATAAAAAAAATAATAAATATGTTATTTAAAGGCAGAGAACATACGGATGTTTTTTATTTTTTTACTTTTAGGTTGAATATATCATAACATAACAACAGATACTAGATAACAGTGATGTGAAGACATATTGATACAGATAAGAAAATATTAAGCGACATTTAGGCTGCATTCACACCTGAGCGTAGCGATTCGGGCGTTTTTACCGTAGTTTTTACCATTGTTTTGTCGCGCGAATTTGCGCCCGTCGAAACGCTTGTTGTCGCGCTAGACGCTTGAATCGGGCGTTTCCATTACATTATATGAATCCTAAAATGCCCAATCTGCCCGATTCGCGCGTTCGGCTTCAGGCGACATGGAGTGGAGATGTGAACCATCTCCATAGAGAATAATGTATTTTTTCCCCTCTAGCGTTTTGTAGCTTCGGGCTTCAGGCTACAAAACGCTCAGGTGTGAATGCAGCCTTATAGTCAAATACATCCTGAGAGGTAGAGAGGTGTGAGGGCACCCAAAGGCCACCTCATGGGGGGCACATAGTAGTAGTGAAAGAGTATGTGACGTAAGGGGCCCACGCCTGTAGTCCAATAATTGAGGATAATCAGAGATAATAGGCATTAAGAAAAAAGAAAATGAGAGGGCACAGGAGAAGGAAAAAAAAGAGGAAGAAGGAAGGAGGGGATGGAGCCGGAGATCCCGAGGATTCACCATAGAGATACAAAAGCATGGTAAGAAAGTGGCACGGTGGAGAAATGAAACAGGACCTGAGGCCTGGCTCACACCTATGCATTTGCAGGGTGTCTGCTTTCAGAAAAGAAACTATTTTATATTTTTATATATTTTGCACAAATTAAACCATATTTGGACAAAAACAGCACAGATTTAAAACGTTTTATTTATTTAAGGATTTAACTAAACAGCAATAAACAATTAAATATAATGAGAAAAAAAGTTCACTTCTTTCACTTTCATGGAAGTCTTCATGTAACAGTTGCCATCTGCAGCCCCCTTAACTCCCAGACCACTACGCCGGAGCGCTGGTACCCTACTTGTACAGCCGTCACCACATCAAGCCGTCCGCAAGCTGCAGGTGTTCAGCTCCGCGGCAGCGGCAGTATGCTTTGGAGACGGCTTGACTCTCTTTTAAGTTGTGCGTAGGATTAAAAGTTTCTAGAAACCATTTGGCCTGGATGGATGTTGCCCCATTTTTTAATCTGGATCACTGAACAATACACAGAACCTCGACACTGAGAGGCAGCAGTGTTGTTGATAGGCGTTTGCTTTAGGAAACAACAAAAATTGTTTTTCAGTAGAAGATAATTTGAAATTTCTATTTATTTTAAATAATATAAAAGTATTTAAATAAATAATATAAAAGTTATCAAATTATATTTAAGAAAATCATCATTTCCCAATAAATTATATTCTTTTAAGCCCCATGTTTTTTTTTTTTTATTGTTTAAGCCCCATGTTAAGTGTATTTTCTAGTCTACATTTTTTCTAACATTCTGTAAAATATTTCTCAGTTAAAATGAATATACAAAAACAAAAATATAAATACTGAAAAAATACAGTGTCATCTAAACAAAAACAAGATACCGGTATTTATCCATAAAGTAAAGAATTGAGTGGCTTTAAAACTATCGTAAAAAAAATAAAAATAAAAAGTCTATCTGATTACAGTATTTGGCTAGTGCTTGTAATGATAGCATTCAGTATATGAAATCTTTTTTGTTTATTTTTTTTAATTCTGCATACCTATTTATGTTATTAAAACATATAACTGTGGATCATGCTTGTCTAGCATAAATGACAGTTACAGAGGTTGTGGAAAACTAAAACACTGCTATGGGTGCTTAAAATGGTCACCTTTTATTCTCAGGGGTTCAGTCTGTTCTTTGCTCCAACACCCTGGCAACGTTATAGTCTTTGCCAACCCCTGAAACTTTTGCTGAAGCTTTTTCGGCATGTACATTTAAAGAACAGTAAATAAGTGTATGAATTTTTTCTTTTTTTTTTTAAATATAGTGCAAAATGCAGTAAATATTAATTTAATAATTTACTTCCAAATATTCACCCACATTTTTTTTTACCATTTTTTTTTTATACCTGTATATCTTGCATTTTTTTTTTGGCAAATGGAGGCTATATATTTCTGTTTCAGTATATTTATTAATATTTTTTTCCAAGAAATACACATATTGTAGGCAAACTGTGATACCAAAGAACAATAAAAGGCCCACGAAGCAGGTGGAATATATCAAAGTACAATGACAAGTGAAAAATATCAAAGTATTACACTAAGACATCTTCGACAGTTGATATATATATTTCTAGAAAACACCTAAATAAATGTAAATAAAATAAATATATATGGGGAAAAAAAATAAAGATAAATAAATTAAAAAGATATTAAATAATAACGATCATAGTGTTAATAATAATAATTCTTAACCAAAGTTATTAATTAAAACACACTTATCTCCCTGTTGCCACTATCTATCTATCTATCTATCTATCTATCTATCTATCTATCATTTTATACTTATTCAATTAGGGTTTTATGATTGTGACATTCATGGTGTTCTCATTTTTAATGAAATAATATTAATACCTTTTGACTGTTTTATCCAATAAAATTGTAATGTATCTGTGGTGATACGGTCATAATGTGTGTGTGTGCTGGGAGTTATAAATATAAATGGGTTGTTTTTAAAGGTTTGATTGGAGAGAACATGTAATTTTTTTTATTAGGTATTTTTTTTTTCATTACAACTGAATTCAGTAATTATTGTAATGTGTTTATCTAGTTGAAGTTAATGTAAAATGTATATCATGCTTGTGACTGTCAGAGTCTTGCTATGCCTCATGGGACTTGTAGTTCTGCAACATCTGGAGGTCCGATAATTGCATATCCCTGGTTTAGACTGTCACATTAAATGGAAGTGCTTTGCAAAGTAGAAAAAAACAAAACAAAAGTGTACAACAGTAATCAGTAGAAAATTAGCAATGTTCTTATTAAAATCTGTACAACTTTTATCAGTCAACTCTTCCAATTGCTAATTGGAATATGGAGTCCTATCATATTCCCTGATGTTGTACTGCAATCAGATTTATATTTAAAGGCAATTATTATAATTTTTTTGCATTTTGGATAGTGAAAGGGAGGGTTATAACCCCAGGCAGATTTTTTTTCACCATCTATGTCCCATTGCGGAGATTTTTCTTCACTTCCTGTCCCATAGCCAAACAGGAAGTCAAAGGAAATCCCTGTAAATTAAAGGAATTTCTTGAGGACACCAAAGTCCCCATTGGAAGATTTCCCCTCTATTACTTTTCTGGGAACAACCCAAAATTTGGGATTCTCTTTTACTTTTGCTTTTAATGATAATGGTAAACAGGACAAAAAGAGAGGGTGAATCTCCCTAATGGGGACACGGGCAGCAATAAAAACAGACAAGCGTTCTAATCCTTCTCCACTCTATCCAAAAAAAAAAAAAAAAGTTTTGCCCTTAGTTATACTTTAATATCAGAAATCACTGAGATCAAAAAAAGATATCTCCATCAATAGAACTAGCACTTCTCCATATAGAAATGGATGAGTTTACCTCCAACAATATAATTTAGAAAATATTTGCTCTTTGCAGTGAAACTAAAAAATGGAAAAACACTCCACCTCCAGAACTTGCAGATGCAGTACGAGAGCTGAACTTGTACAATGTTCAGTGGAAAAAAAGGTTTGCCATTAAAAATCATGACTTTGAAGCTTGAACTCCAGGCAGATATAACAGAGAAAAAGAAATGCAGCCCTGTAATCATTAAAACATTGTTAAATATTTTTTTAAATGCAGGCAGTGAAAGTACCTGAATTTTATCATGTATTAGACTCTTGTAGTCCCTGTACAGCAGAACCTAGAGAGGGAGAAGCAACGCAATCAGGTACTGTATGCTACAGTGCAAGGAGCATGCTGATAGGAGGAGAAATCAAAGTGACAGGGAAAGGAGACCATCGGTCTGTTGGTTCTGTTTTCACTCTCCTGTTACAAGTGTAGCGGGGTGTTCCCCTTTACTTCCGGGAGACTACATCACCCAGAACCCCATTCGGCAGTGTTCACCGCAGAGACTCATGGGAGGGGTTATATAAGGAGAAGGCGCGGCTGCGCTCTGCCTCTTTGGGACACGAGACTTCAGAGACTGATCCTCCTGTGCGGATGTGTCGGAGTGCAAGGCCTGAAGCCTGAGACCTTGCGCAGCACCAAAGAGCCTTCCACCCCACTGCGAGCCTGGGTGGCTCCGGATTTCGCTTGTCTACAGCCTGGACCGGATCAGGGACCCGATCGCTGGAGACACTGTGTGTGTGTGTGACACAGTCGGTGGAAGTTCCCCGGACTGGGGCCGTGTCCGGGCGGGTGAGAGGGCGTGTGCCCAAGCCATATACTGTTGTTGCTAATAGGCCTATAGACTGCCGTGGCCCACAAGTTATTTCTGATACTCTCATTAGAGGATCTCAAAGGAGCTGAACTAACACTTTACATAGTACAGTGTTTACTCCATCTCTACCTTTCCCATTGGATTACAAATGATACTCTGTTAATGTGCACCACCGTTAAAGACCTGCCGGTGAAGAAATGAACATCATCCCCTATAGACTAAGTTGTAGATATCTGAGCCAGGCCTGGTCAGCTAGTTAGTTCATTTGGTTACTGCGCCACAGGACGCCTAGTTAACGGTCGCCCACGTGGCGCACTCGTTACTGTTCACTCCATATGCATAGTGTGTTATTGCTGCAGGGCTCTGCAATATATATTATCTGTGAACTGTTACCAATGTTAACCCCTTTCTTATCAAAAGCTTAAGTAAATCATATACCTTTTATACTATTATTGTCTTGGTGTCTGGGTTACTCATACAGTATAAGAATAGATATATTGCTGCCAATACTAACTGTGCCAGTAGGGGGTCGAGTACATTGCCGGGGGTTGGCAGAGCTGTTTTCAGGGCCCAAACTAAATTTGCGGCCTTCTTAGTTGAAGGTATCGCTACACGTGGGGGCTCGGGTCCGGGATCCTGATACAGCAGGTGAACGCCAGAAGTGCCGGCATGGACCCCATGGATCCACAAGCAATAGAAGAGTGGTGCAAAGCCGTTAGGGCAGAGCCAAACAACTCAATAGTCATCAGCCTCCCAGGGGAGGAATGGAAGACTGAGATGGTAGAGGAGTTGATGAAGTCAGTGTCCCCAGATCACACACCGTGGGTGATAGATATAAAGGCAGACCCGGATACTTCGTATCAGTATGCACTGGTGGAATACGGAGACGGGATACCAGAGGCGTGCAGGCGCAAGTGTGTAAAGACGCCAGATAATAGAACCTATAGGGTGGCGCCTGCTTTAACTATAAAGAAGGAACCATCACCGATGGGATCATCGCAGGCTGCGGCCCGCGCCTCACCAGTAAAGGGAGACAGGGTGACGCCCCCGGTGACACCCGCACCTGCCACTGCTATATCACCAGAATTGATAAAGGCGATAGGAGATCTGCTAATCAAATGTCAGAAGGCAAACACAGTGCATGTAGAGACTAGCTACCGGAGATTGAAGACATTCTCAGGGAAGCTCCCTGTCCCTGCAGGGGAAGAAGATTTTGATACCTGGGTGGAGCAGGCATTGCAGGCAGTAGAGGCATGGGAGGTGCCTGAAGCGCAGAAGAGGCAACGAGTGATAGAAAGCCTAAAAGGCGCAGCAGCAGAAGCAGTGAAAAGTTTTCGGTTTGGGAAGGCAGATTGCACGGCTAAAGACTGTCTAGCCATGCTACAGGAAGAGTTTGGTCAATTGGAAAAGGTGACAGAGATGGTCTACCAATTTGAACATACTTTCCAACAACCAAGGGAGAAACTGTCAGAATATGTTAGGAGACTAAACAGGTTGCTGTGCAAGATTGTGTTGAAGAAGGGAATGAAGCCCCAAGATGCAGATGCGGCAAGAATGAAGCAAGTCTTAAAAGGGAGCGTTACGCTCGGATCCAGTCTGGCTGCACCTGAAAACCTCGGGAGGAGGAAGGTTGCTGACTTATGCTGACTTGATAAAAATCATCAGAGATGAGGAGGCGCTACAACAGGACAAGCAAATGATTAAGGCTGATGTTGTCCCCGCACAGGTGCTAGTCAATCCAGTGATGATGACTACTGAAAGAGACTCAGAGGTAGACACTTTAAAAGCACAAATGTCCAAGGTGTTGGAAATGTTGACCTCTCTGATGGCAAAAGACACAGAGGGTCTCAAGAGAGAGTTACCACGGAAGGAACTATTCCCAATTGCCTCGGCACCCGCATCTTTACAAGAATGGGGAGATATAGTCTGCTTTAACTGTGGAGGAATTGGCCATATTGCAGCTACCTGTTCCAGTCCCAAGAAGAAGAAGCTGGACAACCGCAAGCCGGCGGGAAACTCCAGAGGGCCCCGGTGAAGGAGTCAACCGGGTGCCCATCACCTTCAGTGAGCTCCAAGCTGAAAGCGAAGCAAAAGGAAAGAAGAGATAAAACACCTCGGAGGAAACACAACATTCCTCAACAAAGATACAAGCCAGAGAAAGGGGGCAAGACCCCTCAGAAGAGGCACAGCACTCCCCAGAGGGGGTGCACACCTAAGAAACTCAATAGTATCCCTCAGCGGGTCTGTACACCCATCGAAAGGAGGGAAATTAATGCATACCAGGCTCAAGAAAGATTAAAGTCCAAAGGGAACTGGATGAGAGAGAGTCCGAAGGGAAAGGGCCAGAAGAAGGCGACCCCTGCCAGGCCATATCCGGAGAGGCTAATAGGCCCATCTCCCATAGTGTCCATTCAAGTGGAGGGAGTCTACACCAGAGCCATCTTGGATACTGGGGCACAAGTGACCCTGTTATACCGAGATTTCTACGAGAAGCACTTGAGTCACCTGCCCATCCAGAAGATAGAGGGACTAGAGATATGTGGGATTGGGACCCAGAATTTCCCCTACGATGGCTATTTGCCTGTCAGGATGATCTTTGACCCATCTGTGGCTGGGAAAGCCGAAGTGTTTGATACTCTGGCGGTTGTGTGCCCTCGGCCACCAGGAGCCAACAAGAGTTCCCTTATAATAGGAACAAACACGGACCTGGTTCGAAGACTTCTGACCCCTCTAGTGAAAGAGAAGGGGTCAGCAGCCACCAAGATTCACCCCATGCTGAAGACGGCTTATCAATGGCTGGTCCTAGAGCAGAAGACCCCTGGAGAGGGGATAGGGAAGGTGTGGAGACTTGGAAGAGAAGGGATGGTGTTGCAGCCCGGTGAAGTAACCTGTCTCAGAGCCACTGTGAAGCTTACTTGGGAGCAGCCTGGACCCTTTGTCATGTTGGAGTCTGACCCAAGGGAAGAGTCCCCCGGCCTGGAAGTGATACCAGAAGTGATTCCGCTGAAGGCTCTGAAGAAGGCCCATTGTAGAGTTCCAGTGAGTGTTAGGAACAATACAGATGGACCCATGGAAATCCCAGCCAGGATGCTGCTGGGCCAGGTGAGCCCTGCTGCCCCAGTCAACTTGTCGGAAGTAAAGGGGGCGGCCGAAGGAGGAAATGCTTGGGAGAAGCTATCCATGGAAAACCCGAACCTGCCCAGGGCTTGGCAGGAGAGAGCCAAGGCCCAGTTGACCAGATGGGAGAAGATCTTCTCCAGGGATGAGTTCGATGTGGGGTGTGCAAGGAGTGCCACCCATCGGATCCGCCTTCAAGAAGATAAGCCCTTCAGGGAGAGGGTCAGGCGCGTCCCACTAGCGGATCTGAAGGATCTAAGGGAACAACTTGCAGAATTGAAAAGGACTGGTGTGCCCTACAGAGCTTATCTGGAGCCAAGTGGTTCAGCGTTATGGATCTCAAGAGTGGGTACTATCAGATCCCTATTCACCCAGAAGACAAGGAGAAGACAGCATTCATAACCCCAGTTGGATTCTTTGAATTTGACCGGATGCCCCAAGGTCTGTCTGGAGCCCCCAGCTACTTTCCAACGTCTCATGGAGAAGACTGTAGGGGACATGAACCTTATTGAAGTCCTTGTATACCTGGGCAATGTCATTGTCTTTGGAAGAACCCTGAAGGAACACGAGGAGAGGCTGGAAAAAGTCTTGAGGAGACTCAGTGAGGAGGGAATCAAGCTTTCGCCTGAGAAGTGTCGGTTCTACCAATCTTCTGTGAATTATCTGGGGCACATAGTGTCTGAAGAAGGGGTGGCCACATACCCTGAGAAATTGGAGGCAGTTACCTCCTGGCCACGACCCACCACAGTAACAGAACTCCGGTCCTTCTTGGGGTTCTGCTCCTATTACAGGAGGTTTGTGGAAGGATTCGCCCGAATTGCTAGACCATTGAATGAACTGCTCAAGACTGAGGGAGAAGAGGACGACTCAGGACCCCGGAAGCCGGGAGAGTCAGTCCAAGATCAGTGGAACCAGAAATGTGAAGAGGCCTTCCAGGCATTGAAGAAGAGCCTAACCACTGCTCCAGTCTTGGCCTATGCAGACCCAACCAAACCCTATGAACTACACGTAGATGCTAGTCATGACGGTCTGGGAGGAGTACTTTATCAAGAACACAAAGGGCAACTACGGCCCGTTGCCTACGTGAGCAGGAGCCTGACCCCCTCTGAGAAAAACTACCCCACTCACAAACTGGAGTTCTTGGCCCTTAAGTGGGCGGTAGTAGACAAGCTCAAAGACTACCTGTATGGGGCGGAGTTCACTGTGAAGACCGACAACAACCCCCTGACCTACTTATTCACTACAGCAAAACTGGACGCCACTGGACACAGGTGGCTGGCCGCATTGTCTGGATTCAATTTCAGCCTAAAGTACAGGCCAGGGATTGGGAATCGAGATGCAGACGCTCTGTCCAGGAGATCCCATGGTCCCAACTGTGACATGGAAGACTGGACTCAAGTAGCACCTGATGGGGTGCGGGCCCTTTGTCAAGGGGCTGAATTGCAAGCCAGAGGGGGCTCAAGGGCGGAAGAGATTGGAGTTACCATGGTAGGAGTCCCCAAACAATACTGTGGAGTAACTCAGCTGGGAGAAGACCATCTGCCAAAGTTGTCCAAGAAGGAACTAAGATGTGACCAATTAGAAGATCCCATGGGGAAATTGGTTCTGGAAGCACTGGAGAATCAGGATCCAAACAAACTCCTGAGTCACTCCTCAAAAGAAGCCCGCCTGTTGAGGAAAGAGTGGGACAGGTTACAGGTACATCAGGGAGTGGTCTACCGAAGGGGCCCCTCTGATGACCTGGAAGATAAATGGCAACTGTTCCTCCCAGAAAAACATCGAGAGACTGTTCTGATTGCCCTGCATGACAATCATGGCCACCTAGGGGCTGAAAGGACCTTTCAACTTGTCAGAAGTCGGTTCTATTGGCCCTGCATGAGGGCCGAGGTAGAAGAGTACTGCCACTCATGTGCACATTGCATCCAGAGGAAGACTTCACCTCATCAAGCTGCCCCCATGGGCCATCTACAAAGTCAAGGCCCAATGGATCTGGTATGCATTGATTTCCTCTGCCTCGAGCCCGACCTGAGTGGACTGGGAAATGTTCTGGTGATAACCGATCATTTCACCCGGTATGCCCAAGCTTTTCCAACCAGAGACCAGAAGGCTTCCACTGTAGCCAAGATACTTATGGAGAAGTATTTTGTCCATTATGGGCTGCCCCAATGACTTCATTCAGATCAAGGAAGGGATTTTGAAAGTCGGCTGATCCGGAAGCTCTTAGATTCTTTGGGGATCAAGAAGACTCGAACTACACCTTACCACCCACAGGGAGATGCTCAGCCGGAGAGGTTTAACCGAACCTTGCTCAACATGTTGGGGACTCTGGAAAGTGAGAAGAAGCAACATTGGAGCAAACACATAGCAGCCATAGTACATGCTTACAACTGCACCACTAGTGATGCTACAGGCTACTCCCCATATCGACTCATGTTTGGGAGAGAGGAGAGACTACCCGTGGACTTGGCCTTTGGCACCTCTCTGGACCATTCCTCAGCCACATCATACAAAGGATATGTGGACAGGCTCAGACACAGCCTGAAAGTGGCCTATGAACAAGCTCAAGCGGCCTCAGATCAAAGAGGAGCTCGAAACAAAAGAAACATCGACTTGAAGGTCCGGATACAAGACCTACAGCCCGGGGATAGAGTACTGTTACGCAATCTGGGGGTCCCTGGGAAACACAAACTTGCAGACAGATGGAGATCTGAACCCTATGTCGTCTGTAGGAAGTTGCCGGGCCTACCTGTCTACAAGTTGAAGCCAGAAGGAAAGGTAGGCCCACTGAAGACGTGGCATCGAAACCACCTGCTCCCACTTGCTGAGGCAGTCAGGATACCTCCCGTGAGAGATTCCCCTGAACCGGTCTCTATTCTGGATACTCCCAGGCCGAATACTCGGTTACAGACCTCACGAGCTGAAGATGGAGAGGCCTCTCAACTTAGTGGAGATGAAGAAAGAGAACTTGATTGGATGTGGCCTTCCCCAGCTCCAGGAACTTCTACTATAGATCTTCCAACCACTGAAGACACTCCCGATGGAACACTGAACCCAGAAGCCACAGAGTTCATCCCATCTAGTCCTTCATCAGATTACTGGGAAGATGCCCATGATAATTACTCAGAGGAAGAGGAGCCTGTGGCGCCAGAGCCAGAAATCCCAAGAGAGCAAAGGGCTCGAAGAGTCATCAGACCTCCTAAGAAGCTGACCTACCCACAAATGGGGAATAGCTCGGAGGACTCTGTAGTTACTGCTAGGAGAAATGCTGAAAATCCAGATCTCTCCACTGTCCATTTGGTGGAGGGCAACCCCAACTCACTCTCTGGCACAGTTAGGCAGGCCACCCATGATAATGTGACCTGTGGGCGAGGGAGTTCTACCCCTCAGTTTTGGTGGGAATTCCCTATACCAACTTCGTTTGCAGAATTGTCTAGAGTTGTACATAGTCTTGGTTAACGTTTATCTTTGGGGACCAAAGAGTTCAAGTGGGGGGAGTGTGTAGTGGGGTGTTCCCCTTTACTGCCGGGAGACTACATCACCCAGAACCCCATTCGGCAGTGTCCACCGCAGAGACTCATGGGAGGGGTTATATAAGGAGAAGGCGCGGCTGCGCTCGGCCTCTTTGGGACACGAGACTTCAGAGACTGATCCTCCTGTGCGGATGTGTCGGAGTGCAAGGCCTGAAGCCTGAGACCTTGCGCAGCACCAAAGAGCCTTCCACCCCACTGCGAGCCTGGGTGGCTCCGGATTTCGCTTGTCTACAGCCTGGACCAGATCAGGGACCCGATCGCTGGAGACACTGTGTGTGTGTGACACAGTCGGTGGAAGTTCCCCGGACTGGGACCGTGTCCGGGCGGGTGAGAGGGCGTGTGCCCAAGCCATATACTGTTGTTGCTAATAGGCCTATAGACTGCCGTGGCCGACAAGTTATTTCTGATACTCTCATTAGAGGATCTCAAAGGAGCTGAACTAACACTTTACATAGTACAGTGTTTACTCCATCTCTACCTTTCCCATTGGATTACAAATGATACTCTGTTAATGTGCACCACCGTTAAAGACCTGCCGGTGAAGAAAATAACATCATCCCCTATAGACTAAGTTGTAGATATCTGAGCCAGGCCTGGTCAGCTAGTTAGTTCATTTGGTTACTGCGCCACAGGACGCCTAGTTAACGGTCGCCCACGTGGCGCACTCGTTACTGTTCACTCCATATGCATAGTGTGTTATTGCTGCAGGGCTCTGCAATATATATTATCTGTGAACTGTTACCAATGTTAACCCCTTTCTTATCAAAAGCTTAAGTAAATCATATACCTTTTATACTATTATTGTCTTGGTGTCTGGGTTACTCATACAGTATAAGAATAGTGTGACAGCAGGAAGGTAAAGTCACCTGGTTGCATCCAGGGGGGTAGATATATTTCTCCCAGATTCAGGCTTTACGCCGACTTATACAACTAGGTGGAGAATTGTATAAGCCCAGCTAAGGCTAGTGGGCTCATGGATGACTCATACCTCTAGGGAGAGTTGTATAAGCCCAGCTGAGGCTAGTAGGCTCATGGATGACTCATACCTCTAGGGAGAGTGCTGGGCGTCGTGCAGACAGGGAGTTGATGAGACCAGCTGAAGCTTGTCAGCTCATTTAGGCCTCTATAAGAACTCCCAGCTTCATTAGATGTTAGCTCATGCCTGGACCCAGACCTGTGTGGACTGTCTAGGGAGAGTGAACCCCTGTGCGGTGAGGCAAAGCCTGTGTGGCTATTTGTTTGGACTTTTACTAAACCAGGGACTTAGGGACTAGGACAGCACCAGGCTGATCCCAGTTGTTAGTTTAGGAAACCTGCATGTTTAGTCAGAGGTCACGCTGACCAGGATTTATTTTGTTTATGTTTTTTTTTTTTGCTTTGCTGTGTTTTTGTCATTGTACATAGAGAAATAAACCGCACCTTTTGATTTTGAAAACCACAACCTCCGTCTGCTGGCCCTGTTTTTGTGTGGGGAGCCCAACCAGGGGGTCACACACACCCGCTACCGAGTGAACCCCCTCACAGTTGGTGGAGAATGCGGGCAGTTTTTTTTTAAGCCAGCATGGAGGAGATACTGAAACAGCTGGCTCTAGCAAATGCCAATCAACAGCAGACAAATGCAGGTTTGCAAAGGAGCCTTGCAGCCCAGCAGCAAGCTCATCAACAAGCCCAGCAGCAATCTGAGGCCCGCTTCATAGACCTGTTACAGAAGCAAGAGCAGAGACTACAACAAATGGAAGCAGTAATGCAGCAACGTCCGCAGACCAGTGAGGAAAGCCGTCCCACTAATACCGCGTCCTTTGGGGTGAGTCGTTTATTGACAAAAATGACTGGAGAGGATGATCCAGAGGTATTTTTGACCACATTTGAAAGGACTGCTGAAAGAGAAAAGTGGCCTGAGGAGCAGTGGGCTGGACTGGTGGCTCCTCTGTTAACTGGTGAATCGCAGAAGGCTTACTATGACCTAGAGCCTGACCAAGCAAAAGACTATGTGATGCTAAAAGCTGAAATATTGGCAAGGCTGGGTGTCACCCTGGCTGTCCGGGCTCAGCGTGTGCATAACTGGACTTTCCAGCTTGGAAAACCCCCCAGGTCTCAAATGTATGATCTCATTCACCTGAGCAGGAAGTGGCTACAGCCAGAGACTTTGTCCGCACCAGAGATTGTGGAACGTGTTGTAATGGATCGGTTTTTGAGAGCTCTTCCTACTGCCATCCAAAAGTGGGTAAGCCATGGAGACCCAGAGACGGCCGGTGGTCTTGTGGATCGTGTAGAGAAATACTTGGCTACAGAGAACCTGACGGCCTCTTCCAGAGACTCTCTGACTTTCCACCCTAAGACCAGACCATCCCCAGGGGCGGATAAGAGGATTCCAAGGGGTGAGGGTGGAGAGAGTGAGAGGGTGGGAGCTCTACCCAAAGTTTGGCGAGAACAGCCTGGGAAGTCAGGGGCTCAAGAGGCAGCCAAATGGATTGTTTGCTACCGCTGCCGGCAAGCGGGACATATTGCAGCAAATTGCCCGGTTGTGGAGGAACCCATGCAATGTGACTTTCTGACGGACAGACGTCAGTCGCTGTGTGCGACAGTCGCATGCACTGCCATTCGGGGAACTGAGAAACATTTATGCAAAATGTGTATTAATGGTAGAAATGTTGTGGTATTACTGGATTCAGGTAGCCTTGTGACCCTGATAAAGGCTGAATTAGTTAAAACAGAGGTCTCTGGGAATAGCAAGGTAGATGTTATTTGTGTGCATGGGGACACCCGAGAGTATCCAGTGACTACAGTGTGTTTCGAGACCCCCAAAGGTACCCTCTCTCATCCAGTGGGGTTAGTATCTTAATTACCGCATGATGCCATTGTGGGAAGGGATTTTCCGAAGTTCTGGGAACTGTGGGATGATCCTGAGCCCCCCACTGGTGCCCCTATGTACCAGGAATGTGATAGCCAGAACTCCTCTGAGAGTGGTGAGGACTCTCCAGAATTTCCCTTGTCAGTATTGGCAGGGGAGACTCAAGAAACTGGAGAGGAGCCCACCTCCTCAGACGAAAACCTACCGTCTGTGGAGTTTTCTGATCTGGAGGTTCACAGGGAAAATTTTGCCACAGAACAGTTAAAAGACCCCGCCCTAATAAAGGCACGGGAAAACGTAGTGGAAATAGATGGCGAGTTAGTGAACCCAGATAATACCTGCACTTACCCATACTTCAGCGTAGAGAAGGACCTACTGTATCGGGTGGCAAAAAGGGCAGAAGAAACCGTTGAGCAGCTTGTGGTGCCCAAACCTTACAGGAAGTTGGTGTTGGAGTTGGCCCATGGGCACATTCTTGGAGGTCATCTGGGGACAGAGAAAACCCGAGAGAGGGTATTACAGAGATTCTATTGGCCTGGGGTGATGAAGGACATAGAAAATTATTGTTCCTCCTGCCCTGTGTGTCAGAGGTCGGCCCCGATGCCACATTTCCGTAGCCCGCTGGTCCCTCTACCCATCATTGAGGTCCCGTTTGAGAGAATCGCAATGGATTTGGTAGGTCCTATAATCAAGTCCGCTAGGGGGCACCAGTACATATTGGTTATAATGGACTATGCCACCCGTTATCCAGAAGCGATCCCTCTCAGAAATACCTCGGCCAAAACCATAGCCAAAGAGCTATCTCTTGTTTTTAGCCGGGTGGGTATTTGTAAAGAACTGCTTACGGACCAAGGTACACCCTTTATGTCCCGGGTTATGAAAGAGCTGTGTAAATTGTTCAAAGTGACGCAATTGCGTACATCTGTGTATCACCCCCAAACCGATGGGCTGGTTGAAAGATTCAACAAAACCCTAAAACAAATGTTGAAGAAAGTGGTGGATAGAGATGGAAAGGATTGGGACTGTCTACTTCCTTATTTGATGTTTGCTATTAGGGAGGTGCCCCAATCCTCTACGGGATTCTCCCCCTTTGAGTTACTGTATGGGAGACACCCAAGAGGGCTGTTGGATATTGCCAAGGAAACTTGGGAAAGTGAGAGTTCTCCCCACAGGAGTGTGATTGAGCATGTCGCCCTGATGCAAGATCGAATTGCACAGGTAATGCCCATCGTGAAGGAACATTTGGCCCAAGCGCAGTTGGCACAGCAGAGAGTGTACAACCGTGGAGCCAAGACCCGTACCTTTTCCCCGGGGGATAGGATATTGGTACTTGTCCCTACGGTTGAAAGTAAATTCCTTGCCAAATGGCAAGGCCCCTACGAGATAATGGAAAAAGTGAGCGAAGTGAATTACAAGGTCAGACAACCAGGAAGGCGAAAGCCCGAACAGATATATCACGTTAATCTGTTGAAAGCCTGGAGGGATAGAGAGTCCCTAGTCGCAGAAACTTGGTCACCAGCTCAAACTGGTTGCGTGATTCCGGAGGTTGGAATAGCAGCCACCTTGTCACAACCCCAACAACAGGAGGTTAAGGAGTTTGTGCTTCGCAACAAGGAGGTGTTCTCTGAGCTGCCGGGACAAACATCTGGGGTAGAGCATGATATTATTACCCCGCCCGGTGAAAGGGTGAAGTTAAAACCCTATCGGATCCCAGAGGCCCGACGGGAGGCAATACGGGAGGAAGTACAGAAAATGCTGAACTTAGGGGTGATAGAGGAGTCCCAAAGTGATTGGTCTAGTCCCATTGTGTTGGTGCCTAAACCGGATGGGAGCTGGCGATTTTGTAACGATTTTCGTCAGTTGAACAAAGTTACAAAATTTGACACCTACCCCATGCCACGTATAGATGAGTTGATCGACCGGCTGGGAACAGCCCGATACATGACGACTCTTGACCTCACAAAAGGGTATTGGCAAATTCCCCTGGCCAAGTCGGCCAAAGAGAAAACCACATTTGTAACCCCAGACGGGGCGTTCCAATATAAGAGAATGCCGTTCGGGTTACAGAATGCGCCGGCCACATTCCAGCGGAAAATGGACCAGATACTGAGGCCCCATCGGAAGTATGCTGCGGCTTACCTGGATGACGTAATTGTCCATAGCACAGATTGGGCCTCACATCTGCCAAAAGTGCAAGCAGTCCTAGACTCTATCCGGGAAGCGGGGTTTACGGCTAACCCCAAGAAGTGTACCATTGGGCAGGAGGAGGCCAAATATCTTGGGTACACCATTGGCAGGGGAGTGATAAAACCCCAACTCAACAAAGTCGAGGCCATCCAGAGTTGGCCACGTCCCAACAGCAAGAAGCAGGTACGGGCCTTTCTGGGAATCGCGGGTTATTATCGGCGCTTCATTCCCCACTTTGCTTCTAAGGCTGTGCCCCTAACCAACCTGACGAAAGGGAAAGGGTCGGTCATGATTAAATGGACCCCCGAGGCTGAGGCAGCATTCCAATTCTTGAAACAAGCCTTATGTAGCCAGCCAGTGTTGTACTCACCCGACTTCTCTAAAGACTTTGTCGTACAAAGTGATGCGTCAGATGTGGGGTTAGGAGCAGTATTGTCCCAGGTCTGGAACGGGGAAGAGCACCCAGTCATTTACCTCAGCAGGAAGTTGAAGTCCCATGAGGTAAATTACGCCACCGTTGAAAAGGAGTGTTTAGCGGTGAAGTGGGCTCTAGATTCCCTTCGGTACTACCTGCTAGGTAGGCACTTTGACATGGTTACGGATCACGCTCCGTTAAAGTGGATGGCTCAAAACAAGGAGACAAATAGAAGAGTGAATAGGTGGTTCCTGGCCCTACAGGAATTCAACTTCACAGTAAAGCATCGCCCTGGCGTTCAAATGGGGAATGTGGATGCTTTGTCTCGAGTACATGAATGCCTGATTGCTGGTGTTCCAACCCCAAGGTTAAAACAAGAGGGGGGGTATGTGACAGCAGGAAGGTAAAGTCACCTGGTTGCATCCAGGGGGGTAGATATATTTCTCCCAGATTCAGGCTTTACGCCGACTTATACAACTAGGTGGAGAGTTGTATAAGCCCAGCTAAGGCTAGTGGGCTCATGGATGACTCATACCTCTAGGGAGAGTTGTATAAGCCCAGCTGAGGCTAGTAGGCTCATGGATGACTCATACCTCTAGGGAGAGTGCTGGGCGTCGTGCAGACAGGGAGTTGATGAGACCAGCTGAAGCTTGTCAGCTCATTTAGGCCTCTATAAGAACTCCCAGCTTCATTAGATGTTAGCTCATGCCTGGACCCAGACCTGTGTGGACTGTCTAGGGAGAGTGAACCCCTGTGCGGTGAGGCAAAGCCTGTGTGGCTATTTGTTTGGACTTTTACTAAACCAGGGACTTAGGGACTAGGACAGCACCAGGCTGATCCCAGTTGTTAGTTTAGGAAACCTGCATGTTTAGTCAGAGGTCACGCTGACCAGGATTTATTTTGTTTATGTTTTTTTTTTGCTTTGCTGTGTTTTTGTCACTGTACATAGAGAAATAAACCGCACCTTTTGATTTTGAAAACCACAACCTCCGTCTGCTGGCCCTGTTTTTGTGTGGGGAGCCCAACCAGGGGGTCACACACACCCGCTACCGAGTGAACCCCCTCACAATAGATATATTGCTGCCAATACTAACTGTGCCAGTAGGGGGTCGAGTACATTGCCGGGGGTTGGCGGACCTGTTTTCAGGGCCCAAACGAAATTTGCGGCCTTCTTAGTTGAAGGTATCGCTACACAAGCTTATCCTAAACTTTCTTTTTTTCCTGTATCATTACTATATGTTTATTAGGAAATAAAAATATGCGGTCTATAAACCATCTAAACATTTTACTCAACTTATGATGTTAATCAATGCATACTTAATATTAACTTAACCACTTCTCTACTGTGCACGAAAACCCCCTTCCTGCCCAAGCCATTTTTCAGCTTTCAGCGCTGTCACACTTTGAATGACAATTGCGCGGTCTGCGACGTGGCTCCCAAACGAAATTTGCGTCCCTTTTTTCCCACAAATAGAGCTTTCTTTTGGTGGTATTTGATCACCTCTGCGGTCTTTATTTTTTGCGCTATAAACAAAAGAAGAGCGTCCAGTTTGGAAAAAAAACACTATTTTTTACTTTTTGCTATAATAAATACCCATTTTTTTTTTAATAAAATTTTCCTCAGTTTAGGCCGATACGTATTCTTCTACATATTTTTGGCAAAAAAAAAAAATCGCAATAAGCGCGTATTGATTGGTTTGTGCAAAAGTTATAGCGTCTACAAAATAGGGGATAGATTTATAGCATTTTTTTTTTTATTAGTAATGGCGGCGATCTGCGATTTTTATTGTGACTGTGATATTGCGGCGGACACATCGGACACTTTTGACACATTTTTGGGACCATTCACATTTATACAGCGATCCCTGCTATAAAAATGCATTGATTACTGTATAAATGTGACTGGCAGGGAAGGGGTTAACCACTAGGGGGCGGGAAGGGGTTAAATATGTTCCCTTAATGTGTTCTTACTGTGGGGGGTGGGGACTGACTGGGGAGGTGACCGATGGTTGTCCCTATGTACAAGGGACACACCATCGGTCCCCTCTCCCTCACAGGACGTGGATCTCTGTGTTTACACACAGAGACCCACTTTCCTGCTTGTTTCCCGGGTAATCGCGGGTGCCCGGCGGCAATCGCGGCCGCCGGGCACGCGCATTGGGGCCTTGGGAACGCGGCGGCCCGCGCCTCCCAGCTCATTTGACGTCCTCCCAGAACAAGAGTGTCCTCCGCCCGCCGTCAATTGACAGTGGGCGGGGGACAAGTGGTTAATGCCATTATTTCTCTTTCCATACATTGCTTGCTTGTTTATATTGTGCGGAATGTTGATTTTCTTCTACGCAAAAATTATTAATGAACAATTGAAGATTAAAATGTGTGAGATTTTGCATACATCAGTCGACCAGCTGCATCGACATATTTAAAGTGATTGTAAAGTCTTGTTTAACCCTTTCCATACCGGGCTTTTTATACCACTTCCATACCGGGCCTATTCTGGCACTTCTCTCCTACATGTACAAATCATCATTCTTTTGCTAGAAAATTACTCAGAACCCCCAAACATTATATATGTTTTTTTAGCAGACACCCTAGGGAATAAAATGACGGTCGTTGCAACTTTTTATCTTGCACGGTATTTGCGCAATAATTTTTCAAACGCCTTTTTTTGGGGAAAAAATGGTTTCATGAATTAAAAAATAACAAAACAGTAAAGTTAGCCTAATTTTTTTATAAAATATGAAAGCTTATGTTACGCCGAGTAAAAAGATACCTAACATGTCACGCTTTAAAATTGCGCACACTCATGGAATGGTGCCAAACTTTGGTACTTAAAAATCTCCATAGGCGACGCTTTGAAAATCTCTCCTCCAGGCTGGAAAGCATGAGATCGTGAATTTTTTTTCACTGATCTCATACTTACAGCCGCAATGGCGGCTTTGTTTACATCTGAGGACCCGGGCATGACGTCATCACATTGCGCCCGGGCCTCCGACGGTCATAGAGATGACTGGTGACCATCTGGTCACCAGTCATCTCTATGCTCGTCACGTGACCCACCACCGGCGCCGGACGATTCTCTCCGGGTCCCCGATGGCACGGGAGAGCCCTGAGAAGCACCGGATGGCGGCGGGAGGGGGGGATGTCCCCCCCGCCGCCTATAAGAACGATGAAGCGGCGGAACCGCCGCTATGATCGTTCTTATGGTGCGCAGAATCGCCGGCTGAAGACAAGGATATCTGAATGATGCCTCTAGCTGGAGGTATCATTCAGATATCCCCCTTCAAACCCAGGACGTCATATGACGTCCACCCGGAGGGAGAGAGGGTACCTGCCAGCGTCATTTTACAATGACCCGGTATGGAAGTGGTTAAAAAACAAAAAACAAACATGTTATGCTTACCTTCTCTGTGTAGTGGTTTTGCACAAAGCAGCCCAAATTCTCCTCTTCTCGGGTCCCTCTTCGGCTCTCCTGGCCCCTCCCTCCTATCGAGTGCCCTCGCCCCTTTCTCTCCTGATTGGCTAACTAACTTTGATTGACAACCGCGGGAGCCAATGGTGCCGCTGCTGTGTCTCAACCAATCAGGAGGGAGAATCCTGGACAACTGAGGGACTCGTGGACATCACTCAACAGAGATGGGGCTCAGGTAAGAATTAGGGGGGCTGGAGGGGGCTGCTACTCACAGAAGGCTTTTTATCTTAATTTTTACACTGATAATCAGTGCCTTGATGATCCGTGCATCCTTATCAGTGTCAGTCAGTGCAGCTTATCAGTGCCACCTCATCGGTGCCCATCAGTGTCGCTTCATCAGTACCTATTAGAGCTACCTCATTAGTACAGCCTCATCAGTGCAGCCTCATCAATGCACATCAATGCAGCCTTAGCAGTGCACATCATTGTAGTCTCATCAACACACATCAGTGAAGCCTCAGCAGCACACATCAGTGTAATCTCATCAGTGCAGCCTTATCAATACACATCAATGCAGCCTCAGCAGTGCATATCAGTGTAATCTCATCAGTGTAGTCTCATCAGCGCACATAAAAGTGGTCTCATCAGTGCACATCAGTGCCGCCTCATTAGCACACATCAGTGTAATCTCATCAGCGCACATAAGTGTGGTCTCATCAGTGCAAATCAGTGCCGCCTCATCAGCGCACATCATCAGTGTAATCTCATCAGTGCACATAAGTGTGGTCTCATCAGTGCACATCAGTGCCGCCTCATCAGTGCACATCAGGGTAATCTCATAAGTGTAATCTCATCAGCGCACATAATGTGGTCTCATCAGTGCCGCCTCATCAGTGCACATCAGTGTAATCTCATCAGTGTAATCTCATCAGCACACATAATGTGGTCTCATCAGTGCCGCCTCATCAGTGCACATCAGTGTAATCTCATCAGCGGACATAAGTGTGGTCTCATCAGTGCACATCAGTGCCGCCTCATCAGCGCACATCAGTGTAATCTCATCAGTGTAATCTCATCAGTGCACATAATTGTGGTCTCATCAGTGCACATCAGTGCCGCCTCATCAGCGCACATCAGTAAAGAAGAAAAATTACTTATTTGCAAAATTGTATAACAGCAACTATGAAAAACTTTTATTTTTCAAAATTTTTAATATTTATTTCGTTTTTTTTATTTATCAAAAAACACAAAAAAAAAAACAGTGCCGGTTAAATACCACCAAATAAAAGCACTATTTGTTTTTAAACAATGATACAAATGTAATTTGGGTACAGTGTTGCATGATCTCGCAATTGTCATTTAAAGTGTGACAGCGCTGACAGCTGAAAATTGACGTGGGCAGGAAGGGGGTGAAAGTGCCCGGCATTGAAGTGGGTAATCCCTTCTTACCTTTTCAGATGGCCCAATAAACATACACAGCCAGAATATTCAGTGTTGATCTGTTGTAATCGGCCGCTCTACTGCTTGACACCCGGTCCCGCACCATCATTTCTTTGGTGTCATTTGGAAGCGGCTGTCTCTCCTGGTTTTGCAGCTGCCCCCTGATGAAGTTCCGCCAGGTTTGCCCTCCTCCAGTGCTATGTGTGCCTCAGCCAAAGCCTCCTGGGATGTGTGATGTGCCTAGGTGAGAATGAAGGTAGGTGGCTGGTGGCAGGGTGGACCAGTATTTAAAAAAAATAATGGTAAATAAGCAAAAAGAAAAGAAAAGAAAGTAAAGTTTTTAACATTGAGGAGGGGGAGGCTTGCAGGGTGGATGCATCCAGTTCATAGGCGTGTGCACAGGGTGTGCCAGGCACACCCTAATTACCCCCTGCAGTGAATATTCCCCCTACTGCCCTGCACCCCCCATCCCCCTGGCAGCGCTGCCAGCTTCTATCCTCTCCTCTCCCACTGGCTACACACAGGGGGATGTTTTAGGATGAGTGGGGGCAGGGGCCGGTAAATAAGTAATTTACCGGCCCCTTCCCTTTCTAAATGAACACAGTGAGTGATCGTTACAGTGTGTTTGAGCTTTGGGGTGCACACCCTAATGCAATAGGCTGCGCACACCTATGATCCAGTTATCAATCAATATTTTTATCAATAAATATTGGAACGCATTTGTTTTGTTATGTTTGCCTTATAATATTACTGTTCCTAAGCAAATTTTTATATAACAGTTTTACTTTTCTATTTTGTTGGTACACAAAGCAGAACCTCGGAATGTAGGAGGAACGGATATTAGTAAAGTGACACCAACTCATTTTTAAAACGTCACACCAAGGAAATGTGGTCACTGTGACTGATAACCTGCAAATCAAGAGCTGTAAAAATGAAACTGTACTAACGGAGTTCTGCTCGTGTACTCACCATTTTTACTGCAATAATAAGGGAATTCCCTACAGACTTCTATCAGGGATATCAGATATACAGAAAAACAGATGCAGTAAAATTTTAATCAGGGTCATAATAACGATTAGGCCATTTCTTAGAACAGCAGAGTAAGATGGGGTCAGTACATGTCCTGGTCCTGGCTATTAGCTTCCCACTGACTTTTCATCCATACATTCAGCAATACATTGTGACTTCTTTGTTTATTTTGGAATACACAGTGCCTTGGAAAAGTATTCACACCCCTTGAAATTTTACACATTTTGTCATGTTACAACCAAAAACTTAAATAATTTTTTGGGGGGATTTTATGTGATAGACCAACACAAAGTGGCACATAATTGTGAAGTGGAAAGAAAATAATAAATGTTTTTCAATTTTTTTTTTACAAATAAAAATGTTCAAAGTGTGGCGTGCATTAGAATTCAGCCCCCTGAGTCAATACTTTGTAGAACCACCTTTCTCTGCAATTACAGCTGCAAGTCTTTTTGGGGATGTCTCTACCAGCTTTTTTTCACATCTATAGAGTGACATTTTTGCCAATTCTTCCTTGCAAAATAGCTCAAGCTATGTCAGATTGAATGGAGAGCGTCTGTGAACAGCAATTTTCAAGTCTTGCCACAGATTCTCAATTGGATTGAGGTCTGGACTTTGACTGGGCCATTCTAACACATGGATATGCTTTGATCTAAACCAGGGGTAGGCATCCTCGGCCCTCCAGCTGTGGTGAAACTACAAATCCCATCATGCCTCTGCTTACCTAGCAGCTCATCACTCACATTCTTAAAGGGCCAGTGCACCACTGACAGAAGAGCCCCACCAAGAGCCAGCTCCTATTAACAAATCAGGTGCCTTGTACTTTAGTCAACTTCTGGGGTACCCCTTATTAAGCCCAGCGAACACACCCAATAAATGGGCACAAGGTCACTATTATTGTGTTAGCTGATTCTCAATCTGCCCGTTACTAGTTACCTCAATTGAGCTTGATTTACCAGTGACACAGATCGGTTAAATTACCCTGTTATAGGCCAAAGTTTTTGCAGCATTGAAAGTGTTCTGTTGTTGTTTACCAATTTGCCCACTGTTTGACTGCCTTAATATAATACATTTAATTAATCTACCTTTCGTTTGTTGTGGCTTACTTTATGTGTGCTGATATAGAATCCTGGTATACTAATGTTTAACCACTTAAGCCCCGGACCATTTCGGGCCATTAGGACCAAGCCTGTTTTTGGGATTCGGCACTGCGCTGCTTTAACTGTAAATTGTGCGGACATGCAATGTTGTACCCAAATGAAATTTGCGTCCTTTTCTTCCCACAAATAGAGCTTTCTTTTAATGGTATTTGATTGCCTCTGCGATTTTTATTTTTTGCGATATAAATGGAAAAAGAACGAAAATTTTGAAAAAAAAAGATATTTTCTAATTTTTGTTATAAGAAAAATCGAATAAACTCAATTTTAGTCATACATTTAGGCCAAAATGTATTCAGCCACATGTCTTTAGTAAAAAAAATGACAATAAGCGTATATTTATTGGTTTGCGCAAAAGTTATAGCGTTTACAAACTAGGGTACATTTTCTGAAATTTACACAGCTTTAAATTTATGACTGCCTATCTCATTTCTTGAGGTGCTAAAATGGCAGGGCAGTACAAAACCCCCCCAAATGACCCCATTTTGGAAAGTAGACACCCCAGGGAAATTGCTGAGAGGCATGTTGAGCCCATTGAATATTTTTTTTTTTTGTCCCAAGTGATTGAATAATGACAAAAAAAAATAAAAAATTACAAAAAGTTGTCACTAAATGATATATTGCTCACACATGCCATGGTTATATGTGGAATTGCACCCCAAAATACATTCTGCTGCTTCTCCTGAGTACGGGGATACCACATGTGTGGGACTTTTTAGGAGCCTAGCCACGTACGGGACCCCGGAAACCAAGCACCGCCTTCAGGATTTCTAAGGGCGCAAATTTTTGATTTCACTCCTCACTACCTATCACAGTTTCGAAGGCCATAAAATGCCAAAATAGCACAAAACCCCCCCAAATGACCCCATTTTGGAAAGTAGACACCCCAAGCTATTTACTGAGAGGCATGTTCAGTCCATGGAATATTTTATATTTTGCCACAAGTTGCGGGAATATGACAAACTTTTTTTTTTTTGCACAAAGTTGTCACTAAATGATATATTGCTCACACATGCCATGGGCATATGTGAAATTACACCCCAAAATACATTCTGCTGCCTCTCCTGAGTACGGGGATACCACATGTGTGGGACTTATTGGGAGCCTAGCCGCGTACGGGACCCCAAAAACCAAGCACCGCCTTCAAGGTTTCTAAGGGCATAAATTTTTGATTTCACTCCTCACTACCTATCACAGTTTTGAAGGCCATAAAATGCCAAGATGGCACAAAACCCCCCCAAATGACCCCATTTTGGAAAGTAGACACCCCAAGCTATTTGCTGAGAGGCATGTTGACCCCATTGAATATTTTTTTTTTTTGTCCCAAATGATTGAATAATGACAAAAAGAAAAAAAAAAAATGTACAAAAAGTTGTCACTAAATGATATATTGCTCACACATGCCATGGTTATATGTGGAATTGCACCCCAAAATACATTCTGCTGCTTTTCCTGAGTACGGGGATACCACATGTGTGGGACTTTTTGGGAGCCTAGCCGCGTACAGGGCCCCAAAAACCAAGCACTGCGAACGCTGCAGTTATGTGTGTTGTGTTTGGTAAGTGACAGTGATCGATCGATACTGCACTTGGGTGGGCTGGGCTGGGCTGGGCTGGGCGGAGGGGCTAAACGCAGGCGCTAGCAGGTATCTGGGCTGATCCCGCTAACACTGCGTTTTTGGGAACCCTAAACCGCTGGGGATGCTAGTATAGATCTGATCAGATCTGATCAGATACTATACCACTAAGGGGGGTGTATGCTTTGCGCGTGGGTGTTAGCGTTACTGTCACTAACCTAACACTGCCTGGGGCGACGCAGACCCTCTCTGGCGCTAAAACCTAATTGATCTCACCCGCCGGGCGATCAGGGGGGTTAAACCTTTATTGGGTTATATACGGCGGGTGCCCTGATGCTATAAAAAGCAAACTAATCAACCAGCGTCACCCGTAACCTTTATATGGTGATCACTGGTGAAAGGGTTAACTAGGGGCAATCAGGGGGTTAAAATCTTTATTAGGTTAAATATGGGGGTACCTGACACTATATAAAAACCTGACGGGTAACCTAAATAACTAAATAACTTACTGGCTAACCAGTGACACCAGTGACGCTTATACGGCGATCACTGGTGAAAGGGTTAACTCTAGGGGCAATCAGGGGGTTAAAATAATATATGGGGGTACCTGACACTAATAAAAACCTCTGGCGAACCTAAAAAAAAATAACTGCCTATCTAAAACACCAGCGACACGAATACAGCGATCGGAAAAACAATCGCTTAGTGACGCTGAAGTTAGGGGGTGAAAGGGTTACCTGGGGGGTGATCAAGGGGTTAAACCTTTATTAGGGGGGGTTAGGGGGCTACCCTGGACCTAAAGGGGCCTAATCCTAACTGCCCTGCAACTTTTTACAATCACAGATGACACTAAATGCAGTGATCAGTAAAATAAATGATCACTGCAATCAGTGACACTGTGATTGGGGGCTTTGGGGTGACCTGGGGGGTGATCTGGGGGTGACTGGGGGGTGATTTGTGTGCCTATGTGTACCTACGTGTCAGTGGACTGTTAGTGCACTAACCTGCTTCCTCTCTGCTCGGCGCCGGGAACGGAAAGACCGCGGCGAGGGAGATGACATCACTTCCTCCAGCCTTGTTTACATCACATGGCGGAGGAAGCATTTTCATTGGCCGGGAGCGATCGCGAGGGGGGGGGGCGGAATCGAGCGCCCCCCCTCATGCCTGATCGCTCCCGAACACTTAACGGCCGCTCACTGCAGTGAAGGGGGGTCCGGATGGACCCCCCAACTGCACAAAGGCGATCACGTAGATCTACGTGATTCTGCCTGTCCGTGCCATTCTGCCGACGTAAATCGGCGGTGGGCGGTCGTTAAGTGGTTAATTCACACATGTGTGCCAGCGGGGAACAAGCAATTTACTGAGCATGGAAGAACAGAGAACCGACCATCACCATCAGCTCCTGTGGGGGTAAGCACTACATAATCATATACAGTATCACACAAAAGTGAGTACACCCCTCACATTTTTGTAAATATTTTATTATATCTTTTCATGTGACAACACTGAAGAAATGACACTTTGCTACAATGTAAAGTAGTGAGTGTACAGCTTGTATAACAGTGTAAATTTGCTGTCCCCTCAAAATAACTCAACACACAGCCATTAATGTCTAAACCGCTGGCAACAAAAGTGAGTACACCCCTAAGTGAAAATGTCCAAATTGGGCCCAATGTGTCAATATTTGGTGTGGCCACCATTATATTCCAGCACTGCCTTAACTCTCTTGGGGATGGAGTTCACCAGAGCTTCACAGATTTCCACTGGAGTCCTCTTCCACTCCTCCATGATGACATCACGGAGATGGTGGATGTTAGAGACCTTGCGCTCCTCCACCTTCCGTTTTAGGATGCCCCACAGATGCTCAATAGGGTTTAGGTCTGGAGACATGCTTGGCTAGTCCATCACCTTTAGCCTCAGCTTCTTTACCAAGGCAGTGGTCATCTTGGAGGTGTGTTTGGGGTCGTTATCATGTTGGAATACTGCCCTCCAGCCCAGTCTCCGAAGGGAGGGGATCATGCTCTTCAGTAGGTCATAGTACATGTTGGGCATTCATGGTTCCCTCAATGAACTGTAGCTCCCCAGTGTGTCGGCAGCACTCATGCAGCCCCAGACCATGACACTCCCACCACCATGCTTGACTGTAGGCAAGACACACTTGTCTTTGTACTCCTCACCTGGTTGCCGTCACACACGCTTGACACCATCTGAACCAAATAAATTTATCTTGGTCCCATTATCAGACCACAGGACATGGTTCCAGTAATCCATGTCCTTAGTCTGCTTGTCTTCAGCAAACTGTTTGCAGGCTTTCTTGTGCATCATCTTTAGAAGAGGCTTCCTTCTGGTTCAACAGCCATGCAAACCAATTTGATGCAGTCTGCGGCGTATGGTCTGAGCACTGACAGGCTGACCCCCCACCCCTTCAACCTCTGCAGCAATGCTGGCAGTACTCATAAATCTATTTCCCAAAGACAACCTCTGGATATGACACTGAGCACGTGCACTCAACTTCTTTGGTTGACCAAGGCGAGGCCTGTTCTGAGTAGAACCTATCCTGTTAAACTGCTGTATGGTCTTGGCCACTGTGCTGCAGCTCAGTTTCAGAGTCTTGGAAATCTTCTTATAGCCTAGGCCATTTTTATGTAGAGCAACAATTATTTTTTTCAGATCCTCAGAGAGTTCTTTGCCATGAGGTGCCATGTTGAACTTCCAGTGACCAGTATGAGAGACTGAGAGCGATAACACCAAATTTAACATACATGCTTCCCATTCACACCTGAGGCCTGGTAACACTAACGAGTCACATGACACCTAGGAGAGAAAATGGCTAATTGTGCCCAATTTAGACATTTTCACTAAGGGGTGTACTCACTTTTGTTGCCAGTGGTTTATACATTAATGGCTGTGTGTTGAGTTATTTTGAGGGGACAGCAAATTTACACTGTTATACAAGCTGTACACTCACTACTTTACATTGTAGCAAAGTGTCATTTCTTTAGCGTTGTCACATGAAAAGATATAATAAAATATTTACAAAAATGTGAGGGGTGTACTCACTTTTGTGAGATACTGTACATTACATTACATTATTATTAAGCCATAATTCCCTATTGTACATTGCTTCAATGGTTTTATTCACTGGAGTTGATTTACTAAAGCAGTAGGCTTTATAAAAGTAAATGTTAATAAATTAGGCGCACCTGCATTCAATCTGAATATTCAATCATATTCTAGGGGAAAAAAAAAACCAGGACTCTTGCTAACACATACGTAATTGGTTGAAGGGAACACAGCTTCGATTTCTTTATTAAGCTTGGTGAACAGCCGATTGACAAAGTAACCGGTCTCTACTCCTTTAGTACATCAACCCACTCAATGGTAAAATTTACAGTCATAAAATTCAGTAAAACTCTTTGCAACTGCTATTTTGGATGCAAGAATCTTATATTTTCTTAAAAGGACAAGATACATTTAGGGTTATTTTGCTGTATACTATATTTACTATTTAATTTCCCCCAAAATGAAATTGTTTGCTTATTTTTTGATAATGTTGAAATATAAATTTTTGCATGTTAATATCTCCGCTTATATCTTTCTAATACAGACCAACTTCCTCTCTACAGTGAAGTTACATGAAGTTTTCCTGAGCTTTGAAAGTTCGTCCTAAGATGTGGTGGAATGTGCCGTACGCATCTATTTGTGCGGTTTACGAAGATTTTTTCTCCTTCAAACGACTAGATAATGCTTTCTTTCCGTGTCTGATCTTCATAGTATTTTCATATTATATTTGTAATGTGTGTAAATGAATTAGAATTAACTCTGATGACAGATGTTAAATGATTTTTTAAATCGTATAACTGCTCACATACAACTGCTGTAGCAGGGGCAGATTGGATACTCTGAACATGTCTAAATGCATTTAAAGGTATGTGTAAAAGAAAAACTGCGCTGCGTACAAACCCAATAACCCTAGCTGCAACTCAAAGTGAAATACACACAAGTAAAAATAAGTAAAAAAAGGAGATACGCTCTCAAATGATGTGTTAATCAGATTATGATAACAAACGAATATAAATGAATAAATGAAAAAAAATTAATGATAAGTCCCAAAAAAAATAATCATGTGATGCATATGAAGTCCTCCAATGTCGGACTAATTCTGTGAAAATTCAATAATATACCAAAAAGTTATAAGACAAAAAAACAAAAAAACAAATCATAAAGTCCTCAATGGAGAGATAGGTGATTGTAGCAACACAATAAAGTGAAATCCTCTCTGATATTGGACAACAGCGTAAATCAACACCACCAAATAAAGTGCAAGCTTAGCAGCTGCACAAGCTGTTCGAGCTTGTGGCTAATGCCCAGCCAGGGCCTTTAATCCTCCCCGTGCTTCCAATGGCTGATGAAACGGGTGTTGCTGGATACTGTGGATATGTTCATCGGTCAACGGTCAGCCACCAGTGACAGCTCGATGCCAGGGTTCATAATGGTCCGGAAAAAAGATTGAAAGGAATCGCCATCGGTAAAACCAGGTGGTATTTTATTTGGATAAAAATGTGCTTACAAGCATCGAATGGAGTTGTTTAAAAGCTTTTAAACATTTCCCTTCGATGCTTGTAAGCACATTTTTAAAGGCAGCTACAAATACTGTAGCTGCTGAAAGTATTACTAAATTCACAATAGTAAAATCAGTCTGTATATGCAGTAAAGCATGCTTGTTATACTCCCTGTGGAACCCAAGGGGTTAATCCTCTGCATTGTGTATAAAGGCTGTTTGATCCTGTCTTCTCTGTTTCTCCTCTTCTTTAACTGTCCCAACCCATCTCTTGATAGAACAGAGCATTAGGAGTCAGGCTGCACATGTTCACTTTGATGTGTATTGCTAGAGAGTTTTTTTTTTTTTTTTTGAGAGAGTGCATGTGATCAGCACAGGGCCAATCAGCACTGTCCAGACAGAGGAGCAGGGGTCCTGCAGCCTCATAGGACAGTCAGAGTAGAATGAAAACTCCTCCTACAAGCTTAACCAGACACTGATAGAAGTCACAAGACTGCTGTAACTGCCGATGAGAAAAGGTATTTAGCAGTTAATATTTACTAAAACTATTAAATTTCCATGTTCTGCGTACTGTGGGAGACCAGTTATAGTGAATGCAGGGTCCTGGGGTTAGTAACACTTTAATATAAGGACACTTACCTGTCCAGGGATCCAGAGATTTCCTCACCCAAGCCAATTCTTCATTTGGCTTTGGGTGCAGGGTCCAGCATCTTAGGTAAGGGAATCCAGCAGTGAAGCCTTCCGGTTTTCGTACTACGCATGCGTGAGCCTCACCGTGCTTTGCGATTGGTCCTGCAGTCTTCTGGGACCTGTGTGTGTGTCCCAGAGGCTGTGGGGGGACGGAGGAGGGGCCGAACATCCTCATAGATTGGTGGGTGGTTGGGGTGTGTGAGGAGAGGTGTTCAGACATGTCTGTCCTCCTAATTTATATTTCATCTCTGTGTGAAGGCCTCAAAATGTCAGCTTTCACCCTGAATGTGGGGAGTGCTGGTGATGTTCCTGACAGAACTCCCGCAGGAGAGGAAATTTCAGTGATTGTGAGGAGAGGAACAGTGAAAACAGGGAGTCCCTTTACATCTGTGTGATGTGGACATGCTTGTTTTTTTTTGTTGGTGTGCTGCAGTTCCATTTATTTTGAAAGCACGTGTATTGCATCGCACCACCATGTGCTCAAAATGTTCCAGTAAATTCACGTACAGCATGAATGAGCCATTTATTTATGTGGCTGGAGCCACCTGGAGCTATGTGTTGGCAGCCTATGTTAGTGGATGGTGTACAAACACAGCCGCACTTCCTAATTTCACAGAAGTGCAACAAGGTCAGGTGCCCGGGCCTGACTAACCACTGTCTGCATACAAGGCAACACACCGGCCACTGCAGCTCCAGGTGGGGTTGTCACCTCATCCCTTTAAACCTGAGCACATATGAATAACACAGAATCTGAGGCTAATTTAATGCAGAGAAGGCACCAAGTGAGTTTAATTACCACCTTAATCAGCCACAGAACCTGTGTAATTAATATGTGTTCAGTTTTAAAGGGATAAGGTGGCAACCCTAGCTCCAGGTAACTCCGGCCACATAAAAAAAAACTGGGCTATTATGATCCCTTAGAAATATATGCCCCTCTAACATGAAGTTCAAATGCTAGGTAATAAATTAGTGACCAATAGCTGCCAATCAGATTTCAGTTTATTTTAATAAGGGCGCACAGAAACCTTCTGATCAGTTAATATCGATTACCACACTTTGTATACAGTTTCTTACCTTATTAAATACTAGTAAACACATATTCATTTGTTGAAGGCATAGAAATAGTACGGGGAGTGTAAAGGGGTTTGGAAGTTAGTAATTAGTAAACAAATGATATACCAATATAACACGGATAAAAAAAAAAATAACTTCTTTTGTGGGTACAGAATAGCTGGATTGGGGAGCACAAGTACTGTAATTGTTTATTTGTTCCAACATATATATTGATTACAAAAAATAGAATTAAATTTAATTAAAATATATATTTATTTTTTACATTTTACAGCTGAACTAAATTTTTCAATTTCTTTCTGTATACCTTGAAATGTTCAGTGTGTATGTTTATATATAAATAAATAAATATATATATATATATATATATATATATATATATATATAAATATATATATATATACACACACACACACACAGTATATATTGTGACAGCAGGAAGGTAAAGTCACCTGGTTGCATCCAGGGGGGTAGATATATTTCGCCCAGATTCAGGCTTTACGCCGACTTATACAACTAGGTGGAGAGTTGTATAAGCCCAGCTGAGGCTAGTGGGCTCATGGATGACTCATACCTCTAGGGAGAGTGTGGGGCGTCGTGCAGACAGGGAGTTGATGAGACCAGCTGAAGCTTGTCAGCTCATTTAGGCCTCTATAAGAACTCCCAGCTTCATTAGATGTTTGCTCATGCCTGGACCCAGACCTGTGTGGACTGTCTAGGGAGAGTGAACCCCTGTGCGGTGAGACAAAGCCTGTGTGGCTATTTGCTTGGACATTTAAAACCAGGGACTTAGGGACTAGGACAGCACTAGGCTGATCCCAGTTGTTAGTTAGGAAACCTGTATGTTTAGTCAGAGGTCAAGTTGACCAGGATTTATTTTGTTTATGTTTCTTTTGCTTTGCTGTGTTTTGTCACTGTAAATAGAAAATAAACCGCACCTTTTTGATTTTGAAAACCACCACCTCCGTTTGCTGGGCCTGTTTTTTTGTGTGGGGAGCCCATCCCGGGGGTCACACACACCCGCTGCCGAGCTAACCCCCTCACATTTGGTGGAGAACCAGTGGCAGTTTTTTTTTTAAGCCAGCATGGAGGAGATACTGAAGCAGCTGGCTCTAGCAAATGCCAATCAACAGCAGACAAATGCAGGTTTGCAAAAGAGCCTTGCAGCTCATCAACAGAGCCTTGCAGCTCAACAACAGAACTTCGCAGCCCAGCAGCAAGCTCATCAACAGAGCCTTGCAGCCCAGCAGCAAGCTCACCAACAGAGTCTGGAAGCTCAGCAACAAGCCCAGCAGCAATCTGAGGCCCGCTTCATAGACCTGTTACAGAAGCAAGAGCAGAGACTACAACAAATGGAAGCAGTAATGCAGCAACGTCCGCAGACCAGTGAGGAAAGCCGTCCCACTAATACCGCGTCCTTTGGGGTGAGTCGTTTATTGACAAAAATGACTGGAGAGGATGATCCAGAGGTATTTTTGACCACATTTGAAAGGACTGCTGAAAGAGAAAAGTGGCCTGAGGAGCAGTGGGCTGGACTGGTGGCTCCTCTGTTAACTGGTGAATCGCAGAAGGCTTACTATGACCTAGAGCCTGACCAAGCAAAAGACTATGTGATGCTAAAAGCTGAAATATTGGCAAGGCTGGGTGTCACCCAGGCTGTCCGGGCTCAGCGTGTGCATAACTGGACTTTCCAGCTTGGAAAACCCCCCAGGTCTCAAATGTATGATCTCATTCACCTGAGCAGAAAGTGGCTACAGCCAGAGACTTTGTCCGCACCAAAGATTGTGGAACGTGTTGTAATGGATCGGTTTTTGAGAGCTCTTCCTACTGCCATCCAAAAGTGGGTAAGCCATGGAGACCCAGAGACGGCCGATGGTCTTGTGGATCGTGTGGAGAAATACTTGGCTACAGAGAACCTGATGGCCTCTTCCAGAGACACTCGGACTTTCCACCCTAAGACCAGACCATCCCCAGGGGCGGATAAGAGGATTCCAAGGGGTGAGGGTGGAGAGAGTGAGAGGGTGGGAGCTCTACCCCAAGTTTGGCGAGAACAGCCTGGGAAATCAGCGGCTCAAGAGGCGGCAAGAAGGATCGTTTGCTACCGCTGTCGGCAAGCGGGACATATTGCAGCCAATTGCCCGGTTGTGGAGGAACCCATGCAGTGTGACTTTCTGACGGGCAGACGTCAGTCGCTGTGTGCGACAGTCGCATGCACTGCCATTCGAGGAACTGAGAAACATTTATGCAAAATGTGTGTTAATGGTAGAAATGTTGTGGTATTGCTGGATTCAGGTAGCCTTGTGACCCTGATAAAGGCTGAGTTAGTTAAAACAGAGGTCTCTGGGAATAGCAAGGTAGCTGTTATTTGTGTGCATGGGGACACCCGAGAGTATCCAGTGACTACAGTGTGTTTCGAGACCCCCAAAGGTACCCTCTCTCATCCAGTGGGCTTAGTATCTCAGTTACCGCATGACGCCATTGTGGGAAGGGATTTTCCGAAGTTCTGGGAACTGTGGGATGATCCTGATCCCCCCACTGGTGCCCCTATGTACCAGGAATGTGATAGCCAGAACTCCCCTGAGAGTGGTGAGGACTCTCCGGAATTTCCCTTATCAGTATTGGCAGGGGAGACTCAAGAAACTGGAGAGGAGCCCACCTCCTCAGACGAAAACCTACCGTCTGTGGAGTTTTCTGATCTTGAGGTTCACAGGGAAAACTTTGCCACAGAACAGTTGAAAGACCCCGCCCTAATAAAGGCACGGGAAAACGTAGTGAAAATAGATGGCGAGTTAGTGAACCCAGATAATACCTGCACTTACCCATACTTCAGCGTAGAGAAGGACCTACTGTATCGGGTGGCAAAAAGGGCAGAAGAAACCGTTGAGCAGCTTGTGGTGCCCAAACCTTACAGGAAGTTGGTGTTGGAGTTGGCCCATGGGCACATTCTTGGAGGTCATCTGGGGACAGAGAAAACCCGAGAGAGGGTATTACAGAGATTCTATTGGCCGGGGGTGATGAAGGACATAGAAAATTATTGTTCCTCCTGCCCTGTGTGTCAGAGGTCGGCCCCGATGCCACATTTCCGTAGCCCGCTGGTCCCTCTACCCATCATTGAGGTCCCGTTTGAGAGGATCGCCATGGATTTGGTAGGTCCTATAATCAAGTCCGCTAGGGGGCACCAGTACATATTAGTTATAATGGACTATGCCACCCGTTATCCAGAAGCGATCCCTCTCCGAAATACCTCGGCCAAAACCATAGCCAAAGAGCTATCTCTTGTGTTTAGCCGGGTGGGTATTTGTAAAGAACTGCTTACGGACCAAGGTACACCCTTTATGTCCCGGGTTATGAAGGAGCTGTGTAAATTGTTCAAAGTGACGCAATTACGTACATCTGTGTATCACCCCCAAACCGATGGGCTGGTTGAAAGATTCAACAAAACCCTAAAACAAATGTTGAAGAAAGTGGTGGATAGAGATGGAAAGGATTGGGACTGTCTACTTCCTTATCTGATGTTTGCTATTAGGGAGGTGCCCCAATCCTCTACGGGATTCTCCCCCTTTGAGTTACTGTATGGGAGACACCCAAGAGGGCTGTTGGATATTGCCAAGGAAACTTGGGAAAGTGAGAGTTCTCCCCACAGGAGTGTGATTGAGCATGTCGCCCTGATGCAAGACCGAATTGCACAGGTAATGCCCATCGTGAAGGAACATTTGGCCCAAGCGCAGTTAGCACAGCAGAGAGTGTACAACCGTGGAGCCAAGACCCGTACCTTTTCCCCGGGGGATAGGATACTGGTACTTGTCCCTACGGTTGAAAGTAAATTCCTTGCCAAATGGCAAGGCCCCTACGAGATAATGGAAAAAGTGAGCGAAGTGAATTACAAGGTCAGACAACCAGGAAGGCGAAAGCCCGAACAGATCTATCACGTTAATCTGTTGAAAGCCTGGAGGGATAGAGAGTCCCTAGTCGCAGACACTTGGTCACCAGCTCAAACTGGTTGCGTGATTCCTGAGGTTGGAATAGCAGCCACCTTGTCACAACCCCAACAACAGGAGGTTAAGGAGTTTGTGTTTCGCAACAAGGAGGTATTCTCTGAGCTGCCGGGACAAACATCTGGGGTAGAGCATGACATCATTACCCCGCCCGGTGAAAGGGTGAAGTTAAAACCCTATCGGATCCCAGAGGCCCGACGGGAGGCAATACGGGAGGAAGTACAGAAAATGCTGAACTTAGGGGTGATAGAGGAGTCCCAAAGTGATTGGTCTAGTCCCATTGTGTTGGTGCCTAAACCGGATGGGAGCTGGCGATTTTGTAACGATTTTCGTCAGTTGAACAAAGTTACAAAATTTGACACCTACCCCATGCCACGTATAGATGAGTTGATCGACCGGCTGGGAACAGCCCGATACATGACGACTCTTGACCTCACAAAAGGGTATTGGCAAATCCCCCTGGCCAAATTGGCCAAAGAGAAAACCGCATTTGTAACCCCAGACGGGGCGTTCCAATATAAAAGAATGCCGTTCGGGTTACAGAATGCGCCGGCCACATTCCAGCGGAAAATGGACCAGATGCTGAGGCCCCATCGGAAGTATGCTGCGGCTTACCTGGATGACGTAATTGTCCATAGCACAGATTGGGCCTCACATCTGCCAAAAGTGCAAGCAGTCCTGGACTCTGTTCGGGAAGCGGGGTTTACGGCTAACCCCAAGAAGTGTACCATTGGGCAGGAGGAGGCCAAATATCTTGGGTACACCATTGGGAGGGGAGTAATAAAACCCCAACTCAACAAAGTCGAGGCCATCCAGAGTTGGCCACGTCCCAACAGCAAGAAGCAGGTACGAGCCTTTCTGGGAATTGCTGGGTATTATCGGCGATTCATTCCCCACTTTGCTTCTAAGGCTGTGCCCCTAACCAACCTAACGAAGGGGAAAGGGTCGGTCATGATTAAATGGACCCCCGAGGCTGAGGCAGCATTCCAATTCCTGAAACAAGCCTTATGTAGCCAGCCAGTGTTGTACTCACCCGACTTCTCTAAAGACTTTGTCGTACAAAGTGATGCGTCAGATGTGGGGTTAGGAGCAGTATTGTCCCAGGTCTGGAACGGGGAAGAGCACCCAGTCATTTACCTCAGCAGGAAGTGAAGTCCCATGAGGTAAATTACGCCACCGTTGAAAAGGAGTGTTTAGCGGTGAAGTGGGCTCTAGATTCCCTTCGGTACTACCTGCTAGGTAGGCACTTTGACATGGTTACGGATCACGCTCCGTTAAAGTGGATGGCTCAAAACAAGGAAACAAATAGAAGAGTGAATAGGTGGTTCCTGGCCCTCCAGGAATTCAACTTCACAGTAAAGCATCGCCCTGGCGTTCAAATGGGGAATGTGGATGCTTTGTCTCGAGTACATGAATGCCTGATTGCTGGTGTTCCAACCCCGAGGTTAAAACAAGAGGGGGGGTATGTGACAGCAGGAAGGTAAAGTCACCTGGTTGCATCCAGGGGGGTAGATATATTTCGCCCAGATTCAGGCTTTACGCCGACTTATACAACTAGGTGGAGAGTTGTATAAGCCCAGCTGAGGCTAGTGGGCTCATGGATGACTCATACCTCTAGGGAGAGTGTGGGGCGTCGTGCAGACAGGGAGTTGATGAGACCAGCTGAAGCTTGTCAGCTCATTTAGGCCTCTATAAGAACTCCCAGCTTCATTAGATGTTTGCTCATGCCTGGACCCAGACCTGTGTGGACTGTCTAGGGAGAGTGAACCCCTGTGCGGTGAGACAAAGCCTGTGTGGCTATTTGCTTGGACATTTAAAACCAGGGACTTAGGGACTAGGACAGCACTAGGCTGATCCCAGTTGTTAGTTAGGAAACCTGTATGTTTAGTCAGAGGTCAAGTTGACCAGGATTTATTTTGTTTATGTTTCTTTTGCTTTGCTGTGTTTTGTCACTGTAAATAGAAAATAAACCGCACCTTTTTGATTTTGAAAACCACCACCTCCGTTTGCTGGGCCTGTTTTTTTGTGTGGGGAGCCCATCCCGGGGGTCACACACACCCGCTGCCGAGCTAACCCCCTCACATTTGGTGGAGAACCAGTGGCAGTTTTTTTTTTAAGCCAGCATGGAGGAGATACTGAAGCAGCTGGCTCTAGCAAATGCCAATCAACAGCAGACAAATGCAGGTTTGCAAAAGAGCCTTGCAGCTCATCAACAGAGCCTTGCAGCTCAACAACAGAACTTCGCAGCCCAGCAGCAAGCTCATCAACAGAGCCTTGCAGCCCAGCAGCAAGCTCACCAACAGAGTCTGGAAGCTCAGCAACAAGCCCAGCAGCAATCTGAGGCCCGCTTCATAGACCTGTTACAGAAGCAAGAGCAGAGACTACAACAAATGGAAGCAGTAATGCAGCAACGTCCGCAGACCAGTGAGGAAAGCCGTCCCACTAATACCGCGTCCTTTGGGGTGAGTCGTTTATTGACAAAAATGACTGGAGAGGATGATCCAGAGGTATTTTTGACCACATTTGAAAGGACTGCTGAAAGAGAAAAGTGGCCTGAGGAGCAGTGGGCTGGACTGGTGGCTCCTCTGTTAACTGGTGAATCGCAGAAGGCTTACTATGACCTAGAGCCTGACCAAGCAAAAGACTATGTGATGCTAAAAGCTGAAATATTGGCAAGGCTGGGTGTCACCCAGGCTGTCCGGGCTCAGCGTGTGCATAACTGGACTTTCCAGCTTGGAAAACCCCCCAGGTCTCAAATGTATGATCTCATTCACCTGAGCAGAAAGTGGCTACAGCCAGAGACTTTGTCCGCACCAAAGATTGTGGAACGTGTTGTAATGGATCGGTTTTTGAGAGCTCTTCCTACTGCCATCCAAAAGTGGGTAAGCCATGGAGACCCAGAGACGGCCGATGGTCTTGTGGATCGTGTGGAGAAATACTTGGCTACAGAGAACCTGATGGCCTCTTCCAGAGACACTCGGACTTTCCACCCTAAGACCAGACCATCCCCAGGGGCGGATAAGAGGATTCCAAGGGGTGAGGGTGGAGAGAGTGAGAGGGTGGGAGCTCTACCCCAAGTTTGGCGAGAACAGCCTGGGAAATCAGCGGCTCAAGAGGCGGCAAGAAGGATCGTTTGCTACCGCTGTCGGCAAGCGGGACATATTGCAGCCAATTGCCCGGTTGTGGAGGAACCCATGCAGTGTGACTTTCTGACGGGCAGACGTCAGTCGCTGTGTGCGACAGTCGCATGCACTGCCATTCGAGGAACTGAGAAACATTTATGCAAAATGTGTGTTAATGGTAGAAATGTTGTGGTATTGCTGGATTCAGGTAGCCTTGTGACCCTGATAAAGGCTGAGTTAGTTAAAACAGAGGTCTCTGGGAATAGCAAGGTAGCTGTTATTTGTGTGCATGGGGACACCCGAGAGTATCCAGTGACTACAGTGTGTTTCGAGACCCCCAAAGGTACCCTCTCTCATCCAGTGGGCTTAGTATCTCAGTTACCGCATGACGCCATTGTGGGAAGGGATTTTCCGAAGTTCTGGGAACTGTGGGATGATCCTGATCCCCCCACTGGTGCCCCTATGTACCAGGAATGTGATAGCCAGAACTCCCCTGAGAGTGGTGAGGACTCTCCGGAATTTCCCTTATCAGTATTGGCAGGGGAGACTCAAGAAACTGGAGAGGAGCCCACCTCCTCAGACGAAAACCTACCGTCTGTGGAGTTTTCTGATCTTGAGGTTCACAGGGAAAACTTTGCCACAGAACAGTTGAAAGACCCCGCCCTAATAAAGGCACGGGAAAACGTAGTGAAAATAGATGGCGAGTTAGTGAACCCAGATAATACCTGCACTTACCCATACTTCAGCGTAGAGAAGGACCTACTGTATCGGGTGGCAAAAAGGGCAGAAGAAACCGTTGAGCAGCTTGTGGTGCCCAAACCTTACAGGAAGTTGGTGTTGGAGTTGGCCCATGGGCACATTCTTGGAGGTCATCTGGGGACAGAGAAAACCCGAGAGAGGGTATTACAGAGATTCTATTGGCCGGGGGTGATGAAGGACATAGAAAATTATTGTTCCTCCTGCCCTGTGTGTCAGAGGTCGGCCCCGATGCCACATTTCCGTAGCCCGCTGGTCCCTCTACCCATCATTGAGGTCCCGTTTGAGAGGATCGCCATGGATTTGGTAGGTCCTATAATCAAGTCCGCTAGGGGGCACCAGTACATATTAGTTATAATGGACTATGCCACCCGTTATCCAGAAGCGATCCCTCTCCGAAATACCTCGGCCAAAACCATAGCCAAAGAGCTATCTCTTGTGTTTAGCCGGGTGGGTATTTGTAAAGAACTGCTTACGGACCAAGGTACACCCTTTATGTCCCGGGTTATGAAGGAGCTGTGTAAATTGTTCAAAGTGACGCAATTACGTACATCTGTGTATCACCCCCAAACCGATGGGCTGGTTGAAAGATTCAACAAAACCCTAAAACAAATGTTGAAGAAAGTGGTGGATAGAGATGGAAAGGATTGGGACTGTCTACTTCCTTATCTGATGTTTGCTATTAGGGAGGTGCCCCAATCCTCTACGGGATTCTCCCCCTTTGAGTTACTGTATGGGAGACACCCAAGAGGGCTGTTGGATATTGCCAAGGAAACTTGGGAAAGTGAGAGTTCTCCCCACAGGAGTGTGATTGAGCATGTCGCCCTGATGCAAGACCGAATTGCACAGGTAATGCCCATCGTGAAGGAACATTTGGCCCAAGCGCAGTTAGCACAGCAGAGAGTGTACAACCGTGGAGCCAAGACCCGTACCTTTTCCCCGGGGGATAGGATACTGGTACTTGTCCCTACGGTTGAAAGTAAATTCCTTGCCAAATGGCAAGGCCCCTACGAGATAATGGAAAAAGTGAGCGAAGTGAATTACAAGGTCAGACAACCAGGAAGGCGAAAGCCCGAACAGATCTATCACGTTAATCTGTTGAAAGCCTGGAGGGATAGAGAGTCCCTAGTCGCAGACACTTGGTCACCAGCTCAAACTGGTTGCGTGATTCCTGAGGTTGGAATAGCAGCCACCTTGTCACAACCCCAACAACAGGAGGTTAAGGAGTTTGTGTTTCGCAACAAGGAGGTATTCTCTGAGCTGCCGGGACAAACATCTGGGGTAGAGCATGACATCATTACCCCGCCCGGTGAAAGGGTGAAGTTAAAACCCTATCGGATCCCAGAGGCCCGACGGGAGGCAATACGGGAGGAAGTACAGAAAATGCTGAACTTAGGGGTGATAGAGGAGTCCCAAAGTGATTGGTCTAGTCCCATTGTGTTGGTGCCTAAACCGGATGGGAGCTGGCGATTTTGTAACGATTTTCGTCAGTTGAACAAAGTTACAAAATTTGACACCTACCCCATGCCACGTATAGATGAGTTGATCGACCGGCTGGGAACAGCCCGATACATGACGACTCTTGACCTCACAAAAGGGTATTGGCAAATCCCCCTGGCCAAATTGGCCAAAGAGAAAACCGCATTTGTAACCCCAGACGGGGCGTTCCAATATAAAAGAATGCCGTTCGGGTTACAGAATGCGCCGGCCACATTCCAGCGGAAAATGGACCAGATGCTGAGGCCCCATCGGAAGTATGCTGCGGCTTACCTGGATGACGTAATTGTCCATAGCACAGATTGGGCCTCACATCTGCCAAAAGTGCAAGCAGTCCTGGACTCTGTTCGGGAAGCGGGGTTTACGGCTAACCCCAAGAAGTGTACCATTGGGCAGGAGGAGGCCAAATATCTTGGGTACACCATTGGGAGGGGAGTAATAAAACCCCAACTCAACAAAGTCGAGGCCATCCAGAGTTGGCCACGTCCCAACAGCAAGAAGCAGGTACGAGCCTTTCTGGGAATTGCTGGGTATTATCGGCGATTCATTCCCCACTTTGCTTCTAAGGCTGTGCCCCTAACCAACCTAACGAAGGGGAAAGGGTCGGTCATGATTAAATGGACCCCCGAGGCTGAGGCAGCATTCCAATTCCTGAAACAAGCCTTATGTAGCCAGCCAGTGTTGTACTCACCCGACTTCTCTAAAGACTTTGTCGTACAAAGTGATGCGTCAGATGTGGGGTTAGGAGCAGTATTGTCCCAGGTCTGGAACGGGGAAGAGCACCCAGTCATTTACCTCAGCAGGAAGTGAAGTCCCATGAGGTAAATTACGCCACCGTTGAAAAGGAGTGTTTAGCGGTGAAGTGGGCTCTAGATTCCCTTCGGTACTACCTGCTAGGTAGGCACTTTGACATGGTTACGGATCACGCTCCGTTAAAGTGGATGGCTCAAAACAAGGAAACAAATAGAAGAGTGAATAGGTGGTTCCTGGCCCTCCAGGAATTCAACTTCACAGTAAAGCATCGCCCTGGCGTTCAAATGGGGAATGTGGATGCTTTGTCTCGAGTACATGAATGCCTGATTGCTGGTGTTCCAACCCCGAGGTTAAAACAAGAGGGGGGGTATGTGACAGCAGGAAGGTAAAGTCACCTGGTTGCATCCAGGGGGGTAGATATATTTCGCCCAGATTCAGGCTTTACGCCGACTTATACAACTAGGTGGAGAGTTGTATAAGCCCAGCTGAGGCTAGTGGGCTCATGGATGACTCATACCTCTAGGGAGAGTGTGGGGCGTCGTGCAGACAGGGAGTTGATGAGACCAGCTGAAGCTTGTCAGCTCATTTAGGCCTCTATAAGAACTCCCAGCTTCATTAGATGTTTGCTCATGCCTGGACCCAGACCTGTGTGGACTGTCTAGGGAGAGTGAACCCCTGTGCGGTGAGACAAAGCCTGTGTGGCTATTTGCTTGGACATTTAAAACCAGGGACTTAGGGACTAGGACAGCACTAGGCTGATCCCAGTTGTTAGTTAGGAAACCTGTATGTTTAGTCAGAGGTCAAGTTGACCAGGATTTATTTTGTTTATGTTTCTTTTGCTTTGCTGTGTTTTGTCACTGTAAATAGAAAATAAACCGCACCTTTTTGATTTTGAAAACCACCACCTCCGTTTGCTGGGCCTGTTTTTTTGTGTGGGGAGCCCATCCCGGGGGTCACACACACCCGCTGCCGAGCTAACCCCCTCACAATATATATATATATTATACTTTCTTCATTGCAGACACCTTTGGGTGTTTTTAGTGGCACTTCAGAGCCTCTCCAAATGCATTACAGTATAATATGTTATGATCTAAAATTATGTGTGTATATTAAAAGTAAAGTTTAAAAAGTGTGAAAAAAGGAGCTTTCCATAATAGGACGCCAGCTAGTAAACCTGTATCCTCACCAAAATGTGATTCATTGCTTTTTGGCCATATCAGATTCACTGGCAATGAATGCAGCTGACATTATCTTGCAGTGTTTTGTAGAATATGTAGACCAAAACATATTAAAATATATAGATTTTTTTTAAATTGTGTAGCTGAATTTCAACGAATTCCAACAAAAAGACTCAATCACATTCTGCATGCATATATATATATATATATATATATATATATATATATATAGTAAATATGTATATATAATTTCTGTATTTATGATATACCTTAGGAAGTCTACTTGTACAGGTGGTCATTTTGGGATGTTTCTAGTGCCCTGGCAGTCCAGAGATTCTCCAAATACATTATAAAAAAAATAAAAATAATAACCCATATATGAAAAAAACGCCCCTCAAAAAACAAAATGCACTCCACTAATTTGGGGCCTGACCAGATATACTGTCTGTGAGTGGCAAGTGAACAGGGATTTTTATTTATTTAACCTTTTTCTCATTTCTGTTTCTCTCTAATGCTACTGTAAAACAATAAAGCTGTATATTAAACACAGCTTTCATTTACATTAAAGTGGTTGTAAACCCTCATTTATAACTTTGTCTAATTAAATCACCCATATCACAGGCAGCTGATCGCTGCCTGTTACACTGTACTGTCTGCTTTAGTTTGTCTGGAAATTAACTTTTTATGTTTGAATGACGTCACCGCGCATGCGCATTTGATGTCCTGAAAATCGGCGAGTAACACTCGCCGAATGTCATTGCTGAATTGTCAGCCTAATTACTATGCGGGAACTTCCCCTCTGTCTGACACAGAGGAGAAGTCTCGCGCTGCTAGAAACCTGCAGCACTTCCTTGTTATTGCTGGTATACTAGTTGCCGCGGTAACCGCTTTTGAGAGCGAGGCATGGTTACAGCGCTACATCGCATGCGCGAGATTTCGAGCCAGGGCGGAAGTGACGTTTTCGTTGGCTTCACAAAAACCGGACTTAAAATGGGGATTCGGATACCCGGAAAAAAGAATAAAAGAGAAGAAACAAAAAAGGTATTTTAGGGTAATTGCGGGCATCGTTTTTAGGAATAATACAATGCAGAAGCATCAGCGAGATATAGAGCAGCTAAATATGTTAAAATTAGAAAAAGTGTCCCGGGGTTTACAACCACTTTAATGATGTGACACATGTACAAGCCTGGAAGAGATTGTAGCCAGTAAAGTCAAACATCCCCCACCATACGATTCCTGTGCATTCATGGGCCCCATATTGTCTGTAATGTGCATGCGTGTGTGTGCTTCCCAGACTTGCTTCCTCTCATCAGTAGCAGTCATATGAAAAAAATTCTTATGTCCATCACTGAATTGTGTAAAAGGCTGCAAACATTCACACTCACATTTGCAGCCCAAGAAGCCCTTCCCAACTGAAACTTTAACTTTTTGTTTTCGTTTTTGCTTGAAAGTGTATAATGTCATATTGTACTTAATTTGATTATTCACATAATAAATTTATTATTTACTTGGGTGACTAGAGGAATTTATTTGGGATGCATTTACAAATTTTAAATTATTCAAAAAAAGCAATTTACCTAATTATTGAATTGACTGTCCATAGTTAGATCACAGAGATTAACCCCCCAACGCATGAACATGGATGCATAAACAAGCAACAAGATGCGTGAGAAAGCAATAAAATGCACGATTACGTAAGCAAGCAAGACAAAGCATGAAAAAGACAGTGAATAGGATACATAAGCATCCTAGCCAGCAGGAAGATGCATGACCAAGCTAGAAGTTGCACCAGTAAGCAAGCAAATTAGAAGATGCATGAGCAAGCAAAGAAGCAAGAAGATGCATGAGCAACAAAGAAGATTCATAAGTAAGCAAGCAAGAGGAACATGAGAAAAAAAGCAAGCAAGCTAGAAGATGCATGATGAAATGAGCCATCAAGAAAGAAGATGCATGAGGAAATGAGCAAGCAAGCAAGCAAGAAACTGTATGAATAAGTGAGCAAGCATGAAGATGGAAGTACAAGCAAAAAAGCAGGAAGATGAATGAACAAACGAGAAGATGCATGTGCAAGCAAACAAGCAAGAAAATGCATGAGCAAGCAAGAACATGCATAAATATGTGAGAAGATGGATGTGCAAGCAAGCAAGAAAGAAGATGCATGAGCATGTGAGCAAGCAAGAAGATGCACAAATAAGTGAAAATATGGATTTGCAAGCAAAAAAGCAAGAAGATGGATGAACAAGCAAAAAGATGGATGAACAAGCAAGAAGATGCATGAGCAAGCAAGCAAGAAAGAAGATGCATGAGCAAGTGAGCAAGCAATAAGATGCACAAATAAGTTAAAAGATGGATTTGCAAGCAAAAAAGCAAGAAGATGGATGAACAAGCAAGAAGATGCATGATCAAGCGAGCAAGCAAGAAGATGCATGGGCAAATAAGAAGATGCACGATCAAGTTAGAAGATGCATGGGCAAATAAGAAGATGCACGATCAAGCGAGAAGATGCATGGGCCAGCAAGAAGATGCATGGGCAAATAAAAAGATGCACGATCAAGCGAGAAGATGCATGGGCCAGCAAGAAGATGCATGGGCAAATAAGAAGATGCATGGGCAAATAAAAAGATGCACGATCAAGCGAGAAGATGCATGGGCCAGCAAGAAGATGCATGGGCAAATAAGAAGATGCATGGGCAAATAAGAAGATGCACGATCAAGTGAGAAGATGCACGGCAAGCAAGAAGATGCATGATCAAGCAAGAAGATGCATGGGCAAGCAAGAAGATGCATGGGCAAATAAGAAGATGCATGGGCAAATAAGAAGATGCACGATCAAGTGAGAAGATGCACGGGCAAGCAAGAAGATGCATGGGCAAGTAATAAGATATGTGGGTAAGGGAGCAAGCAAGAAGGTTCATGAGGAAGTGAGAAAGCAAGAAATGCATTAGCAAGCGAGCATCACTTTGCATACAAAGTAACCATTGCTTACTTATTTTTAAATGAGGACCAGAGAAAAAGTGTTAGAAAAAATAGAACAGAAAAGAGAAGGAAAAATCATTTTATATGAGCAAAAAGATTTTTAAGCTTATGACCTTACCTTATCTCTGTTCAAGGCTGGTCATTCCTATCTTCTTTCATTGGGTATTGTGATATACTAGACTTTTATACCAAGGTGAGTTGATCTTTGAGTACCAGGAAACATACATAAAACATTTCCATCTGTTTTCTTAGGAAAGCAAAATTCAAAGCAAAAACAAGAATACAAATAGAATGAAGAAAGGGGAGACACATAATGCATCAGCAGCACTCTTTCGACTTTGAGATGCAGTAAGAAGTACAGGGCATACCCTTAGGATCTTCTCTAATACAAAATGACTTTCCTTGTCTAATAACAGAAGGTGTTAATTACCACGGAAAGGAAAACTCAGACACACAGGCCCCCCGCATATCTACCTGACTCAAACCAAGAGTCATACATACGTTATTTTGTACAGTGCTGAATGCAATGTGAAACTCGGCACTCCTACCTCTTCTTGATAATATGTATACAGTATATGTGTGTATATATATATATATATATATATATATATATATATATATATGTAGCCACCCCCTCACCCCGTCCTCTTTAGCTAGGGGTATGTCACGCGACAGGGTGAGGTGAGCTACGGCCCATGTCCTCCCCACATCGGCGGGCAAGGTGAAGGCCAATACCTGATGTTTCCTCGGGCCGGTGTGTCCTGAGCATGTACCGAGTCTCTCGTGCAGAAATCACCGAACCACCCTTTGCTCCCATTAACAGAGTCCATACACCGATCACAGTCCAACTGTTGGTTTATTTCGTATCTCCACATACAGGCAATGCGATGGGATGATACGGTGAGATGAGCAGGTCGAGGCACTATACTGATCTGGGTCCCTACATCCCTTATGCTATGACCAAGGGTTGTAGGAGTCTTGACATGAATACCTCCGTTGCGTTGCGGCCTCTATCAGGGGAAGATGTCCTCCAAGGGAGTTACCGAAGGCCCATCCGTCACCGGGTTGACACTACACCGGGTCTTCGAACGGGTGACCTCCCCAGCCTCCTCACCTCAGATGCGGGTCCCCTCGCAAGGGGCGCCCTGGAGCAACTTCACCCTTGCGGGACCCGGTCGGAGTCACTGGGTCCCAGGCCTCCTCAATAGTACCTCATCCCAGGCTGAAGGTGCCTGGGATGGAACCCCAACTTCATTCCGGCCAGGCCTGGAGCGCCTAGGCCGGAACCTTGAACCGCCCGCACCCAGGCTGAAGGTGCCTGGGTGCGTGAAGAGATGATCCCCGAAGACAGACCTTGTGGCGAGGGCGTCTCCCCCTTTTTATCTCCTCCCGTCGATACCACGGCGGGTTCCCCGCCCCGGCCGTACCATCTCCAGGAAGGGACAAAGAAGGGTAGCACTGCGGTAGTGATTCTACCCCGAGCCAGTAGGTACACTGACACCCACTGGTCAAAGAGAATATTACACCACCCAATCCTCCACGAATAACAAAAAGGGGTCTAAACCCTAACACAATTACACACTTGGGTCACACTACCCCCAAGTGTATCCCACTAAATTGAGGACCCCGCTACACACTCCCCCTGTGATTTGACGCTGGTCCCCAGCGTCAGGTGCACACCCATGTCTCCCAAAGAGTGGTGACATTAAGTGGGCCCCAGAGGCTATCCCTCAAATTTTTGGATACTAAATGTGCCAAGACCTGCTCAAAAGGGAAAAGGGGAAATATAAAACGATAAACATTTGTATAAGACATCTATTCTGTACACATGTACAATCCCTCCCATCGCTGTCTAAGAACCACCCCACTCTCAGTAGTCTTGACCGATGAATCTCCTGCAGAAGGGAAACAACAAAAAGAAAACACATCCTAACACTCCGTGTTAACTTGGCATGAGTGGGTCCGTCAGCCGAGAGACCCGCTCACTCCAATAAGTAAGTAATGCATGTGTAGCATTTCGAACAACCGTTGCACAACACTGCCACCTGGTGACAGAGCTGCGGTAATGACACTTGGTGAGATCTTCATTCTTCCTGCTTTCCTACTCTGACTCTACCCCAAAAGTCTCTGCCTTTGGCACATGAAGAAAAAAAAAAACAACAGCTCCCAAGTCTCCAGTGAGTAAAAGAAAAGCCCAAATCAAAACAAAAGTAGGGCACAGTTCTAGGCGTCTGGGAATGTCTCATCCAGAAAGTTTCAACAGCAACAAAATAGGAGCTCACTTCTCCTATAAGTAGAACCTCGGATCCGGCAGAAACAGAGGCTTCAGGTGCCCGTCAAACACTTCCACTGAATACTCGACATCCTCTCCTTCTTTCCTACAGATGAGCACTTTATCGGCATGAATATGGTGTCCAAGTCTCCAATCAGCTCTGCAATCCTTGAACTTTTTAGACACAGGCGGCGAGCATGACAGGTATCGCCTGGCATGGGGTACTTTAAGCTTTTTCCATACAAACTCGTCATACCGCCTTGGTCGCAGGACCTCAACTTCATACAATAAGTCCCGAGGCAAGTAGGGGTACTCCCACCCATATTCACGGGCGACTCTCTGGGAGAAAAGTCTCTGCAATCTGGCTAGAGGTGGCATCACATCTCGCTCGCCTTCTCCTGGCTGTACGATGGCCTCCGGGTGCCGAGGTACCTTCACCATCTCGGGTTGCTTTGTCTTTGGTGCCCGCAACGAAGCACGCTGCGTCCCCACCATCAGAGCGGGTGATGTCGTTGAATGAGGAAAGTTGGTCAGAGGGTTAGATTTCCTCGGGAACTCCGGGGCCTGCGCCCGGAGCGTACTGTCTTCTATGGACATGGGGGAATCCTGTGGTTTACTCAGCACAGGTAGCGGGCGTCTGTCCCAGCCCTTCTGGTGAAACAGCTCGTCTATTTCCCCATCATCCCCACAGTCTGACAACGACTCTAGGTCGGAGGTGTCATACATCTCGGCGGGAAGGTAGTCTCTAGTAGACGGAAGGCTACCCTCCCTTTCGGGCTCCACCGGCTGTGAACTCCCGACACCTCTAACCAACACCACAGTCCCAGCCCCTAGCTCACCTGGACCTACTGAAGAACTGGGATGTCCGGGACTCTCTTCTCTACCGGCGCCATCCAGGCCAGGCAAGCGGCGGGGTGAAGCTCGACCACGACCACAGGATGCCTGCACCAGGCCTATCTTCCTCTTCGGGGGTGGCTGCAGGAAGTCTGTGGTGACCGAAGCAGTGTCTTTGGATTTTTCTCTCTCAATCTCTGGTTGGGCAGTCACTTCGCCCTGGTCAGCGCGTACGGGGACCTCCGCAGAGGCCTGGATCTCTCCCTCCGGAGTGGCGGTTCCTGTGATGCAGTTGAGGCGTAGGGCCCGGGGCCTTTCTGTGTATGGTTCAACCTCAAAAAGGAACTCCTTGCATGCCTCACATCGCCCGAATGGCTTTAGTTGGACCACCAGTCCCGAGCATCCGGGACAGATCACACCGAGAGCCTCCGTGTCTCTGCATGAATACAGAGCCAACTGTCCTCGGGGCCTGAGCCTTATTCCCGTGTCTGTCAGGAGAGCAGCAAATGCAGTCATTTTCGTGGGGTAAGATACCGGCATCCACGGGGAGCTTGAGGCCATCCCGACCACTTGCTGTTCCATCACGCGCTGACCACGCGCCGGAGTCTCCACGTGTATCTCCACACGTGGCCAGACTCCTCCCACAACTTGTACGTTTTTGCGGGCTTCCGCCAGCCTCCGCCCACAAATTGTACAGTCATGGGGTGCCTCGTGGCGCAGTGCATTAACAGTCCCCACATGTAGTACCTCACACGGCTGGACCTTTCCCTCTTCACGCTCCTCTGCGTGGGCCTTTCCCGACTTAGGGTCATGTCCACAACTCCGAGCAGGGATGCACTTTGGCCAATCACATGGCCGACCTGTTCGGAACTCCTCCGGGCAGCAAAGTTCAAACACAGACGTTCTCAGTTCCATCGCCAAGACACACACTATCCCGGACGAGCCCCCACGTGTAGCCACCCCCTCACCCAGTCCTCTTTAGCTAGGGGTATGTCACGCGACAGGGTGAGGTGAGCTACGGCCCATGTCCTCCCCACATTGGCGGGCGAGGTGAAGGCCAATACCTGATGTTTCCTCGGGCCGGTGTGTCCTGAGCATGTACCGAGTCTCTCGTGCAGAAATCACTGAACCACCCTTTGCTCCCATTAACAGAGTACATACACCGATCACAGTCCAACTGTTGGTTTATTTCGTATCTCCACATACAGGCAATGCGATGGCATGATACGGTGAGATGAGCAGGTCGAGGCACTATACTGATCTGGGTCCCTACATCCCTTATGCTATGACCAAGGGTTGTAGGAGTCTTGACATGAATACCTCCGTTGCGTTGCGGCCTCTATCAGGGGAAGATGTCCTCCAAGGGAGTTACCGAAGGCCCATCCGTCACCGGGTTGACACTACACCGGGTCTTCGAACGGGTGACCTCCCCAGCCTCCTCACCTCAGATGCGGGTCCCCTCGCAAGGGGCGCCCTGGAGCAACTTCACCCTCGCGGGACCCGGTCGGAGTCACTGGGTCCCAGGCCTCCTCAATAGTACCTCATCCCAGGCTGAAGGTGCCTGGGATGGAACCCCAACTTCATTCCGGCCAGGCCTGGAGCGCCTAGGCCGGAACCTTGAACCGCCCGCACCCAGGCTGAAGGTGCCTGGGTGCGTGAAGAGATGATCCCCGAAGACAGACCTCGTGGCGAGGGCGTCTCCCCCTTTTTATCTCCTCCCGTCGATACCACGGCGGGTTCCCTGCCCCGGCCGTACCATCTCCAGGAAGGGACAAAGAAGGGTAGCACTGCGGTAGTGATTCTACCCCGAGCCAGTAGGTACACTGACACCCACTGGTCAAAGAGAATATTACACCACCCAATCCTCCACGAATAACAAAAAGGGGTCTAAACCCTAACACAATTACACACTTGGGTCACACTACCCCCAAGTGTATCCCACTAAATTGAGGACCCCGCTACATATATATATTCATATATATATTTATATATAAATATATATATATTGCTTTATGAAACAAGCATAGGAAAGATTTGATATCTATTAGATAGGTATAGAAAGTATAGGTATAGGTATAGGCACCACATTTTTGTATTTTTTATTTTCTATTTGCAATATGTCTAATTGCTGATGCTGGCAGCCACCTTACACCTTTCACCTAGTAGCGCAACTTTTCCCCCTATATTGTAGGTATAGAAAGTGGGCATACGGCCTATTTATATTATTTATGTTGTGTCTCAGTGGAACTTACAAAGAAAATCTTTTCTTTGAACATACTGTCAGCAACTTTTACTTACCCTTCACTCGCCACCTCATTGTTCCAACTCATTGTCATAGCCCTGAGAAATGGCACATGCCTCCAGGTAGAGAGGGAACATGAGACACTCCTTCTGCCTTTTACAGTGCTTGTCCAGCTTCTTTACCCCTCTGTTCACCTCCCTGCATACATTTTCATGTATCTTCCAGGGAAGGAGTGAAGAGGAATTCTTTAGAACACATGTCTCAAACAGGCCATTTCATGTGGCCCTTGCACCTCTCCTGCAGCTGCGGCACCCCTCATTGTCTCTGCCTTCACCTCGTCTCAGCAGTCAGCAGCAGAGAGGAGGACAGAACTCCTCTACCAGATCCTGTGCTTCTCAGTGCAGCCACATCACCCCCTCAGCTGACTCCAGTCCTCTTGTGGTCCTCCTCCAGACGCTGCACTTTTTCCTTCCCAGCTCTGCGCCCAGCTTCCTCCCAGCATCAGCACAATTTAAGGGGAGTGCGCTGTGATGTAAGGGATGAGGTGGGCTGTTGACATCTGATGTAAGGGGGGGAAGGGTGCTCTGGACATCTAGTCTTACAGATATAACTGGCCCTTAGGCTTCATGTACACTACAGGTTCTAAACGTGAGTTTAGGAGCTTATGGCGTTTTTTTTGCCAAAGCTTCTAAACTCAACTCCATAAAACCCTATGTGTCCATGTACACATAGGCTTTTAGGATCGTTTAGGAGCTGCTGCGGTTAGGGTACGTTCAACCTCCCTCTCCTGAACATGGAAGAATCGCATTTTCCCACAGCGGGTGGTCATAATAGTCTATGTGCCCTTACAGACTATCAAAAATGTTCCTCTCTACATCCTCTATATGCTGGAGGTGTCATGAACTAACAGGCAATTTGCAAAACACACTATGGGCCTGCAAAAATCACTATCTCCTCCCTCCTAGCGGACCTTACTGGCATTCTAATAGAACTAACACCAGCAATGGCCTTGCTAGGGACCAACCTAGATATTTACCCATTATGCTTCAAAACAATATTAGCGCATACTTTAACGGCCGCAAGGCTTACTATTACAAACATGTGGAAATCTACAGAATCTTCCAACCTGTCTAATGTTATCACTAGATAAAATACGCAATCTCAATATGAACTATTTTTAGCACACACAAAAACTTCTATTAATAAATTTAAAAATAACTGGCAAAAATGGCTACATAATCCAAGAGCTTCTAATTATCAAAAAAACTATGAGTTATGAACTATTGTAAGACTGAATGTCATATGGTTTACAACACCTAACCCTGTGTGTATACATAACCCTTGGAAGCCGAGATCCGCTTACAGTTAGTTCCCATTGGGGTGAGTGGGAATTGGTTTTTCAATTACATGACCAATATCTGATATACTTGTAATTCCTATATTCTTTCATTTAGTTTTTTTGTTTTCAGTTCTCACTACATAACCATTAAATGTATGTTATTTTATGATTATATACTGTGGAAAGCAATACCAAAATAACTGTATTGACTACTATTGAACTATGTATCTTAAAACTAATAAAAATGTAAAGTTTAAAAAAAAAAATAAAAAAAAAATATCCTATGTGTACACAAGCAACCATAATGCTGATGTGGCTCACAATGAAATGGAGTTTGACACTCCTGCTATAGAATGTCTCTTTCATAATCTGCTGGGGCTGCTGACACCACATCCAGTTTACAAACTCTACAAAACTCTACAAAAGGGAGGCCTTTATAGGTAATTAAAATTCCTAGAATATGTTAAATGCACATGTAATCCTATAGAAAAGGTTGTTGAAATGAATGGTCTAGCAACAGGGTCTCTTGAACCAGTCTCAGCATGCATTCTTCATCAGTATGTCTTTTTTTTTTTTTTATAAATAGTTTTTATTGAATTTTCTAACACGTACAAAACATACAGCTTAAGCACCTACAGTCATAAAAAAGAACATGTGCAGATGAGAATACAATTGCAATGTGAACCCAACGATACAATGCACAGCCATGGAAGGGTACAGCAGCACCGCCCAAATAAATCAAGTAGGGCACCTAATATGGTAAGACCCACTAGTCAATGAACACATATCAGAGGTCATCGGAGGAAGAGGGAGGTAGAAGAGCAAGGCAAGCCCTTGACACGATGATCTGGTTCACCCCCAACTCCCTAGGCTGTTTCGGGCTCATCTAACCAATTGCGCCAGACCTTGTCATATTTCAGTGGGCAGCCCCGATTGACATAGGTATCTTTGTATAAAGGAAGGCTGCCATTTACCAAGTGTTTCCATTGCGCCAAAGTGGGGGGGGGGGGTAGGCCTCTTCCACTGCATAGCAATATTCTTTCGGGCATAAAAGAGCAGCAAGGAAATTAGCGTGCGTTTGGCAGAGGATGGTACAATGGTCTCAATGAGCCCCAAAAGGCACACCTCCATTGCCAAAGGCACAGCGACTGAAGCAACTCTGTTAATTAGATCCAGCACCATTTCCCAATACTGTTGGACCCCTGAACACCGCCAGAAGATATGGGAGAAGTCGCCTGGTGGGCAGGGTCCATCCTATGCAGTCTGTGTGGGGTAAAATAAGCTCTATGAACTATTTTGTACTGCACTAACCTGTCTCGCATGGAAACTAAGGAGTTGAAGGGGAGGTCCCACACGTCGTCCCAGTCATCCCTATCTAATGTGGGGATATCAGTCTGCCATTTATTCCAGAGTTTATCCAGAGGTGGAAGAGACACAAAGATCAAGTACGAATAAAGATGTGAGGTGGGTTTGTCTTCACAGCTAAATCTAAGTGTCCTCTCTAGTTCCGACTGGGCCACGATGCACGAAGATTGTGGAAATTGCGCCGTAAATGCGTGGGACAGTTGCAGATATCTAAATAGGAAATGGTCGGGTAAGTTGTATTGGAAGGAAAGGTGCGAGAAGGGGAGTAGGGAGTTTTGAGATATTATGTGAGACACAAGTTTGATACCGTATTTTGTCCACGCGTAAGGGTCAGGGATCTTGTAGATGTGAGATAGACTAGGGTTCAGCCAGATAGGGGCATTGGGGGAGATTTCAGACTGTTTACATTTCTCAATAGCTAATCCTGTCCGCCATGCCCGCAGGGTGGTAAGCATAGAAGGGGTCAGAGGATACGGGGCACGAGGGCCCCTAAAAAGTAGTAATTGAAGAGCTTCCCACGAACCGACCACTGTTGCTTCCAGCACAGTCGACGAGTTCGTTCTGTCCGGCTGCAGCCACCACGCCGCAGTCACCAACTGCGCGGAGAGGTAATACTTATGACAGTCCGGGAATGCCATGCCACCCTGCGTTCGTGGCCTCATTAGAGTAGTCAACCTATATCTGGGAGGAGAGGGGCCCCATAAGAAGGAAGAAAAGATGCAGTTTAATTTTTTAAAAAAGGACTTGGGCACCCATTGTGGGGAGTGGCGGAAAAGATATGTCAGTTTGGGAATAATCTTCATTTTTATGAGATTAACTTGCCCCCATAATGACAGGGGCAGATTACTCCAGGATTTGAGCTTCGCCTGGGACTCCAACAGTACCGGGGCTAGATTTAAGGATATATAGTCTGAGGCTGAACCAGAGACATGTACCCCCAAGTATGTAAAGGAGTCTACCCACAGGAGGGGGCTATCAGGAGGGGATGTGGACCTAGCCGCTGGATCAATTGGGAACAGGAGGGATTTAGACCAATTTACCCTAAGACCGGTGACCTCTGCAAAGGTGTCCAAAATATTTAGCGCTCCCTGCAAGGACGGGCCGGCATCATTTAGGAAGAGTAGCATGTCATCGGCGTACAGGGCCACCCTCTCCTCCAGCAACCCGAGTCGGAGACCCCTAATGTGCGGTGAGGTGCGAAGTGCCTCCGCCACCGGTTCGATAGCGAGGGCAAACAAAGCCGGCGAGAGAGGGCAGCCCTGCCTCGTTCCCCTGGTAAGCCCGAAGGGGGCCGATAGTCCACCTCCCAAGCGCACCGAGGAAGTGGGGCACTTGTAGATCACCTGGAGCCACCTGATAAACTGCAAAGGAAACCCCATCCTGCGCAAAGTTTCCCACAAGAAGGGCCACTCGACCGTATCAAAGGCCTTTTCCACATCCAGAGAGGCCACAGTATGAGATCCCTTATTGAGGTGGTGAGCGTGTATGTTGGTGAATAGTCTTCTGAGATTCACATCCGTGGACCTACGGGGCATGAAACCTGTCTGGTCTGGGTCTATCACTGAGGGTAGCATGGGGTATAACCGAAGGGCCAGAAGCTTAGTCAGAATTTTAAAGTCAGAATTAAGCAATGCAATAGGACGATATGAAGCACAGGAAGTGGGGTCTTTGGGAGCCTTATATATTAGTGTCAAGTATGCGTGATACATTGAAACAGGCAGACTACCGTCTGCCAGGCATACAGTATACAGTTGTGCCAGCAGGGGTGCTAGAAGTTCCACATGAGCCCTATAAAAGTCTATTGGAAGCCCATCCGGCCCTGGCGCCTTGCCGGGGGGGAAGGATCGGATAGCCTTTACGACCTCCGAGACCGCAAAAGGTTGGACCAAAATCTCTCTTTCGTGGTCCGAGAGCCAGCCAAGCGCCAACGGGTCTAACAGACCATTCAGCGCCTCCGGCCGAAACTCTGAGGACAGACCGGATGAGTATAACTTGCCATAAAAGGAGTTAAACGTCTGTAGAATATCAGAGGGGGAGGACACCGTCCCGCCCCCCGGGGTCTGCAGGGTGGATACAAGGGTAAGGGGTTGGTCGTGTTGTGCCATCATGGCTAGTAGGCGGCCATTCCGGTCACCTTGTTCAAAGGCCCTCTGTTTACCTCTATACGACTCGAGTCGCGTGACCTCAGCCAGGTGCAACTGCAGTTCCCTCCGAGCCAGCATTAGTAGGTCAAAGTGAACTGGGGTGGGGTCATTGCTATACTTAGCAGTGTGATCTTCAACAGCCTTCTGCAGCGCCAGCGCTGCAGCCGATTGTTGTTTTTGATGCTAGCAATAGAAGAAATATACTGTCCCCTCGTGAAAGCTTTAAAGGCATCCCATACAATATCGGGAGAAGAGGAGTCTTTATTATTTTCCCAGAACTCAGACAGCAGGGGCGGCAGCTGGCCAGCGAGGTCAGGATGAGAGATCCATTGTGTGCCCAACCTCCAGAGCGAAGCGCTCCGGGAAGCCGGGGAGCGAAGCACCACCACTAAGGGATTATGATCGGACAGACTGCTAGGCAGATAGGACGTCTCCAGAACATCCGCTAACAGTGCAGGGTTGGAGAAGGCTAGGTCTATCCGCGACGCAGTCTTATATGATGCCGAAAAACATGAATAGGCCCTTGTGGTAGGGTGCTTCCACCTCCAGATCTCCACCAGCCCCACCGCCTGAGCCCAGGCAGAGAGGTCCATACACTGTTTCTTAGTCGGGGCAGGTCTATCTAGCTCAGGTGATAAGATGGCATTAAAGTCGCCCATTACCAGAACCTTCCCCGGGCAGAAAGGTGACATTTTTTCTAGAACCTCATATAATAATGCGGAGGAAAACGGGGGAGGGATGTATGCATTAAGAACAATATACCTGACAGACCATAGCGTGAACACCACTATCACAAATTTCCCCATGGGATCAGTACGGATCTCCTCAATTACACAGGGGAAATTCTTATGGACAAGAACCGATACACCTCTGGCGTATGTAGAATAGGTGGCATGTATCGCTCGCTGTATCCACGGTTTCTTGAGAGTCAAAATCTTGCTGCCCGTAAGGTGAGTCTCCTGAAGGAGAATAATCTGGGGGGAGTGAGATTTTAAGTATTTGAATAAAAGGGCTCGCTTAAATTTGGAGTTAAGACCCCTGACATTCCAGGAGAGAACGGTGAAGGAGTCTACTACTTGACTAGCCATTGGATGAAGGGGAAAAACAATTAAGGAGATACTCTAGAGGGCATGTACCGGTGCACCCCACAGGCAGCAAGATCCCGGTCACACTGCATAAAATGCTGACAGTACTTAAGCGTAACACAAAACAAAAGCATACAGATAAGAAATATAAAACCATAAGAACAAGGGATGACTAAATCCCTAATCAACTTCCCAGGCACGGTGCCTATCCTACTATACCCAGCCTACCTCCTAACAGGGGGGGAAAGTCTGGGAACAGTTTTTACCCAAACGAAAAACTTTTATAAAGAGTGTTAGTGAACCCTTACACTGGGGGCCCTACACTTCTTGTAGCAGTTCATCCACTCTGTCGACGGGCAGTGTCGCATCCGTCACGTACGAACAAGAAGCAGAGGGACGTGGGATATCTATCCCATAAACCTGTATCCTCAAAGTCAGCGGAAAATAGAGTCCGTGTTCTAAGAGGAAAAACAAAAAAAAAACAAAAAACAAAAAACAAAACCAAAAGCGAAAACAAGGGCAATCTAAAGCCTCGTGGGGGTCTCGTGTAAAAGTACATTTGAAGTAACTCCGGGGGTTGAAGAAGGTGTAATAGGATATAGCGAACAAGGAAGTGGAAGATCCGTGCATCAAAGGTGACCGTGAGAAGATCTCATCAACGCAGGTTGGTCAGCCAGTCATCAGCATCCGCTGGGTTATCAAAGAAGCGGACCGTCCCCTCATGTTGGACTCGTAGGCGGCTTGGGTAAAGCATGCCATATTTAATGTCCTTATCTCTAAGTCGTTTGCGGACATCGTTGAAGGTTTTCCTCTTTCTCTGCAAGTCCGCCGAAAAGTCAGGGAAGAGGAGGACAGAGGAGTTACAATATTTGAGCGTGGGATGTTGGCGGGCTTCCGACAGAATCTTGTCCCTGTCCCGATAGTTAAGAAAACGGACTAAGAAGGGCCTGGGGGGTTTCCCCGGGGTGGCTCGGCCCGCGGGCACCCGGTGGGCCCTCTCCACCACGTAGGTAGGGGGAACATCTGTAAGGCCCAGGAGATTTTTAAAGAACTCCTCCGCAAATATAGCAGGGTGGTCTCCCTCTTCTCCCTCAGGCAAACCTAGGACTCTGACATTATTGCGCCTCAGCCTGTTCTCGGCATCATCTGACTTTGCGACGAGGGACTGCACTGTGCGCTGCAGCTCGGTAATGGAGGCGGTATGGGAGGCCGTAAGATCTTCAGTGGTCGACATCAGTATGTCTTTACTTGCTTGTCAATGTCGGATTGTGGGTTACAACCTGGAACAGTCGTGTTAAAAATATATTCAGATTACAAAAAAAAAATGACTGGCAATAATTAGATGTGTTAGATAAAGTACTGATAACACACGAGAAGTGAGAACATTTCCGAGAAAGTGAAAGAAACATTTCTGATACTGTGACATAGTAGATGCAGCTAACAGGAAGTAGATGGTAATAAGCATGCATAGCTAATATACATCCGACCAGCTTGCAATTGTGCAATTGGACAGATTGGATATGGCTGAATCATCGTGGTAACTCATTATAGAAGAACCAACAGCTAAGGACATATATATCCCCCCCCCCCCCTTTATTTGTACTAAATCTACATCATAACAAGTACAAACATTTTATAAAACCAAGGTAATTACAATTCCTTCTATTTAAATAATTTGAACACTGAAACTGTAACACTCTATTTACCCCACCCATAGTCCTATAAAACTGTACTTGCAGAAATCTAATATATTATATTGTTTGTTCAAGGTACCCCTCCCTTAACCCATCTTTTAAGCAACTCTTTAATGTGATCAGTATTTTCAAAGTTGTTAAGTTACCATCCCCTCCAAGTTTGCCCCCTCCCACTTCTCATAAGCCACACCCCTTATAGAATCCACCCACTCTGTCCCCTGTATTCCACTCATAGTGTCAGCATTATACACCAGGCTCTGCACATCATATACCAGGCTGCACATTATACACAGGGCTCTGCACATCATATACCAGGCTGTATATTATAAACAAGGCTCTGCACATAATATACTAAGCTGCACATTATACACAGGGTTCTGCACATCATATACCAGGCTGCACATTATACACAGGGTTCTGCACATCATATACCAGGCTGCACATTATACACAGGGCTCTGCACATCATATACCAGGCTGCACATTATACACAGGGCTCTGCACATCATATACCAGGCTGCACATTATACACAGGGCTCTGCACATCATTTACCAGGCTGTACATTATACACAGGGCTCTACACATCATATACCAGGCTGCACATTATACACAGGGCTCTGCACATCATATACCAGGCTGTACATTATACACAGGGCTCTGCACATCATATACCAGGCTGCACATTATACACAGGGCTCAGCACATCATATACCAGGCTGTACATTATACACCGGGCTCTGCACATCATATACCAGGCTGCACATTATACACAGGGCTCTGCACATCATTAAGGATGAGTTCTGGCGCGTTTGCATACTCCACGTGCAGAGCCCGCCAGGAAGTCGGCACGGCGCTGCGCTAATCACAGGCAGGGAGACATTTCCCAATCTCTGCAGCCGAGCATTGGGACAATGTCTCCCTGCCTGTGATTAGTGCAGCGCAGCGCCGTGCCGACTTCCTGGCGAGCTCTGCACGTGGAGTATGCAAACACGCCAGAGCTCATCCCTACACATCATATATACCAGGCTGCACATTATACACAGGGCTCTGCACATCATATACCAGGCTGCACATTATACACTGACAAAGCTTCAATTTGTTTTAAAACCCAGACGATATCTGGAGATCACAGACTAGGAAATGGTTTAAACTTGCATTTTAAGTTCTGACTTTATTAACCCATTGCATAGCCTCTCTACAACATTAAACGTTAGACGACAGGGGTTGCATTTAAAAGGTAATTTCGCTTTTGATAAGAAAAAAATGTACTACACTACATTTTGTATTTTTACAATTACAATTACCTATGTAGTTTCATCTGCTGCCCGCTATGACTCATAAAACTGGCAAATGTTTAAACATGGTGTACATGTAGGGTGGTGTTTTGTACACGGTCAATGTACAGAACACCAACTGTGTTTTGTAAGTTTCAATACAAGCAATAACAAGTAGGGATCTGCAATGACATTTGCCAACTTACAACCTGGAAATATGCTTTGTTTTAGGTCCAAATGTAGGTCCAAATGTAGGCAAAAACTCAGGCCCAATTCATCCCTGAAATGGAGAACAGGGATGCATCGGACCCCTGCTGTGAGCATCTCTGCACAAGTGTGAATCTAGCCTGAACGGGGCCTTAAACTTACTCTGAATGTCACGTACCTGGTAGGAGTCTGATATGACGAGGTCGGCCTCCCTTGTATCTCCTACCCAAGCCCCACTGAAGGTGGGACAGATGGTGGCTAGGGTCAGGAGGAACACGAGTGCCAGGGAATGTTGCTTGTAGAACCTGCAGTGGAAGTAGTAGGCTCGGTGGTACCAGCAGAACAGCAGGTGAAGAGCTGCGGTGGAAGCTAAGGAGGAACTCCAACCAGTTTGCAGGTTCAGGCTTGGTGGCTTGTCAGTACTTCCTATGGCCAGGAGACAGGAGAGCACTGCACACAGGAGAGCTGAGACCATGGAGAGCCAGCGCAGGTTTCCAGAGGCAGTGTCAGACCTGGGCAGATGATGGAAGCGGAGTCGTGGAGATAGCCGGGTTCGGTAACAGGCGGGCTGCAGAGTACAAGGCATAAGCAGGAGGAAGGCCAGATGCAGGCCGTAGTCGCGTACCAGTAATCAAGCAATCAGAGTCCAGAAGCAGAGTCAGAGGAAGCCGGGATCAGTAACAGGTATCAAGTAGGTTATATTAGGGTTCAGAAGAACAGGACACAGCTGAAGACCAGTCAGCACTTGTGGAAAGTAAGAGCACCCTTTAAATAGGCCGTCTGGCGCCAACTGGTGTTAGGGACGCGCTCCTGCGCGTGCACGCCGTTCATTGCACACGCGCATGCGCATTGGCGCACGCATATGCGCCATACGTGAATCAGCAGTTCTCTTACATTGCCCCCCCTTAAGGGCAGCCTCCGGATGCCCTTCAGGGCTCTTTTTTCAGGGTGTCGCTGAAAGAAGGCTTGTACCAGTCCTGGGGCATGTACATTGGAGGCTGGTTCCCAAGAATTTTCCTCCGGGCCGTAGCCTTTCCACTTGACAAGGAACTGTGTTAGGTTGTTCCTAACTCTGCAGTCCAAAATTGTTTCTACTTCAAACCCCTCGTTACCTTTGATAAGGAGAGGAGGAGGAATTTCAGAAATCCGGTCAGGAAAGGGATTTGGCACCGTCGGTTTCAACAAGGAAACGTGGAACACTGGATGAATCCTTAGATTCTTGGGCAACACCAATTCAAACGCCACTGCATTAATCCTCTTTTTAACTGGGAAAGGACCCAAGAATTTTGGACCAAGTTTCTTCGAAGGGCAATTTAACCTTAAATTTGCTGTAGACAGCCAGACCTTGTCACCTGGTTCCAGATTCAGGTTGCCTCTTCTTTTCCTATCAAATAATTTTTTATTGCTTGCCTGTGTCTTAGTGATTGTATCCTGTAACAGTTGGTTGTTGGTACTGAAGAAACTTAAACGATCTTGTACAGCAGGTACGGAAGATTCAACAGATAGCTCCGGCAAGAAAGAAGGGTGATACCCATAATTGGCAAAGAAGGGTGACTGTTTGATTGCTGAGTGAATGGAGTTGTTGTATGAGAATTCTGCAAGTGGGAGGAGTGAAAGCCAATCGTCCTGTGCAAAGGAGGAAAAACACTGCAAATACTGTTCAGGGGTTTGGTTGGTTCGTTCAGTTTGACCATTAGTTTGTAGGTGATATGCTGTGGAGAGACGGAGTTCGATGTTTAGTGCTTCACATAGAGCCCTCCAAAACCTGGAAGTAAACTGAACTCCTCGGTCGGAGATGATGCTGTCAGGGATACCGTGCAACTTAACAACTTCCTTGATGAAGGCTGAAGCAGTCTCAGTAGCCGAAGGAGTTCCTTGTAACGGTATGAAATGAGCCATCTTGGTCAGACGGTCTACAACAACAAAAATTGTGGTAAAGTCCTCTGATGGGGGAAGTTCTACAATGAAGTCCATGGAGATCATACTCCATGGTTTCTTTGGTACAGGTAGAGACTCCAAAAGACCCCAAGTTCTGGCTTTGTCCGATTTATTACGAAGGCATGTGGTACAGGATTTTACGTAATTCTTACAGTCCTGCATTAAATCTGGCCACCAAAAGGTACGAGAAATTAAATCGGCTGTTTTGGAAATTCCGAAGTGCCCCGCAAGGGGGTGGTCATGACAACGTCTCAAGATAGATAGTCTGAATCGTTCAGGGACAAAGATTTGCTCCTTATGAAAATAAAGGTCATTCTTAAGTTGAAGGGCCAAGTCCTGAGGAGGTGGTTGATCCACCACATCTGTCTTTATTTGTGACATTAGGTCGGCTTGAAGAAACAGGATGTTTTTGGCTGGAAGAATGGTATCAGGTTCCAAGGACACCACGGGACTGCTGAACATGCGGGATAAGGCATCCGGTTTGCCATTCTTTGAGCCAGGGCGGTAAGTGATGTGGAACATAAAGCGAGAGAAGAACAATTCCCATCTTGCTTGCCGAGGTCTTAATCTTTTAGCTGTTCTCAGATATTCAGGATTTTTATGATCCGTGAAGATGAGGATTGGATGAGATGCTCCTTCCAAGAGATAGCGCCACTCTTCGAGCGCAGCCTTGATGGCCAGTAACTCTGTCTCCAACATCATAATTCCTTTCAGAAGGATTTTACTTTTTAGAGAAAAATGCTACAGGGTGAAGTAGGGATTTAGGGCCCTGGCGTTGGGATAAAATGGCACCGACTTCATTCTCAGAGGCATCTACCTCTAACACATAGGCCAAAGATGGGTCAGGATGCTTCAGGATAGGAGCTGACGTAAACAAAACTTTTAATTGTTCAAAAGCCTCTTGAGCTTCGGGGGTCCAACAGAAGGGGACCTGCTGTCTAGTCAGTTGTGTGATGGGGGTAATGATACCGGAAAAGTCCTTTATAAATTTCCTGTAGAAATTAGCAAATCCTACAAACCTCTGCACTGCCTTCCTGTCTGTAGGAGCCGGCCATTCTAGAACGGATGTGACCTTCTGTGGATCCATGGAAATGCCCTCGGCCGAGATGACGAGACCTAAAAAGTGTATGGTTTGCTTCTCAAAATCACATTTTTCAGCCTTGGCGTAAAGGCGATGTTCACGGAGCCGACTCAGTACCTTCTTCACGTGAGTTTGATGGAATTCAATGGATTCAGAGAATATAAGAATATCATCTAAGTACACGATGACAAATAGATCCAGAAAGTCACGGAAGACGTCATTCACTAGGTGCTGAAAGGTAGCTGGGGCATTACAAAGTCCGAAGGGCATGACCAAGTACTCAAAGTGGCCAAAGCCTGTCCGGAAGGCCGTCTTCCATTCATCCCCTTCCCTGATTCGGACTAGATTATATGCCCCTCTTAAGTCAAGTTTGGAAAACACTCGTGCCCCTCTCAGCCTCTGGAAAAGCTCAGGAATCAGGGGAAGGGGGTATCGGTTTTTAACCGTGACTTTATTGAGGTCCCGATAGTCAACACAGGGTCTCAGGGACTTGTCCTTTTTCTCCACGAAGAAGATCCCGGCACCTGCAGGTGACGTGGAAGGTCGAATGAACTGTTTTTCTAGGCTCTCGTCGATGTATGTACGTAGGGCTTCTAGTTCAGGCTCAGACAGAGGGTAAATCCTACCAAACGGGATCTTGGCCCCTGGTAAAAGTTCTATGGGTCAGTCATATGTCCTATGGGGAGGAAGAGTGTCTGCACCCTTCTTGTTGAACACATCCTGATATTCATGGTAGGCAGCAGGTATCAACTTCAAAGTCTCTGGGTCTGGCTGTAAACTCAAGAGAGGAGTAGTATTAACCTTCCCTCCTGGAAAGCAGTGTTCTTGGCAGTAGTTGGATGAGAAGGAGACCTCTCCAGAAAGCCAGTTTATGTGTGGATTATGGGCCTTTAACCATGGGATGCCAAGAATTACAGGGAACATAGGTGACGTTATGACATCCAGTCTGAGGAGTTCATGATGGCCTGAAGCGGTTTGACAGAAAATAGGTGCAGTCTCTTGTGTAACGGGCCCAGATTTGATGCCAGAGCCATCGGCCAGATGAACCAGAAAACTTTGCTTCTTGGCACACACAGGGAACTGATGAAGGGCAACAAATGTGGAATCAACAAAGCAACTACAGGCCCCACCCAGAGTCTATGATGGCCGATACAGAGACTGTCTTTCCGGAGAACAAAAGCTCAATGGAAAGGGAGACATGAGAGCGATCTTTCCCAGGGAGATACATCATATGAGGCAGGGGATGACAAGGTCTGCTGGATTTTACTGGGCAAGTCCGTATAAAGTGGCCAGCCTCCCCGCAATATAGGCATAATTCAGCTTGCTGCCGCCGGAGACGCTCAACAGGAGAAAGAGGGGGTCTCCGAAAATTCCTATAGCAAGCCTTATACAGTCTTTACCCTCCAGGGGGTGCAACAATTGAAGGAGCGGATATGTCAGAACTGGAAACCACAGAAAGACTTCCCTTAAGTTTTTCAGACTGTCTCTCCCGTAAGCGCCGATCAATCTGGATGGTTAGGGTGATCAGGTCCTCTAAGGATGTGGGCACTCCCACTCTGGCAAGCTCATCTTTCAAGGTCTCAGAAAGTCCCAGGCGAAACTGGTGACGAAGGGCGGACTGATTCCACAGGGTATCAGCACTCAGAACGCGGAAATCGGCCACATAGTCCTCCACTGGCCTTGTGCCTTGTTGTAACTTGCCAAGCTTGGATTCAGCAGTCTGACAAAAGAAAGAGTCGGCGTATAGCTGAGCCATGGCTGAGAAAATGGAGTCCGTGGTTGCCCGAACGGGGTCATGTTGCTCCCGGAGATGGTGGGCCCAGAAAAGTGGTTCATTTAATAACAACGTGATGATGAACCCCACCTTAGTGTCTTCAGAAGGAAAGGTTCGGGGTAACAGGGAGAAATATAGCTCACAAGAGTTCTGAAAGGTGCGGAATTTTCCACGGTCCCCGGAGAACCGTTCGGGGAGAGGCACCCTGGGCTCCGGAGGGGGAGTGGCCTCACGGAACAATCTGAAGTCTGTTTGAACAGAAGAGTCAGTGACTGAGGAAGATGCATAAACTGGTGCAACATTCATCTCGCCTGAGAGTCGCTCTTCCATGCGACTAAGGTCTCTCTGTAGATTCTGCACGGTATATGTTAGTGCAGAAACTGAACTGGAAATGTCCACTGGTGGGGAGACCTCCCTTTCAGACTCCATCCCTGGCTGACTGGTACTGTCACGTACCTGGTAGGAGTCTGATATGACGAGGTCGGCCTCCCTTGTATCTCCTACCCAAGCCCCACTGAAGGTGGGACAGATGGTGGCTAGGGTCAGGAGGAACACGAGTGCCAGGGAATGTTGCTTGTAGAACCTGCGGTGGAAGTAGTAGGCTCGGTGGTACCAGCAGGACAGCAGGTGAAGAGCTGCGGTGGAAGCTAAGGAGGAACTCCAACCAGTTTGCAGGTTCAGGCTTGGTGGCTTGTCAGTACTTCCTATGGCCAGGAGACAGGAGAGCACTGGACACAGGAGAGCTGAGACCATGGAGAGCCAGCGCAGGTTTCCAGAGGCAGTGTCAGACCTGGGCAGATGATGGAAGCGGAGTCGTGGAGATTGCCGGGTTCGGTGACAGGCGGGCTGCAGAGTACAAGGCATAAGCAGGAGGAAGGTCAGATGCAGGCCGTAGTCGGGTACCAGTAATCAAGCAATCAGAGTCCAGAAGCAGAGTCAGAGGAAGCCGGGATTAGTAACAGGTATCAAGCAGGTTATAGCAGGGTTCAGAAGAACAGGACACAGCTGAAGACCAGTCAGCACTTGTGGAAAGTCAGAGCACCCTTTAAATAGGCCGTCTGGCGCCAACTGGTGTTAGGGACGCGCTCCTGCGCGTGCACGCCGTTCATTGCGCATGCGCATTGGCGCACGCATATGCACCGTACGTGAATCAGCAGTTCTCTTACACTGAAGCATGAATCGGACTGATTGTATATCAAGCACAGAGACTTGTGATGATCGCTTAGGAATATGGCTACATGAGATTACAAAGGGCTCCGATTAAAGCTTAAAAAATACTGGCATTTGACATTTTTTTTCTCAGCCTGTAAAAGCACCTGTATGTTAGCTTATGTGTCCATGTGCACACAGGCGTTTACAGACATATTAGAAGCAGAGCAATTACAGTCTGAAAAAAAACAACCCATGGAAAGCACGTTTAGGAGAGGAGGTGAAGCGCAGAAAAAAGCTAAACACACTGAAATGCTAGACGCATTTAGGCGCATTTGAGAGGTAATGCATTTAAATGGCCAGAACAAATAAATATTTTGACCAATAGGATACATTTACGATAAAACGCATGACGCGCCTGCAGTGGGCTTTTCTCCTGCCAGGAGTTCTGATATTTAGAGGAGCAAAGCAAACACCCTGTTTGCATGAGGTCTATTGGGTAGATTATGAAATTTTATGGACATTAGACTATTATTAACCACTTCAATACCATGCACTTATGCACCTTCCCGCCCAGACCAATTTTCAGCTTTCAGTACTCTCACACTTTGAATGACAATTACTTAGTCATGCTACACTGTATCCAAACAAATTTTTTATCATTTTCTTCTCACAAATAGAGCTTTCTTTTGGTGGTATTTAATCGCCACTGGGTTTTTATTTTTTGCGATATAAGCAAAAAAACAGCAATTTTTTTAAAAAAAAAACACTTTTTTTTAGTTTCTATTGTAAAATTTTGCAAATAAGTAATTTTTCTTCATAAATTTGTGCCAAAATGTATACGGCTACATATCTTTGGTAAAATGAACCCAAATTAGTGTATATTATTTGGTCTTTGTGAAAGTTATAGAGTCTACAAACTATGGTGGCAATCACTGAAAATTTATCACATCTGATCACGCCTGATGTACTGAAGGGATATCTAATTTCTTGAGACACTAACAAGCGAGGAAAGTACAAATACCCCAAAATTACCCCTTTTTGGAAAGTAGACAGTCCAAGGTATTTACTAAGAGGCGTGGTGAGTTTTTTGAAGTTGTATTTTTTTCCCACAATTCTTGGGAAAATTTAATTTTTTTTTTTTTTTTTACACAAACTGGTCATATTAACAGTTTTTTTCTCTCACACAGCATATGCATAATTGCAACTACACCCCAAAATACATTCTGCTACTCCTCCTGAGTGTAGCGATACCACATGTGTGAGACTTTTACACAGCCTGGCCATATACAGAGGCCCAACATTGAAGTAGCACTTTCAGGCGTTCTACAAGCATAAATCGCACATATCCTTTCTCAACCACCTATTACACTTTTGAAGGTCCTGGAGCACCAGGACAATGGAATTTTTCACAAAATGACCCCATTTTGGAAAGCACACACCCCAACGTATAATCTATGACGCATTATGAGTCTTTTGAACGGTTCATTCTTTTCCAGAAGGTTTTGGAAAATGTGGAGAAAAAATGAAAATGCATTTTTTTTACACAAAGTTGTCCATTTATAAGATATTTCTAACGCATAGCATATACATAGCAAAAATGACACCCCAAAATGCATTCTGCTACTCCTCCTGAGTATAGCGATACCACATGTGTGAGACTTTTACACAGCCTGGCCATATACAGAGGCCCAACATTGAAGTAGCACTTTCAGGCGTTCTACAAGCATAAATCGCACATATCCTTTCTCAACCACCTATTACACTTTTGAAGGCCCTGGAGCACCAGGACAATGGAATTTTCCACAAAATGACCCCATTTTGGAAAGCACACACCCCAACGTATAATCTATGAAGCATTATGAGTCTTTTGAACGGTTAATTTTTTTCCAGAAGGTTTTGGAAAATGTGGAGAAAAAATGAAAATGCATTTTTTTTACACAAAGTTGTCCATTTATAAGATATTTCTAACGCATGGCATATACATAGCAAAAATAACACCCCAAAATGCATTCTTCTACTCCTCCTGAGTATAGCGATACCACATGTGTGAGACTTTTACACAGCCTGGCCATATACAGAGGCCCAACATTGAAGTAGCACTTTCAGGCGTTCTACAAGCATAAATCGCACATATCCTTTCTCAACCACCTATTACAATTTTGAAGGCCCTGGAGCACCAGGACAATAGAATTTTCCACAAAATGACCCCATTTTTGAAAGCACACACCCCAACGTATAATCTATGAGGCATTATGAGTCTTTTGAACGGTTCATTTTTTTCCAGAAGGTTTTGGAAAATGTGGAGAAAAAATTAAAATGCATTTTTTTTACACAAAGTTGTCAATTTATAAGATATTTCCAACACATAATATGTACATAGCAAAAATTACACCCAAAAATGCATTCTGCTACTCCTCCTGAGTATGGCAATACCACATGTTTGAGACTTTTACACAGCCTGGCCACATACAGAGGCCCAACATCCAAGTAGCACCTCCAGGCATTCTAGCAGCATTAATTGCACATATCATTTTCTGACTACCGATCACATTTTTGAAGGCCCTTCATATATCTAACACATAGCAGGTACATACCAAATAACAAAAGATTACCTGTGGTTTTAGAAGTGCAGTGGTCCACAGAGGAGAGCATCGGTCCAGGCAGCAGGCAGGGATGAGGTCAGCGACAGCAAAAGCAATCATCCAGGCAGCAGGCAGGAATACTGTCCATAGTTCGCACAGGCAGAGATACTGTCAGCACAGCCAGAGCACAGCCAAAGCACAGGTCCAGGTAGCAGGCAGAGGTGTCCTATCCTATCCTATCGATGATATCTTCGATATATTGGAGGTAGTGGAGTCGGTGATTTTGAGTTGCTTTTTGGTAGCAGACAAACGAATTAAAAAGGGCCATGTGAAACAGGTGAAACGCAACTTTTTTGTGCCAATAATGGGACTTTCTGGTTGATAAGTAGGGCTGTAGCATCTGGTCGTTTAAATCCACCCCCCCATGTACAAATTGTAGTCGTGGACACATTCAGGCTTTACAATGGAGCCGCGTCTTCTTGGGATCTCCACCATGGTGTCATTGTGGATCGTAGAGAGGATGTGGACATCTTTCTTGTCCCTCCACTTCATGGCCAACACCTCCTCGTTCCTCATGGATGCCGATTCTCCAGGTCGCAATTTTTTTGTCAATAAATTTTGTGGGAATCCCTTCCGTTTTTTTTTGAAGGTACCGCAGGCCGGGGTTTGTTTACTGTAAAGGTGGCGAAAAAGGGGCAGGCTGGTATAATAATTATCAACATATAAATGGTAACCTTTTCCGAACAGGGGGTATGCCAACTCCCAGACAATTTTCCCACTGGTTCCAATATATGTGGGGCAATCACGGGGCTGGAGCTGGGAGTCTTTGCTTTCGTAGATCCTGAATTTGCAGACGTATTCAGTGGCTCAATCACATAATTTATTTAATTTTAACCCATACCTGGCTCTCTTGCTTGGTATGTACTGCTTGAACTGCAGTCGGCCGGTGAAATGTACGAGGGACTCGTCCACACAAATTTTTTGGTCTGGGATGAAAACGTCTTCAAATCGCTGGGAAAAGGCATTGATTAGGGGGCGTATCTTGTACAATTTGTCGTAGTTGGGATGATCTCGGGGAGGGCACTGTGAATTGTCATTGAAGTGGAGAAAGCGCATGATCATGTCGTATCTTTTCCTGGACATGACAGCGGAATATATGGGCATGTGTTGGATGGGGCGTTTGGACCAATATGAATGGACTTCGTTCTTTTTTGTAAGCCCCATATTGAACATAAGGCCCAAAAATAATTTAAATTCCTCCAATGTTAGACGCCGCCACTGGAACATGCGGGCGTAGGAAGAATTGGGGTTGGCAGCAATAAATTGGGATGCATACAGATTCGTTTGATCCACTATATTCTGCAGCAAATCTTGTGGGAAAAATAAACAAAAATAATCAAATTTAGAAAAATTTGTAGTGTCGGGCTGCACACCTGGCTGTGCGGTGAAAGGGGGGATGATAGCGGATCCTGAGTTGGCAGGCAACCATAAGGGGTTTGCCAGGGCATTGGGAAGGTAGGATTGGGGCTGGATTCTTCGGGTTGGGCGTGCATTTCCATTGCTTGTACTGGGCTCCTCTTCCTGGGGTATGGCGCTGCTGGTGGTGGGCAGTTCTCCTGATCTTGGTGCTGAACTTGGTGCTGATCTTGGTGCCGATCGCATTCTTTTGGGAGGGACGGTTTCCTCCGGGGACTGGGACTCTGAGCCACTATCCTCCACTGGCTCGTATTCCGAACCAGAATCGGATAATGGGAGCTCCCCGCTGCTCTCATCATCCGACATGGCAAGAATGGCATATGCCTCCTCAGGTGTGTAAACCCTTTGGGACATTATGGCAGTGCTTATTGGTGGGCCTGTGTAATGGTACTGCTGGTGGTAGTGGTGGCGGTCTGTGTGGTAGTACCGATGGAGGTATTAGTGGTGGGCCTGTGTGGTGGTACCGATGGCAGTATGGGTGGTGGTGGTACCAATGGCGGTACAGGTGGTGGTGGTGGTACCGATGGCGGTACGGGTGGTGGCGGCGGTACCGGTGGCGGTACGGGTGGTGGTGGTAGCGATGGCGGTATGGGTGGTGGTGGTACCGATGGCGGTACAGGTGGTGGTGGTACCGATGGCGGTACAGGTGGTGGTGGTACGGGTGGTGATGGTACCGATGGCGGTACAGGTGGTGGTACAGGTGGTGGTGGCACTACCGACGGTGGTACGGGTGGTGGTACTGGTGGTGGTACCGATGGCGGCACTAGTGGTGATACTGGTAGCGGGCCTGTGTGGCAGTATAGATGCTGGGCCTGGTGGCGGTACTGGTGGTGGTACTGGTACCGATGGCGGTACTGGTAGCCTGTGTGGCGGTGCCAATGGCGGTACCGATGGAGGTGGGCCTGTGACAGATGATTGACAGATGGGCTGATTGATTGATTGACAGATGGGTTGATTGATTGATTGACAGATGGGTTGATTGATTGACAGGTGGGGTGATTGATTGACAGGTGGGGTGATTGATTGACAGGTGGGGTGATTGATTGACAGGTGGGCTGATTGATTGACAGATGGGCTGATTGATTGACAGATGGGCTGATTGACAGATGGGCTGATTGGCTGGGCTGATTGATGTGCTGGGCTGTGTGACAGGTCCTCTTTATGGGGGGGGGCGTGTTGTGCACTGTAAATTTATGTAGACAAACTACACTGAGCTAACTTACTGATCTCTTCTCTCTCCTCACAGATCGGTGTGTGAGGAGAGAGTAGGGATCAGGTAGTAACTCCTGTGGAGTTTGTTTATATTTGTGACCGGCTGTGATTGGACACAGCCGGTCACGTGGTAAACAGCCAATTCATTGGCTGTTTACTCTGATCGGGGACGCGCTGTGTCCAAGGGACACTCGCCTTCCCCGATCCCCGCTCCGCAAGCCTGTGGCGGCGCGCAAGGAGCGCGCCGCCGAGTTTGTTTTGACAGGTGATCGGCTGTGACTTTGACACAGCCGATCACATGGTAAACAGCCAATGAAATTGGCTGTTTACCGTGATCGGGGTAGCGCTGTGTCCGAGGGACACATGCCGTCCCCGATCACCGCGCTGCGCGCCCCCGCGGGCGCGCGCAAGGCAATATCCTGCAGGACGTCATATGACGTCCAGTATCGATATTGCAACCACTTCCCGGACGTCAATTCGCTATTGACTGGGCGGGAAGTGGTTAAAGAAGTAGGGAATCCGCGCTCAGGAAAACACCAGACAGAGGTTGCAGCCCCCCTAAAAACTCCCTAGGGAGAATAGGATATAATATAAAAGAATGGGGTGTTGCCGCTACCTCCCACTATAGAGACCCACCGGGTCTAAGTGATCTCAAGTAAATGTATAAGGACAGGCTGTATTGAGTTCCCGGGTCTGTACACCTACGGTGCCCATTCTGAGGGGTTTCCACCATCCCTGTACTGAGTTCCTGGGTCTGTACACCTACTTTGCCCATTATGCTGGGTTCCCACAATCCCTGTGCAGAGTTCCTGGGTCTGTACACCTGAGGTGCCCATTATGAGGGGTTCCCACCATCCCTGTAACAAGTTCCTGGGTCTGTACACCTGCTGTGCCCATTATGAGGGGTTCCTCCCACTATCCCTGTACACCTACTGTGCCTATTATGAGGGGTTCCCACCATCCCTGTACTGAGTTCCTGGGTCTGTACACCTGCTGCGCCCATTATGAGGGTTCCCACCATCCCTGTGCTGAGTTCCCGGGTCTGTACACCTGCTGTGCCCATTATGAGGGTTCCCACCATCCCTGTACTGAGTTCCTGGGTCTGTACACCTCCTGTGCACATTATGAGGGTTTCCACCATCCCTGTGCTGAGTTTCCGGGTCTGTACACCTGCTGTGCCCATTATGAGGGTTCCCACCATCCCTGTGCTGAGTTCCTGGGTCTGTACACCTGCTGTGCCCATTATTAGGGTTCCCACCATCCCTGTGCTGAGTTCCCGGGTCTGTACACCTACTGTGCCCATTATGAGGGGTTCCCACCATCCCTGTAACAAGTTCCTGGGTCTGTACACCTGCTGTGCCCATTTTGAGGGCCCCCACCATCCCTGTGCTGAGTTCCCGAGTCTGTACACCTGCTGTGCCCATTATGAGGGGTTCCCACCATCCCTGTGCTGAGTTCCTGGGTCTGTACACCTGCTGTGCCCATTATGAGGGGCCCCCATCATCCCTGTGCTGAGTTCCTGGGTCTGTACACCTACTGTGCCCCTCCCCATCTGAATCGCGGCGGCCGATCTAATTTGCATAACAATGCCCACACGATTTACATGTGAATAATGTTAATTTAAGAACAATGCCTTTTGTTTCTCTATAGCTGGTGAACAGGCAGGGGAGAAAAGGGAAGGTGTACTGACTTGCATTACATGGAGAGAGGTGAAGTAAAGTTGGAGATTAAAATGCTGCTTTGCAGTCTCTCAGGAGTCAGGACACAGTGATAATAGCCCCTTCTGCCCCCCTCCCCACTACAGTCCTGGCATGTAGAAATGTACCTAAAGATTTCTGTGTGATCCCTTGTGTGCATTGCTGGATGCCGAGTCTGTGTCACAGGGATGAATGGAGCTGCCTCAGCTCCCTGTCTGCCCTGGCCCCTGACCAGTTCCCTTCTGCTCGTGATTTCCCCCTCACTTACTGAAGGAGACAGGCAGCCTGTGAGCCAATGATGCTGCAAGTCTGATTAAAGCCCCACCCTATGGACACAATCAATTAAAAGCACTGGAAACCTAATGCTAGAGCCTAGAGTTGGAGTTTTCGTGGCTACAGCATTTGGGCCCCGAACACACTCTAAACTACGCCAATAGAGCTTCTTAGCCCCAATCACGTGTTTACACACGGGTCATGCCTCCAATAGCACCCCGTGTCCGGCGCCCTTAACACACCAACTTAAAGGGACACTTGAAACATTTTTTTTAACATTTTTTTTTAATAAGTAGCTGTGGGCGGGGGGGGGGCGGCACCCCTGCGCCCCCTATTGACGGGCGGCCACTGTTGCAACTAGATACCTATGTATGGAGCCCTGACCACCAAAGTAATAAGGCTTTTCTCCCATTTACCCCCAGAGTAATAGAGCAGTTTTCCCACTGACCACCAGAGTAATGGGGCACTTCTCCCACTGAACACCAAACAAAGGTGTTTCCACTAACCATCTTTAAAAGGGAACATTTCACTGACAACCAATGTAAGGGAGCTTTTCCCTGACCATTGATATAAGGGGCACATCTCTACTGACCCCCAACAATTGCAGCTGTTTCTCCACTGACCCCCAAAGTGGGGAAATACCATAATTTATTACTGTCTGCAGTTCTTTGGCCATAATCTAGCATCCATTATTCTTACTTCCATTTCATCATTATTACTGCAGCCTTGGGTTTTCTAAGTATGCCACATTCCTTGTTATTTTATTTATTCTTATATCTCAACATACTATTTATGGTAGAGTGCTGTGAGGTATAGAGATAGTCATTATTAGCAAGGGTTCCTTAAGACCTGAAAGTTATTTCAAGGGATTCTCCATATTAAAAAGGTTGAAAAAGGCTGATCTAAGGCAATCACCTGCTCAAAGGTACCTTTAGATACTTGGAGCACATTCGACTTGCTCACAACTACAGCTTTTCATTTAGACATAGGTAATGCACGAATCCCCCTGGATTCTGTCTGGATTACAAAAAACATACAGTAGATGTCAATCCTAATGAACTTTCTGAGTTTGGCACAGTTGCAGTGCTTGCAGAGTACTGATCATCAATGGCTGGACTGCGGACTGCTGTGGGTGAGACCAAGAGTTTTCATAAAGCTGGAAATTATTCCACTTTAAGTAAATACTACTACCACCCAAAACTGATATTTCAGTTTTGCCTAGTTTCTTTCAAGCTCATTCATTCGGTGGATTCTATAGTATAGTATGAATAGAGTAAACATAACAGAGCAGTCACAACATGAAAGAGAGACACTTTCATGCTGGTCTTGTCTTGGTTTTATGGGAAACAAGCAGAGACCCAAAATTCTGCATGGAAGTCTCACCACTGGAATCTCTGAGAGATGTAAGAAGCCAGTGGGTGATTCAAGCCTCCGATGTTCACTTAAAATTCATGTTTCAGTCCTTAGAAGATAGGTGATTCTTTTTCAAATATTTAGGCAAACATCCACTTCCTAAACTCTGTATTAAATTGCAAAATACAATGTTGGTATTACTGTGGCCTACCAGCATTTACATGATTTCAGGAGACAGGAAGTACTGTGCATCTACTGGCCATAGAGAATAACAGCTCTGCAATCTCATGCTTAGCACAATCTAGCCAGTCTTGGAGATAGCAAAAAAAAAAAAAAAACACATTGTGGGCTGCTGTATTTGGAGTGTAGAGGCTACATTTGGTCTATTGTGTTAGTAACACAAAATACGATCGTTCTTTATGACAGGCCAATGTCTCTTGATTATTCTTTTGATCGCCCAATGTCGACTCGAAAATGTAGTGAACAAAGCTGAGCAAAAATCATCAGAGTGGTCGACCCTCTGAGGATTGTCACCAATCAATTGTTGGCGGTCAGGATTGCCCACTTCCTCTATTGTTAAATTTAGGGCTTTCTCGTCATACCCCTTAACTAGAAACCTATTTTTCAGGATAGAAGCTCCTTTCAAATAATCGTCTAAATAGGTACAATTCCGTTTAGGATGTAGAAACTGACCCTTAGGCACTGCCTTGAGCCAAGAAGGGTGATGACATTAGTCCAACGGAATGGATCCTATACCTGTTGGTCTGTTTAAAAAAGTGGATGTTACAATCCTCCCCTCTTGGATTGAGATTTTCAAATCCAAGAAGTGAATCTCCATGGGGCTCACCTCGTGGCTGAGGATTATCCCCCTATCATTATCGTTCAAATATCCAAGAAAATAATTCACAGAATGAAAATCACCCTCCCATACAAAGAGGACATCAACGATGAATCTTTTCCATAGATCAATTCCGGTCACTTGTTAAGACGTAGAGACTGACCCTTAGGCACTGCCTTGAGCCAAGAAGGGTGACGACACGAGTCCAACTGATCCTCCCCTCTTGAAATGAGATTTTCAAATCCAAGAAGTGAATCTCTGTGGGGCTCACCTCTTGGCTGAGAATTATCCCCCTATCGTTATCTTTTCCAAAGAACCAATTCCGGTCGCTTGTTACACAAAATAACATCCTTTTCCCATTTAGACATGAAAAGGTTGGCCATGCTTCGAGCAAACTTAGCTCCCATGGCCACATTTTTCTTCTGTAGATAATATGTCCCATTGTGCCAGAAATAGTTATGCGACATAGAAACTCCAAGATAAAATTGCTCTGTGCAAGGGGGATGGAAAAATCACGGGTTAGAAAGCATTTTACCACTTCATAACCAAGCTGATTTGATATAGCTATATAAAGGGATGGTACATCCTCGGTCCCTATTAAGTATGTTGACTTCCATTCTATACCCTTGAGAATGTTGATTCCATGCTTTGTATCCTTTAAAAAGGAGGGAGTGTGCATCACCAGTGGCTGCAAATAGTGATCAATGTATTTGCCAGCTCGTGACGTAATAGAGTCAATCCCACTGATGATGGGCCGTCCCGGGGGATTTATCAGACTCTTATGTACCTTAGGCAAAGCATACATAGTAGGAAGTCTAGGGGCCAAAGGTATCAAATACTCCTTTTCTTTTTTCTTTAGAATACCCATCTCAAAAACCCTCCCCCAGTTTTTTTTTCCAACTCTTTTTTTAATGTTAAAGTGGGATCAAAATTGATGGGAGTGTAAGTATCCCTATTAGATAAAAGCCTCTCCATTTCCTGTGAATATGCTTGTTTGTCCAAAATTACAAAAGCCCCCACTTTGTCAGCTGGACGGACAACTATATTCTTTCTACTACATAGACTATCCAGTCCGATCCTAATATCCCTATGGGGTTTAATGGGCTGTGTTTTTAAATTCTCCAGATCTTTAACAACTAAGTCTCGAAAGACATTAATGTTAGGAGCAACATTACAGGAGGGGGAGGGGTTAAAAAGAGGAGCATTTGCTTAGCCGGAGTAATTAAACTCAGATGAACCTCTAGCTAACTGTCTAGTTGGATTACTTAAAAGGTACCTTTTTATGTTTAATCTATGGGAAAAACCTGTTCATCAATCAGGATGGCCCCTCCAATCACTATAATGTTGACACCTATAAGAGGTATACACCACTAGTGGATCAGGAAAGAGAGGTTGAACTAAGGGTAAAAGATCATCCTCTGCCCCCTCCCACTTATGAATTACAACACAGTGGAAACCCTAACCAACAGGTTTTTCAGTGGGGCACAAGAGGGGGACACAAAAGAAATCGAGATGCAAGAGAGGGTCCAGAGGGGGGAGGCGTCTTCACCCCAAATAGGAGGACCTAGCTGATAATGTTATTATTAATTTAAGTACAAAATCATTATCCAAAGAGGAGATAAAAACCCTCAATAAACGACTTAAGTATGCAGCCCCACGTAATTTGAACAAATTACAAACGTTCACAGATATACAAAAATACACCTGTAGATTGAACATAAAAAGGTACCTCTGTAAACTCTGTACAACCACTTTTGCCTACAGGTAAGCCTATATTAAGGCTTACCTGTAGGTGCTGGAAATATCTCCTAAACCTGCACGGTTTAGAAGATATTTACAATATACGCGTGCGCCGGCGTCACCGGTGCATGTGCACCTTAGAAAGGGCACGATCGTGCCGGTTCTAAAAGGTAACATACCGTGACTGGCAGCTCCCACGCACATGTGCGGGAGTGACGTCACGTGACTCCGGCCAGTCACTGAGCTGGAGTCCGCGCCCCCGGAAGAAAGAGGGGTGAAGATGGACGCTTCCAGCCAGAGGGGACATCGCAGGCTTGGTTTTCAGGTAAGTGACACATAACGGTGACACATTATGCTTTACCTTTGCAGGGAAATAAAGAGGAAGTAAAACCCATCGGGGTTTACTTCCTCTTTAAGTAATCCAACTAGACAATTAGCTAGAGGTTCATCCGATTTTAATAACTCTGGCTTAACAAACGCTTCTCTTTTTAATACCCCCCCCCGGTAATGTTGCTCCCAACATTAATGTCTTTCGAGGCTTAGTTGTTAAAGATCTGGAGAACTTAAGAACACAATCCATTAAACTCCATAGGGATATTAGGATCGGACTGGATAGTCTATGTAGTGGAAAGGATATATTATTATTATTATTCAGGATTTATATAGCGCCAACAGTTTACGCAGCGCTTTACAACATGGGGGCAAGACAGTACAGTTACAATACAAATCAATACAGGAGGAATCAGAGGGCCCTGCTCATTAGTGCATACAATTTAGAAGAGAGGGTCAAGTGGAACAAAAGGTAATAGCTGTGGGGAATGAGGTGATGGAGAAAATTAAAATACAGTTGTTACGTGTGGGTAGGGTAGGCTTCTCTGAAGAGGAGTGTTTTCAGGAATTGTCTAAAAGCTAAAAGAGTAGGAGCTAATCGGACAGATTGGGGTAGTTGTCCATCCAGCTAACAAAGGGGGGGCTGATGTAATTTTGGACAAATAAGCATACACATAGGAAATGGAGAGGCTTTTGTCTGATAGGGATATATACACTCCCATCAATTTTGATCCCACTTTAACATGTAAAAAAACTTCTACTACATGCAGCTTCAGCATGCAGTTAAGACCCAAGGGGATGGGGACCAATGGTCCCTGGATTCCACTTCTATTTTCAACTACATATTTGATGTTACCACTTATAAAGGCTTTATCTCCTGTAGCTATACAATGCTCCTCAACCTTTTCCACGGGGACTCCTCTCTCAAGGTGGTGTCGCAGTGGGAACGAGATGTTGGAGCTTTTGAAGAGGAGCAGTGGGAGGAGGCCTTGCAGGCTGTTCCCCTGTGTTCTCTGAATGTGGCTCAGCACGTGTCACAGCTATTTATTCTTCTGAGGGTTCACTATACGCCAGCTAGGTTAGCACGTATAAGGGTGAGATTGGATGCCGAATGTACCAGATGCAGTAGAGACCATGGAGATTTGATTAATCTCCTCTGGAGGTGTCCAAAGCTTCATCTCTATTGGTCACAGGTCCTAGATAATCTTGCCGGAGTCTTCCAGACTACGATCCCTGCCGAACCTAAACATTGCTTGCTCGGTATACTAGACACGCTCCCACCGGAAGATATCCATAAACAAGCTGTAGCGAGGGCTCTCTTCCAGGCTCGAAAGTTGATCCTGAGACACTGGAAATCCACGAAACCCCCTACGTTGCAGGAATAGCTTACCCAAATGGGGGACACTATGCGCTTAGAAAAACTGGTCTATCAACACAGGGGTATGAGAGGCAAGTTTGATAGATTGTGGGCCCCTTGGCTGGACGTTCCCGGACTAGCCCCCTTGGATCTGGTTTATGACCGATTGTTCTAGTTTCTGTTCTTATCTCCACGTTTCTATATACATGTATGGGGGATAAAAGGAGTGTTTAGTTATTTGCAGTGGAGAATGGGTTGCCATTGTTCTTTCAGACTGTTTTGTACATTATGTTGATGCTATGTATACTGAAATTGGCAGATCTTTTGTATTTGCTTTGCTCTGAACCATGTATGTGCAAATACCTTTTGTGCTCAATAAACACGTTTTGTTTGATTAAAAAAAAAAAAAAAAAAACATGTAAAAAAAAGAGTTGAAAAAAGTAGTGGGGGAGGGTTTTGAGATAGGTATTCTAAACAAAAAAGAAAAGGAGTATTTGATACCTTTGGCCCCTAAACTTCCTACTATGTATGCTTTGCCTAAGGTACATAAGAGTCTGATAAATCCCATCATCAGTGGGATTGATTCCATCTGTAGCACTGCACAGACGTGATTCTTTCTTGCCATGGCTCAGGGCTCCCTTGTGTGACTGGGTCCCTGGGCAAAGGTAATACAGTCTCCAGCTACTAGGTGTATCATGAGTGATTTATGTCATTAGACCCTCTTGGTTCCCTGAATGCACAGGGCCCTAAACACAGGTACCACTTCATACAGCATTTAGCCCCATCCAACCACAGCTTGCCATAGACTTTGACAGGCTGCCTGTCCCTCTCAGACACACTAAAATGTCGGAAGGGATAAACTGCACCTAGACGGCCCCATGTGCAAGGGGCCTTAGCATTGTTCATATGACTGCATGCTTAAACTGATGCGTGATGGCCAAGCTATAAAATAATAAAGCAGCAGAAAGTTGTCCCTGTAAGTGATTTTAAATTCAAATCAATACACACAAATAGAGCATTTTTTATTTACATAAAGTTTTACAGTACAGATCAGATCCAAATAAATTCAAGACACTGACATATTTCAATAGACTGAAATTGCAATTTCGTTGTGTCTATCAATGAGTCCTACTTGGGTAGACTGGCATTACCATTAGTAATTCATTAGTGAATTTAAAGAAAGTCTACATGTTACAAATATCTTAGCCAACATGTGAGATAACTACAGACTGGACACATATAAAACTATAGGGATTTTTTATTTTTGCTAATATAACCCCATCCACTCGTCAACACTGAAACCTATTTTCCAATTACATAAAAGGATATCTGTAAAATCTGCCATCTCCTCTTGTAAATTCAGGTGAATGAATCCATCTGGCAAAAATAACCATTTAACCTTGTTATACAATCTTCATTTGTCCAGCTCCTGAGGTTTCTTATAATGACCTGGACTTGCTAATTATTCTTGAGCAAATTTTACTATCCACGGCACAGAATTACCATCAACTGAACTGAAAAAAAAACACTTGGGTGAACTGTGACTCTTGTTCAAGAATAATAGGAATGTTCAGTTGACAAAAGCTGGTTATACACTAGTAGAATTTTGTCTGACACTTTTTTTTTTAAGAAAGTACACTTGTTTTTTTAATCATTAGTTGGGTCAAATCGTTGTTCATTTTCAACCGTATTGATAATAAAATTTAAATAAGCAGGATGGAAAATTTCTCTCCAATGTATGAATTTTGAACAGTGTATGCGTTTTTTGTTTAGTAAAGTCTATCATTCCATAATTTATTGTTAAAAATAAAAGTAATCTTGAACTACTTTTGAACAAAATTCGAATGTACTAAGAATTTTCATTCGAAATTCTACTAGTGTATACCCAGCTTTAGATAGGTTTGTCCCTTTTCTTTTGTCTTCACATGGGAACTGTCATCAAGGTACTAGCCAATTCAGATTTCCCTTATGATTGTCATTTCCAAAATGAGCTCTCTGAGCAATCTTTGAATTATATCAATTATATCTCTCTAATGTTGGCTGGCAGAGGTCACATGGAATACTTTCAAGAGGAATGTCTCAGGGAATGGCAGTTTTTCTCAGATGATCTCCTCAGTGTTATTTTTCGTAAACACAAGTTGCTAAAGGTATGTGCTGGTTGAGCATCATAATTTTCGGACTTAAGGCATGGAATTAGCCAATTATGAGAAGCAACGTAAGATTTGGTGTTAATTTATCAAACATGTATACCTACATTAACAGCTCCATCTCTTTTTGAGAAAGAATAAAATAATATCTTTTGAGATTAAAATAACTTATATTTGATTCCTACTGTAATTTTTTGCTGTGTCTTCCATGCTATATGGCTGTTTTATTATGGGCAGCATGCTGACCTCCTGGAAACAGTAAAGCATTTAGGTCCTGGGTCCATTTCCCAACTGGACATATCTGCACAGTCTGTGTTCTCCCCGTGCCTTACTGGGTTTTCCTACAGGTAATGCTGAAAAAGCACTATCATACTATAGAATGTTTTTATTTGAGCCATGGTAGTTCATTTGTGGATTGTGATAGCTAGATGCTACATTGCTTCTCCGTGTTGCGCAGCGCTGTTTCAAGTACAACAGTTGTAAAGTCTATTTTGCTTCCATGGAGGTTTTGTTCTTGTATAAGGACACATTTGTACATACTGTATATACTCATGGTCTCCTCACTAAAGTCCAAATAGTGGTAACCATTGATAGAATATCTTCATACAGCAGAGTGGATTGTGTCATTTTGGTGAGCTGAAAATAAATAAAAAAAAAATAGCAAATAAATTATCTAGTTAATTGGAAAGCCAAATATACAATTTTATTTTATCTGTCAGGCAAATATGACATAACATTATTATAGAGGGCTTATTTAGCAAAGATCATACAATAGAAGACCATTTTGTAATGGTCTGAAATCACTAAACACTAGAAGTTGGTGCTGGTTAAAACATAGAATCATAGAAGAGTGACAACAATGAAAGATCAAGTGGTCTGTCGAGTCTGCCCCATTTTTGATTTTGTTTTTTCAATCTCTTTGTCTGATTATAGATCAATGTTTTTCTCAAGCAAATTTAAATTCACCTACTGTTGACTGGCTCGCTACTAGCGTTGATTTTGGGTGTCCTCTGAACTTACCTTTATCACATAGAGGCTGGGTTCACACCCTATGCGTATTGGATGTGGGTTTCCCCACATACAATCGGCATGTCAGATGATTGTGACCGGCTCTCTATGGAGCCAGTTCACACATCTCCGCAGCAGGTCCAGTGCAAATTGTACAGGAGCCTTGTGTGTCTTTTGGTCCATTTCAGGTCCGAATTCAGCCCAAAATTTGGGCTGAAATAGGACCTAAAACAGTGAATGGAGACACACTGGACTCCTGCTGTGAGCCGCTGCGTGTTCTAGTGTAAACCCAACCAGAGGTGTGTTTGAAGGTCATCTCTACTCACTACCTCTGCTGGAAGTCTTTTACAATGTTTAACTACTTTAAGTAAAATAATACTTCCTAAGGTGAGTTTTTAACTTTCCTCTTGCTAGTTTGAGGTCTTGATTTTAGCTTCATACTGACCTCCTGAACCTTGTTCAAACCCTTATTGAATTTAAGCTTTCAGACTTGTTCCTCCGTTGTTACTCCGTTCCTTTCTTTCCTCAAGACTGTACAGTGCTGTGAAAAAGTATTTGCCCCTTCCTGATTTTTAAAACTTTTTTTGCATATTTGTCATACTCAAATAATGCACATCCTCAAACAAATGTAAAAAAAAAAAAAAAAACACACATGCTCAGAATCAAGTCGACGCATGCTCAGAAGCATTGAACTTTTATTTTTCTCGGCTCATCAGAGTGTTTTACGTCACCGCGTTTGGAACGGTCGGTTTTTTGACTGATGGTGTGTAGGCAAGACTGATGGAAGTCAGCTTCATCGGTTTTCCGATGGACAAAACCATCGGATTAGAATCCATAGGATATCCGATCGTGTGTACAGGGCTTAAGGTTAATTCAAGTAATACCTCATGTGAACAGAAAAAAGGAAACCATGCAGGGCAAAAATAATTAAACTAAAAATAACTATCTAAAAAGTCCATATGAATCATCAAATCATAATAGTCCATGCGGAACCATCCAAAAATGACACTTCATGTGAATGAATGGAAGTAAATACTCTCCCCGTGATCTTGCAGACAAGACAAATATCAGGTGAGTGTAGTCCCTCCACCACAGATAATTCTAGCCTCTCACCTCATATATATATATTCGACCTGAGTAGGTCACACTGCCTTAAACCCCCTCCTGGGATGAGGATATGCAAATCGATGGAGCCGTGGATCTCACACCACACATGGAGGAAAAAACAAAGGACAAAATAGTGCTCTCCGTTTTAAACAATTTATTGATCCCAAAAAATATAAAATTTGTACTCACAAAATAAGCACTCAACGAACGAGTGCAGGTTACAATAGCGTGCAGGTTGTTTCAAACCCAAAAGATGGCCACGGGCGACTCGTTCGTTGAGTGCTTATTTTGTGAGTACAAATTTTATATTTTTTGGGATCAATAAATCGTTTAAAACTGAGAGCACTATTTTGTCCTTTCTGTTTTTTCCTCCATGTGTGGTGTGAGATCCACGACTCCAACGGCTCCATCAATTTGCATATCCTCTCCCCAGGCGTGGGTATAAGGCAGTGTGACCTACTCAGGTCGAATATATGAGGTGAGAGGCTACAATTATCTGTGGTGAAGGGACTACACTCTCCTGATATTTGTCTTGTCTGCAAGATGACGGGGAGAGGATTTACTTCCATTCATTCACATGAAGTGTCATTTTTGGATGGTTCCACACGGACTATTATGACTTGATGTTACTCATTGGTGATTCATATGGACTTTGTAGATAATTATTTTTAGTTTAATTATTTTTGCGCTGCAATGCTTCCCTTTTTCTGTTCTCATTACTCAAAGATAACCCGAGGAAATACAAAATGCCCTTTTTAAATGATGATTTTATTTATTAGGGGAAAAAGCTGTCCAAACCTGCCTGGCCCTATGTGAAAAAGTAATTGCCCAAAAAAAACTAATAACTGGTTGTGCCACCCTCGGTGGCAACAACTGCAATCAAGCGTTTGCGATAACTGGCAATGAGTCTTTCACATCGCTGTGGAGGAATTTTGGCCCACTCTTCTTTGCAGAATTGTTTTTAATTCAGCCATATTGGAGGGTTCTCAAGCATGAACAGACAGTTTAACCACTTCAGCCCCAGAAGGTTTTACCTCCTTCCTGACCAGAGCACTTTTTACAATTTGGCACTGCGTCGTTTTAACTGGTAATTGCGCGGTTGTGCGATGCTGTACCCAAACAAATTTAACGTCCTTTTTTCCCACAAATAGAGCTTTCTTTTGGTGGTATTTGATCCCCTTTGCGGTTTTTATTTTTTGCGCTATAAACAAAAGAAGAGCGACAATTTTGAAAAAACACAATATATTTTACTTTTTGCTATAATAAATGTCCCACATTTTTTTCAAAAAAACTATATTTTTTCTCAGTTTTGGCCGATATGTATTCTTCTACAAATTTTTGGTAAAAAAAAAAATCGCAATAAGCATATATTGATTGGTTTGGGCAGAAGTTATAGCGTCTACAAAATAGGGGATAGATTTATGGCATTTTTATTATTATAATTTTTTTTTTTAGTAATGGCAGCGATCTGCGTTTTTTATCGGGACTGTGATATTGCGATGGACAGATCGGACACTTTTGACACATTTTTGGGACCAGTGACAATTATACAGCGATTAGTGCTATAAAAATGCACTGATTACTGTATAAATGTCACTAGCAGGGGAAGGAGTTAACACTAGGGGGCGATCAAGGGGTTAACTGTGTTCTCTAGGTGTGTTCTAACTGTAGGGGGTATGGGAGTGACTAGGGGAAGAGAGAGATCGGTGTTCATACTTAGTATGAACACATGATCAGTCTCCTCTCCCCTGAGAGAATCGGGATCTGTGTGTTTACACACACAGATCACGGTTCTTGCTCTGTCACAAGCGATCGCGGGTGCCCGGCAGTCATCGCACCCGTCCGGGCACTCGCATTAGCTCTGTGTACACGCTGCGGGTTGGGTGCCCCTAGGGGCCAAAAGGCGAAGCGACGCAAGGTAAGGTTTTATATTTACGCCAGATATAATGGGATGCACACCTTCCAAAAAGTTCAACTTTTGTCTCACCAGCCAATACAGAATATTTGCTCAAACGTCCTGGGGATAATCAAGATGTTTGTTTTTTGGCAAATGTGAGACAAGCTTTTGTGTTCTTTTTGGTCAGCAGTGGCTTTCGCCTTGGAACTCTCCCATGGATGCCATTTTTGCCCAGTCTCTTTCTTATTGTTGAATCATGAACTGAGCCAAGTGAGGCCTGCAGTTCTTTAGATGTTGTTTTGTTGGGTTATTTTATCACCTCCTGGATGAGTCGTCATTCTGCTTTTGGAGTAATTTTGGTAGAAATGGCTTTGTAAAGCTTTTCAGATTGTTATCATCTGTTCTTGAATTTCTTTAGATCGTGGCATGATGTGTGGCTTTTTGAGATCTTTTAGCATGTTTCACTTTGTCAGACAGCTTCTGTTTATATGATTTCTTGATTCAACAGGTCTGGCAGTAATCAGGCCTGGGTGTGGCAAGTGAAATTTAGCAAGGGAGGGGCAATTCCTTTTTCACATAGGGCCAGGCAGGTTTGGACAGCTTTTTTTCCTTAATAAATTAAATCATCATTTAAAAACTGCATTTTGCATTTACTTGGGTTATCTTTGTGTAATATTTACATTTGTCTGATAATTTGAATGTGTACATTCCTGCAGTCATGCTTGGTATATATGATCCCTCAGATCTTTTACCATTTTTGCTACTCGTACCTGGACTCATTCTATTTTATCAATATGTTTTGTAAGAGAAGTTGCTCTTTGCCCTGCTCTACATACTGCTTTGATGAATATCAATAATACATAAAGAAGGTCTGCTGTCTGTTTTGCGCTTTCAAGTGCTTTCAAATGGAGAGAGGGTCCAGTGACCAAGAGTATGTAAACCCAACATTTTATATTCCTAATATGTGTCTGCTGTACCATGGACTTTTAGGAAAAAGTATCTTGTTCTCTTTGTATTGTTCTCCTGCCAGTCTATCTGTATACCTATTAAAACTGATAACACTAGGCATTCTCTAGCTGTGCTGGGAACTCAACCTTCTTTTCTCTAATGATCAGACTTGTCCTGAACCCCCCCCCCCCCCCTCCTGCACAGCCTTTCACTGGGAAGCTCAGTGTTCTGTTGCTACTCCTCCCCCAGCTCTTATGCAGCTGATAACAGAGGAAACAGAGGAAATGTGATCACTTATAAAAAAGGGGGAAAAAGTGGTACCGTATATACTCGAGTATAAGCCGAGTTTTTCAGCACATTTTTTTTGTGCTGAAAATGCCCTCCCCGGCTTATACTCGAGTCACCTTTTTGCGCCTGATCTCCTGGATTTTGGGGACCCGGGAACCCCTTCCATAGACTCCCATGTTAAATGGTAATTTCTCCGGTAACTTTGGGGACCCGGTACCGGCTGGTCGTGGCACACATGTAGTCCCACTCTTCCTTTACAGGTGTGCAAAGTTTTTTGTCTGGGGGACCTACGGCCGGGGAGCACTGATTTTTTAAAGCCGGGCACCCCTTCCATATACTCCCATGTTAAACGTAAGTCTAGTCATAGGCACAGTGAGGCATGAGCACAGTGAGGCATGGACACAGTGAGGCATGAGCACAGTGAGGCATGGACACAGTGAGGCATGGACACAGTGAGGCATGGACACAGTGAGGCATGGACACAGTGAGGCATGGACACAGTGAGGCACAGTGAGGCATGCAGATGGACACGCTAGGCTTATACTTGAGTCAATATGTTTTCCCAGTTTTTTGTGGTAAAATTAGGTGCCTCGGCTTATATTCGGGTCAGATTATACTCGAGTATATACGGTATATATTTTTTTTTTTACATCTATACACAAATTTGTTGCCTTTCATTTTTATTTTAAACTCAACGGGCCGTTTTACAAGGTGATAGTTTACAATTACTTTAAGCTGCCATGCCAGGTTTAAACGAATTGGATAAAACAAAAAGTTTTATTAATATAAGATTGAATATTTGTGTAATTATTGAATATTATGTATTTATGCCCATTCCAGTTTTTGAGCGCACACAAACATGAACATGCTGAGTCAGGGAACCTCATTGCATTTCTCCTTATCGGAATAAAATACAAAGAGTAGATTTAATCATGCAGCAGCATTGTGGTGATAAGATGTTTGTGCTGCCGCTGTTGTACGGTCTGATGTGGTTACGGCACGGTTTATCTCATCTATCTCCTGATACGTTGCTACCACAAACACAAACACACTTACTACTTTCTGAAGTACATGTGCGTCCTCCTGTACACACCTAGAAAAGAGAATTAGAAACAGTTATGTTTCAGATGTTAAGTAAGAAGAAATTATATACACTATAATGTGAAAAAAAATGACTACTTTTATGATAGAGTCCAGTTTGGTCATTCTGCCAGTATAAGACACTATTCACACTGAGGTGCTTGAAAACTGCCTATAAAATGGCGAGCGCTTTTTAGGGCGCTTTTCAGGCACTTTTGAGGAGTTAGCGGTGCACTTTTTTGAAGGTCACCTGACTCAAAAAACTGCTGCAAGAACCATTTTGAGGTGCTTTTGAAGAGCTTTTCAGGTCCTTCCCATTCATTTCAATGGAGAGGGGCGCTTTTGAGGCACTTGTTTTAGCTCTCCAAACATGCTTCAAAGATGCTGCTTGCAGGAGTTTTATCACCTCCCCGCCAGTGTGAAAACATCCATTGATTTTAATGAGAAACAGTTTTCATGAGCTTTAGAGGTGCTTTTTTTAAAGCGAACGTGCTTTAAAAACTCCTCAGTGTGAAAGGTGTCTAATGGCTCGTACACACGATCCGAATATCGTACGACAGATCGGACGACTTTTTTCGCTTAATAGTCGCAAGTAGAAATTGAGTAGGGTAATAAAGTCCCGAAAATTCTCGTACGACAGAAAAAAAAAATGGCACTTTACTCAAAAGCCAATGGTGTTGGGTTAAACCAAGATAAATAGTCTGTGCACTGCAGGTGCAGTTGCTCTAGTTCTGAGGGGAACATGCAGGGAAAATAAAAAAACAGCATTTCTTGTTCATACATCACGGGACACAGAGCAGCATAGTCATTACTATGTGGGTTATATAGAATTACCTTCAGGTGCTGGCACTGGCAACTTCCAAAACAGGAAGTACCCTCCCCTATATAAGCCCCTCCCATCCGGAAGTACCTCAGTTTTTTTGCCAGTGTCTAAGGTGTTGGCCAAGGTTAACATGTATTCATCTGGGCTTGTGTACAGGTTCTCTGGGCCTTAGCAAGCTATTCCGGATCCGACCAAAAAAGCTTCATAGCTAAACGGTCGGTACCCGGGCCTTGCAGAGAAGAGCAGGGTTTTGCCTGTAATGCCTCTCTTAGGAGGGCTGGACCCTGGGATCCAGAGCTCTGGTCATACCCAAAACCAAGAGGCTATCTGTGCAGGGTGCTATACAGGTCCAGGGGAGTGGAATCCTTGGGAACCCGGTCCCTGAAGGTCTAGTACAATGCCTGCCGTGAGAGGTGAAGTTTGGGCTTCTGTGGACCAAACAAAGTCCTGCGGCGGGGAAAAGGTAAGTGGGGGCCCCTCAGGAACTTGGTTCTATTGAGGGGACCCCCAAGCCTAATATGTCTTTCTGCCTGTTACCTAAAGGGTATTCCCGCTAATAGCTGTATATGCCTAAGAAATCCTAGAAATGTTTTTTCATAAGGGAAGTTTTAAAAAAACTGTAAACCTGGAAATGTTTTTCATAAAGGAGGTTTTAAAAAAAAAAAAAAAAAAAAGACAAAAGTGCGGTACCTGTGTTTGTCCACTAGAGGCCGCTGTGGAACGTCTTTTTTCTTGGGACTATTCCTTCCATGGTGAAAGTCCAGGCAGATGAGTGAGCTCTCTATCAGGGAAGCTGCATTCCTCTGTCATGCTGCCAAGTAGTTTCCTTCCATCCCCGAGTCCTGGTGAAACAGGGACCCTGGCTCCTCTCCCTACATGGCGCCAAGAGCGCACATGTGCACGCGCGCGCGCGCGCACACATGCTTTCTTTTTATAAGGTTTAGCTTCAAAAAAGGGGGCGGAGCCTGGCGGATGACGCGCTCTGTGCGCCCAGCGCTTCTGCACATGTGCGGGCGTCCCAGCAAGATAAAAGGACTCAGTCCACGCTGCTTGCTATGGACACAGAGCATGAAAAGGAGCTGGTAGCATGGTATAGGGGCTTACAGTGGGCGGTTGATACAGGCATCCCCAGAAAGACGCATTAGTAGACACCCACTGATGTACATAGCAGCAAATTGCATTAGACTATTTCAGTAAGGGGTGTATTGCGGCTGGAATACCTCAGCTTTGAACTAAGGAATATGCCGCCTAAAAAACTCCGAGATATACCTCTCAGGAAGTGTAGGGGGTCTCCATCGGGCTCTGAGGATCTGGAGCAGTCATCTGCACCCTCCTCCCCTGAGAAATCAGAGGTTAATACCCATAAGGAACCCCCGGGAGTGCCAGGTACTGCGGCTGTCCTCAGTCCACCTGCTCCTGCATATATAACAGAGGAGGTTTTTTCCTCAACTCTGGAGGGATTGGAGCAGAGATTGGCTGCATTGATCGCTTCTTCTCTACAGGAAAGAAAGCGCGCCAGATCTCCATCACCTCCATTAGAGTGCCTGTTGGCAGAGCAACAGTCCCAGGAAGGGACCGACCTACCTGAAGGGGATCAAGAGGAGGTTAGCTCTGTTTTTGAGGAATCGACAGTAGATGAACCATTTTCAGCATCACAGACTGAAAGATTGTGGGTCCAGACCCTAACTGACATGGTTCGATCTGCATTTAAAATGCCTCTTGTTGAACCATCAACTACTGCTGTCTCCTCATTGGGGTCGCTAAAAGCTCCCCAGGTTAATTGCTCCTTTCCAATACATCCATTATTGGAAGGACTTATATACCAGGACTGGGAACATCCTGATAAACTATTTGTTCCGCCTAAAAGGTTTCCGGTGATCTATCCCATGGAGGAAAAGTTCACCCAGAGATGGAATGTTCCTACGGTGGACGCAGCCATTTCTTCTGTGAACAAATCACTGACATGTCCAGTAGATAATGTTCAAATGTTCAAAGATCCAGTGGATAAAAAATTGGAATCTTTATTAAAATCTGCTTTTTCCACAGCAGGGGCTGTTACACAGCCAGCAGTGGCAGCTATTGGAGTCTGCCAAGCTTTAAAGGATCAAATGAAAATGGTCCTGAGGGATTTGCCAGACCAGCAGGCCCAGGCTCTGGCTGATCTGCCTAGAGCATTATGCTTTGCGGTTGACGCCATCAAGGATTCTATCCATCAGGCCTCCCGCCTCACGCTGTCTTTGGTACATATGCGTAGGCTTCTGTGGCTCAAAAACTGGTCTGCTGAAGCTCCCTGTAAGAAGCTCTTAGTTAGCTTCCCATTTCATGGGGAACGCCTTTTTGGCGAAGACCTGGATAAGTATATCCAGAAGATTTCCAGTGGTAAAAGTACTCTCTTACCGAGTAAAAAGAGGTCTAGGGGTCCATCTTTTAAGAGGACTACCTCTCCTATCCCTGCGACGTCTGCTACTAAGCAGTTCCGACGGCCTCCTTGGTCAAACTCAGGAGGTAAAAATCAGGGACAGCCACAGGGTAATAAAAAGCCCTGGATCCGAAGAGGTACTAAACCAGCCTCCAAGTCAGGCCTATGAAGGGCTGCCCCCACTCAAACGGGTGGGGGGAAGACTTCAGTTGTTCGCAGAGACCTGGCGGGAGACGATCAAAGACAGATGGGTGCTCTCCGCAGTAACTCTGGGATACAAGTTGGAGTTAAAAGAGTCTCCTCCGTCCCATTTTATGTGGTCAGGCATGCCAAGAGACCCTCTGAAAAAACGGTCTCTCCTATTGGCGTTAGAACAACTATTGCTCCAAGGAGTAATTATGGAGGTTCCTATGGAAGAGTGGGGGTTGGGTTTCTACTCAAACCTTTTCACAGTCCCGAAGCCAAACAGGGACATAAGACCCATATTGGACCTAAAGAGTCTAAACAAATTTCTAAACGTCCGGTCTTTCCGGATGGAGTCGATCCGATCGGTCACCGCTGCCCTACAAGGGGAGGAATGGTTAGCCTCGATCGACATCAAAGATGCTTACTTGCATGTTCCCATCTTTCCAGGTCATCAAAAATTCCTACGCTTTGCAGTAGAAGGGCGCCATTTTCAGTTCAGAGCCTTACCATTCGGTCTGGCCACAGCACCACGAGTGTTCACAAAAATTCTGGCCCCACTGTTGGCCGATCTAAGAACACGGGGTGTAACGATAATGGCATACCTAGATGACCTGTTGTTGATGGACCACTCAGTTGCCAAGCTAGAAGTGGTAATTGTCGATACAATCAAGTATCTAGAATCTTACGGTTGGGTCATCAACCTGGACAAGTCAGCCCTACAGCCAGTGAAAAACCTGGTATATCTAGGGCTACGGCTGGATTCAGACCAGAGGAAGATTTTCTTACCTCTAGACAAGGTATCCTCTTTGAGGGGCTTGGTCCGTCTGCTTTGTGCAAAAAGACAGCCGTCCATACGCCTGTGCATGAGGCTGCTAGGAAAGATGGTAGCATCATTCGAAGCTGTGCCATACACCCAATTCCACTCAAGGAATTTACAAAGGGCCATATTGTCAGCCTGGAATGGAAAAGTTCAGGCTCTAGACTTCCCGATGGCTTTGTCCCCTTCCGTTCGGAAGAGTCTCTGCTGGTGGTTGATCCCCCAGAATCTCCAGAAGGGAAAACCCTTCAGCCCGATATCTTGGAAGGTGGTCACTACAGATGCCAGCCTTACAGGCTGGGGGGCAGTACTGGAGCAATGGTCTCTCCAGGGCAGATGGTCAAATGTAGTAAAAACCCTGCCCATCAATCTCTTAGAGATACGAGCAGCCCGGTACGCCCTAGTAGCCTGGACATCCAGACTCCAAGGGTCCCCTGTCAGAATTCAATCAGACAATGCCACAGCAGTGGCATATATCAATCATCAGGGAGGCACCAGGAGTCGTGCAGCCCAGAGGGAAGTAAGTCACATCCTGGAATGGGCAGAAAAGCATGTCCCATGTATATCAGCTGTCTTCATTCCAGGGGTGGAGAATTGGAAGGCGGACTTTCTGAGTCGCCAACAGTTATGCCCAGGGGAATGGTCCCTTCATCCCGAGGTCTTCCGAGCAATATGTCAGCGGTGGGGAACACCGGATGTAGATCTGCTAGCATCCAGATTCAACGCAAAGGTGGACAGATTTGTCTCCCGGACAAGGGATCCCCTCGCTTGCGGCTCGGATGCTCTGGTGTTCCCTTGGGATCAGTTCAGACTGATATATGCATTCCCTCCGCTACAATTGTTGCCTCGACTCCTTCGCAGAGTCAGGTTGGAGAAGAAGCCGGTGATCCTGGTGGCTCCAGCGTGGCCCCGAAGGGCCTGGTACGCGGAGATCATCAAAATGTCTGTGGGGAGTCCTTGGACCCTTCCACGTCGTCCGGACCTGCTTTCGCAAGGACCGATATACCACCCTTCCTTACTAACTCTAAGTTTAACGGCCTGGCTATTGAATCCCACATCCTAAAGAAGAGAGGTCTCTCTAACTCTGTGGTATCAACTATAATCAATGCCAGGAAGCCTGTATCCAGGCAGATCTACTATAGAGTTTGGAAGGCGTACATCACTTGGTGCGAGGCCAGAAAATGGCATCCATGTAAGTACGTTATAGGCAGAATTCTGGACTTCCTGCAGTGGGCTGTAGACAGGAAGTTTGCCTTAAGTACTATCAAGGGCCATGTTTCGGCCTTGTCAATACTATTTCAAAGGCCCCTGGCTATGCATTCACTTGTCAAATCCTTTATGCAAGGTGTGACTCGTATTATTCCACCGATTAAGGCTCCCATATGCCCATGGGATCTAAATTTGGTTCTGTCGGTTCTGCAGAAGCAGCCATTTGAACCTTTGCGGCACATTTCCTTGGTTCTACTCACCAGGAAATTGATATTTTTAGTAGCCATATGCTCGGCTAGAAGAGTGTCGGAATTAGCCGCCATGTCCTGTAAAGAGCCATATCTGGTTATCCATAAGGACAGAGTAGTATTACGTCCTCACCCAGCCTTTCTTCCTAAGGTGGTATCGAGGTTTCACTTGAACCAGGATGTGGTTCTTCCTTCTTTTTTCCCCAAACCAAGCTCGGTAGAGGAAAAGTTATTGCATTCTTTGGATGTAGTAAGAGCAGTTAAAGCTTATCTAAAAGCCACTGCTCAGATTCGTAGAACGGATTCTCTGTTTGTTCTGCCGGAAGGCCCCAGAAAGGGTCAGGCAGCATCAAAATCTACTTTAGCCAAGTGGATTCGACAGGTCATAATACAAGCCTATGGCTTGAAAAGTAGACCGCCTCCGTTCAAAGTTAGGGCGCACTCCACGAGAGCAGTTGGAACTTCATGGGCAGTGCATCACCAGGCCTCCCTGGCGCAAATTTGTAAGGCCGCAACATGGTCTTCAGTACACACGTTTACTAGGTTCTACCAGGTGGACGTGAGAAGTCAGGAGGATGTCGCCTTTGGGCGCAGTGTGTTGCAGGCCGCAAAAGATCCTCATGCCTGATGGCGCCCAGCTTATGTATGGTGTATCCCCCCCCTCATGTGGCATTGCTTTGGGACGTCCCACATAGTAATGACTATGCTGCTCTGTGTCCCGTGATGTATGAACAAGAAAGTAGGATTTTTAAAACAGCTTACCTGTAAAATCCTTTTCTTGGAGTACATCACGGGACACAGAGCTCCCACCCCTCTTTTGGGGACACGTATTGCTTTGCTACAAAACTGAGGTACTCCCGGATGGGAGGGGCTTATATAGGGGAGGGTACTTCCTGTTTTGGAAGTTGCCAGTGCCAGCACCTGAAGGTAATTCTATATAACCCACATAGTAATGACTATGCTGCTCTGTGTCCCGTGATGTACTCCAAGAAAAGGATTTTACAGGTAAGCTGTTTTAAAAATCCTACTTTTTGCTTGCACATGATTGGATGATAGAAATCAGCAGAGCTTCCCCTCAGATCTAAAGCAACTGCACTTGCAGCGCATTTCCAAGTGCACTTCTAGCGCACAGTGTATTTGTCTTTAGTAAATCAACCCCTATGACTAAAACTAATCAAAATTTGACTTTAAAATTAACACGCACGGCTAAATCTGTGTCTGTAGTGCATGTTCAAACATTAATACCATAAATAATAGCATGTTATTAGATTTTTACTCAAGGAGTATATAATGAGTTTGGAAATTTTTGAGAAATGCTTATATAATGCATTACAATTTAAAGCGGTTGTAAACTCTGAAAAAGAAAAAAAAGAAAACCCTGTAAGACAAAAGCATAATGAGCTACTATGCATCGCATTTACTAGCTCAATATGAAATAATTACCTTAGAACAAAGCTGTTTAAACGGCGCCCGCACACCGCTGAGACGGCTGACATTTTCTCAGGAGTTTCTTCCGGGTTCACAGGCTCCGGCACTGTAATTGGCCTGGGGCCGCGATGACGTCACTCCCGCGCATGCGCTCGGGAGCCGCCGTTCACGGCACGGGGTTTGGAAGGAACAGCACCCGTGGCCGTTCCTTCAGAGCGCATGTGCCAGTAATGTTACTGGCTGCATGTAATGTAAATATCTCCTAAACCGTACAAGTTTAGGAGATATTTTCACTACCTATAGGTAAGCCTTATTATAGGCTTACCTATAGGTAAATGTCAGCAGAGGAAGTTGACTTTCTCTTTAACTAAACCCATTTGATTTTAGTCGACTAAAATATGACTAAAATGAAAGCAACTCAGGTGACTAAAATACGACTAAAACTGTTTTTTGCCATCAAAATTAACATTGTTGCTGTGGTGTAATTTCATAATCATATTTCCTGTACATTATAGAAATATCTGTATGTGTACTTACGATATGTATGGGATGCCAGGAAATATAGCCCTATCATAAGGATAACAGCAAATCCTGCCACAGGGGCCCAGATGATCGGACTACAAGACAAACCTGCATATAAACAACAAAAATATTCAGTGTGTTGTAGAAAAGTGCAGATAACTGAGAATGGATATTGAAATCTCTCCATTATTAATGATTCTATCTAGATTGTTAGTTATAAATAACGTATCTACACCCTGTTACAAATTATTATGCAAATTCTATTTCAGTGTTACAAAGATTAAATATTTTGTTTTTCAGTTTAACTCATGGATGGCATTGTGTCTCAGGGCTCTTTTGATCACTGAAAACAATCTCTGACTCCTGTGATAATTAGATTGCCAGGTGAGCCCAATTAAAGGAAAAACTACTAGAAGGGTGTTCCACATTATTAAGCAGAGCACCATTTTCAAGCAATATGGGGAAGAAAAAGGATCTCTCTGCTGCCGAAAAGAGTGAAATAGTTCAATGCCTTGGACGAGGTATGAAAACATTAGATATTTCACGAAAACTTAAGCGTGATCATCGCACTATTAAGAGATTTGTGGCGGATTCAAAGCACAGACGGGTTTCGTGCAGATAAAGGCACATTGAGGAAGATTTCTGCCAGATCCATGCATCGGATCAAGAGAGCGGTTGCTAAAACACCATTACAAAGCAGCAAACAGATATTTGAAGCTGCTGGTGCCTCTGGAGTCCCACGGACATCAAGGTGTAGAGTCCTCCAGAGTCTTGCAACTGTGCATAAACCTTCCATTCGGCCACCACTAACCAATGCTCACAAGCAGAAACGGCTGCATTGGGCAGAAAAATACTTGAAGACTAATTTTCAAACAGTCCTGTTCACTGATGAGTGCTGTGCAACCTTGGATGGTTGGTGGACGGCCACCCTGTTCCAACAAGGCTGCGACGTCAGCAAGGTGGTGGTGGAGTCATGTTTTAGGCCGGAATCGTGGGAAGAGAGCTGGTCGGCCCCTTTAGGGTCCCCGAAGGTGTAAAGATGACCTCTGCAAAGCATGTGGCGTTCCTGACTGAACACTTCCTTCCCTAGTACAGAAGGAAGAACTATGCTTTCCGTAATAAAATCATCTTCATGCATGACAATGCACCATCTCATGCTGCAAGGAATACCTCTGCATCAATGGCTGCTATGGGGATAAAAAGAGAGAAAGTCATGGTGTGGCCTCCATCTTCCCCTGACCTCAATCCTATTGAGAACCTTTGGAGCATCCTCAAGCAAAAGATCTATAAGGGTGGGAGGCAGTTTACATCCAAACAGCAGCTCTGGGAGGCTATTCTGACATCTTTATTCTGACATCTTGCAAACAAATTCAAGCGGAAACTGTCCAAAAACTCACAAGTTCAATGGATGCAAGACTAGTGAAGCTGCTATCAAATAAGGGGTCCTATGTTAAAATGTAACGTGACCTGTTAAAATGTTTAAAAAGTTAAAATGTTGTTCAAAGTTTGATTGAAATAGCTTTTGATTTCAGTAAATATGCTGCAAACACAACAAATGACAATTTTTAGTTATTTACAACCTATAAAATACTTTGAAACTTACTGTGCGTAATAATTTGGAACAGTGCATTGTAAGTTTTTTTATTTTGAAAAAAAAAAACTGTTATCGTTCGGAGGTTTGTTCAATAAAATTTGAATTGTACTCTTAATAGTTGATAACATGAGAATTATGCTGACTGTTGTTTACATCAATTATTTAGGTAAATGAGAAAAAAATCATTGGCATAATAATTTGGAACAGGGTGTATTTTGGTAACCATGGGAATAATCAGTTCAAAATAAGCAACACATCTATTATCCATCTAAAATATTATTTTATTTTTTGAAACAGCTAGCTTTAAATTTGAATATCTACTTACACTAGAAAAAGTAAAAAAATAAAAATATTTTCTGTCAGATTCTGAAGAATCACTTCCTTTGATGCCAAAAATGTGAACACCACTGGCAATGCCAAAACAATTAAGGAACCAACTGAACCCGATGCGCCCAGACCTACCATTGAATTTATCGAAAAATTTGCTCCAAACAAATAAATCATTTTTTTTTTTTACATCATCTCCTTTTTACAGTATTTAGAAAATTATTCTCGTGATACAAACACTTGTTACATTTTATCCATTGAAACATTACATTTTTTTGTGTTAGTCATTATGTACATATTACTTTATCCTGTTACTATATTCTCTTTTCCCTTTTTTCCGAATAGTTGTGATAATCTATGGGATGCAGATACCGATACCACAGGGATAGAGTTAAGTGCCATTTCCCACTGGTACCCATCTATGTCCCCTATGTCTTCCACCCATTTACTTTGGCTTCTCAAAGAGGTATGGTCCTGGACCGGGGACAGCAATTCCATGTAAATTTTTGATATCAATCCCTTTCGGGTATCCGCTCCAAGAACTTCCCTCAGCATAGGTGATGATGACACTATAATAGAATGTGTTCTTTGTTGTACCTGCAGAGCATGACGGAGCTGAAGGTATTGATAAAAGCCCTTAGGGCTTAACTGGAATTAGTGGCATAGCTGTTCATATGTCTTCAACTCCTTCCCTTCATATAATTGTGCAAAAAAACAGATCCCCCCCTCTTTCCAGGGGGTAAAAGCTCTGCAGTTCCTGTACCTCTGGGTATCTCGGATTATGCCATATCGGAGTAAAGGGCAGCAAACCCTTTATCTTCAGAGCTTTCCGGATCTCCCCCCATACTCTTTTGAGAAGGACGCTTATGGGTGCTGAGTCTGGTATGCAGGTCCAGTTCCATATGGGAAGCCGCTTCTAGTGTTGGGACGGATGTAGTCACCATTTTACATATCGGGTCCTCCCTCCCTTCCCGCCCCCATACTGCCATCTGCTGAAACTGTGAGGCCAAAAAATAAATTTTGGGGTGGGGTATTGCCAATCCTCCTCTGTCCTTACTTTACTTTCCATACTGCAGGGTAGCTAGGCTGATCCTGGCTGTCTTTTTTTTCCAGATTAATTCCCTCATTAGTGTGTCAATCTGTTTAAACCACTTATTGGAGATCCACATGGGGGAGTTATGAAATACATACAGTAATTGCGGGGCCCATACCATTTTTATTAAGTTTGCCCGTCCTACTACTGACAATGGAAGCTTACACCAGCTGTTACATTTCGCTTTCTGTCTAACCAGCAATGGATCCAGATTTAGCTCAATATACTCAGCCGGTTCCGGGGATACTACTACTCCCAGGTATTTAAAACTTTTTGCTATAACTATTTGTTCTGCCCCCTCTGGTAACTGTTCCATCCACTGATCTATGGGCATTAAAAGTGATTTAGACCAATTAATGGTAAAACCTGAGAAACCTCCAAAGTCCTCAATTATCCCCATCACTGCTTGCAACGAGGCGACCGAGTCGCCTAGATATATAAGCGCGTCGTCTGCGTATAGAGATATTTTTTGCGAAACCCCACCACTTCCGAGGCATTACGAATCAGGATAGCCAGAGGCTCCACCGCCAGGGCGAACAGCAGTGTGGACAATGGGCACCCCTGACGGGTGCCTCTATGTAGCTCAAATGGGGAGGAGACTGTTATTAATACGAAGTCTGGCTCTGGGTTTGGAGTAAAGCACCTTTACCCAATTTATAAACTTATCCCCCAGTCCAAACCTTTCCAGGATCTCCAGGAGGTAGGGTCACTCCACACTGTCAAACGCCGCCTTCGCAGCATCCAGTGACAGAATGGCCCTACCCCCTGGATTATCCACCGGCACCTGTAAGTTCATATATAATCGCCTAATGTTGTCCGCGGTGGAGCGTGTGGGTATAAAGCCAGACTGGTCACAATGGACCAGCCTGTCGATTACCTGGGATAGCCTCTTAGCCAAGATGCTGGCCAGAAGCATAACATCCGCATTCAATAGGGAGATTGGACGATAGGAGTCCAGCAGAAGCTTATCCTTCCCCGGTTTTGGAAGTACTATTATTATTGCCTCCTGCGTACTATCTGGTAGGCTACCTACTTCCACTGCCTCCATTAATACCTGCAACAGGGGTGGCAGGAGGTCCTCCTATAATGGGAGTACACCTCTGCCGGTAACCCATCTGGGCCTGGGGATTTGTGGTGTGGTGCCCCCTCTAGTGCCTCCGTCAGTTCCTTCAATGTTATCGGGGAGTTTATCATTTCCCTATTGGCCTCAGAAAGCTGTGGGAATGGACATGCTTGCAAAAACAGAGCCAGATCAGATGGAGTATAGCTAGTTTTAGAGGAATATAAATCCTTATAGAACCGCTGGAAATTATCTAGGATATCGTAATTAAGGGTATATTTCTCCTCAGATTCTGCCTTTACAGCAGAGATATTGGTGGATTCCCGCTGCTCTCTAGCTATGAGGGCAAGGAGACGGCCAGTGTTTTCCCCCTCCTCAAAGTAACTCTGCTGCCGAAAATATCTCCTTTTCTCCGCTGCGGTCAGTTAGACCGAATTATACATGGATTGTGCCTCCATCCAGGAGTCATGGTTAGATTGAGAGGGGTCAGCTATCAAGGCCTGTTCTCTCACTTTCATTTCTTCCCGTACCCTGCATTCCCATTCCCTCGACCAAATTTTGATTCCCGTTATCTCTTTATTAAGGCTGCCCCTTAAAAATGCCTTAAGTGTGTCCCATACTATGACTGCGCTAGCCGATCCCCTGTTAAAGTGCAAAAATCCTGCATTGCCCTCTTCACTTTATCCGGAGACGGGAACAGAGTTAACCAAAAAGGGTTCACTTTCCACAGCGGGCGGCCCAATGCAACCGTAGCATCCAGCCGTACCCAAAATGGAGAGTGATCTGATAACAAACGCGGCTCATAAGCCGACTCCCTTACCCGCTGCATAAGTACCTCATTCCCCAAACCCAGGTCAATACGGGAGAGTCCATCGTGTGTAGCGGAATAACATGAATAGCTTCTATCCTCCGCATGTCTCTCTCGCCAGACATAACGCAGTCCCAATTCCAAGAGTAGGGAGGCAAAAGCCGTCCTACCAGCTGTCTGCCTCACCACTCTTGATGTCAAAGACATTCTATCCAGAGATGTATCCAAAATATTATTAAAATCTCCCAGCGCCAGCACCGGTACAGTGCAGGGAAGCAGCAGGCTGGAGAGGGCAATGGTCTACAGCACAGGTGTCAAACACACGGCCTGCGGGTCGAATCCGGCCCTCCGGGCCATTTCATGTGGCCCTCCTGCCCTCCTCTGGTCCTCTCCAGACCCCTACTTTCTGCTTTCAAGCAATGCATCCAGCTTCTTCCCAGCAGCAGAATAAGGAAAGGGGGGGGTGCACTGTGATGTAAGGGAGAGTAGGGGACTCAACTTCTGATGGTGGGGTGGCTCTTGACTTCTAATGCAAAGGGGAGGGGATGAGCTGGACATCTAATCTTACAGATACAACTGGCCCTTTTGAGGGCAATCATAATGCTGATGCGGCCCACAATGAAATTGAGTTTGACACCCCTGGTCTACAGAGATGATTCAGACTGTGGTCACAGCAGTACTGAGTTTGGTCATTTACACTGGTTTTGAAAGATGCAAAACAAAGTTTGTTCCTGTAATCTGGAGATAGTACAGGATTAGGCTGTCTAAAACCTTGAGATCTTTGGGGCAATAATAATAATAATTATACAGTAACCCCACATCTTCTCCTCCACAATTCAGAATTTAGTGCACAGCCAGCTTTTGACGGTTTGTGAAAAAAAAGGGAAATACCCCCCGAAATAAGCTTCCAAAATAATGTCAAAGGGCTGAAACAGACCAATAAAAGTACAATAATGTCAGATGGGTAACAAATTCAGAAAAATTGAAAGCCTGGTTTCTATTACGTACCTGGTGGTGACTCCTTTGACATTTTCGAATTCCTGCATTTGCATTTAGGTTTCTGGGTTGTTGGTGGGGCAGTAGTAGGAAGAGTCTCAACTGAAAGAAAATTTAATTTGAAATAAGATATCATTCAACAAAATCTGTGTGCCCAGAGATAACAAACAGCTTCAATGTATTTCAGTGCCTTTGAGGTAGAAACAAAATTCTCCTATTTAGTCCCTTTTGGTCCTTTAAACATGCCATTGAAAGTGTTTAGTTATATCTATTAAATACCGTATATGCTCGAGTATAAGCCGACCTGAATATAAGCCGAGGCACCTAATTTTACCACATAAAAAAGGGAAAACTTATTGACTCAAGTATAAGCCTAGGGTGTCCATCTGCATGCCTGACTGTGCCTCACTTATGCGCGTCGGGACCCTTTGGGGTAAGACCGCGCTATATTAAGATACCTTTCAACTCAACTCAACTCTGCCTCACTGTGTGCATGTCCATGCCTCACTGTGCCCATGCCTCACTGTGTCCATGCCTCACTGTGCCCATGCCCCGACTGATGTTTAACATGGAAGTCTATGGAAGGGTTGCCGGTTTGAAAAATCGGTGCTCCCCGGCCGTAGATCCCCCAGACAACAAACTTTGCACACTTGTAGAGTAGAAATGGGGCTACAATTGTTCTAAGTTCCGCATCCAGGAGACCTACGACCGGCCAGTACGAGGTCCCCAAAGTTACAGGAGAAATGACCGTTTAACATGGGAGTCTATGGAAGGGGTGCCCGGCTTTGAAAAATCGGTGCTCCCCGGCTGTAGGTCCCCCGGACAACAAACTTCGCACACTTGTAGAGGAAAGGTGGGGCTATATGTGTGCCAAGTTTGGGGTCCAGGAGACCTACGACCGGCCAGTACCGGGTCCCCAAAGTTCAGGAGATCAGGCGCAAAAGGTGACTCGAGTATAAGCCGAGGGGGGCATTTTCAGCACAAAAAAATGTGCTGAAAAACTCGGCTTATACTCGAGTATATACGGTAAGGGCAAAAAATACCTGTTGATTATGCCAGAAATCTTCGGAACCATTAACCACTTCCTGTTAATAGGTACAAACGCTCAAAAAGAGAAAACTATTGCAGCCACCACATCTAAGTACTATTAAGCTGCATATATTACATTTTTGTTTTTGGGTTTAGGTTAGGGTGACCAGACATCCCCTGTTTCAGGGGACAGTCCCCGGATTGAGGACACTGTCCCCAGACCTGAATGGGCATGCACCCGAAAATGAAGAAATATTCCCTCCGCTCCGACCATGATCATCAGAAAGGGGCACAGATAATGGAAAAAAATTTTTTCCCATTATCTGTGCCCCTTTCTGATGATCATGGTCGGAGCAGAGGGAATATTTCTTCAGTTTCGGGTGCCCATTCAGCTCCGCTCCCATGTTCTTCTGTCTTAACTCAAGTCCCGGCCAGCCGCCTGCCTGCTTATCTCCTTGCCTTCCTTGGCGGAGTGATCTTCCTCCGCTCCCCACCCAGTAGTAGCCGCGGCCCGGAGAGTAATGCCTCATGCACACGACCGGTTTTCCCGACGAGAAAACTGAAATTTTTTAGATTGGTCGGGAAAACCGGTCACGTGTACATGTATGCTCCATAGCAGTTTTCCCGATGAGAAAACTGCCCACAAAAAAATTAGAACCTGCTCTATTTTTTCCCGTCGTGTTTCCCGTCAGACTTTTTCTCGTCGCGAAAAACACTCGTGTGTATGCTTTTCCGAGGGGAAAAAAACGCTCATGCTCACAATCAAGTATGAGACGGGAGCGCTCGTTCTGGTAAATCTACCGTTCGTAATGGAGATAGCACATTCGTCACGCTGTAACGGACTGAAAAGCACGAGGCTGAAAAGCACGAATCGTCTCTCACCAAACTTTTACTAACACGAGGATCAGCAAAAGCAGCCCAAAGGGTGGCACCATTTGAATGGAACTTCCCCTTTATAGTGCCGTCGTACGTGTTGTACGTCACCGCGCTTTGGTCGAGCGTTTTTTTTTGCCTGAACGTGTGTATGCAAGACAGGCTTGAGAGGAATCACGTTGGGAAAAACGTCGGTTTTTGACATGTCAGGAAAACCGGTTGTGTGTACGAGGCATTAGACTTGATAGGCTGTGAGGCGGGCGGCGGCGGCGGCGACGGGCAGAGAGTCGCTGATTGCCGCCATTACTAGTAAAAAAAAAAAAATGTCCCCGGATTTCATTTGAAAAATCTGGTCACCTTAGTTTAGGTACACTTTAATTATTCCTGCAGACCATTCTCTGCATAAACATACTGTATATTCATTCATACACAGATGCCTGATTATGAACTAGTCGTTTGTTCTGGTACCATATGTCACAGATTATCATTTTATGTCTAAATTCTAATTCAGATTGAAAGCTTGTTTGAGCAATGCCTCTTTCTCCTTCTATGAGCTATGATTTTCCTAGCTTGTAGCAAGTTTGTAATAACTCACAAACCTAAAAAAAAAAGAAGGCCAATCCATATTCTGTATTTTTATCAGTCCTTGTAATGGCTTATGCCGCGTACACATGGTCAGAATTTCTGATGGAAAAAGTCAGATGGGAGTTTTTCATCGGATATTCCGACCGTGTGTATGCCCCATCGGACTTTTTCAGTCGAAAATTCCGACGGAATTAGATAGAGAACATGTTCTCTTTTTTTCCAACGGAAATTTCGTTCGTCTGTGTGCTTTTCCGACGGGAAAAAAACATGCATGCTCGGAAACAATTCGACGCATGCTCAGAAGCATAGAACTTAATTTTCTCGGCTCGTCGTAGTGTTTTACGACACAGCGTTCTTGACGGTCGGGAATTTAGTGTGACCATGTGTATGCAAGACAGCTTGAGCGGAATTCCATTGGAAAAACCATCGGGAAAACCGGTCGTGTGTAAAAGGCATTACAGAATTTTATTTCAACCACCCAGATTTGCAAATCAGCACTTCTTGCTCCTGCTTAAAAAAAGGCACAGCTTTTCTTAATGGAAAGAAAGTCACTAGCGTCGCAGAAATGTTCTTTTAACTCATCGCTGTGTTGCCTAGAGAAGGAGACCCTGGGAGGTCATGAAACATTGCCTATTATGACCTACACTATATTGTCAAAATTATTGTGATGCCTGCCTTTACACCACTATCCCAGTTTTAGTCTGTAGGATTCAATATTGAGTTGGCCCACCCTTTGCAGCTATAACAGATTCAACTCTTCTGGGAAGGCTGTCCACAAGGTTTAGGAGTGTGTCTATGGGAATGTTTGACCATTCTTCCAGAAGCGCATTTGTGAGGTCAGGCACTGATGTGGACAAGAAGGCCTGGCTTGCAGTCTCCACTCTAATTCATCCCAAAGGTGTTCGATCGGGTTGAGGTCAGGACTCTTTGCAGACCAGTCAAGTTCCTCCACCCCAAACTCGCTCATCCATGTCTTTATGGACCTTGCTTTGTGCACTGGTGCGCAATCATTTTGTAACAGGAAGGGGCCATCCCCAAACTGTTCCCACAAAGTTGGGAGCATGAAATTGTTCAAATTATCTTTGTATGCTGACACCTTGATGCCGCGTACACACGACCGTTTTTCATGACGAGAAAAATGCAATTTTTTTAATTGGTCATTAAAAACGATTGTGTGTAGGCTCCAGAGCATTTTTCTCGACGAGAAAAATGGGCAGTAAAAATTTAGAACACTCGTCGTGAAAAACGGACGTGTGTACACTTTAATGACGGGAAAAAAACACGCATGCTCAGAAGCAAGTTATGAGACGGGAGCGCTCGTTCTGGTAAAACTAGCATTCGTAATGGAGATAGCACATTCGTCATGCTGTAACGGACTGAAAAGCACAGAGACTGAAAAGCACGAATCGGCTAACACCAAACTTTTACTAACACGCGGTAACACGAATTCAGCAAAAGCAGCCCAAAGGGTGGCGCCATCCGAACGGAACTTCCCCTTTATAGTGCCGTTGTACGTGTTGTACGTCACTGCACTTTGCTCAAGCATTTTTTTTTCACGATAGTGTGTATGCAGAGCAGGCTTGAGAAGAATCACGTCGAGAAAAACATTGTTTTTTTCCATGACATTAAAAACGGTCGTGTGTAAGAGTTCCCTCCACTGGAACTAAGGGGCCAAGCCCAACCCCAGAAAAACAACCCCACACCATAATCCCCCCATCCACCAAATGATTTGGACCAGTGCACTAAGCGAGGTCCATAAAGACATGGATGAGCGAGTCCTGACCTCAAACCGATAGAACACCTTTGGGATGAATTAGAGCGGAGACTGCGAGCCAGGCCTTCCCATCCAACATCAGTGCCTGACCTCACAAATGCTCTTCTGGAAGAATGGTCAAACATTCCCATAGACACTCCTAAACCTTGTGGACAGTCTTCCCAGAAGAGTTGAATCTGTTATACCTGCAAAGGGTGGGCCAACTCACTATTGAACACTACGGACTAAGACTGAGATGCCATTAAAGTACATGTGCGTGTAAAGGTAGGTGTCCCAACAGTTTACTAACTTACGACTTTAACTTTTTAACCCTTTCGCTGCCAGAGCCGGTATTACATTTAAAAAAAATCATTTTAGGCCAGAAGATTACGAAAAAAAAAAACATTATGGGGTTGATTCACTAAAACTGGACTTGATTTGCAAAATCTGGTGCGGCTGTGCATGGTAACCAATCAGATTATAACTTCAGCTTGTTCAATTAAAATTTGAAAAAAAAAATCCTGGAAGGTAATTGGTTTCTATGCAGAGCTGCACCAGATTTTGCACTTTCCAGTTTCAGTAAATCAACCCCAATATATTTTCTGAAAGCAGACACCCTAGAGAAAAAAACTATGGTAATTCCAATTTTAATGCCATAAGGCAATATATTACCCAATTTTGTTGTAAAATATAAAAGATAAGATTGGACCGAGTAAATAGATACTCAACATGTCAAGCCATACAATTTAATGCGCTACTAGGCTTTAGTACCCTATATTTTCCATAGGTGACGCTTTAAAGTGATTGTAAAGGCTCAAGGTTTTTTGCCTTCATGCATTCTATCCATGAAGGTAAAAAAACTTTCTGTGTGCAGTAGCCCCCCAAAACTCACCTGAGCCCCAACTTGATCCAGTGATGTGCACAAGAACCTCGGCTCTCGGGGGACTCTCACTCCTCATTGGCTGAGCCAGCAGTGGGAGTCAATCATGGCCAGTAAGCCAATGAGGAGAGAGAGAGGGCAATGTGAGCCGCAGCTCTGTGTGTGACTGGACACGCAGAGCCGTGCCTCGGGAGCAAGCCTGCTTGGGTGCCCCCAGAGCAAGCAGCACTTGGCATGAGGAAGGAGCCAAGAGAGCGCTGGTGGGGGACCCGAGAAGAGGAGGATCAAGGCTGCTCTGTGCGAAACCACTGCACAGAGCAGGTAAGTACAACAAGTTCGGTATTTAAAAAAAAAAATTAAACCAAGAGTTTAATATCACTTTAAAAGCCCCTACAGATCATCAGTTTACAGTTAACCATAAATAATGGGCATAGAATTATTGATCTCCCTCTGACATATGTGAAGATATCTTACACGTGTAGCGCAATCAAAATTTTTTGCATAGGCGCCCCCATGACATGCATTTACATTTGCATGGGCTTGCATGTGGGCGCGACTCAGAAATTTGGGGAAGGGGAATTTTATGTTCCCGGGGATATAATTTAAAAAATTTACACTTTTTTTTTGCAATATTTTTTTCTAAACTTTTTTTATCATTATATAGGGAACAAAAAGCCTCCTATGTGATATTTTTTTGGTGACAGTTTCTCTTTATTGAGACATCAGGGGTCAAAAAGATCCCTGATGTCTCACCTGTCCTCCAGTGAATCTAATAGAGTGCAGTGACACCAAACCCAGAAGTGGTGTTTTACACATTGCTTCCAGCTCATTAGCAGGAAGGGGAGACTAGTGAATGGATGTTCACTGATCTCCCTCCCCTCTATCCAGGAGCACCCACCATGCCAGTCCCAGGTCCACCAATGGACACACAGAGTTTAGGAAACATGGCAGGGCGGACAGGCAGATAACATGGTGTGTGGAAGCGTTTCGGGGGCTGCACAGTTGCCAGATCACTTCCAACTGACAGCTGGCTTGTCAGATTTATACAGACTGTGTGTAAAACCCCCCATAGCCACCAATGTACTATATACATCAGTGGCAGTAAAAGTAATAAAGCTTTTTGAGTATTTGTTCTATCTTTATATCTTTATATTTTGGATGCATATAATAATGTGCAGGTTTTTTATTATTCTATTTGACTTGATTATTTTAAAAGAAAAGCCAAGTTTTAGGCGCTCCCTAAAGACTTTATTTTAAAGACCATCTATAAATTACTAGGGATGAGCCGAACACCCCCCCCCCCCCAGCAGAACAGGCAAAAAATGTGTGCGAACACTGTTAAAGTCTATGGGACACGAACATGAAAAATCAAAAGTGCTAATTTTAAAGGTTTATATGCAGGTTATTGCCATAAAAAGTGTTTGGGCCCTAGGGGACATGTATCATGCAAAAAAAGTTTTAAAAACGTTTTTTCAGAAGCAGTGATTTTAATAATGCTTAAAGTGAAACAATAAAAATGTAATATTCCTTTAAATGTTGTGCCTGGGGGGGGGGGGGGGGTCCCCTTAGTCTGCCTGTAAAGTAGCACATCTTTCCCATGTTCATAACAGTACCACAGCAAAATGAAGTTTCTAAAGGAAAAAATGTCATTTAAAATTGCTCACGGCTGTAATGTATTGCCGGATCCCAGCAATATACATAAAAAATCTATGGAAAAAACGGCGTGGGTTCCCCCAGTCCATAAAATGACGTGGGGGTCCCCCCAAAATCGATTCCAGACCCTTATCTGAGCATGCAACCTGGCAGGCCACAAGAAAAGCGGGGGGGATGAGAGAGTGCCCCTCTCCTGAACCATACCAGGCCACATGCCTTCAACATGGAGGGGGCAACTCCCCCAAAGCACCTTGTCCCCATGTTGATGGGCGGACAAGGTCCTCATCCCCATAATTGCCCGGTGGTTGTGGGGGTCTATGGGCGGGGGCTTATCAGAATCTGTAAGCCCCTTTAACATGGGGGCCCCCATATCCCAGCCCCCCATATGTGAATGGGTAGGGGTACATTGTACCCCTACCCATTCACCAAAGAAAGTGTCAAAAAAGTAAAAATGACTGGAGACCGTTTTTGACAATTCTTTTATTAAAAATAAAAACGTGTCCCACAATGTAAATTCATCGTCAATCATGGCGCCAACGGACCCGAAACATAGAAAAAAAAAAGAAAAACTCTGCCTCAATAGGAGGCGTCCCGCCAACCGCTGTCTATTCGTGGTGACAGCTGTTATATAGCCAAGTGCGGGGCCACCCAGTGACGTAACCGGGTGACCCTGCCCGCTTCTGAAGTCATGTGACGTCAGAGGGGACGGGTCCCCCGTTTACATAACCGGGGGGCCCTTGTCTATATAACAGCTGTCACTGTGAAAAGACAGCAGACACCTCCCATTGAGGCAGAGTTTTTCCGGGGGTTTTTTCGGGACCGTTGGCGCCGTGATTGCTGATGGATGGACATTGCGGGACACTTTTTTTTTTTTTTAAGAAAGAAATTGTCCAAAACTGTCTCCAGTCATTTTGACTTTTTTGACACTTTTTTTGGTGAACAATGTACAATGTACCTGATACCCATTCACATAGGGAGCATGTTAAAGGGGGCTTCCAGATTTTGATAAGCCCCCCTGCCCCAGACCCCCACAACCACTGGGCAAGGGTTGTGGGAATGAGGCCCTTGTCCTCATTAACATGGAGACAAGGTGCTTTGGGGGGGACCCCAAAGAACCCTCCCCATGTTGAGGGCCTGTGGCCTGGTGTGATTCAGGAGGGGGGGCGCTCTCTCGCCCCCCTTTTCCTGCAGCCAGCCAGGTTGCATACTTGGATAAGGGTCTGGTTTGGATTTTGGGGAAGGACCCCCATGCCATTTTCTTTTTAAATTTTGGCGCGGGGTTCCCCTTAAAATTCATACCAGACCTGAAGGGTCTGGTGTTGATTTTGGGGGGGACCCTCACACCATTTTTTTTAAAATTTTGGTGCGGGGTTCCCCTTAAAATCCATACCAGACCTGAAGGGCCTGGTATGGATTTTGGGGGGGACCGCCACGCCATTTTTTTTACATTTTGGTGCGGGGTTCCCCTTAATATCCATACAAGACCTGAAGCTCCTGTTATGGACTGGGGGGGGGGACCCACAGCATTTTTTTCATAGATTTTTTATGAATATTGCAGACATCCGGCAATACATTACAGCGGCGAGCAATTTTAAATTAAATTTTTTCCTTTAGAAATTTAATTTTGCTGCTCTTCATTCATTACACTATATACGGCCGCTGTGTAAGCAGCAGCCTTATATAGTGTGGGGAATGGACTTAACCCCCTGAGCCATGATTGGCCAAAGGCACCCTGCCCGTCAATTATGGCTCTCCCAGCAGAGTGCACTGTGATTGGCCAAAGCATGCATGTCAGGTGCATGCTTTGGCCAATCATAACACCAATGCACTGCGATCTCACAGTGCAATATAGGGCATTCTGCGGAGCTAGAATTTGCCGCGAATGCCCCACTATGTTCGGTATTCACCGAACGGGCGAACACCGTTGTTCAAGTCAAACTTACGTTCAACTCGTACACCGTGCTCATTCCTGTAAATCACTATAACCTACCAACTGTCAAGTATGTTCCATTTCCAAAGGTGAGCTTTTGTCCCATGTCCACCATGCAGAAATAGGCTCCGCTGTCTGAGTGCTGAAGATCTTTTATCTTCATCGTGGATGAGATTGGGAAATTGTTCTTCTTCATGTCCAATCGGCTCGCGTTGAAGGCGCCATACGTATAGCTTTCCTTTGGGCCAAAAGTGGCACATACAAGAAACTCCAGCTGTCTTTTTTTGGATGTCTCTCTGTACCAGCAGACTCGTAGATTGTCCATTGTTGTTCCCTTCACCTCACATTTTATCTCTATTTCTTTGTCAACCAATGCAATTAGAAAACCTGGAGCCTGGGTCAAAATTAAATTTTGTGTAGAGGTGCCTATGTGAAAAAGAAAGAGAAGACCATGAACCTAGCATTGCAGTAATATGTACAGTATATTGCATTTGGTTGGGTTGGGACTCATTTGAGTAGAAAATATGTCATTATTCAAAATATTTGTAATTTTTGATAGAAAATTTGTGATAAAGACAGTAAAGTTTATCTGGGGACCCCACTTTTTTCATTGCAGTTAAACAGCACATTGTGGTCACCATCCTCAGCTTGTGATTGGACAATTATGGAACAGAAGCGCACTGATGAGGACCCCTTTCTGCTATGCTCTCCTATAATCATGTGCAGCAATAAAGACTAACAGTGACAAAGAAAATAGCCATGACTGGCTCAGAGGGCTGACATTCATTTTCTATCCTGCTGTGTAAAGGATTACGGGTTGTTGTTATTAGGACATATTTAGATATTTATACAAATTGTATGTAAAAATATTTTAATACTTCAAATACTCCAAACCTAATAATAGATCCATCTAGATCTACTGGGATTTTCACGCACAACCACCTCTAGGGTTTACAGAAAATTACCCAGAAAAGAGAAAATATCCAGTGAGCGGCAGTTGGGTGGATGAAAATGCCTTGTTGTGGATTCCATAGGTCAGAGGAGAATAGACTCGAGATGATAGAAAGGCAACAGTAACTCAATTAACCACTCGTTACAACCAAGGTATGCAGAATACCATCTCTGAACACACAACACATCGAAACCTTGAAGCAGATGGACTACAGCAACCACAGTGGGTGCCACTCCTGTCAGCTAAGAACAGGAAATTGAGGCTACAATTCGCACAGGCTCACCAAAATTGGACAATAGAAGATTGGAAAAATGTTGCCTGGTCTGATGAGTCTCGATTTCAGCTGCGACATTCAAATAGTAGAATTTGGCATAAACAACATGAAAGCATGGATCCATCTTGCCTTGTATCCATGGTTCAGGCTGGTGGTGGTGTAATGGTGTGGGGGTTATTTTCTTGGCACACTTTGGGCTCCTTAGTACTAATTGAGCATCGTTTAAACACCACGGCCTACCTGAGTATTGTTGCCGACCATGTCCATCCTTTGATCACTACAGTGTACCCATCTTCTGGTGGCTCCTTCCAGCAGGATAATGCACCATGTCATAAAGCTCAGATCATCTCACCACTGGACAATGAGGTCACTGTACTCCAATGGCCTTCACAGTCACCAGTTGAATCTATGCCACGAAGAATGAAGGCAGTTCTGGAGGCAAAAGTGGGTTCAACCGGGTACTAGCAAGGTGTACCTAATAAAGTGGCCGCGAGTGTATGTGATTATGAAGTCTTTACATTTTTTAATTTATTTTTTAATCAAAAAGGTTTTTATTGAACATAAGATATATCATAACAGTTTCCATTGTACAAAAACTTACAGAGATTTTACCCTGCATACAAACACCAGATGTATGCTTAAGTGTAGCATTACAATATTGCATTTCTAAGTTCACCACACATGTACAGGTTAGTTCTATGGACATGTAAAATTCTGGACATCACTAGCTCCCTAGGGCTTAAACCAGGAGTATCTAGCCATTGGGACCAAATTCGTTCAAACCTTCCAGGGCTTCCCCTGTGCTGGTAGATATATTTTTCCATAATGAGAGTATTCCCCATGTGGGTTATCCATGAGGCGGTGGTAGGTGACAAGGTGGATTTCCATCCCATCAATATAAGCTTTCTGGCCTAAAATAATGCTCTAGACACTGTGACCCTGATCAGTTCCTCAGGGATCACATCCTCCAGGACCCCCAGCAAGCAGCACAGAGGGTCTACAGGGACTTTTGTTTGAAACACTCCGTTAAGTGTACCCACCACCTCGCTCCAATACCTGTGAAGCTTTGGCACCTCCACAGGAGATAAATTAGGTCCCCGATGTGTCGTAGACGGCGACAACACAAAGGGTCCGGCAACCTACCTATCTTATGGAGTTTTGTCGGGGTGTAATGAACTCTTAACAAGATATACAGTTGGGACACTTTCTTTGCTACATTTAAAGAGCATGAGGTTACGGATTGCATGGCTTCCTCCCACTGATCACCCGTAAGTTGGCCAAGGTCTCTTTCCCACAAGGACTCTGCCTTACAAGGATATGCTCACAGGTTTTTCGCCAGCAGCATTTGGTAGCATTGGGAGATGAACCCCTTAGTTTCAGTGCTGGTGTGCAACACATGGAACATGGGGGCGGGCGACTGAGCCCATTCCACTGCGTCTCCCTGCACAGCAACCGCATGTTGGAGCAGAAGGTAGTAGTAGTACATGGTAGCAGGCAGGTCACACTTGCCTCGCAATTCAGGGAAGGTTAGCAGCTCACCATTAGCAAATATGTGGGATAGCAGAGTCAAACCATGGGCACGCCATCTGGGCCCCTGTTGCAACTTGACCAGCTCCACATACGACCGATTGTCCCAAATAGGGCTATATTCCGTGAATCCCTGCACCCCCTGGAGTTGTCTGCCCTTATTCCAAATCTTTTGTATAAGCGAAAGTGTCGGGGTCTGTTTATTGGATTTCAGGAACATTTGCGCCTCCAGCCCCATCGGGATGGTCTCGGCACCAGTGGCCAGCAGCATCAGCCGCGTCACCGAGCTCCCCGGATCCTGGGACATAGAACCGATCAAATTCTGCAGCTGGGCCGCAATATAGTACAGCCAAGGGTTGGGTACCGCCAACCCTCCGCTGGACTGTTGTAGCTGCTCCAATCGAATTCTAGGGGGCTTGGTATGCCAAAGCAGCCGCCTAAAGAGGGTGTTCACTACTCTAAAGATTTTCAGGTGTATTACAACTGGTGAGTTGTGAAGGAAAGACAGCAGTTGGGGCATCAAGATCATTTTAATTTAATTGGCTTTGCCTGCGATCAACATTTTAAGGGTGTTCCATGTATTAATTTTGTCCCTAAACTGTGATAACAAAGGGTGCACATTAAGGGAGCAGTAGTCCCCAAGCCTGGGCGATATCTGCACCCCCAAATATTTAAAACTGGATACCACAGGGATGGGAAAAGAGTCGGGAAGGGCCACCTCCCGGTCCTCATTCAGCATCATCAGAGCCGACTTTGACCAATTAATGGTCAAACCGGAGTAATGACCAAACTGTGTGATAATAGACATAACCCCCGGAAGGGAATGGGTGGGATCCACCAGGAAAAGTAGCATGTCGTCTGCATACAACATGATCTTTTCCTGTAATGCACCGTATTGGAACCCCCGGACGCGGGTGCTGACCCGCACCAGGGCCGCCAACGTTTCTATAGCAATCGCAAAGAGCAGGGGAGACAGCGGGCAACCCTGCCTTGTCCCCCTGCCCAGAGCGAAAGCCGGAGACATCCTATCAGCTACCCTAATGGTCGCCTGAGGAGAAGCGTATAGCAACTTGACCCAAGCTATGAATCTTTCCCCAAAGCCAAACTTATCCAGTACTACCCAAAGAAACCTCCAGCTGACACTATCAAATGCCTTGTGGCCCCCATTATCCACTTGTAATTGCATGTTTAGGAATAATCTCCTTAGGTTAGTAGCCGTGGACTTCTGCGGCATAAAGCCAGCCTGATCCTGATGTATAATGGAGGATATTATCCTGTTGACCCAAAGCGCCAGGACCTTGGCAAGGATTTTCACATCATGAAGTCTTTACATTAACTCCTTCATGATGGAGGGTAAACAAATCTTAATGCCTAAACACAATTTTGCACTTTTGACATGTGTTAGTAAAACTGCACGTATCATCAAACCTACTTAGTGTATCCAAGTAAAGTATACTTTTTTTTTTTAGGAAAACATGGGCTTTCATTTGGTGGTAAATGGTAATGGATACCTGATTTGTTTATTATCAAAGAAAATTTGGCCCAAAAATTTTTTTTTTTTAAAGTAGCTACATATGTCTTGCTATTACCATAACCTAACAACAAAGAACAACCCAAAACATATTCTCCTGCTCCAGACCCAAAAACAATAGTGCACATTTTGCTTTTTTATAGCTGAAAATGGTGGGCCAACTCAATATTGAGATATTGAACCCTACAGACTAAGACGCCAATAAAGTTCATGTGCGTGTAAAGGCAGGTGTCCCAAAACTTTTGACAATATAGTGTATGTGGCGCCACAAATAAAGAACCACTTTTGTGAGGCTGTGTTGATGCGTATGCCTGATGGTAAGGGGCTAATTTTTTATGGTTTACCATGATCTGGACTTGTTTTATTGTTATAGAAAGTGAGAGTGTTAGAGATCAGTGTTAGTCACTTGTGTAGGCAGGGCTGGTGTTGGGGAGGTCTGGTTGTTTCTGACTCCCACATGGATGGAATCCTTATTCCAATATTACACATCAGAGCTTCATAACCACTGTGAGTCATGGTAGAAAAATCAAAAGGGTTTCCAGGGAAGCCCTAAGTTTAAGAATCAAATGCCAAAACATTTTTTTCTCAGGGCTTGCAGCCTCTATATAAAAATAGATTAAATGTAACATTTACCTCTCGATAAATCATTACTGTAAGATCCAAAAGAGGGAGATAAAATCGCATAAAAGATGATGCATCTAAAGAAATACCAGGAGTAATTAAATAGATGTTGTTCAATGGGTGATTCAGCTACGTGGTTTCAATGCATAAAATAAAGAAAAAAAAATAACATACCGGTAGATGCCAGCTGTCTTGGATTTGCCAGGACAGTCTCATACCCATGTGCACTGTGTACCAGGCTGCTTCCCAAAACAAAGTCCAAAATGAACGTTAGTAAATAAAATGTTCATTTTGAATATCCAATCATTTGGTAGAAAAAAATCTTGCACATGATCGTGGATACAATGTGAACACAGCTTTACCTTATTTAATAATGCTTACTTTGCTATGCAAACAGCCTCCATTCATTTAAGCTGGCCATAGTAGGATTAAAATTAATCTGGCCCGTGCTGAACCAGCTACATTTTCGAACCATCTATGGTTGCTCCAGTTTGTGAGAATTTGATCTAATCAGTGACTTTTCATTAACCGGTTCCCGACCAGCCGCCGCAGTTTTACTGTGGCAGAATGGCACAAGTGGGCAAAACGACAATACCTTACGTTGGTTTGCCTTTTGACCACTAGGGGGCGCACACGAGCTGTCGATACGAGTGCCTGCCCGCGATCGCTCGTGTCTGAGCGAGAATCAGGATCTGTGTGTGTAAACACACAGATCCTTGTTCTCTCAGGGGAGAGGAGACAGATCGTGTGTTCATACCAAGTATGAACACCGATTTCTCTCTCCTCCTAGTCAGTCCCATCCCTCATACAGTTAGAACACACAATAGGGAACACACTTAACCCCTTGATCGCCCCTAGTGTTAACCCCTTCCCTGCCAGTGACATTTACACAGTAATCAGTGCATTTTTATAGCACCGATCACTGTATAAATGTCAATGGTCCCAAAAATGTGTCAAAAGTGTCCGATGTGTCCTCCGCAATATTGCAGTTCCGATAAAAATCGCAGATCGCCGCCATTACTAGTAAAAAAAAATAAAATAATAAAAATGCCATAAATCTATCCCCTATTTTGTAGACGCTATAACTTTTGCGCAAACCAATCAATATACGCTTATTGCGATTTTTTTTTACCAAAAATATGTAGAAGAATACGTATCAGTCTAAACTGAGGAAAAAATTTGTTTTAAAAAAAAAAATTGGCATATTTAATATAGCAAAAACTAAAAGATATTGTGTTTTTTTCCAAATGGTTGCTCTTCTTTTGTTCAAAGCGCAAAAAATAAAACCCACAGAGGTGATCAAATACCACCAAGAGAAAGCCCTATTTGTGAGAAAAAAGGACGTAAATTTTGTTTGGGGACAGCGTCGCACAACCGTGCAATTGTCAGTTAAAGCGACGCAGTGCCGAATCGCAAAAAATGCTCTGGTCATTTTAGAGGGTAAAAACTTCCGGGGCTGAAGTGGTTAACAAGCTTGTGAAATTTTTTCGTGATAAGTGTATATGGACAGTGGAGGAGTCCTCATTGTCAGAATACAATAGCACAGTGGGGAGGATTCTTCCATTCACCCTGATTATGTGAATGGGGCTACCCATTAATTTTATTTCCAATCAGCCTGCTGAAGTATGACCAGCCTTAGTAAATCAATCCCAGAGATCAGCAACATGGAAAATAATTACGTTTATTTTATCTTGCATTTTTTGCCATTCCAAAACGGTGCTAAAAGCATGTAAAATTATATAGTTTTTATACACATAATTATACACATGGTCACAAAAATATTTTTAAAACATGGGAAAAAAATAAGTTAGCAGTTGGAAGAAAACACCCTTTTAAGTGTAATGTTCTTTGAAAGAACTTTTAGGTTTAATGTACACGGGACGTTTTGAAACCTCTCCAGAACGATTTAACTTGACAGATAGTAACCCACGATTAAAAACGTCTGTTTTGCCACGGTTACATGCCGCGTTTGCGTTTAGGAGCTTTTTTTTTTCAGTCAAAATATATCTCCAATAAACACGCCTGTAAACGAAATGTGGCTAAACATGAGTTACCGCGTTTACAAGCATTTGGCGTTTCAAATGCCTCTGAACATCGGTCCTGAGCGCATCAAAAAATGCTTCTAAACTCAACGGCCTAGAAAAGACTAAAAAAACGACCCTGTGTACATGTACTGATAAGATAACAGAGGAGAGTTCAGGGGCAGCTGAAAAAAATGCCCAACTGCTTCTAAACCTCCATTTACCAGCAACAGTGTACATGAGGCATTATAGTTACATGCTGACAACATTTTTTATTTTTTTTGCCAATGCTGTGTTAGATGAACAATCTTCTCATGTGTGTACTGAACAAGCAATTGTACACAGAATGAATTCCTATTTTCACACCTGGAAGTATCTGATTTTTATTACCTGTTAGCATATTTTTTTCAAATTTACTTATTGATTTCAGCAGAAAAAAATTGCAACTAAAAGAATCATCTTGGAGGGTTTTATGCAGCCTACCAATCGGCCGGCAGTATGCAACGTCTACACCAATGGTACCAAAAGATGATCAAATGACAGCTAACACAAGTATCCACAGTCATCTCTGCTAGAGATAAGGTTATCCAAGTAAATTTCTACATCGTGCCTATTACACTCAATATACTGTATCCATTCAAAATGGGTAAACTACCCTCCCCTTCTTGCCCTAAATGCCCTTCTGACAATGGATCGTTTTGCCATATGGTCTGGTAGTGCCCATTTATACCCTCTGGTCTACCATAACAGACTTTATTAGCTCCATCCTTCAAATACCTAACATATGTAACTCCTATAGAAGTTTGTTGGGGTATTTGGAGGACTCTGACCTATCTAATTACATTAAACTTTTATTACGACTATTGTTTTATTATGTGAAAAGGGCTATTGCAATTCAGTAGAAATTACATAATTCCCCGACTAGCTCAGTGGCTCAGACTTTTTAACCAAGCAATCCCTATGTATAAGTTAACATATGAGTCTTGAGGATGCCCCCCAGAAATTAACCACTTCAGCCGCGGAGAATTTGGCTGCTCAATGACCGGGCCATTTTTTGTGATTCGGCACTGCTTCGCTTTAACTGACAATTGCGCGGTCGTGCAATGTTGCAACCAAACAAAATTGACTTATTTGTTTCCCACAAATAGAGCTTTCTTTTGGTGGTATTTGATCACCTCTGCGGTTCTTATTTTTTGCGCTATAAACAAAAAAATTGCGACAATTTCGAAAAAAAAAGCTATATTTTTTACTTTTTGCTATAATAAATATCCCAAATTTTTTTTTTAAACAAATTTTTTACTCAGTTTAGGCCGATATGTATTCTTCCACATATTTTTGGTAAAAAAAAAAAAAAAATCGCAATAAGCGTATATTGATTGGTTTGCACAAAAGTTATAGAGTCTACAGCCAGTACCGGGTCCCCAAATTCACCAGAGAAATTACAGTTTAACATGAGAGTCTATTGAAGGGGTGCCCAGTTTTGAAAAATCAGTGCTTCCCGGCCGTAGGTCCCCTGGAAAACAAACTTTGCACACTGTTAGAGTTAGAGTGGGGCTACATGTGTGCCAGGTTTGGGGTCCAGGGGACCTACGGCTGGCCGGCATTAGGCGCACAATTGTGAAGATGGACACAGACTTGACTATAAGCCGAGGGAGGCATTTTCAGCACAAAAAAATGTGCTGAAAAACTCGGCTTATACTCGAGTATATATGGTAACCACTAGGGGGCAAGGAAGGGGTTAAGTGTGTCCTAGAGAGTGATTCTAACTGTGTGGGGGCTGGGCTACAAGTGACACAACAGTGATCACTGCTCCCAATAACAGGGAGCAGTAGATCACTGTCCTGTCACTAGGCAGAACAGGGAAATGCCTTGTTTACAAAGGCATCTCCCCGTTCTGCCACTTCGTGACACGAATGCGGGACACCAGTGGACATGATAGCGGGACGCTAAGCGTCAGATTCAAAGCAACGTACAGGTACGTTGCTTTGCCTGCCTGTGCCATTCTGCCGACGTAGATCTACGTTAGGCAGTCGGCAAGTGGTTAAGTGTTTACGTGTTAATTGTAATGTGTTCTTATATACTTTTATTGTATAACTTTTCTAGGAAAAGTTTCATGGAAAATACTAAAAATGTCCTTGAAAAACAAAAAACAAATTGACAGCTGAGACTGGATCAAGCTCTGTTAGCGTGGCTTTTCTATGCCTTCTCAAGTCTAATAAAACAAACGCTTGCTTGTATTTTTTTTTTAGCCAATAGCCTACTGCACCCAAATAAAAGGTTCACTATTGATAGAGCGGTGTTGCTGAAATGATCACAAGTGGACAATCAGTATCTACAATGATCATTTTGTCTTTCTTTAAAGGGAATGTATAGTGAGTACGTATATGTTTTTACTTACTATGGTCTGAACCAGCCTCTCTCAACCAGGGTACTTTGGAGCCCTAGGGTTTCCCCAGAGGTTATTAGGGGTTTCTTGAGCACTGAGCAATTTTTGATTCCCAGATAAGTACCTGCTGACATTTTTCTTTTACCTAAATCACCATTGTATTGAGGCTTTTCTCTCATTGCCCACCAGTGTAAGGTGGCCCATCCCTCAGTGATCATCAATCTAAGGAGACCCTTCTTCACTGATCACAAATGCAAGGCATAAACTGACCTTCCAATGTAAGGGGCACTTCTCCACTGATCATTAATGTAAGCAGGCTTTAATCCATTGACAACCAATGTTATCAAACATTACAATTTTTATTGGCTGCATTTTTTTCTGCCCATTATTATTATTACCCATTTCATTTTATCATTACTATATATAATTTTGTTGTATAGAGAAGCCCTAGGTGTCAACAACACCCAAGTATTCCACAATCCTTACTCTTTTACTTATTCAACATACTGTTCACTCTAATGTACCATGAAATGTAGATGTAGTAAATATAAGCGCAGGTTCCCTAAGACCTGACGGTTATTTCAAGGGTTCTTCCAATATTAAAAGATTGGGAAATTCTGCTCTGGACTAAAAAAATAAAAACTTTCAAAATGTTTTCATTTCATTTTAGTTAGCTACACCTTTAATTTCTCAAACAGCTTGAATTTTAAGCTCCTTTTCATATTTTCCAGGCTAACCTCAGGGCTACCCTGTCCCAAAAATTAACCTGTAAATAACAGATGTACCTGTTAAAAATTTAGTAAATACTTACCTCTCTTGCTGCCCGCACAATTGAACACCAATTTGCTGAAGAAGCTGGTTAAAGCTTCTTCAGAAACCTACAGTTTTGGCAGCGTCAATCCCCTGTGCCCTCCACTGCACATGGTGGTTCCTCGTGCCAACCATTATGTCCTTACAGGACACAATGTAGGGGTGTTGGTATACCACATTTGTATTTAAGGCTGTGTTTTCCTGTGAAATATTTAATAAACGCATATTTTAATAAGCATAATACAGAGCTGACAATCCTCCGGTTGGATATTATTGTGACAGTTGTGCAGCTGCAGGTCGGGTACCCGCTTGCTCAAGAGATCCTTCTACAAATTGGAAGGCTTGTAGCACCTGTGTTGGTATCCAAGCTGAATAACTAAAGCTGTACCACCTTGCATTGAAGCATACAAAGTTTCATTTAGAGAGAGTCTGTCTAAAAGGAAACATTATCCAGAATGTGCTGTAAATAAGTGTCACGTGCACTCTGTATTAAATGTTAATTTGTAATATTAAAAAATATATATATTAAATAACAGTTTAAAAAAAACAAATATAACACTAACCTTAAACCATTATAGTTTCCCATCAAAGTTATATTGCCACACTATTGCTAGTGTTGGAAAACATACAACACACAAAGACATTCTGTCTGCCATACCTGATAACCATCAATTAAATTTGTTTAAAAAATACGTTAGAGCAGAATAGTGCTCAGATACACTAATGGTAACTCCTTTGAGTTTTATCCTATATTATCAATTAATTTAACTCTACATTATTTACACTAATTTGTGCGTTTTTACTGGCAGAGTATTTTTCTATTCTATTTCTGTACAGCTGTACTTGTTTGGCTTTTATGTCTTTATGCTTTACATGTTTACTGGTTTTCATTCTAGTTTTTGTATAAAAACACTTATGACCCACATTAATTTACATCTATCAACACAAGGATCGTTGCCAGTTGTCACAGTATAAGCACAGACCTACCTATCATATCAAGGATAAACCTAAATGATCCATTAAATATTTACCAGGTCGGGAAGGTCTTTGCACATGGTAGATCTAAAGAAGGCTTTGACCTAACTAAATATCAGGACTTCATATTTTCATTGCATATATGAAGTCAGAATCTCAAAAATGTATCTTTTACCAGTCATGTATCTTTACTGTTCAAGTGTATAGCAGAACAGCCCCTTATAAATGTGGTGTATTTAAAAAAAGGTCCTGTCTACAATCTCAGAGGGAAGGGGAGACTTTTTTGAGCAGTTTCTTCAGATATAATTATGTGGACCCAAGTCACATCTGCCCTTCAGGTGCTATCTTATCTGTAAAACCAATTGGGGAAAAAATTGGGAAATATTCCAGCACTTTGTTCAGATAACAGGTATTGTACTCAATAAAATAAGATCTTTTTTTTTGTTGCATAAATCCTGCCACAGTTATACCAAAACCAGATCATGCACCAATTTAAAATTGTGTAGTTTACATAAAAAAATAAAAATAAAAATAACCTCAGCCTGCAAGCTACTCTGTTCTGAAATGTTGTATATGTCTGTTGTAACAAACCCAATGATAAAAAAGTTATAAAGAAAAAGAGGCTAACTTGTAGCCCTCCAAACTTTATAAGGCTGAAGTCTCATCATCAACGCATCTTGGATTTTGATGACGGGCAATAAACTACAGTCTAGATGTGCTCAGAGATATTGGATGGCTTCCTTTGGATGACTGTAATGATTTCCAGGAGCAGACTATTATTCTCTATATTCAGTAAAGAGTTATAAGGGCTGATGCCATGGGTCAACACAATCCTGAAAACTAGGATTTAATTAGGGAAAATAAAAATCTTTTAGCATTGAGGCAATTTTCCTAACATTCAGTTTTTCACAAAGCAAGCTAAAGTTAAAACTGAATTGCATGTTTTGCGTGGTATCATCTTGCATAATTTGCAGTGAAGAGCTGTAGTAGCGTTGTTTAAGAATAAACATAGAACAGGTGTAAAAATCTTGCCAGTCCCCCTTGAGATAAGTGCTGCCAGGGGGATATGGCTGCTTCGCCATTTTTTAACAAAGTCATACTGGGGAAGATTTACTAAAACTGGAGCACTCAGAATCTGGTGCAACTGTGCATGGCAGCCAATCAGCTTCTAACTTCAGCCTGTTCAATTAAGCTTTGGCAATAAAACCTGCAAGCTGATTGGTTTCTCTGCACTGCTCCACCATATTGCACACTGTACAGTTTTAGTAAATAGCCCCCACTGTGTATGTGGAAATATTGGCAATCCCAGAGACTTGAGTAAAAGTCCATATGTGGCCTTGACTGCATGTTTTAAACATATATATATATATATATATATAAGAGCTCTGCTATAAGTAGGACTTTAGAGGCAGATTTTATATTAATTGAAAACAATCAAATCTGAGTGCTGGAAGATTCGCCACTACGTCCACACAATGGACGTTCTAGGATTTTGGGATAATACAGGCATTTTTTTAAAATTATTATTGAATGATGCAAAATCAAAAATCACTATTTTATGACTGGCTTGACTTTTTTAATCAAATTATCCATTTAAATCCAATTCCTTGAGAAGTGTGTTATGCTCGATGAAGAGGCTAATGAAACTTACAATTAGCTTATGCATACATGTAAAGAGTGGTCACTACCGATATGCAAAATCCAATACAAAATCTGTACATTTTGGTTGAAGTGGCAATTGGCAAATTTCGGTAGTATGTCAAATATCCTACCAACGAGAAATTGTAGCTAGCTCACATGTATGCTATTTTGCACAGGCTAGAGATTCTCATGTATGAAGGAGGACTAGTGATGCATGCTATTCAAGCAATAGCAATCTTTTTGTTTGTTGGTACAACTGACATCACTGACTGGCCTACAATTTTCACAGCAGTTGATCTTATTTTGTATGAACATCAGTATTTATCTAAACTACCTACATCAAAATCAGGGACTCAAGTCAGTTCACTGTCCAAATATGGCTGCCAGCATAGTTCAGGTCGAGTGGCTCACAAATATTGGTCCTCTGAGCGGTTGTATTCTGTAAACGAATTACCTTCAGGTGATCCAGCTGGTCACAAATAAATATACACAAGAATGGTGAATGTTTTGTGAAATAATCTGACTTTGTTTTTTCCTACAAAACTGTATTTATGTTAAGAAACACATTTTAAAGGGTCCATCCACCCAAAAGTAAAATATTTTTCTATAGGTAGCAAGATCTCCTTGCCGTAATTACCAACCCTGTTCCTGTTTACCTGGATGTTTTGGGTAACCCCACTGACATTTGTGTGTTCCAACTCTTCCTGTTGCATTCTTCATAATATAAAATATATATATATATTCAAACAGAGAGAGGGGGAGTCCTGCATAATGGTTACAGATGGTGCACAACCCTGGGAACTCAGTGCAGAGATCTCACCATACGTGTCCCTAAGGGCTTGTACACATTTGCAGTAGGGACTGTGAGAATTCGCCATGTCACCTCCTTACCACCTGATTTAACCCTGAAATTTCCATATTACCATGCCGCAATCATATGCATTGCACGCGGTTGTGGCACGGCCCCCTAGAACTGCATTAGTCGTGCTCGCTGAAACCATGGCTCAACCTCCTGGTTTTACTGCCCCTCGGCTGCACGTGTGAATGAAGCCTAAAGTCTCGTACACACGAACGGATTTTCCGCGGACAAAGTGTAGGACATTTGTCCGAAGTGCGTTAGCCAGGAACTTGTATTGCATACAAACGGCAAAGAATTGTTGGCCAACAAACATGAAACTACGTGGGTTCTCAGCTCTTTAGCGGCACCCTTTGGGCAACTTCTGCTAATGCTGTGTTATGGTGAGCATTGATTCTGAGCATACGTGTTTGTACTTTGGGGTTTTGTCCGACGGACTTGTGTACACACTTTTGAAAAATCCGACAACTCACAATTTTTGGCGGAAAATTTTAAAAGCATGCTATCCAACATTTGTCCACGGAAAATCCGACAACAGTTTTCCGATGGAGCATACAAACGGCCGGATTTTCCGCCAATAGCCTGTCATCACACATTTCCCGTTGGAAAATCCGATCGTGTGTGTACGAGGCTTTAGAGATGGATGGGATTCCAAAGTGGGTTTAATGCTCCAGCTCCTACTAAAATTTGAGATATCATACTTGAGTGGACTGATGTTTAAAAAAAATATTTGTATAATAAAAATGGTTCTTATTACTTTAGGAAAGTTTATAAGTGAGCCTTAGAATAAAATAAGGTATCACTTGCCAGGATAAACCAGTGATGCCAAGTAGCGTATCTAGTCTTCCTTTATTGTCTTTCTTGCTTTGCTGGACCCTGGGCTGAATAACAAAAGTATATTTTGTTCATATGGATTCTTTATACCTTTGGGTGTTACCAGTATTGAAGAAGAAATTAAACAGTAATGTGCGTATTAATGGTCCTCATTTCTTTCACTAATGGTTCACAGTAATCTTATTTTCAGGACAAGCTTTCAGGGTGTGTCTCATTCTTCAAGTTCTAAGCAGTACTTCTTGAACCTTGAAGAAGGAAACACACCCTAAAGCCCTGTACACACGATCGGATTTCCTATGGATTTTAAACCAATGGATTTTTCCATCGGAAATCCGATTAAGCTGACTTCCATCAGTCTTGCCTACACACCATCAGTCAAAAAAACGATCGTCCCAAACGCGGTGACATAAAACACTCAGACGAGCCAAGAAAAATTAAGTTCTATGCTTCTGAGCATGCCTCGACTGGATTCTGAGCATGCGTGGGTTTTTTATCCGATGGAGACAGACTATCGTCCACAGACGATAGTAATTTGCTATCGTTTTTTTTTCCCATCGGATAAATTGAAAACATGTTCTATTTTTTAACACCGATGGAAAAAAGACCGATGGGGCCCATACACGATCGGTTTGTCCGATGAAAAAAATGATCGTGTGTACAGGGCTTAAAAGCTTGTCCTGAAAATTTGGAAGTTAGTGCAAATGAAAGAAGTATCATGGACCAGTGTTTCTCAACTCCAGTCCTCAAGCGCCCCAACAGGTCATGTTTTCAGGCTCTCCATTGTTTTGCACAGGTTATTTGATCAGTTTAACTGCTTTAGTAATTCCCACAGCTGTTTCATCTGAGGGAAATCCTGAAAACATGACCTGTTGGGGCGCCTTGAGGACTGGAGTTGAGAAACACTGTCATGGACAGTACTCAATTGTCCTTGTTGCAAGTGCACTAATACGGCTACAATCATCTCTGTAATCTTATAATACTATTGCTGCCAGTTTACAGTTTAAAACAATCTTGCTGTATGCTGCGGTACGAATGTTGAAAAAAAATTTACAGTTTAAAAGTTGGACATGTTTTAGAAAATACTGTCAAGTTTTGGTTTAAAAGGAAAGTAACCAGTTCAAAGATTTTTTTTTATGGTTATTGCTTTGCTGGATGGTCTCAGTGAGCCTTCAACATTTGTGAGAATTTATCAAAAAATTTTGACTATGTATTTTATTTGTCTAAAAAAGACATCCAACAAGGACAAAACAATTAGATATGGTGCGTTAGCTTTATATAAAAAGAGAAAATATTAAAATAACAAACAGAAATAATAAAAAGCAACTCTATGGTAAATAAAGTTACGCTACATACATGGATATTTTTGTCTTGGAGAATTTCCATTTAATAATATTTATCTTTCATCTATAATTCATTAAAGTTCTGGCATGTTATGCATTTTTCTGCATTGGAAATGCAATGTATGGGCAGGAAAATATACACTGATGACTATGGGAGCTGCTCACAACAATGTGTTGCATTCCAGGGGCTTGCGAGAAAGTTCTGTATGTATGCTGCATTTCGGAAGGGCTGACCTTTATATTGCTATTCAAGTCAATTGAGTGAAATCTTTAACGCAGCACAATTTGCAACAATGTTTGTTGATGTGCACACATTAATGCATTTTTCTGGTGTGAGACAATCTTAGTCTGATCAGTCATTGTCTCAGCGCCCAGTATTGGACATCTTTGCCAGTTTTAATCCATGCTGACCATTGTCTGTTTGCGGCATGAAGACCACATCTGTTTGGATATCAAATCTACTTGGAAATTCATGTGGCCTCTACCAGTCTGGTGTGACCGATTGTAATGTTACTAAATGTCAAACAGATAACAAGCAAACAAGAACATATATCTCATGAAAGTCCAAGGTATTGGTCATAGGGACAGTCTACTGTGCTGGAAAGTCCCTACAATTTCTTAAAAGATTACTGCTTTTCCCCACATTCTGTAACCCAAAAAATTTGAGTTACCGTAAGTCAAAGGGTATTTTAGGTCAAGGTGTACAGAGCTAGTAATAAAGATGACCATGTTTTTGGGTAGAGTTTTTGTCTACTAATGCTGAACCCGAGACCCCTACTTGACTTACCTTCGTTCAGAATAGGACCTATGGTGACCCTTGTGCTTCTACTGGTAATACATTACTAGGCTACATGGAAAGTATTTTGGAGAGTGCCTCTTCTCTTATATCCTTCTACAATTAAGACCCTGAGTTTCTCACTAATGATGATACCCTGCCTGTCCTACATGATGGCTGAACGTACTATTTAGTTGTTGGTTAGATGAAGGTATTTAGTATGTTCTGTACCTATGTATAGTACCAAGTCTGATTTGTGTTATAACCTTTAAAATTGAAAAAAAAAAAAATGACAATGTTTCCCATCTGCCTGCCTGTGGCTGACTTTAGTAAAAAAGTAATAGTACATGTTATGTGCAATAGGGAGGTGAGGCACTAACAGAACTGTCCATTTTGTTTTGGCAAAAATGCTTAGACCAAATCACACTTTTGTGTTTTGATTTGTTAAAGATCTCGATCTTTAGTGCAGTTCTGCTAATTTTGCAGAATTTGTATTCTGGTGTAATAAAGGTACAAACAAGTAAGAAACAGATAGGACTGTGGGCCCATTAGCAGTGTTGCATTGTAATGCACACATTGCTGTGTGCTAAAGCGCATGTGTCCAACTCCCCATAATAAAAATAGAGTCTGTTTCTCTCCCTACATTGTAGTGCAGTGCTTTTGAAACATATAACTTATGTTTTATCTGTGTTCTAGTGGGTTTGGAGGCCTGTAAAACGCATTAATAATGCAACATGTGTTAACAAGCGTCGGTCAATGACTTTTAGACTGCACGTCTAAATGAATGTCAACACACAAAAGAAAGGCATGTTGATGCATGACAACGCACCTTCCTGGCACTACATAAAAATAAAAAGTACCTCCACACACTCATAGATCTAAACAGGCCTTACAAAATCCTGTCTTTTATTAAATTCCATCAGAGGAAACATATCTTAGCCATATCCTGTCCCATGTCTACTTAAATATCGGGGGAATTGCAGAGCTGCATTAAAGAACATATTCCACCAACCGTAAGTCCATATATTATGCAAAAATAGTGGCACAGCCAACAGATTCCTTTATCGAAACTCTGGAAACATTCAGCTTATAAAAGGCAAAGTGCAAATACACTGAAGTTACTTGGATAGGATCCAATATACATCCGAAGATTAGAGTTAGTATTGCCAGCATAAGACAACAGCTATCAGCTTAATGATTACATGTTTCAACCTGATCTGGGTCTTTTTGAGTCTCCCAATGTTCAAGTAGATGCAGGACACAATATGGCCACAATCTGTTTTATATGATGAATTTAATAAAATATGGACTTTTTATTGGGTGGTGCTCTTACTTTTTTGCTGCTTGTTGGGGATAACGAAGAATACCTTGATCGTGGACTTGCTGATAAGTGAAGGTGGTGGCTAAATACCTTGGGTTGCTGAACTTTATGGAGGGCTCCTGACCTCAGAGACATACACACTTAACTGATTAGGATAAAAAAAAAAGGATTTACCACTTCTAGATTATAGAAGCATGTGCCCAAAAGACACTAATTATCCTTTGCCAGCTTTTTTCTGGAGGAATTTATTGAAAATTGTATAATTGTGTGTAAAATTATAAAGACAAAGATTGAGAACAAGACTTGTGGTTGTTTTTTCTGTATACCACACTCTGGCCTAGACATGTAATTACTGTTGTACATTCTGGTACCCACAATGCAACTGGTGTGCAGGGTCTGTTCCTGTGACCCGCATGCAGAAACAGTTCATATCCACAATCCAAATTATGTGCACAATCTGTACCCATATCCTATTTGCCACTTTACAAGAAAACCATCATGTTACACGAGACTGTTAGACAAAGTTGTCTAGAATCAAGACTGCTGCCATGTTATAAGGGACTGCCAGTAATGCTGGGTTCACATATGTGGGAATTGGATGCATTTTTCACTGCATCCAATTTGCATGCCAGGGGCGTGTGACCGACTCTCAATGGAGCTCGTTCACACAGGTCCGGGGTGACCGCGGAGCGGATTGCAAAAGGGTCCTGTTTTTTTGGGTATGGTTCAGGTGCGAATTCAGGCAAAAATTCGGACCTGACTTGCACCTGAACCAGTAAACAGAAACGCACCAAACCCCAGGCACGAAATGCCGCACATATGTGAACCCGGCCTAAGACAAGAAACTGTTAAAGACTAGGTTCACATATGTGAGGGTTGGGAATTCATGCATAAGCACACACATTCCAAATTCTTAATGGCCCCCATGCATCGGAAAACATGGCGTGTTTTCAGGTGCGCAAAATCACATTCTGCCACAGCATCATGTGGCTTCGTGCAGCTGCGTTTTAAAAAAAAGGTTTACGACTTTTTGCCCCGCATTTCCCACAGGTACAGCAGCTCATTAAAATGCAAATGCAAGAACAATTTCAGAAAAAAGCACTGCTATAATGAAAGAGATCCTGGATTTGTAGCTGAATTGTATTGGCATAAACACAAGATGGTCTGCATACTAAGCCAAAGAATTCAGTGCAGTACCGCGAGTCGCGACTCCATTGATCAAACTGCCTAAACACTGTTCCACATAGTCTACAGGTACCTGAATAGCTGAGGGACTCTGCCATGATGAATATGTTAACATAAGATACACCAAGACCACAATGTCCCTAATGCCAACCCTATCCTTAAAAACTGACTATTAGTGGCAGTCTAAAGAATAAGGCTGCAACAGTGCACTTTAAATTAATGCTTCAAGTATCATTCATAATTATTAGGGACGCATCTGAATTTATAGGTCTTGGAACTGCTCTGTACAGCACTGCAAAAAGTTTCTTGCATGTTCAGTTTTGGGTTTTTAAAATCCATATTATATGGTAAACCTGTTTCCTGTTGTATGTTAATGTATCAGTCAGATAACACAAAATGTTGCAATCAAAAGAAAATATTTTCCTCTTAGTGTTTCTACGTGATTATGAATAAAATAATGTGTACGATTTTATTAAAATTGCTTATTAAATATCACGTCAGCTTTCTTTGGGTTTGTTATCTTAAAAGTTGATTCAATTTATGTTACGCAGGCCTAATACGAAAAAGTTGGTAGCCAGAAAATTCGTAGACAGACATGATTGCTTATGGTGATTATAGAAAAAATTTTTTTTTTAGTTCTGAAAGTATTGTGTTGCTGTAAACATGCATTCAATTTGTTTCACTTTGCAACACGCAAAAGCAAAAATCCAGCAGCTTTAGAAGAATTCAAATTAAAGTGATCTAATGATCAGATTTTGTTTTTTTGACAATCCAAATGTTTTCTTTGGATTTCATATGGACAATTGCTGACAAACTAGTTTTTTTTCCTTTATCAAACAATCTTCCCACAAATGCCAATAAACATAATGTATTTAATGCACAGAAAGATTTATAACTGCTAAATGTAACCACAAATTTTTGCAATCAAGTTTATATATTATAAAGGAACGGCACAGGTTACAAGTCATTCGATATGCTGATTTAATTGAAACATTTACTGTACTTGTTTTACTTTTATGACCTGAAGTCTATTTAAACTTAAGCATTGGGAGTTTTTAACTTCAGTCTGAATTGCAATAAATAATATTGTAGTCATATGAATACAAGCAAGTGGTAGGTTTTGTTTTATTCAATTAAAAAAAAGAACCGTAAGAGAAACTACCAACAGATGTTTGAGCTAAATGCTCAAATGCTAAATGCATTTGAAATAAGTAACTACATCAAATGTTTAATAAAGGTTATCGTTTGAAGGCCTGAAAAAGTTTACTTATCATTTATACGTGTATACCCATAAGGTTTATTATTCACTACATATGTTTCCCTGAATATAGCAACAAGGGTAAACGGAAGGCCTACGCTGTTCATGAACACTTGCGTCTCATGTTTTAGACATGGAAAAACTCTTCTTTTAATGTCTAAAGAAACTATTAATTTCATGTTTTTCTAATATCATTTTCATAACACATTATGAAAAGTGTCTGAAAAGATAGATTTTAAATATATATTTACATTATTCAAAGGGATGACTCATGTTTCATTTTAGTTCATTATAGTGTCAAGATATAGTTTGTGAACAGAGCAGAATAGACAAATCTATTTAATATTATTAGTCGAGTATAAAGTATAAATCTATTACCCTTTTAGGCTCTACGTCCCTTCATAAAGACTTAGAAGAGAATGGGAAAGATTGGAATGATATACTGCAAGTATGCCATTGTGCGCAAGCAGTTATTGATGTTAAATTTAATGTTAAAGTGGCCTGTTTTGTTTTTTCTAAATAATAACTGTAAAGGAAAAAAAGGCTTAGAAATTGTCTGCATGTGCGATATGCTTACATACAGTTGGGAAGGGGGCCATTTATTATTAAAGCCAGTGATATAGGCCGGGCTATCATAAACAGTGATGCGGAGCTGGCGGTAATTATTTTTGCATCGCCAAACCTGCTGCAAACTATAACTCAGTTTAGTTATAGGATCTACCTCATGTTCTTTTAAAACACACTGGAGAGTCTAGGCTCATTATAATAAACACTGCCAGCAAGGTGGTTATTGCTCATGCACTATTCAACTATAGAAATTCTCAGATTATACATATATATGGTTGGCAAGCATCAGACAATGTATAGGCAGCCTTAGGTCATGCTCAGTCATTTAGGCCAACCGAGCCAACCATCCCAATGGACTAATGATTTATTGCTTTTGTCATTTACCACATAGGTCAGGGGAAAAGACCGGCCCACAGAGTAAAATTAAGTGAGCGCAGTGGAATTTCCAACAAAGTCTACAGCGATCGGGATAATATTTCCATGCAAATAGTGTCCTGGGTGGTAGTTGATTCCAGTTCTACAAGGCAAGAATATCAATTACTTTTCCAACTCTGAGAATCTAAACTTTTGGAAGAGTTGAGAATTTTCACTCAATAAATTGTAGAGGTGTTCACTTAGAATATCCAGCTTCACTTAATATTACCGAGTGAAAATTCTCAGCAAGTTTAGAAAATCAGCCTCAAGGTTATCATATATATTTGCCAACATATACTCTTCTATAGCACCTGCAAATTTTTTAAACAATAACAAATTGTGTGGCAGCACAAGAAGGGCAATCCAATAAAACAATTATAAAAAATACTGCAGTCGAAAATAATTTGGGTGACAGTAAATGGTTACAATGATAGATCAGTATAATGCTGATGATCACAAGTTTTTGGCAAAGTTAAACAGTTGTTAGTGTGTCTGCTTGCAGACGTGTCCCAGATTGTGGTCCCCCACCATCCCACCTGCTTACCTGTGACACAGAAAGAGATAAGAAAAAAGAACCAGCAGATATTACAGGGTTGGTTCAGTCCCAGCTGCTTCATCTTTGCTGATCCGTTTAGTAGTAACGTGTTTCCAGCTGACTCAATGTAAACCAAATACAATATCCGCCTACAGACAGCCAGCACGTGTCCTAAGGAGAAGCCAATTGCAGAGTCTGATTACTGAGTATAAGCTTTATGACACAGTTCGTAGACTTCACCTCTTCTTGTGGCTCGCTGTCCCCACCAATAAGAAAGTTTACATGCTTGCCATGTCACCTGCAGCTTATTGACACATCCTGTCTGCATCTGATACCCAGATCATCTAGGAAACCAGGTTTTATGCTTTAAGTATAACTCCACTTAAGTATCAATTTGATATTATAAAGCAAGGATGTGGAATAATAAAAATCATTACTAGAGTACGCTGCCCATCTTGTTCCATTATACCACTAAAATGCTCTGAAATGTCAAATAAGAAACATTCAATCAGTATACCATTGTCTATGATTAAAATAGAATGTACACAGACGCAACATTCTAAGAACATTCTAAGGAGAGTATATGACAGCTATCTCATGTTTCTAATTTTCTTTCTTTAGGGTCAGTGGTGTGAGAATAAGGCTCCATTTACACTTGTGCGACTTGTCATGCAACTTTGGACATAAAACTTGCATGACAAGTCGTTCCCCATGTTTTGCAATGATACCCATTCATATATGCACGACTTAAAGTTGTAGCAACTTTAAAGTAGTTCCTGTACTACTTTGCATGAAATTTGTACCTGAATGTTATACAATCCAACTTGTATGCAACAGTTGTCCATTATCACTGGTCAAAGACAAAATTGTATCCAAGTTGCACCCATCCAAAGTTGCGTCAAAGCTGCAACAAAGTTTTACTAAAGTTGCACTCCAAAGTCAAAGCAACTTTGGAGTCGTACAAGTGTGAATGGAGCCTTATATTAAAAATGGCACAGGTATAGTTTGACCTTTGGACTTTTTTGAACAGGGCTATTCTGCTTCACTTGATATCCCATTATAAAATACTGGAATGCAACCAAACACGACTTGATGTCTTTCTGAAATATACGAACGTTAGGGATTACGAAATAGGTTCCCCGATATATTATACAACATTACGACCCCCCCCCCCACACACTTTTTTTTCCCCTTAGTAGTGAGCATGTTGTTTCTTTAACTTTACCGTTAGTATACAAATTATGGTTGAAATTTACTTCACCTTGTTGAACTAATACTGTTGGTATCTTTAAATGAATATGAATGTGGATAGATCTACATCTACCTGTTTATGATGCGGAATTTATGTTTGTGAAGTACCAATAAAAAAACACTTATCGAAAAAAAAAAAACGTTTCATTGGTCATTCTTTTTTTTTTCACTATGATACTAAACCCGTAATTGATACTTGGTCGCAAAAAGAAATCTACACTTTTTCCACTGTGTGAAATAGGTACTGAAAGGGTCTGTATAAGGATATAGGAATAAGACAAGTAATACATAATACTAATTATCTTGTACTGCTTTAAAAAATACATAAATAATTTTGCCACAAAGATGCAGTTTGCAGATGCAGTTTTTTTGAGTAAGACATTTTCTAAAATTTCAGTAAGACATTTTGTTTTTAAACGGTGATAACTCATTAAAATTACTTTTTTTCAAAGTAAACAATAAACGAATACAAAACAGAAGTAAACTGATGAGTGATAACATTTATTGCCCAGCTCAATAAAAATTTTAATTCACGTTTTAACCCTGCCATGGAAGAGATCCCCTGACCTTCATGTACCAACTGATTATTTGTTATGTTGCCTGATGCTTACATTTCTATTAAGCTGTGTACACCCGATCGGATTTCCTATGGATTCTAATCCGATGGATTTTTCCATCGGATTTGGAAAAATCCATCAGTCTTGCCTACACACCATCAGTCACAAAACCGATCGTCCCAAACGCTGTGACGTAAAACACTCAGACGAGCCGAGAAAAATGAAGTTCAATGCTTCTGAGCATGCGTTGACTTGATTCTGAGCATGCGTGGGTTTTTTATCCAATGGATTTCCACACAGACGATCGGATTTTGCTATCGTTTTTTTTCCCCATCGGAAAAATTTAAAACATGTTCTATTTTTTCACACCGATGGAAAAAAGACCGATGGGGCCCATACACGATCGGTTCGCCCGATGAAAACAGTCCATCGGACGGTTTTCATCTGTAAAACCGATCGTTTGTACACGGCTTTACTGTTCCACAATCCATACACCTCTGGTTTTCAGAATGCTGATCGAGTATTTTTAGACCAATGAACCACTTGTGTTGCAGTAAGGTTCTCTTGTATTCTGTCTTTCTCCTTTACTGGATCTTGCTTTCTGTTCCCTCTTCACTGTTTTCCATACAAGGAGGCCCTTTACTTGTTTTTATTACTTTGCCATTATATTTAAAAAACTGGAGTATGGTAGCGTCCGTGTTAATGTTTTCATTTTCACTGACCTTACGAATCTTGCATCTTACCCATGACACATAGGGAAGTTATGTATAAAACATAACAACTAATTTTGTATTATGTAGTCTGATGTGGACACTGTATGCTATGTAATCCATTATATTACTGATATACCTTCTGATTGCTGAAGACAGTTTTTTTTTTTTCATGTATCGAGTACTTTTTAATGAAAAATTTCAATAAAAAGTTGATTGCAAAAAAAAAAAAATATATAAAAATATGGAACGCTACATACATATTTTGTACTGAAAGATTGCATTTTAAAGTTATCAGGTAAACCAATCGTATCACGTTATTAGACTTATCATCTACAATAAAGTGCTTTGGCAGCAATTCGTTGGATTAAAAAAACAAAAAAAAAACAAGGTAACATACTTTTGCAGAGTTTGCCAATGTCCAGAATAATGTTAATGTAATTATGACCCTATAACCATTATCATTTTGAAAACACTCTGCAAAATCCAGTCACTGAGCATTGTCCGGAGTTACTGATTTCATGCTTTTTCTAGGCACCTGATAGACTGTTTTATATAAAAGCATTGAATATTTTAATAAAAGCACAAAAATTTGATTTTCTGCTGATTATTACCAATACATTGAATTTTAAAAAGTTAAAACAATATGTTAGGTGTTTCATTCGGTTCTAAAACACAATTTTCTTGTCTCATACATGACAAATTCTAACCTAAATCGCTTTTCTTTCACCAATGCCTAATACAGCCCAATATTCTAATGAAACACTAGTAAGGTATATTTTCAAGAGATGGTTGCTAATATTGTAAATCATTTTTAGGTACATTTTACAGAGAATGTTTCAACAAATGCAATAAGTAGAACTATACTGGTAGACAAATACTGATACACAGTGATGTACCAAATATCTTGTAACAGGACATTTGCACAGGTTAGTTATACTTTATTAGGCCCAGATTGTAGTTAAAACGAAATTAGAAAGTTACATTGGCTTGACCATCCTCTCCTAGAAATTTGATGTGTGCCAAGACTCATACTGGGAACTAACATTGGACTGTGGAGCCCCCTGGCTACCTTCTCCTTCCTCCCTTTCCCCCCTTTTTTACTCCATTCCTCACCATATTCTGGGTATCCCAAAATCTATTTCCCTTCTCTCTTTTCAGCTTATGACTTATTGCATATTTTTTAATCCTTACATTGCCGTTTCCGATAAAAGGAATGCATCCATTAACAATCCTTATGTTATTTTCAAATGTTTTTGCTAGAAGGCTGCCGAGCCTCCTCTGCATTTGTACACTCAAAGGAAGTGCACTCCAATAACTATTGTAACACATTGTGGTATTTTATCTGGATACCTATTGAAGTGCTTTACTGTATGTTTCTATGCTTACACTTGAAATAAAAAGCTTTAACAAGTAAAAAAAAAAAAAGGTCACATTAGAAGGTTGGCAAGTCCAAATAAAATGGACAAAACTCTCCAACCACAGATAATCATTTGAGACTGAAGACAAAAAAAAGCAGGTTTAACCACTTCAGCCCCGGAAGGTTTACCCATCTTCATGACCAGGCCATTTTTTGCGATATGGCACTGCGTTATTTTAACTGACGATTGCGCGGAACGTGCGACGCTGTACTCAAATAAAATTGATGTCCTTGCCTTGTCTTGTTGTATGTAGCGCCCATGCCTCATTTCTTGTGAGGCTAATAATCGATAAGGAATCATATGTATCTGTGCTATGTGCCTTGTTGGGATTTTAGCCGTTACATCAGCCATCCATTGTTCTTCTAACAACTATTGTAACAATAAAATTAGCATTATTGCTATTTACATATGTTTTGTCAATCTCTTTATATACTCTGGGCCCACATAATCCCATTTAGTATTTGGGGAGTTCATCTTTCATTCTTGTCAAAACTAGGTACCCACTCCTCACCCCAGAAAAAATTCACAATAAGGAGAAAGGAGGGAGGAGGAGGAGGATAAGTGGAACTTACCTTTTTAGATTTAGATGAAGTTTAATTTTCTAATGCTTTTAAAATATTGCACACAAGAGCTTCTTTTGGTAATCATGTTTATTACTTAGCATCATTTAAACAAAGTAATTATCACACAATTTGAGCCCCTACTGTCCCACTGTAAGGGAAACGTAACAGTAAAAAAAATATCTAATAAAGTGGAACTTTGAGCAATTTGGATGAGGCAGTAAATAAAAAATAAAATAAAAAATTATACAATATCATAAACGGCTGCTTCAATACCTAAACCCCGCCCCCAAAAAAATGAAGTTCTTTTATCAGTTTTTTCAGCAAAAATTAATTTTCTGCACTCAATGACAAAAATTTGTGATCAGCAGTGAAGCAGCTAGTTCATAAACTAGACTAGGCCAGCCCAACCTCAAGAATACACTAAAATATGGGTTTCCAAGACCATGTCGAAAAAAGGCAAGCAAGTGGTAGCCACTTTCATTTTGGGAAAACAACTGAAAGGCGGGGGTGCTAAGATGGAGGACTCCTGATGATCAAGGGAAAGAGATACAGGAAAAAGTGGCAGGTTTTGCAGTTTGTCCAACTGAAAGTGGAAAAAGTCTTAAAAAAAAAACACTGCACTCAAATTATTAATTGGATTACAGATGTTTTTTTCTTAATTTTTATTTACTAAAAAAGTTTACATTTAAGAATTTATCAGAGCTAAATAAATGTATAAAAAATAAGGCTACTTGTGATGGCAAATATTTTTTTTCATTTTTTTTTTAAATTCCATAGCTGATGCAGAGGTCTTAAAAAACCCTAATAACGCACAGTTGAACTTGCTCCATACAGGGAAAAAATCCTTTCTGACCCCAAAAGGTGATTGGATACTTCATGGTTGAACAAATTATAGTTATGGAAGCATCTGTTCTTAATTTTTCTTCGCTTTGCCCCAGATTGTTGGCACAGGGGTTTAAAAACACAAAAAATTGGTACTAGATGATAGGTACGGGTTTTCGACGAGAAATGTGCGTGTTGGTAATTTGCTTGATAAATCTCCAGCTGTAATTTTTTAAACCTGCTTTAACCTTGAACATCAGCCAGTATGAAACAATAAACCAAAAACACATTCATAGAAACCTCAAACATCTTGTTGCTTTGCTTATCATCGCTTTTGGTTTTGGTGCCGAGTACACAGCATTTTGTGTGAGGTTGTTGGTGCTGAAAAATAAGTGAAAGAAAAAGCACTGGCCTATATGCCCTGACACCTAGAATGAATCTAATCTTTAGACTGAGCCCTAAACTTAACCCTGCCTTCATCAGAACCTTAAGCGTAGTCTACCCCCAAAAAATAATCCCTTAGGCACCTTTCACACGATTGGCCCTCTCGGATCCGCCTGTCCGTTTTTCAGGCGGATATGAACGGGCCATTCATTGACTTCTATGGGCAGGCGGATGTCAGCGGAAATGTGTCTGCTGACACCCGCCTGCCATCTGATCCAACAAGAGCCGCTCAAAACAGACGGATGGCGACATCTTCGCCATCCGTCTGGCGGATCGGATGAAACAGGCAGGCTGTGAGAGAGAGAGAGAGAGAGAGAGAGAGAGAGATGACGTCATAAGCCTAGGCTTTTTAATCAGACAAAAAACAGGAAGAGGACTGTATAAGTTATTTACTGGCAGAAAAAAATGTTTTACTATCCAACATTAAAACAACAAGGGCAGAAGATTTAATAGATGGAAAGTTGAAAAAATTACTATAGGTCCACTTTAATTGACTTCAATATGTTCAAAATTCTGCCGCCAGAATCCTGACTAGGTCTGGTACAAGTGATCATATTACCCCTATCCTGAGTCCTTGCACTGGCTACCCATCAGGTTTTGCATAAACTTTAAGATCCTCTTGCTCACCTATTTTTTTTAACATTTCGTGTTTATTAAAGTTGTACTTGAAGCCAGAAAACAACAGAACAGATCATTTGCAGATGCAACTGCTCGCAGAACAGAATTGGAAACATATTAGAGATATCACAATGCACAGATATCTGGCGACCGAAAGTCATTAAAATCAAGAAAGCAATCGTTTACTAACAAAAATCCGCCTAAAGAATTGTTAATCCCCATCTACGCTGATGGCATATTGTGTGAATTAGATCACGTTGTCCTGGCTATCCCCTCGGGGTAAAGCTGTAATGTGACAAACTAGCATCATTTATATCAAGCAGCTACGGTCCCAACTGTAGTCTGCAATCAAATTAAAATAAGGAAAATAAATAAATCTCTTGCTCACCTATAAGGCTCTTCATTGCTTCGCACCCCATTATCTCTCTGAACTTCTTTCAACCTACTCCCTCCATTTTAACCTCCACTCCTCAAGTTCTGGCTTACTGTGTGTCCCCCCTACTCACCTAACACTCAATGGGGGACAGAGCCGTCTCCTGCTATGCTCTAAAAATCTGTAATTCACTTCCTAAGAACAACAGAAAGTCATCTTCTCTAAACGCATTCAAATCAAATATAAAAAAACTTTTTTTTTTTTTTTTTTAGACAAGCTTTAATTTAATTGTCCCTTTTTCCTTTATCTCATGTTATCCTGTGTATTTCTTAAGTTTTCCTTGTAAACACTTTGAGAAGCCCCCTTTAACCCCTTGAGGACCCACGCACACCGATATACGTCGGCAAAATGGCACGGCTGGGCACATGGGCGTACAGGTACGTCCCCTTTAATAGCCCAGCCGTGGGTCACACAGCGCGCCCCCGGCGGCGCACTTGCGACCCGGTCCTCTCCTCCGTGACCATCCCCGCGGGAACAGCGGACCCGATCGCCGCTTGTGCCCCGCGATCGGGTCACAGAGAGGAAAAACGGGGAGAGGTAAGTGTAAACAAACCTCTCCCCGTGCTTCCTAGTGTGACTGACACTGATCGTCAGTTTCCTGTCATAGGGAACGACAATCAGTGATGTCACCTGCTAAGCCACGCCCCCCACAGGAAGGAAAACACATTAGGTCACACCTACAGCGGCCCCTCCTGGTTAACCCCTTCACTGCCAGTGTCATTTTCACAGTAACCAGTGCATTTTTATAGCACTGATCGCTTTAAAAATGACAATGGTCCCAAAAATGTGTCAAAAGTGTCCGATGTGTCCGCCATAATGTCGCAGTCACGAAAAAAAACGCTGATCGCCGCCATTACTAGTAGTAAAAAAAATAAATAAAATAATATATAAAAATGCCATAAAACTATCCCCTATTTTGTAAACGCTATAACTTTTGCGCAAACCAATCAATAAACGCTGATTGCTTTTTTTTACCAATAATATGTAGAAGAATACGTATCGGTCTAAACTGAGGAAAAAAAAAAGTTTTTTTTATATATTTTTGGGGGATATTTATTATAGCAAAAAGTAAATAATATTGAATTTTTTTCAAAATTGTCGCTCTTTTTTTTGTTTATAGCGCAAAAAATAAAAGCCGCAGAGGTGATCAAATACCACCAAAAGAAAGCTCTATTTGTGGGAACAAAAGGACGCCAATTTTGCTTGGGAGCCACGTCGCACGACCTCGCAATTGTCAGTTAAAGCGTCGCAGTGCCAAATTGTAAAAACACCTCGGGTCCTTATGCTGCATAATGGTCCAGGTCTTAAGTGGTTAAAAGGTGCTATATAAAATAAAGTTTATTATTTGGTATATTAACCAATAATAGGTCACATATTGAAGTATGGGCTATTTCCAACATCAGTATGCCAAGCTTAATTGGAATACATATCCAACCAAATCAACTCACCTTATCCTCAAAGCAGAACCAAACTGTATCTGAGCACCTCAAACTGAAAATGGTATGTCATTTTTTTTTTATATTCAAGCAAATTCACCCATCTATTTCTCAGTTCTTTATTTTGTTGAAAAATCACTTTGAAAAACAGCCCCCTAGCATTTCTCTCCATGGCCATCTTGAGTATGGGCAGATGATTCATGTAGCACGAGGGTGTGCTTAGCTGAGAAAACTCCTCCTTCCCCCTCCAAATTAAAGAAAAAAAATGTCCATGAAGGCTCCTGGGATGTATGACATCGTTTTGGAGTAGGCCAGAAACCAGGAAGCACCTTAAGAAATGTAAAAAAAAAAAAAAAAAAAAAGTGTAATATAAGTAAATATAATATAATATACATTCCTATCCATTTACTAATGCTGGAAGTATAATGATTAAAAATAATTAATGCTGACTGAGGGAGTTTATTTCCACTTTACCTGAACCATAGAAATGAACCCCTAACACTTATATTCACAAGCCTAAAACTTAACTTGTGATCTAACCGAACACTTCACACTTACACGTTCCATTAACATGCTTTACTGTGCCTTGCTTTAAGGAAACCCATTGATTTACAAGAAACTGTCACTCGATGACCACAGCAGCACATGTATGTTGTGACTATCATCAGTGGCGGTTGGTGATAAAAAAATTTGGGGGGGCGCAACCCCTCCAGGTTCTTACCTGCCCATCCTCGGCTGTCACGGCTCCCAATACCCGGACACACTATACACAGAGAACACATTGTATATTATACACAAAGCACACACACACCATACACAGAGCACACACTATACACAGAGCACACATTGCATATTTTACACAGAGCACACACTGTATATTATACACAGAGCGCGCACTATACACAGAGAACACTATACAATGGGGTTATTGTTTATGGTGGAGACACAGGAAGAGGGGGTTATTGTTTAGGGTGGAGAGGCAGGAAGGGGGTTATTGTTTAGCGTGGAGAGGCAGGGAGAGGCGTTGTTTAGGGTGAAGAGGCAGGGAGGGGGGTTATTGTTTAGGGTGGAGAGGCAGGGAGGGGGGTTATTGTTTAGGGTGGAGGCAGGGAGGTGGGTAAATGTTTAGGGTGGAGACTGAGGCAGGGAGGGGGTGCCGTTTTAGGGTGGAGAGGCAGGGGGGCTGTTTTAGGGTGGAGAGGCAGGGAAAGGGGGGGCCCGTTTTAGAATGCGGGAAAAGGGGGGCAACTGCCAGTCACTGCCCTGCACCACAACACTCAGCAGCCCCACCCTCCCCCCTCCATGAAGTTCTGCAGCAGCTGAGAAAAGTGAACAGAGGTGGGGGAGGGGGAGCCAGGCTCACGGCAGGGCACACACACTACACTCCGGGTGGAGCAGTCACTCTGTAGCCGCCCAGCAGAGGAGTGTGAGGACTGGGGGATGGGAAGCATGTTGCCGGGAGGGAGACAGTAAGAGAGCTCACCTCTGATACCCACACTCAGTCACTCACCTTCTGCTCTGGTTCCCCTGCACTCAGGCTCAGCTCTGCACCCACCCGCCGCAGCTGTATCCGCTCCCCACCTCACAGATTGCAGTAATAAAGTATTCTCGTCTCACTCCTGGAGCTGAATCCGAAAGCGACACGGCCGCCCGGAAAAAGCACTGCCCATTTCCTACGGCGGTGCAGACATGACGAAGCAGAAGGACCCAATGAGAGTGGAGAGGCGCACTGCAGAGCACCACGGAGCTTAAAAAAACCCTGCAAATGAAGCGTCTTTGCCTGCATTGCATTGACATGACGCTTCAATAAAGCACTGTGCCCGGCGCCCGCCCTGTACATAGTGCACTTAAAGGACCTTTTTTTTTTTTTCTTAAAAGGGCCAAAAAAAAATCCATTTTTTTTTACTGGCTTTGAGGGGGGGGGGGGGGGGGCACCCATGCGCCCCCTATGGACGGGCCGCCACTGACTATCATACAACTTCAGTTTTGTGCCTTGCAAAAATTGTGCTAAATGACCTGATTGTTAAGATTAGGCAATATGTGTAGTTGTTAGGGTTGTTTGTTGCACAATAGTGCTTTAATAACACATTTAAATAAAATACATATGTGATCAAACACAGTTAATCTACCAAAAAGATTTTCTATAACTGGCCAGGTTTACTTTCACTTACACAAAGCCTGGCAATAGATTCTCTCTACGGTATCCCACAAAGCTCTAGCAAATTCCACATCTTATTCTGTCTCCACAGTTAATGATGGTGCCTTGTGGTGAGGGCTACCATTCCGGCAACCCAGCAATATAATAATGTAACAGGTGTGTGCCGGAGCTATTTTCATGTTTTCAGTAATCAGGAAATTGCTCTCTACTGATGACTTATTAGAATAATTTCTAGACTCATTCTGTTCTGTAGTTATTGCTAAGCCTGAATATGTCATTTTGCATCAGTGCACATATACAGAATTCCCTGCAGTTAAAAAGTACTACCGTATATAATCGATATATAATACATATGTATTTTATTTAAATGAGTATAAGCCGACTCGAATATAAGCCGAGGCACCTAATTTTACCACAAAAAAAATGGGAAAACGTATTAACTCGAGTATAATTCTAGGGGGTGGGAAATGCAGCAGTTACTGTAAGTGGAAAAGAGGGTCAATAATGCCCATCTGCAGCCTCACTGTGCCCATTTGCAGCTTCATTGTGCCCATTTGCAGCCTCACTGTGCCCATTGCATGCCTCACTGTTCAGATCTGCATACCTGGTCTCCCGCTGTTTCACACAGTCAGTCGACGGCCGTCCAGTGTAACAAATCCTCTATCATGGACGAGGAGGAGGCGGGGCTTTGTTACACTGGACGGCCGCCGACTGACTGCGTGAAACAGCGGGAGACCAAGTATGCAGATCGGAGACTCGAGTATAAGCCGAGGGGGGCTTTTTCAGCACAAAAAAAAAAAAATGTGCTGAAAAACTTGGCTTATACTCGAGTATACACGGTAGTTTTAGTACGTTAAAGCTCTCTGGCTGTTCGGTGCTTGAAGTGGTTTGATTGTGATCCCTATAGGATGCTGTCTGACTGGCAGGTACGTTCACAGTGTGTTTGCTTGGCTTTTCTGCAGTAATACAAAACTACATTCACTGAGCAATTTATTAGGAACACTTGAATGTACTTATGTTATTACAGGTACTTATACAGTGCTTATATATATATATATATATATATATATATATATATATATATATATATATATATATAAAATCAGTCCGTGTCCTCAAGGAGCTTATAATCTAAGATCCCTGACTAACATTCATACATACACATACTAGGTCCAATTTAGACAGGAGCCAATTAACCTACCAGCATGTTTTTGGAGTGTGGGAGGAAACGCACACAGGCACATGCAAACTTCAGACAGGTATTGGCAGGGTTGGGATTCGAACCAACGACCCTAGTGCTGCTATGCGGAAGTGCTAACCAGTTATCCACTGTGCTGCACAAATCTACTTATTTATACTTATTCATCATATTATCAGACAATCATATGGCTACAGTGCAATGCATCATAGAGATACAGGTCAAGAGCAGAAACTGACAAAGATAGGCTGGTTTGCGTACTTCTGAAATACACATAATGGTCTCTCAGAATGGTGCATGAATCAAAAAACAGTTGTTCAAATGGAAACTCCTTGTTGATCAAAGAGGAGAATTGCCAGAACGGTTGGACAGAAAATCTATAGTAACTCAGAGAACTGCTCTTTCCAACTGTGGTGAGCAGAAAAGAGCCTTGAAGTGGATGTGCTAAAACAACAGAAGACCACATGGGTTCCACTCATGTCAGCCAAGAATGGAAAGTTGAGGATGCAGTGGGCAAAGACTTATCAAAATTGGAAATACGTTGCCCGGTCTGATTACTCTCGATTTCTGCTGAGGCCAATTACCAGATAGAACATCTTTGGGATGTGGTAGAAGGGGATACTCGTGGCATGAATGTGCGATCAAGTCACTTTTGATATTTAAAAGTGATTAGATAGATGTAGACGTAGTTGAAATTTGTGCGCACTTCAGAAAGTTGATTATAATGATCAGACAAAAAAAAAATAATGATGCAAACTTGATCCATTTATGGCCATCATATGTCTGTAGGAGCATGGCCATCATACTGTAAATGTTCCTGGGTCATGGAATGATGTGACTTTTTCATTGCTCTTCATGAACCGTTGCTATATAAATGAAACAAATGGTAACATTGAAAAAAATCAAATGTTTTTGATAATTATTTTGCCATTTTATTATTGGATTCAGAAACAGAATTGCTGTGAAAACACAGTATGGTAGTATTTCTCTCTATTAAAACATGTTGCAGTACAATCCAACAGCAACTTGCACTGGGGTTTAAATATTTACAGTCAATTGTGCTTTAAAATGTTTTTTTCATATACATGTATTGATTATCAGCCAGTGCTTAGAGTGACCCTTTCCTGTACCCAGGTACGCAAACTAAAAAAGAGTCACATAACTGTCCCCCCATCCCCAGCAGCGCATAATATACAGGTCCTTCTCAAAAAATTAGCATATTGTGATAAAGTTCATTATTTTCTGTAATGTACTGATAAACATTAGACTTTCATATATTTTAGATTCATTACACACAACTGAAGTAGTTCAAGCCTTTTCTTGTTTTAATATTGATGATTTTGGCATACAGCTCATGAAAACCCCAAAATCCTATCTCAAAAAATTAGCATATTTCATCCGACCAATAAAAGAAAAGTGTTTTTAATACAAAAAAAGTCAACCTTCAAATAATTATGTTCAGTTATGCACTCAATACTTGGTAGGGAATCCTTTTGCAGAAATGACTGCTTCAATGCGGCGTGGCATGGAGGCAACCAGCCTGTGGCACTGCTGAGGTGTTATGGAGGCCCAGGATGCTTCGATAGCGGCCTTAAGCTCATCCAGAGTGTTGGGTCTTGCGTCTCTCAACTTTCTCTTCCCAATATCCCACAGATTCTCTATGGGGTTCAGGTCAGGAGAGTTGGCAGGCCAATTGAGCACAGTAATACCATGGTCAGTAAACCATTTACCAGTGGTTTTTGCACTGTGAGCAGGTGCCAGGTCGTGCTGAAAAATGAAATCTTCATCTCCATAAAGCTTTTCAGCAGATGGAAGCCTGAAGTGCTCCAAAATCTCCTGATAGCTAGCTGCATTGACCCTGCCCTTGATAAAACACAGTGGACCAACACCAGCAGCTGACATGGCACCCCAGACCATCACTGACTGTGGGTACTTGACACTGGACTTCAGGCATTTTGGCATTTCCCTCTACCCAGTCTTCCTCCAGACTCTGGCACCTTGATTTCCGAATGACATGCAAAATTTGCTTTCATCCGAAAAAAGTACTTTGGACCACTGAGCAACAGTCCAGTGCTGCTTCTCTGTAGCCCAGGTCAGGCGCTTCTGCCGCTGTTTCTGGTTCAAAAGTGGCTTGACCTGGGGAATGCGGCACCTGTAGCCCATTTCCTGCACATGCCTGTTCACGGTGGCTCTGGATGTTTCTACTCCAGACTCAGTCCACTGCTTCCGCAGGTCCTCCAAGGTCTGGAATCGGTCCTTCTCCACAATCTTCTTCAGGGTCCGGTCACCTCTTCTCGTTGTGCAGCGTTTTCTGCCACACTTTTTCCTTCCCACAGACTTCCCACTGAGGTGCCTTGATACAGCACTCTGGGAACAGCCTATTCGTTCAGAAATTTCTTTCTGTGTCTTACCCTCTTGCTTGAGGGTGTCAATGATGGCCTTCTGGACAGCAGTCAGGTCGGCAGTCTTACCCATGATTGCGGTTTTGAGTAATGAACCAGGCTGGGAGTTTTTAAAAGCCTCAGGAATCTTTTGCAGGTGTTTAGAGTTAATTAGTTGATTCAGATGATTAGGTTAATAGCTCGTTTAGAGAACCTTTTCATGATATGCTAATTTTTTGAGATAGGAATTTTGGGTTGTCATGAGCTGTATGCCAAAATCATCAATATTAAAACAAGAAAAGGCTTGAACTACTTCAGTTGTGTGTAATGAATCTAAAATATATGAAAGTCTAATGTTTATCAGTACATTACAGAAAATAATGAACTTTATTACAATATGCTAATTTTTTGAGAAGGACCTGTATTTACCCTTCTTCACTTCCATGCTGCTCTTGTCTGACGCTGGTAACCAGAAAAGAAAACTCTAAACTGAAAATGTATAACCAACTGAAAATGTTTTTTTTTTTAAATCAGAAAATACATGTTTATTAAAAATAAAATATACCAAATGTACATTTCCAGAGCATATAGTTATATTTTAATTATGAAAAAAACACTTCCATCATGCGAAAAATGTTTTATCTTTGTAAAAAGTGAATATAAATCCTGTATAATAATAGTAATTTAGGCAAATTTTTGACAATTCTTTTTACTTATTTTAAGTAAAAAAGGAACACATTTTCTAACATTCTTTTGTAAAACTTGTTTTTATATTCCCGTTTTTAATTTATTTTTCCTTATGTGTTGTACATCATTCTGTTCAAAAAGGCAATTTTGAACTAAAATATTATGCTTCAGCACAACAAAATTTACCTCAATATTCAAAAGTCCTTATACAAGTCCACATTAACAATGTTAAAACCACAGTGGTAAGTAGTGCATTAAAAAATAGAAAGTAGCTTGTTAAGAGTGAATACATTTTTTTTTAAAATCTGGCTCAAGGTAAACCTTTAACTTCACAAGTTAATATTTAATCGTGAATTTCAAAAATTACAATAGTTAGAATATCTTAGTTTTGTTCATGGCAAATAACACAAGGTTTAGCAAACACAACCTCACCACAAGACATACCGCATATGCATCCTATTCAGCGAACATGCTGGCAGCCAATTTCTTTTCTCAGATGATCACACGTGTTACATGTTGTAAATTAGTGAATCCAATTTAGTGTTCTGCCTTTTGCATATATGTGCTGGTTTTTAGTATTTTGCATACATGCTACTATGCACTAAAAATATGATAAATATATTTCAAATATGTCAAATTTGCATTAACACAGTACATTTTTTTTTGTGTGTGTGTGTAATAGTGATCTGACGAATTAAATTATCTGCAACATTTGAGCAGCAAATCAATAAATATAAGCTACTATTATTGCTTAAAGTGGATGTAAATTCTAACAATAAATTTATCTTATTTGCCTCCTATTTTTTTTTTTAAACTTTCTAATATATCTGTTCAAAAAACAAAAATACCAGACATCTTAATGGGAGGATTACAAGGTTGAAAAATAAAAAAAAGTGTGAAAGAAAACAAATGCAGCCCCTGGGAAAATGAACCAGGATACACGATTGGTATTTTCAGCCAAACTCTTAATTCTAGCTCCAATATAGGAGGTCTATCTCCTATGTCTGGAATAGCAACTGAAAATGTTATTGGAAAAATAATTTTGAATAAACAATATAGTAGCGCTGTGTTCAGTGAATAAACAAATCTAAACAAAATAAATAAATGTACACCTTATGCAGGAGAGAAAAATGTACATATATCAAATATAGAAATAATAAGTGTCCATAACGTTCATCCAATGCTTCGAGAGCAAATAAAAAAAGTGATAAATGAGTCCACAAGTGATAATATTTCCAAGTGTTTAAACTTCAGTGAAAGATCAATCTTCATGTGATATCTTGAATGAAAACTTCCACCACACCATAAGTGCTCAGTGATTCCACATCCTAAGGACTTGCACTCATCAATAGGATATGCCTCGCACTCTCATGCTTGGCATCACAGCTTAATTAACCCCCAAGGGTATCAGACAGATCCAAATGGTGTATTAGCAAGCCAGGTCACTCCACATGTAAAAATAAAATGTCTCCAATAGTGAGGTATATCAAACTCTTTATTAAAACAGCACAAGTAGCCTTCAAATATTGCACTCACATCTAATGGAACAGGTAAAAGCACTTCAACAGTAAAACTTCCAAACGCCAGACAAGCTTGTGGTGGCAGCCGTGATGTATTACGGTCTCGGCGGACCCGGAATTAAATCACAAATCTCACCCTCCACTACGCTCGCTTGCCTCTCCACTTCACTCCAAAGCACTGCAAACTCCTGCACACTCAATGGCCGATGCGGTCGGTAAGTGACCGATAAGACCAGAACGTTATGCACCTTGAGCATCAGCCGTGTAGCCACTCCCAGACTAGTTTCGTCACTCTGGACTTCTTCCAATGGGATTGGCTACACGGTCTAGCGCCATCCCCTTTATACTCCGTCCGTCATTGGAGCTCGGACGTGTGTCTCATTGCGCCTGCGCGTGTTCAGCGTCCCCATGACTGCAATACATCAGGCATGACCCCATTTGCAATAGGTATAGGGGACAAGTACAGACATAATTTGTGGTTTTATTCCTCCACAATAACTATATATTTAAATTTCGCAGCCTAACATATAAAATAGATCTGCTATATAAAACATATTTCCAATAGATCTCATGAAATGTTAATAACTGCCTAATTTCTTTGGTATAATTATCACAAAAACGAGTGCAATATCTAAAACCAGGGCTTTTTTTTCAGCGGGAACGTGGGGGAACGCAGTTCCGGCACCTCCTGGACTGACTGTATGTAATGGCAAGGGGTGCTGGGGTGTGCTGCTGGGTATTGATGCTCACTGCTGTGGATCTATTTTTGCAGGGGGAGTCTATTGTTGCTGGTGGGGACCTATTATTGCTGGAGGGTCAGTTGTTCCTGAAAGAGATCTACTGTTGGGGAGGGGTCTATTATTGATGGCAGCCAGAGAGTCTATTAATGCTGGCTGTGCGGAGATCTGTTGATGCTGCCGGGAGTCTATTGTTGCTGGGGGGAAATTTTGTTGTGGGTGGTCCATTGTTAGGGGGATCTAATTTACTGTTTTTCTTGATATCATTACCAAATCCCATCCAAATTACTTAGCACCACAAAATGATACTTGGTTCTATATTGTCTAAAAGGGACGGTACTGGGAGGTGGGTAGGGGCGGAGAAAAGGGGTGACTTGGAAAGGGGGAGTTCCTGCACCTATTGTCTGAGAAAAAAAAACCCAGTCTAAAACCATATTTAAATGAAATACAAAAAAGAAAAAACGTATAAAAATGCACATATATATGCGTCAAAAAATTCCTTTGTCATAATCTCCTAATAATAATTTATGGCAGCAAGAGATAGGTCAAGAAGATAAACCAAATGAATTAGAGAACACCTATAAGTGCAAAATGTAAAAACATAAATGCACAATGGGTGAACTAAAATTCCATTAGAGATTCTGAAACTCAATTAAAAGTAAAAATGACATAAATCTAAAAATAAAATTAAAAAAATTACTAATGAAGCAGTTCAAGTCGAGCTCAAATGTTTAACCCCCTCGGGTGATGACTCTTCAGAAGAAATATCCATATAGTTTCTCTCTGTGAGAGTTCTCTAACTCGATTCGAACCCCTCCATGCTGGGAATGTGCATTCAATCCCACAAAACTATAAGAGAGATGGGTCCTGACTAGGTTTCTCCTTAAAATGCAACGACACACTATGATTTCGGAAATTCTGGATCCACCTGAGCGACAAAGTTTAAATAGGGACTTTAAGGGGTTCTATTCGTGTCGAAAATGCATTTGCTGTAGAACAGTAAAAGTGGACAACAGAGGTACCACCAGTATTTCAGGTATAGATGGTGAGATTTTTTAAATTGAACAATTTATTACATGCAATTCATCCTTTGTTGTCTACTTATTATGGTGCCCATGTGGGCTGTATTATGTGGGAAGAACTAAACGGCTCTTAAAAATACGCATATCAGAGCACATGGCCAACATTAGGAAGGGCTTCCGACATCATAGTGTGTCGTTGCATTTTAAGGAGAAACAGTCAGGACCCAACTCTCTTACAGTTTTGTGGGATTGAATGCACATTCCCAGCATGGAGGGGTTCGAATCGAGTTAGAGAACTCTCACAGAGAGAAACTATATGGATATTTCTCCTGAAGAGTCTTCACCCGAGGGGGTTAAACATTTGAGCTCGACTTGAACTGCTTCATTAGTAATTTTTTCATTTTATTTTTAGATTTATGTCATTTTTACTTTGAATTGAGTTTCAGAATCTCTAATGGGATTTTAGTTCACCCATTGTGCATTTATGTTTTTCCATTTTGCACTTCTGGGTGTTCTCTAATTCATTTGGTTTATTTTCTTGACCTATCTCTTGCTGCCATAAATTAATATTAGGAGTAGAGGTCGACCGATATATCGGCTGGCCGATATATCGGCCGATATTTAGGCATTTTTGATAAATCGGCTTTGGCCGATTAATATCAAAACTGGCCGATATTATTCACTGGCTGCACTTCCTCCCCCCTCCTCCTCCCTCCTCCACACTTCTCCACACTCAGCAGCATCAAGCGCCGTGCTGTGTGTGTGTGTGTGAAACTGAAAGTAAGAGGAGAGAGAGAGGATGTGTCAGCTTGATGTCGGGGGTGGGCGGGACCCAGCAGATATTACACCAGCCAATGGGATGGTATCTGGGCGGGCCACTACGTCTAAAGCAGCCCAATCATTGGCTGGTGTAATTTAGCTGCTGGCCCGCCCACCCCCACATCGAGCTCAATTCTAACAGCTCTCTCTCTCTCTCTCTCTCCTCTCTGTCAGTTTCACACATTACACTCGGCTTAGTGTGAAACCTGCCAGTGCCCCAAGCCAGTGCCATCTGTCAGTGCCCAAGCCAGTGCCATCTGTCAGTGCCCCCAGCCAGTGCCATCTGTCAGTGCCCCCAGCTAGTGCCATCTGTCAGTGCCCCCAGCCAGTGCCATCTGTCAGTGCCCCCAGCCAGTGCCATCTGTCAGTGCCCCCAGCCAGTGCCATCTGTCAGTGCCCCCAGCCAGTGCCCGCAGTCAGTGCCATCTGTCAGTGCCCCCAGCCAGTGCCATCTGTCAGTGCCCCCAGCCAGTGCCAATCAGTGCCACCGCCAATCGGTGCCATCTGTTAGTGCCACCCAAATCAGTGCCCCCAGCCAGTGCCATCTGTCAGTGCCCCCAGCCAGTGCCATCTGTCAGTGCCCCCAGCCAGTGCCATCTGTCAGTGCCCCCAGCCAGTGCCATCTGTCAGTGCCCCCAGCCAGTGCCATCTGTCAGTGCCCCCAGCCAGTGCCCGCAGTCAGTGCCATCTGTCAGTGCCCCCAGCCAGTGCCAATCAGTGCCACCGCCAATCGGTGCCATCTGTTAGTGCCACCAGCCAGTGCCAATCAGTGCCACCCAAATCAGTGCCCCCAGCCAGTGCCATCTGTCAGTGCCCCCAGCCAGTGCCATCTGTCAGTGCCCCCAGCCAGTGCCATCTGTCAGTGCCCCCAGCCAGTGCCATCTGTCAGTGCCCCAAGCCAGTGCCATCTGTCAGTGCCCCAAGCCAGTGCCATCTGTCAGTGCCCCCAGCCAGTGCCATCTGTCAGTGCCCCCAGCCAGTGCCATCTGTCAGTGCCACCAGCCAGTGCCAATCAGTGCCACCAGCCAGTGTCAATCAGTGTCACCGCCAATCGGTGCCATCTGTCAGTGCCACCAGCCAGTGTCAATCAGGGCCATCTGTCAGTGCCACCCAAATCAGTGCCACCGCCAATCGGTGCCATCTATCAGTGCCACAGCCAGTGCCATCTGTCAGTGCCCCCAGCCAGTACCAATCAGTGCCACCAGCCAGTGCCAATCGGTGCCATCTGTCAGTGCCACCGCCAATCAGTGCCATCTGTCAGTGCCACCAGCCAGTGCCAACCAGTGTCACACGCCAGTGCCACCCAGTTCCAATTGCAAGTGCCACTGCCAATCAGTGCCATCTGTCCCAAACTAGTGCCATCTGTCCGTTCCAAACCAGTGCCCCCTGCTGCCAATCGGTGCCATCTGTCAGTTCCGAACCAGTACCACCTGCCAGTGCCATCTGTCAGTTCCAAACCAGTGCCATCTGTCAGTTCCAAACCAGTGCCACCTGCCAGTGCCAATAGAGCCATCTGTCAGTTCCAAACCAGTACCGCCAGCCAGTGCCACATGCCAGTGCCATCTGTCAGTTCCAAACCAGTGCCATCTGTCAGTTCCAATAGTGCCACCTGCCAGTGCCATCTGTCAGTTCCAAACCAGTGCCACCTGCCAGTTCCAAACCAGTGCCATCTGTACTGAGGACATCAAGTGTGTGCTAGAGTGACAGGAGTAAGCAGGAAGGAATAGAGTGGGTGAGGGTTTTTTTTTTTTTAATCGGCCTAAAATATCGGCCACAAAAATCGGCATCATATATCGGCCATCGGCCGCCCCAATTTCAAAATATCGGCATCGGCATCGGCCAGAGAAAAACCCATATCGGTCGACCTCTAATTAGGAGATTATGACAAAGGAATTTTTTGACGCATATATATGTGCATTTTTATACGTTTTTCTTTTTTGTATTTCATTTAAATGTGCTTTTAGATATTGCACTAGTTTTTGGGATAATTATACCAAAGAAATTAGGCAATTATTATTATTAACATTTCATGAGATCTATTGGAAATATGTTGTTTTATATAGCAGATCTATTTTATATGTTAGGCTGCAAAGTTTTAATATATAGTTATTGTGGAGGAATAAAACCACAAATTATGTCAGTACTTGTCCCCTATACCTATTGAAAATGGAGTCATGCCTGATGTATTGCGGTCATGGGGACGCTGAACACGTGCAGGCGCAATGAGACACACGTCCGAGCTCCAATGACGGACGGAGTATAAAGGGGATGGTGCTAGACCGTGTAGCCAATCCCATTGGAAGAAGTCCAGAGTGACGAAACTAGTCTGGGAGTGGCTACACGGCTGTCACTCAAGGTGCATAACGTTCTGATCTTATCGGTCACTTACCGACCGCATCGGCCATTGAGTGTGCAGGAGTTTGCAGTGAAGTGGAGAGGCAAGCGAGCGTAATGGAGGGTGAGATTTGTGATTTAATTCCGGGTCCGCCGAGACCGTAATACATCACGGCTGCCACCGCAAGCTTGTCTGGCGTTTGGAAGTTTTACTGTTGAAGTGCTTTTACCTGTTCCATTAGATGTGAGTGCAATATTTGAAGGCTACTTGTGCTGTTTTAATAAAGAGTTTGATATACTTCACTATTGGAGACATTTTATTTTTACATGTGGAGTGATCTGGCTTGCTAATACACCGTTTGGATCTGATACTCTTGGGGGTTAATTAAGCTGTGATGCCAAGCATGAGAGTGCGAGGCATATCCTATTGGTGAGTGCAAGTCCTTAGGGTGTGGAATCACTGAGCACTTATGGTGTGGTGGAAGTTTTCATTCAAGATATCACATGAAGATTGATCTTTCACTGAAGTTTAAACACTTGGAAATATTATAATCACTTGTGGACTCATTTATCACTTTTTTTATTTGCTCTCCAAGCATTGGATGAACGTTATGGACATTTATTATTTCTATATTTGATAAATGTACATTTTTCTCTCCTTCACAAGGTGTACGTTTAATTCTTGTGTTTAGATTTGTTTATTTACTGAACACAGCGCTAATATTTTGTTTATTCAAAATTATTTTTCCAATATATTTTTTTATTTAAAGTAGCAGCTTTAGGTTTATTTACATAAGCCTGACTCGGTCAAGCTTAATTCAGGGCGCAGTGGGGTGTAAGAAAGGAAAGGGGTTCGCATTATTTCCTTTTTTCACTATTGTTATTATGAAAATTGTATTACTTTTTCAACAGCATTATTTTTCTTTGGCATTTCTTTTGCTCACGAGATACTGATCACTTTTTAATACTGCAAAACAACGCAAGAAGATAAATGTGCGGAGGTAAACACACACATTCACCGGACACTTCATTAGGTACACCTGTTCAACCGCTTGGTACCACAAACTGCTAAGCAGGTAATCACATGGCAGCAACTCAATGCATTAAGGCATCTAGACGAGGTGAAGATGACTTTCTGAAGTTCAAACCGAGCATCAGAATGGGGAAGAAAGGGGATTTAAGTGACTTTGAATGTGTCATGGTTGTTGGTGCCAGACAGGCTGGTCTGAGCATTTCAAAAGCTGCTGATCTACTGGGATTTCCACACACAACCATCTCTAGGGTTTACAGAGAATGGTCCGAAAAAGAGAAAATATCGTGGAAGTGGCAGTTGTGTGGCCTTTTTGATGTCAGAAGAGAATGGGCAGACTGGTTGTAGATGATAGAAAGGCAACAGTAACTCAAATAACCACTCATTACAATCAAGGTATGAAGGATACAATCTCTGAATGAACAACACATCCAACCCTGAAGCAGATGGGCTACAGCAGCAGAAGACCACACTGGGAGTCACTCCCGTCAGCTAAGAACAGGAAACTGAGGCTAAAATTCACACATGCTCTCCAAAATTGGACAATAGAAGATTGGAAAAACCTTGCCTGGTCTGATGAATAATTTCAGCTGCGACATTCAGATGGTAGGTTCAGAATTTGTTTACACCAACACGAAAGCATGGATCCATCCTGCCTTGTATCAACGGTTCAGGCTGGTGGTGTAATGGCATGGGGGATATTTTATTGGCACACTTTAGGCCCCTTAATACTAATTGAGCATCGTTTAGATGCAACGGCCTACCTGAGTATTGTTGCTGACCATGTCAATCCCTTTATGACTACAGTGTCCCCATCTTCTGATGACTCCTTCCAGCAGGATAATGCACAATGTCACAAAGATCAAATCATCTCACCACTTTTTTCTTGAACATGACAATGGGATCACTGTACTCCAATGGCCTCCACAGTCACCAGATCTCAAAGTGCAGCTGAACCGCAGGAAAGCCACATGTGCATCAGTGTGAAAACAGCCTATGAGGCCCTGATTCACATGATTAGTCCAATCAGGGCCACCTGTCTTTCAGGTGGACCCAATCGGACCCTCCATTCACCTCTATGGTAAACGTGTGTCAGTTTACACCCGCCTACTTCCGATCCAATAAAAAAAAAAAAAGCAGAAGGGGAACCTTCTGTCTGGGTGGATTAAAGGGTCTATAGAGTACAGTGGGCTATGCCCGTGTCTGCTCTGCATATGCAGAGCAGACACGGACCTGTCATCCACCTGCTTCACCCACTGTGGCCCGCGACTGGTTACCAAGTCGCTTATGTGGCCCTTGCTTTTTAAAAGTTGGGCACCCCTGGGTATGGAAACAAAGCCTCATCTCTTGGCAGGCCATGGCTGTTTATGAGGTGTCATGGATGGGTATTCCAGCATCACAATTACCCAAAACATAGCACCCAGGCAACAAAGGAGTGGTTCAAGAAGATGCACATTAAAGGTCATGGAGTGGCCGAGGCAGTCTCCAGACCTTAATCCTATAGAACATTTATGGAAGGAGCTGAAACTTCAAGTTGCTAACCATCAGCCAATAAACTTTAAGGATTTAGAGAAGACCTGTAAAGAAGCTTGGACCAAAATCTCTCCTGAGATGTGTGCAAACCTGGTAACCAACTACAAGAAACGTCTTACATAGTTAGTCAGGTTGAAAAAAGACACAAGTCCATCCAGTTCAACCATAAAAAAAAAAAAAATATCGTACAATCCCATGTACCCAATTCTATACCCACAGTTGATCCAGAGGAAGGCAAACAACCCCAGCAGAGCATGATCCAATTTGCTACAGCAGAGGAAAAAATTCCTTCCTGATCCCCCAAGAGGCAATCGGATATTCCCCGGATCAACTTTACCTATAAATGTCAGTACCCAGTTATATTATGTACATTTAAGAAAGAATCCAGGCCCTTCTTAAAGCAATCTACTGAGCTGGCCAGAACCACCTCTGCAGGGAGTCTATTCCACATTTTCACAGCTTACTGTAAAGAAACCTTTCCGTATTTGGGGGTGAAATCTCTTTTCCTCTCTAGATGCAAAGAGTGCCCCCTTGTCCTTTGTGTTGACCGTAAAGTGAATAACTCAACACCAAGTTCACTATATGGACCCCTTATATATTTGTACATGTTGATCATATCCCCCCTTAATCTCCTCTTCTCAAGAGTGAATAAAGTCAGTTCCTCTAATCTTTCCTCATAGCGGAGCTCCTTCATGCCTCTTATCAGTTTGGTTGCCCTTCTCTGCACTTTCTCCAGTTCCCCAATATCCTTTTTGAGAACTGGGGCCCAAAACTGAACTGCATATTCCAGATGAGGTCTTACTAATGATTTGAACAGGGGCAAAATGATATCTCTCTCTCTGGAGTCCATACCTCTCTTAATACAAGAAAGGACTTTGCTCGCTTTGGAAACCGCAGCTTGGCATTGCATGCCATTATTGAGCTTATGATCTACCAAAATCCCCAGATCCTTCTCCACTACGGATCCCCCCAGTTGTACTCCCCTAGTATGTATGATGCATTCATATTCTTAGCCCCCAAGTGCATAACTTTACATTTATCAACATTAAACCTCATCTGCCACATAGTCGCCCAATTAGACAGAGCATTGAGGTCGGCTTGTAAATTGGCGACATCCTGTAAGGACGTTATTCCACTGCATAGCTTGGTGTCATCTGCAAAGACAGAAATGTTACTTTTGATCTCAGACCCAATATCATTTATAAACATATTAAAAAGTAAGGGTCCCAGCACTGAACCTTGGGGTACACCACTGATAACCTTGGACCATTCAGAGTAAGAATCATTAACCACTACTCTCTGAATTCTGTCTTTTAGCCAGTTTTCTATCCATTTACAAACTGATATTTCCAATCCTGTAGACTTTACCTTGCACATGAGCCGTGAGTGGGGAACTGTATCGAACGCTTTTGCAAAATCCAAGTATACCACGTCCACAGCCACGCCTCTGTCCAAGGTCTTACTTACCTCTTCATAAAAAGAAATCAGGTTTGTTTGACAACTTCTGTCTTTCATGAATCCATGCTGTCTGTTGCTTAAATAGTTTTTTTCCAGCAAAAACTCATCTATGTGGTCTTTTATTAATCTCTCTAGTATCTTCCCAACTATGGAAGTTAAACTAACAGGTCTATAGTTACTTGGTAAAGACTTTGTTCCCTTTTTAAATATAGGCACCACATTGGCCCTGCGCCAATCCAGTGGTACTATTCCTGTCATTAATGAGTCCCTAAAAATTAAATACAATGGCTTTGAAATTACAGAGCTCAATTCTTTTAGGATCCGTGGGTGGATGCCATCTGGTCCAGGTGCTTTATCCACCTTTATTCCATCTAAATATTTCTGGACCATATCACTTTTGAGCCATTGTGGATTTGGGGCTGTGTCACTACCACCCCCATTATGGACATGAACTCCCCCATGCTCCTTTGTATACACAGAACTGAAGAAAGTATTTAATAAATTAGCCTTCTCTTTGTCCCCAGTCACCCACTCTAGATTATTTTGTAAAGGGCCTACATGCTCAGACTTGACCTTTTTACTATTAATATATTTGAAGAATTTTTGGGGGTTTGTCCTACTATCTTTTGCAATCTGTCGTTCATTTTGAATTTTTGCATCCTTGATTTCCTTTTTACATATCCTGTTATATTCTTTGTAACATTTAAATGACACTAGTGTTCCTTCATTTTTATATTTTTTAAATGCCCTTTTCTTATAGTTTATAGCTTTTTTAACTTTGGCAGTGAGCCACATAGGTTTTATTTTTAGCCTTTTAAACTTATTGCCCATGGGAATATACTTTGCAGTGAGTTCACAAACAGTCTTTTTGAAGAATTCCCATTTCTGTTCTGTGCCCATTGATGCCAATATTCCCTCCCAGTCTAAGTCCTGGAGAGCAGTCTTACCTCTGTGCCTGCCAACAAGGGTTTTTCAACCAAGTATTAAGTCATGTTTTGCTTGGGGATCAAATACTTATTGTATCATGTGTTTTTTTCTGGATTTTTGGTTGATATTCTATATCTCTATCATTTAAATACATCAATGATAAAAATTATAGACCCTTCATTTCTTTGTAAGTGGGCAAACTTCCAAAATCTGCTGGGGATCAAATAATTATTTTCCCCACTGTATATGAGTGACTTTTGTTATTTAATTTCACTATAATTATTAAATAATGATATAAATTTGCACACATATTGTAAGCCCTCTCTTTATAGGGTAATTTCTTTTTTGGACTTTATAGGTTTTGAGACAGCAGCTGTTCGTTTTTCACATACACATTATTATGGTCCCTGTAGCACAGGCGAGTGGATAGTGGAAATTATGGTCCCTGTAGCACAGGCGAGTGGATAGTGGAAATTATTTTGTCACAATTTAAATCTGAATTTGTACTGAGAGAATGACCCCCCCCCCCCCCCAGTTGAAAGGGTATTGTAGATTTATTGATGACATTTTGATGATATGGGAAGGGAATGAAGATTCTTTAGAATTATTTAAAAGGAAAATAATATTGAGAAAAATATTAGGCTTACATGGAAGCAACGTAGAAAAACAATTGATTTCAAAAACAATTTCAGATTTGGTAATTGATCATCATTTTGGCAGCTTTTTTACTAAAACACACTTTAACTACTTAACCACTTCAATACCGGGCACTTTCACACCTTCCTGCCCAGGCCAATTTAAGCGCTGTCACTTTTTAAATGACAATTGCGTGGTTATGCTACACTGTACCCAACTAAATTGTTATCATTTTGTTCCCACAAATAGAGATTTCTTTTGGTGGTATTTGATCACCTCTGCGGGTTTTATTTTTTGCTAAACTAATAAAAAAATACAGAAAATTGTGAAAAAAAAATATGTCCTTTGTTATAAAATTTTGTAAATAAGTATGTTTTCTCCTTCACCGATAAGCTGCACTGATAAGGCAGCACTGATGAGGTGGCACCAATGAGATGGCACTGAAAGGCTGCACTGATGGGTACTTATGGGTGGCACTGATGGCTAGGAATGATTGCACTCATAGGCATCACTGGTGGCACTGGCAGACATTTTAAATGGGCACCGATTGGCAGCTGCCTGGGCACTGATTGGCATATCCCTGATGTTCTAGGGTGGCATACCTGGTGGTCCTTTGTGGTGGCCATGCCTGGTGGTCCTGGCGGCATCCTAGAGGTCCTGGGTGGGAAGCGCTGTACCCCCCGTCAGGAGAGATGTCGATCGGCTCTCCTCGCGTCTGTCAGACGCGAGTGAGGGAAAAGCCGATAAATGTCTCTTCCTGTTTACACCGTGATTGGACACGGCTGATCACATGGTAAAAAGCCTCCGTCAGAGGCTCTTTACCGAGATCGTGTAGCAGTGTGTCAGACGGACACGCCACACCACCGATCGCCGTGCTGCACTACCCCCATGGGCGCACGCCGGCAGTTATCCTTCTGCACGACATACGACGCCCGCCTTACCTACATAATTTTGATGTGATCAAGGATATACAATTGCACGTAAACTAAATTTTAAAGTTATGTTCCATGAGTCCAAGCAGAAAGGGTGATGAGATACAACATAAACACTCTAGAGTTGAATATAGAGCATTGAGAGATCCAACACTTTTGGAGGAGGAAGGTGGTGTATGGGATAATCTACAAGATATGTTTCGGGATAGGGACGATGCCACTGAGGACCCAGTTGGCATTGCCCCTCTCCCGGAGCATACATCACAAGAATAAAAAAACAAATCTTGTAAATTTCCAAGCACACAGAATCCAAAGGTTAAACTCTTTATGGATATTGTCAAAAAAGAAGTTGAGAAAATAGTTCCCAAACCTAGAAAATCCGATTTAACAACAAGCATTAGAACCGCTTCAAACCTGAGAGGGGATTGTTAGAAAACCAGCAGATAAAGGGGGCAATGAATTATGACAGACGTGAACTATGTTAAAATGTGTAATAAAATATTGTACAATAAATCATGGTAAAGAAAAACCACAATGCTGGAAATATCAGCCTTTCAACGGTCATTTGAGAGAATGATAAATCTGGCATTTACCAATCAATATCTAAAAATACGAGGGATTATCTTAAGGTAACGGATCCTGTTATACCCAGATTTTATGTACTCACAAAAACTCATAAATGCATTGATAATCCACCTGGTAGACCTATTGTCACAGGTATCGGATCACTCACCAGTAAGTTAATAGATGACTGTTTATGCACACATGTGGAATCACTACCTTCATATTTAAAAAGGACACAATACATCTATTGACCATCTTAGAGAATCTGCATATCAATGAGGGGACGATTCTGCCCTCCATTGATGTAGAGGCACTTTATTCTAGTATCCCACATAATAAAGAGCTTCAAATGTTTGCGCTGTTTTTGTAGGAGTGAAGTACGAACCAGACTGAGTACAATGCATTCATCTTCGATGTGCTCAACTTTGTGATTACACACAATGTATTTTTGTTCAATGGCTCCCATTACCTCCAGGGGCAGGGCATGGAGATGGAGACTACATATGCCCCATCGTATGTAAACCTTTACCTGGGGGGATGGGAGCGAGACCTGTTTTCCCGTGAGGACATTTAGAAGATCCTGGGCCGCATTGGTTTGTGGAAAAGATACATCACATCGATGATATCCTGATTTTCTGGAATGGCACTGGAGAAGAATTATCTGGCTTTGTTGACTCACTAAACGTCAACGATTGCAACCTTACATTCACTTTGTCATGGCATGTGGACACCCTGCCCTTCCTAGATCTTATGATCAGGAGGAACTCTGGTGATAACATCCAGACAGATTTGTTCAGAAAACATCAGGCAACTCTTTTATGCACTTCAAAAGTGCTCACCCTCAACATCTTGACAGAGGTATCCCACAAGCACAATATTTAGGTATACGTAGAAATTGTACTGATGACAATTTTAAGAAACAGGCAGTGGCATTGCAGAAACATTTTCTTGAATGTGGGTACAGCAAAAAGTCCTTTAAAAAGGCATATAAAAGAGCCAAGGACAATCCGAGGGATCTTCTTCACTTTCAGGGTGAACAAAGGATTTACCTAATATTTGTCCCTTTTTTTAAATTCAATAATCAGGCTGATAGAATTAGACAAAATATTTAATGAACATTGGCACATATTAACAGAAGACCTGATTATCGGGAAATTCATTGAGGGGAAAAAACAGATTAACATTTAGAAGGAATAGAGCCATTAGAGACCCTCTTACATTGAGCCATTTTTTACCCCATAGGGGACGTGACCCATGTGCACGTTTGCCAAAGGGCACATTTAAATGTGGAAACTGGGACTATTGCCACTATATCCATCAGAGTAAAGGGGTAATACTCCCAAATTTGGAGATTTTTCGACCCAGACACTTTAGTTGGAACACTATAGGCATTGTATATCTTCTAACCTGCGGTTGCAGATCCTTCTATGTGGGTAAAACCAAAAGGAAATTCTGGCAATGAATATCCGATCATGTAACAGATATTATAACAGGGATTTTGGATAGTCCCATAGCCAGACATTTTGCCACCAGACACAAATATAAGGTAGAATGCATGGCTTTGGCAAGGATACATCCTCCACCGAGAGGAGGCGACTTTGATCACATCATCCTACAAGTGGAATCCAGATGGATTTACAAATTAAAAGCTACAGTATCCCCAGGCCTGAATGATTTCATTAGCTTCGCTCCCTTTCTAGATAAAATTAGCTTATTTGACCAGTAATTAGGGTTTACATGATATTGGATCATAGTAATATATGAATGTCTTTTTTGCTTTTTTGGACAATGCATGTTGAACAAATTATTGATATGTTTGAATTGTAAACCCTGGTGATGTGGAAGAGAGATGAGGGACATGTGTGGAGTAGGAGATGGAGGTAAAAGTATGTATATATATATATATACACATACACACACACACATACATACACACACACACACACACACACAGTTGTGGCTCATAAGTTTACATACCCTGGCAGAATTTATGATTTCTTGGCCATTTTTCAGAGAATATGAATAACACAAACACATTTCTTTCACTCAAGGTTAGTGTTTGGCTGAGGCCATTTCTTATCAATCAACTGTGTTTACTCTTTTTATAATCATAATGGCAACAGAAACTACCCAAATGATCCTGATCAAAAGTTTACATACCCTGGTGATTTTGGTCTGAAAACATGCACACAAGTTGACACAAAAGGGGTTTGAATGGCAATTAAAGGTAACCATCCTCACCTGTGATCTGTTTGCTTGTAATTAGTGTGTGTGTATAAAAAGGTCAATGAGTTAGTTTCTGGACTCCTGACAGACCCTTGCATCTTTCATTCAGTGCTGCACTGACTTTTCTGGATTCTGAGTGATGGGGCAAGCAAAAGAATTGTCAAAGGATCTGCGGGGAAAAGGGTAGTTAAACTGTATAAAACAGGAAAAGGGATATAAAAAGATATCCAAGGAATTGAGAATGCCAATCAGCAGTGTTCAAACTCTAATCAAGAAGTGGAAAATGAGGGGTTCTGTTGAAACAAAATCACGGTCAGGTAGACCAACTAAAATTTCAGCCACAACTGCCAGGAAAATAGTTTGGGATGCAAAGAAATACCCACAAATAAGTTCAGGTGAAATACAGGACTCTCTAAAAAACATGTGGTGTGGCTGTTTCAAGATGCACAATAGGAGGCACTTGAAGAAAGATGGGCTGCATGGTCGAGTCTCCAGAAGAAAGCCATTACTACGCAAATGCCACAAAGTAGCCTGCTTACAATATGCCAAACAGCACAGACAAGCCTCAAACCTTCTGGCACAAAGTTATTTAGAGTGATGAGACAAAAATTTTGCTTTTTGGACACAACCATAAACGCTACATTTGGAGAGGAGTCAGCAAGGCCTATGGTGAACGGTACACCATGCCTACTGTGAAACATGGAGGTGGTTCGCTAATGTTTTGGGGATGTGTGAGCTACAAAGGCACAGGAAATTTGGCCAAAATTTATGCCAAGATGAATGCAGTATGTTATCAAAAAATACTGGAGGAACATTTGCATTCATCAGCCAGGAAGCTGCGCATGGGACGTACTTGGACATTCCAACATGACAATGATCCAAAACACAAGGCCAAGCCGACCTGTCATTGGCTACAGCAGAATAAAGTGAAGGTTCTGGAGTGGCCATCTCAGTCTCCTGATCTCAATATCATTGAGCCACTCTGGGGAGATCTCAAACTTGCAGTTCATGCGGAACTGGAGGCTTTTTGCCAAGAGGAATGGGCAGCTTTACCATCTGAGAAGATAAAGAGCCTCATCCACAAATACCACAAAATACTTTAAGCTGTCATTGATGTTAAAACGGGCAATACACGGTATTAAGAATTGGGGTATGTAAACTTTTGACCAGGGTCATTTGGGTAGTTTTTGTTGTGATTAGGATTTAAAAAGGAGTAAACGCAGTGGATTCATAATAAATGGCTTCAGCCAAACACTAACCATGAGTGAACGAAAAGTTTTTGTGTTATTCATATTGTCTGAAAAATGGCCAAGAAATCATAAATTCTGTAAAATGAGCATAACTGTATACGGATTGGTATGTATATATATTTTTCCCCTTTCATTTATACAAATATCTATCCATTTATCCTTGGTGATCGTCAGAGATTTTGGATATATTGCTCAAACATGCCATGGGCAAATGTGAAATTACACCCCAAAATACATTCTTCTGCTTCTAGTACGGGGATACCACGTGTGAAACTTTTTTGGGAACCTAGCCGTGTACAGGACCCTGAAAACCAAGCACCGCCTTCAGGCTTTCTAAGGGCGTAAAATAGTGATTTTACTCCTCACTACCTATCAGAGTTACGGATGCCCTGAAATGTCCAGATAGCACAAACCCCGCCCAAACGACCTAATTTTGGAAAGTAGACACCCCAAGGTATTTGCTGAGAGGCATGGTGAGTATTTTGCAGCTCTCATTCGTTTTTGATAATGAAGAAATAAAATACATTTGTTTTTAATTTTCAAAACTTTGACAAAAAGCGAGATCTACAAAATACTCAACATGCCTCTCAGCAAATAGCTTGGGGTGTCTACTTCCCAAAATGGGGTCATTTGGGGGGATTTTGTGCTATCTGGGCATTCCATGGCCTCCGAAACTGTGATAGGCAGTGAGGAGTGAAATCAAAACTTGACACCCTTAGAAAGCCTGAAGGCGGTGCTTGGTTTTCGGGGTCCCGTATGCGGCTAGGCTCCCAAAAAGTCTCACATGTGGTATTCCCGTACGCATGAGAAGCAACAGAATGTATTTTGGGGTGTAATTTCACATATGCCCATGGCATGTTTGAGCAATATATAATTTAGTGACAACTTTCTGTATAATATATATATATATATATATATATATATTTTTTTGCACAAAGTTGTCACTAAATGATATATTGCTCAAACATGCCATGGGCATATGTGGAATTACACCCCAAAATACATTCTGCTGCTTCTCCTGAGTACAGGGATACCACATGTGTGAGACGTTTTGGGAGCCTAGCCGTTTCACTTCCTCACTACCTATCAGTTACGGAGGCCATGAAATGTCAAGATAGCACAAAACCCCCCAAATGGCCCCATTTTGGAAAGAAGACACTTCAAAGCTATTTGCTGAGAGGCATGTTGAGTCAATGGAATATTTTATATTTTACCACAAGTTTCTGGAAAATGTATTTATTTTATATATATATATATATATATATATATATATATATATATATATATATATATATATATATACACACACACATACATACATACATACACATACATACATATACTGTTATAAACTGTTCCTTTCGTTTGTTTTTTTTTCCATTTTTATTGTTAAATCAGGGAATGTAAATATCCCCTATGATAGCAATAGGTAGTGACAGGTACTCTTTTTTGAAAAAATTGGGGTCTATTAAACCCCAGATCTCTCCTCTGCCCTCAAAGCATCTGACCACACCAAAATCGGTGTGATAAAATGCTTTCCCAATTGTGCTGTTTATATCCGGCGAAATCTAAGTCATGAAATGCTCGTAGCTTCCGTTGTCTTAGGCCATAGAGATGATTGGAACCATTCTGGTCTCTGATCAGCTCTATGGTCAGCTGGCGGAACCACCAGCTGCATTCTCAGGTTCCTTGTTGGGACAGGAGAGCCAGAGAAAACCATGGAAGACGGTGGGGGGACGTTCCCTCCCACTACCATTGTAAAAGAAGTCTAGAGGCCAATTAGCCGCTAGGATTGCTTTTACATGAAATCCGATCGCTGGCTGAAAAGAATGATACCAAGATGATACCTAAACCCACAGGCATCATTCTGGTATAACCACTCAAAGTCCAGCAACATACCAGTACGTTGCTGGTCCTTGTTGGGCATATATTGTAATCTTTTTTTTTCATGCAGCCTGTGGGCTGAACGAAAAAAAGATTGATCGTGGGTATGCCCACCATTAGAATACTGCCCTTCATCCACCCACTTCTAATGATGGGCATACATGCACCGTTTTGTTTTTAACTGTGGTGGTGAAATCACCTCCAACTGTGGTGGTGAAATCACCTCCTACAGCGCTGGAGTCGCTGATTACGTAGCGTGGGAGCAAATGCTGTTGCTGTCAAGATAAATAAATCAGTGCTCCAGCTGAATGGCGTACCTGCTAAGCAAATGATGGTTAACAATAAAATAAAGTAACATTACAGTATAAGAGTAAGACATACCATACCTGCAAAGCAAATACAAAAAAATACACACAAAAAAAATAAAAAATTTAAACGCAATCTGTGCCTAAAACATATATATGCCAAAGCATGGGGGCAATCCGCCCCTAATGTTAGGAGCAAATCGCTCCTCCACCCCTGCCCCCTTTGGTATATATGCTCTTTTTTTTTTTTAACTGTGGTGGTGAAATCACCTCCTACAGCGCTGGAGTCACGGCTTTATGTATGGTGGGAGCAAACACTGTTGCTGTCAAGATAAATAAATTAGTGCTGCAGCTGAATGGCGTACCTGAAAACAAAAAAAATAGTTAATAAAACACAGTAAACAGTAATATATAAAAAAATTACATACCTGAAAAGCGAACATGATAAAACATAACAATAAAGCATTGCAGTTAAGCATAGAATAGAGTAAAAAAGAGCAGAACAATAGAGAGAATAGAGAGAAAGAATAAAACAACAACAGTTCTTTTTTTTTTACACTTATTTGTAACTAACGTTTCGGGTCTCTCAAAATGCGATGGCATCTTGGGAGACTCTGTGAAAGTGCTTCCTAGTCTGTGCAGTGCTGTAGCCTATGCCAATACTCCACTAGTGTATGGTAGCATTCAAAACATTCACCAATGCAAAGACCAGGATTGTCAGGACAGAAGGGACAATAATAGCGGGTGTCACGCCTATATCCGCACTTGCTACAGACACAACATCTTTTGGGGGCTCGTTGGGTAGGGGTACCAGGGAGGACATACGGAAAATGCCTCATGCAGCTGGCTTACTGCATTTGTGTTGGGAAGGTGGGGTGCAGCACGTCTGGAAACAGAAGGGCTATGACGATCTCTTCCTGGAATTTAAGGAAGGATCCAGTCTGTCCTGAAGCTTTGTATAACACATGAGCATTCAGCAAAGCCAATTGAAAAAAGCATAGACACTTTTTTGTACCAGCGTCTGGCCTTATGGGCAACTAGGTACGGCGCCAACAACTGGTCGTTGAGGTCCACCCCTCCCAAAATAAGGTTATATTCGTGGACACAGAGGGGTTTCTCCACAACACTAGTCGCCGTAGGAATTAGGACCGTCGTGTCTGTGTGAAGGGAGGACAGAACAAAAACATTCTCGTCATCCCTCCACAGCGAGCAAATTATTACACTTCATGCAGGCTCTCTCCCCCAGCCTAAGATGGGAATCTACAAGCCGCTGAGGTAAGCCCTGGCGATTAGATCGCACTGTGCCACATGCACCAATTTGATGATCAAACAAGTGACTAAAAAGTGGCACCCTCGTGTAATTGTCCACATACAAGTGGACACCCTTTCCGAATAAGGGTGACACCAAGTCCCACACAATCTTGCCAGCGCTCCCTATGTTGTCTGGGCAGTTCTCCGGCTCTACGTGACTATCTCTTCCCTCGTACTCCACATACCTGGCACGCTTGCTGGGAAGATATTGTTTGGAAGACAAGCAGCCAAAAAACTTAATCAGGGACTCCTCAATGCAGACAACTTGATCGGGAGTAAACAAGGCTGCAAAACGTTTGTTGAAGTGGTTTACGAGGGGCCGAATTTTGTAGAGCCAATCGTATGCAGGGTCACCCCGAGGATGACAGAGTTCATTATCATTGAAGTGCATGAACCGCAAGATCTGCTCATATCGTGCCCTGGCCATGGAGTCAGAGAACATGGGCAAATAGTGAATTGGGTCAGTGGACCAATATGACCGAATTTCACTCTTTTTAGTTATGCCCATGAGGAGGGATAGGCCCAGAAAGGTCTTAAATTGGGAAAACACAATTGGTTTCCAATCTCTTGCAAGGGTCAGCTGGGGATTAGCGAGGATTAATTGACCAGCATACAAATTGCTTTGGTCCACAATAGATCTATAGAGATATTCCGTGAAAAACAGCAAATAAAAATCAAGTGACGTAAAATCAACTGTTTCCACCTGAATCTAGGGTTGGCCAGTGAATGGGGGGATGTATGGATGCTGCAGAAGTGGTGGGCTCCCAATTAGGATTGTCAAATTCTGCAGGAAGAGCACTATGGGCCTGTCTTTGTCTTCTTGGTGGCTGCGGGACTCTACTTGTGCTAGCCACCTCACTAGCTTGAACCGCACTTATGGGACCCGCCACATCACTAAGTGATACTGCAGTGCTGGATGTATGACCAGGATGTACTAGGCAGCTGTTGCATGCCAGTTCACCAGAAGGATGAGTGGCACTAGTACTGGCTCTCTGCTCCATATGAGAGCCCTGCGGTTCTTGCACCCCAACAGCAGAACGGGGTCAGGTACGCCTGACCTTGGCAGGGACCACAACTCTGTCGTCAGAGCCATCTGTCAGAGAGCCACTGCCGTCTACAGGATCGTATTCTGAGCCTGAATCTGACAGATGGGCGACATCCTCTTCACTATCTGTCATGCTCAGAAACGTGTAGGCCTCTTCACTAGTGTACCTTCGATTTGACATTTTGGTCTCTAAATTTACTGGTACACTAGTGAGACTCAGGGAAAAAAAAATCTCCAAACTGTCAGCGAACGATTCAAACGCTACCAAAAAAACTGCTAGCGTTCGCAGGGATCAGGCCTGACTCTGTGAACGCTGCAGTTATGTGTTTTGTAAGTGACAGTGATCGATTGATACTGCACTTGGGTGGGCTGGGCGGAGGGGCAAAACACAGCTGCTAGCAGGTATCTGCGCTGATCCCGCTAACACTGCGTTTTTGGGAACCCTAAACTGCTGGGGACGCTAGTATAGATCTGATCAGATATTGGATCCGTTCAGATACTATACTACTAAACAAGGTCTATGGTGCGTGCGTGGGTGTTAGCGCTACTGGCACTAATCTGACGCTGCCTGGGGCGACGCAGACCCTAAAACCTAACTGATATCACCCGCCGGGCAATCAGGGGGTTTAACCTTTATTGAGTAATAAACGGCGGGTGCCCTGATGCTATAAAAAAAAAAACTAACCAGCGGCACCCGTAACACTAATACGGTGATCAGGGTTAACTAGAGGGCAGTCAGGAGGTTAAAACCTTTATTAGATAATATATGGGGGTACCTGACGCTATAAAAACCTGATGGTGAAACTAATCAACTAACTGGCTAATGTACGTCACCCGTGACACAAATACGGCAATCAGAAAAAAGATCTATTAGCGACACTAGCGACAGGGGGTGAAAGGGTTAACTGAGGGGCGATCAAGGGGTTAAACCGTTATTAGGGGGGTTACCCTAGACCTAACGGAGCCTACCACTAATTGCCCCAACACTTATTACAGTCACAAATGACACCAATGCGGTGATCAGTAAAGAGAAATGAAAACTGCTATTGGTGACACTGACAGGGAGTGCAGGGGTTAACTGGGGAGGTAATCGAGGGTGAAAAGTGTACCTATATGTGTACTAGTGTCAATGAAGTGTTGGTGCACCAACTCTGAGATGTCTTCTCTCCTCTCACCGGAACAAAAAGACAGCACAAGGAGCGGTGACATCACTTCCCTTGTCTGTGTTTACACTTTCACAGACAAGGGAAGCATTTTATTGGTCAGGAGCGATCAAGCCATAAATCACTGGCCTGGCCCTCGGTATGGATCGCTCCTGAACCGAATCCGACTGCCTCAGGCACCGGGGGGAGAGGGGGGCAGGGAGGCGGTAACGTACAGGTATGTTACTTTGCCTATCCATGCCATTCTGCCGACGTAAAGTATATCGTCATGAGGTGGTCGGCAAGTCCTTAGAAAGTAAAAATCATAAACTCTAGCCTTTTTAACCACTTTAAGGCTGGTCTGAAGATCCACCAAGTTAGGGCACCCCTTTTGCTTGGTTGGACAGGAGGTATGGATAGGTTGAGATAAGGGGGATATTTGTTAGTTTGACAAGATGTGTTGGAGAGGTCTCAAATGAAGCTACCAAGGTCTAGAACTCTCATGGAGAATCTCATTGTGGGTTGGTCTCAAATTGAGCATAGGCTGTGTCCAGACTCAAGCATTCCAGCTGAAGAAATGCCTGGAGAACAGATTTTGGCAAATTAACCAACCGAAGGCCTGGAGCATCTGAATTGTCCTGTGGACACTTGCAGATTGCTGGAAAAGGGAGGTGTCTTTTAGGATAAATAGGATAATGCAGATAGGCATCTTGGATGTCTACAGATGTCAGATATTCCGCGGCTCATGGGGCCAATTACCAATTCTGCAGATTCCATATGACATTTTGGAATATGAAGGTATTTGTTGAAGGATTTTAAATTTGGGATGTCTGTGACCCAGAGAGAGGCAAACTAACAGATGTACCCTCAACTCTTAGAACTAAGAGGACTTTGGGGATGACTTGTTGGGCTTAGAAGGCCAAGTCTCGCACTGAAAGAAAGGCTGAACTTTTGAATTTGAAGCCCGGGTAAAGCGGTTAGGTGTTCTGCATTTTGAGGAGTCAGATTTGAGGGGAGGGGTTTGGAATTTTCTTCTGTAGAAGTTAAGCCTTACCTTCTTTGAAATCTTGATGATTTAATCAAGTGACTCCCAAAGACATCATCTGCCTTGAAAGGTCATACATGTGGAGGTGCTTTTTGCAGGCAGCTGGCCAGGCTTTGAGCCACAAGATTCTGTGCATGAAAATGGAGATTAGAGTATTTCTGGAAATTTGTCTCATGACATTCTAGAGCATCCACAAAAAAGGAGAGCAGAAGGAAATTGCTCAATTAAAGCATGGTCCTGCTGTTCATTGCCCTAGTCCAGTTAGCAGCAGTCTGACATACCGAAATTGCAGCGAGGGCGTCCCATGCTTTCAATCTTCAAAATCCTTGAATGAATGAACATCTTCAATGGGTACAGTGAGATGTTGGTTTAAGACTATGACTGCGGAATTAGCTGCAGGAACAGACCACTATTTAGTGAACTCTTTTTCCACTGAATAAACTTGGGCAAAGATTTTTTTGAGGCATGAAAACCTCATCTGGAGAGATCCAATCGTCATAGATTCCCACTCTATTTGTTCATGAATGGGGAATGTCCGAACAGATTTTGAAGGGCTCTTTGTACCCAAAAGGAGCCTGGTGAAGTAGAGGAGAGTCAAGAACTACAATGCCAAAGCTTTTGCACATGGCAGCAGTGAGCTTATACACATTAGGAAGCATGCTGCATGAAGCTCCTGCTTCAGGAGTGAGAGTGCAGGGGGACCTTTCACAGCCTTCTCGTTTTCTTCCGTGTGCCTCATTTAGGTCAGGCATATCGGGATCCGACTCAGGTAGAGACAGGGACTGGGGAAGGGGCGTGGCAGCTGGCACGCTCAGAAAATCGTACTGTGCATTAACACCACAAAGAGCTTGAAGGCGTCACCCAAGTACGTAAATGAAAAGATTGGTGTTCTCTCCAGGTTTCCATCAAAACTGGATTTAAGAGAATCCCCCCCCTGCTGTACAGTATTTACAAATGAATTTATTTTGCTTTGATAAATGTCCAGCTCCCCATGATTTAACAACTCATCTATTATCCTTGAAATCAGCCAGAATTTAGTATCAAGATTTGCCCTCTATAAAAACTTTAATGGGATTCGCTGTTAAGTTTGGGTTTCTCACATTTAAATATGATTGGATGATCACAGGCATCGCATATTAGCACATTATGTGAAACTTACCTTAAACCGACGCTGTTCCAGCGCTGCAATGTCACTGCTGCAGCCACTTCCATTTTCACTCATCTTGCTTCTGGGTTCGGGGGCTCCGGCTCTGTGATTGGTGGGAGCCGCGATGGCATCACTACTGTGCATGCGCGATCTCACTGCCTCCATTTAATGTAAATATCTTCTAAACAGTGCACGTTTAGGAGATATTTACACTACCTATAGATGAGCCTCATTATAGGCTCACCTATAGGTAAATATTAGCAGAGGAAGTTTACTTCCTCTTTAAGGTGACTGGATTACCTGTGTAGATATTAACGCTGGGGTATGTTCCGGGCGCTCATTAGAGCTGAGTAAACTAACAGGAGTAGAAAAATGTCTTCAACATTTCAGAACAAGTACAGTTTAATGTGATTAAGGCTGGCCATACATTATACGATTTTACTTTAGATTTACCAAAACCATATGGAGGTCACAACTAAGCACTTTCAATTTGTGCACAATTATGCAGGCCCTTGCACTACATAGTTGAAGGTAAATCTTAAGAAAATTTAATAAGAAAACTGTATAACGTATGGCCAGCTTAACTACCATCAGCTATACCATAATCAAGATAAACGATAACTTTCAAAATCAGCAGAGTTCACCCCAGGCAATAATAAAACACACAAAAAAGACAAATATCTAGATGGCTCTTTTTACTGATAGAAAAAGTTGCTAACTTACTCATAAGAACATCACAAATTTATAAATTCTCTGTATAGCAGCTGAGAGACTTTGGAGCCTAACTTAAGTATAAAGTGTAAAAGAAAAACAAACAATCAGTTGGCTGAGAAGAAAAAAAAAAAAAAAAAAAAAGAGTTAAAAAAAAAAAAAGTAGAATAAATTAGACGGCATTCTAGGTGAGACAAAAAACTGCCATATATGCCAGACGGTGGACTACCTTCTCTTGCTGACCTTATTCATATTCAGAGAAGCAAAAGATTGTATAATAAAGTCGTCTGCTCCCAAGTTCCTCAAGCTATGATTCTCTGAAGTATATTTCACATATTTTTTTAATATAGTAATTACTCTAGAGGTTTTTAGAAACCCAAGATGGATTCGTCCCATAACAGCTCCTCCTCTGTTCGTTGGTCCGCTGCTTTTTTGGGCTTTTTGTGTTTTTTACTCTCTTTTTCAGTAGACAGCTTATCTTTCTTTTCTTTTTTGTGTTTGACTTTGTCTCCAGAAGCCTCAGTTTTCTTTTCTTTTTCGCTATCTTCTTTGCCCGACTCCGTTTCCTCAATTTTTCGTTTCTTTCTGTCGCTGCTTCCATTTTCTCGCTTTGATTTGCTGTGGTGTTTCCTCTCTTTGCTTCGGTGTTCCCCTTTATGGTGCTTCTTTTTGTGAGAGTCACTGCTGTCATCGGAGGAAGAGTAATCACTAGAGTCGGGGCTAGAGGGAGGTGGTTTTCTGGGTGGGGCTGTTTTCATGGGCATTCTTGGCGGTTTTGGTGGCCAGTAAGCCAGTTCCCAGCTAGCCATTCTAGGATCACTGGCAGGATGGGGATTAAAGGGTGGGTATGGTCTGGCCCTTTGACCAAGGTATTGGTAAGCAGCAGGATTGGGGGGTGGATGAGTTAGTGCAGGTTCTGTTTCCTCAGCACTGTCTTGCTGATCTTTTTCTGGTCTAAACTGAGTTTTTGGTGCCAGGCCTCGAGCCTTCTGGACTTTTATATAGTCTTCTAATTCATTCTCAAAGGAATCGTAGTTCTTCTTGGTTGTCTTCATTAAATTAGCCACCATGTTTTCTCTAAGAAAAATAGGACAAGAGCATTTTTTTTTATTATAATAATCATCTCTGCATTGTTTAAACCAGTGTTTCTCAACTTTGTTTTATCAGGCAAGGCACCCTTTAAAATTATACACCACATTATAAAATGTAAGACTAAACTAATAGTTTGACATATGTCAGCAGCAATCACACACGGGGGCCACTCAACTTTAGAGAGGATTTATTTCTCCACCCGACTAGCATTTCTCTTCTCCCTCCCCAAAACTAATGTCACCTCAGTGCTGGGAAAACAAAGATGCTGTGCAGGCATCCAATGTCCTTCTAATCAACCCATGTTTGTCATTGGTTGTTAGAAGGCCAGTGGCTGACCCGCATTGTACCCAAAGTTGTAATGCCGCACAATAAAAATCTGTGGCTTTGACTAACAAAAAGGTAGGTTTGATCAATTTGCTGGCTTGTTGACAATTTTTTAGCAATTTTCAGGCATTTTGCCAAGGTACCCTTGAAGAATCCAGAAGGCTCCATGGCACCCTGGTTGAAAAAGGATAGTCTAAACAATGTTTTTTTTTATTGCAACTTCTATGCTGGAGCCTTGGGTTTCCTGGAGCAAGGATTTCTACTCAGGGAGCATTCTATGCTTCAATTGTGTGGGAATTAGGGTGTCAGGACACCTGCGAAGCACAAGCTTTTTTTCCAAGTCAGTGATCCACAAAGTTGTAATGGCAGACCAACCCTGAAGTGTGCACCTTCAAAAACAAGCCAGGACTGATAGCGCCGAGTTTGCATATTTTCTAGAGCTAGCATCACAAGGTGCTTGCACACACCTTTACAATGCAAAGATCGAATACTAAAACACAGGTGTTTAGACCAGGGCTCAAAATTTCAAGTCCTGAGCTACTAGTCAGCCCTGCCCCTAAATACACCCTTATAAGTTATCTCATGAAATTACACGGTTAAATGTTTTATGCAGAATTAAGTTGTAAGAATAGATAAACAACTTAAGTACCCATCACCGGCAAGCCTGTCAGCACACTGTTCACACTGAGAATCAGGACATTGATCATTAGTGTCCTGATTATCAGTGTAGCCCTATCGCTGCCCATCAGTCCCGCCAGTGTTGGTTAAAGAGGAGGTCCAGCCTCGGTGAAAAAAATAGGATTTTTGTACTCACCCCAAAATCCGTTTCTCTGGCATCCATGGACTGACACAGCGTGTCTTATACACCTTTACACGTGGGTTATGTCCCTGCTTGCAGGAGAAGACCTAGGCAGAATGTGAGATGTTATACATACATTCTAAACAGCCAGAGCTGAACAGCCCCGCCCAGGGGGCGGTCCCTCCGGACATAACCCTCCCACTGCAGTCAGCAGACCTCAGTTCGTAACAAAGCAGTACAAACTTAAAAAGAAGGGTGGGTGCTGTGTCAGTCCATGGATGCCAGAGAAACGGATTTTACGGTGAGTACAAAAATCCTATTTTCTCTTGTCATCCATGGACTGACACAGCGTGTCTTATACACCTTTACACGTGGGATGTCCCAAAGCAGTGTCAAGAGGGATGGGAGCAGTATAAATGGAAAACCAAAAACTTCACTCCAAACAAGGCAGAGCTCCTCAACGGAGGAGTTGCAACATCAAACAGCGGCCTGCAACACCTTGCGGCCGAAGGAAGCATCCGAAGATGCAGCCACATCAACCTTATAAAACGTAGAAAAGGTATGAACAGACGACCAGGTCGCCACCTTGCACACTTGTGCAACCGACGCTTGATGTCGGAAAGCCCAGGAAGCACCAATTGCTCTGGTGGAATGTGCCGTAACCGGAAAGGGAGGCGCCCGCCCCTTGAGAGCATAAGCCTGAATGACGGTTTGTCTGATCCACCTAGAAATGGTGGCAGACGAAACCGCTTGGCCCTGTTTTGGACCAGAGACAGCCACAAATAGTGAGTCAGACTTCCGAATAGAAGCAGTAGCTGACAGGTACACCCGCAAGGCTCGTACCACATCCAAAGTGTGAAGCGCAAACTCTCTGGGATGCGATGGGTGAGGACACAAGGACGGGAGGACAATGTCCTCGTTTAAGTGGAAGGCCGAGACCACCTTTGGCAGAAAAGAAGGTCGCGGACGTAACACCGCCTTATCCTTATGGATGACCAAAAAGGGCGACTTGCAGGACAAGGCCGCCAATTCAGACACTCGTCTAATGGAAGTAATGGCCACCAAGAAGGCCACCTTCTGAGACAAAGTCAAGAGGGGAATATCTCTAATATTTTCAAAGGGAGGTTCCTGGAGGACCGAGAGCACCAAATTCAGATCCCACGGGGGGAGAGGAGGCTTGACAGGGGGGAGCACATGGCGAACCCCCTGCACAAAGGTGCTAACCAAGGGATGACCCGCCAGCGGTCGCTGAAAGAAGATGGCCAAGGCCGAAATCTGACCCTTAATGGTACTCAAAGCGAGCTTTTGGGTCACGCCACGCTGCAGAAAATGCAGGATTCTGGGAACGGAATACGTTCGTGGGCGCCAGTCCAGCTCTTCGCACATGGCGATGTAAGCTCTCCAAGTACGGTGATAGATCTTTCTGGAGGAAGACTTCCGTGCCCTTAACATGGTCGAAATGACCGAATCCGAGAGACCTCGGTCTCTCAGCACCTGGCTTTCAATAACCATGCCGTTAAAGCCAGAGACTGTAAAGCAGGATGAAATATAGGACCTTGAGACAGAAGGTCCCCCCGTATTGGTAACCGCCAGGGAACGTCTGCGACGAGACGTACCAGATCGGCGTACCAGTGACGCCGAGGCCAATCCGGAGCAATGAGGATCACCGGAATTCCCTCGGTCGCTACCCTGCGGAGCAGGTGAGGGAGCAACTGCAGCGGAGGATAAACGTATATCAGGTGATACTGACCCCATGGGGCCACCAACGCATCCGAGGCATCCACCCAGGGATCCCTGGATCTGACCACAAACCTCGACACCTTGCGATTGAGTCGAGAGGCCATCAGGTCCACATCCGGCGTGCCCCACCGTCTGCAAAGGAGTTGAAAGACCTCCGGGTGCAAGGACCACTCTCCCTGGTCCAGCGTCTGGCGACTTAGATAGTCCGCCTGCCAATTGTCTACGCCCGGAATGTAGACGGCCGACAGAGCCGGCACGCTTCTTTCGGCCCACCTCAGGATGCGGGCGACCTCGGAAGCTGCAGCTGAGCTCCGAGTCCCCCCTTGATGGTTGACATACGCCACTGCTGTGGCGTTGTCCGATTGGATCCTGATGGAGTGACCCTGTAGTTTCTCCGACCATGAGGAGAGGCACAGTCTGATTGCCCGTATCTCCAGCACATTGATCGGTAAGAGGGCTTCGTCCGGAGTCCAAAGCCCTTGGGCCGACAGGACTCCCCAGACTCCCCCCCAGCCCGTCAGGCTGGCGTCCGTCGTGATCACCGTCCATTGGATGGGGAGGAACGACTTCCCGGACCGAAGAGCCGGGGACCTCAACCACCACGTCAGGGACGCCCTGACCAGGTGACTCACCTGGATCTGAAGATCCAAGGACAACGGGGATTTGTCCCAAGTGGACAAGATATCTTTCTGTAAAGCCCTGGTGTGCGCTTGGGCATAAGGAACGGCCTCGAAGGAGGCCACCATGAGTCCCAGGACTCTCATGCAAAAGCGGATTGACGACCATTTTCGGGACGTCAGCACCCGTACTGCAGACTGAAGTGTCAGTAGTTTGTCTGGAGGTAGGAAGACTCTTGCCTCCAAGGAGTCCAGAATCAGACCTAGATACTCCAGACGCTGAGTCGGGACTAGAACCGACTTCTGAACGTTCAGGAGCCACCCAAACTCCCTGAGGGTCTGACTGACGATAGTCACACTTTCTTCCAATTCTGAGCCACTGTCTGCTCTTAGAAGAAAATCGTCCAGATAGCCCACGATAGCAATGCCTCGCTGTCTCAGCAAAGCTAGGACCGGAGCAAGCACCTTGGTGAACACCCTCGGTGCCGAGGCTAGGCCGAAGGGAAGAGCCACAAATTGATAGTGGACTTCGCCGACCGCAAAGCGCAGAAACTTCTGGTGGCTTGCGCAGATCGGAACATGCAAGTAGGCGTCCTTGATGTCCAAGGATGCCAGAAAATCCCCTTGATGGAGTGTAGCGATCACCGTGCGAATGGATTCCATGCGGAATTTTTTCACCTTCACGAAGGCATTCAGGGCCTTGAGGTCCAGGATTGGCCGAACCCCGTCCTTTTTTGGAACAACAAACAGATTCGAGTAGAACCCCTGAAACCTCTCCTGGGACGGAACCGGCACAATTACTCCGGACCCGATCAAATCCTGTACAGCCCCCAAGAGGGCTGCCCGACGGGCAGGAAGGAGAGGGAGATCTGAGGGAAAGAATCTGTCTGGGGGCCAGGAGCGGAACTCTATTCTGTATCCTGAGGTGACCACCTCGCACACCCACCGGTCAGAGATCCGGGAGGTCCACCGATCCGTGAACCTGCGAAGTCGTCCCCCCACCCCAGAGACGGGCAGGGGCAAGACTTCACGCGGAGGCGGGCTTGGGAGCCGGCTTGTTCGGCTTACGCACCCAGGGGCGCTTGTGCCCGCCAGCCGCACTGTTGTCAGTCTGGGATGGCTTACCCGTGGACTCTGACGGACGAAAAAAAACCCTTTTTTGCTGGAAAGGAAGGACCCGGTTTACGTCGGGCCTCCTTACCCTTGATAGTTTGAGGAAGGAGAGTGCTTTTACCTCCCGTGACATCCTTGATGATGTCATCCAGAGCAGCACCAAAAAGTCTACCACCCTTAAAAGGTAGATCCGTCAGGAGCTTCTTAGAGGCTAGGTCAGCAGACCAGCATTTCAACCAGATGAGACGACGCAATACCACCGCCGAGACAGAGGCCCTGGATATTAAAGGGGCCGCGTCCAACGTGGCGTCGCACACATATATCAGACCCTGCACCATCTGGTGGGCCAGAGCAATAGTGTCTGGAGGAAGGTTATACTCCTGCACAGTTTGGTGCAAAATTTTTGCCCATTCCGTGAGTGTCTGAGACACAAGGGTCGCCGCTACTACGGGCCGTAGGGCGGATCCCAACAAGGTGAACATGGCTCTACTCACCACTTCTGACCTCCTGTCAGTGGGGTCCTTAAACGCAGGAGTCCCCTCCATCGGGAGAGTGGTGGCCTTGTTTAAACGGGCGACTGGAGGGTCGACCACCGGGGGAGAAGCCCACTTTTTAAGCAGGGCGTCTTCAAAGGGGTATCTAATAGACAAACGCCGCGGGACCATAAAAGTCTTCTGCGGCTTTTTCCAGACCTGGTCAATGAGCTGGTCAAAGAAAGGTACATATGGAAAAACCTTTTTAGAAGGCTTGGTCTTAAAAGAACCAAAGGAGACTGTATCCGCCTGAGGTTCTGCGGTCGCAGCATTTAGCTTGAGAGTGTCCCTCACAGCATCAATGAGTTCACTAACAAGCGCCCTGTCATTTACTGACTCAGAACTGGAGTCTTCCTCACAAGGAATGTCCTGTTCAAAACCATCCAAATATTCAGAGCTAGGGTCCTGAGCAGCAATAGCTAGGCCCATATCTGAATCAGAGCACTCCCCTTGTGGAGATAAAGTGGGGAGAGGGCGCTTTTTTGCTCCCTTATGCTCACACACAGCTTCCATCCTGGTCAGAAATGATTCCAGGACTGCCGACAACTGGTCCATAGGGACCGCAGGTGCTGGAGCACTGGCTGCTGCCTCTGGCATGTGAGGGGAAGCTGGTGACTGACTCCATAATGTCCCTCTCTGAGACCACCCACAGGCTGTGCTGACTGAAGTAGGGGAATGCCCAGGGAACCCACCAACCTGACCAGGACCGCTCGGTTCCGCTGCTCTGTCTCACTGCGCCGCGCTGCTCAGCGTGAGTGAGCTGAGAGGAGAGAGTGTGAGGAGATTCGCGCCGTTCCCAGCGGCGCTAGAGGCCAAACTAGTGCCAGAAAAACGTGCGGCTACAAGAAAATGGCCGCCGCAATGTGCTCCGGCGGCCACGGCAAGATGGCCGCCAATGTAAAAATCAGCACACAGACAAAACATGGCGCCGAACGGCACCCAGGCCCCTCACATCCAAAAACCAAACAGCCCCAGCGAATGCAGAGCAGCATGAGCCCCCCCCCCCCCAGGACAGTATGGCCCCCAGGCACCCCACACAGTACAGCGCCAGCACTAGTGAACAGAGAGTGACATTAAAAAAACACAGGGGGAGACAGGGAAAATCCCCCACACAAGAAACACACAGCATGTACTCACCTGCAGACAGGAGAGACTACTTACCCATCCCCTGAGGGACCCACTGGTGTGTTTCTGACAGAACTATCACAGTGCGGTACTGAGTAGCTGTCGGCCCGGTCCACCGCGAAAGATACAGCCGGACTGTTCTATCTTGAGAGGACCGCGGAGCTGAAAGCCCACCGGCCACCCCTGGAGTCGTGGGGCATGTCGTGAACTGAGTCTCACGCACACAAGGCGAGGATCAGCACGCTCGATGGTCGGACAGGGAAGACTACGAGGATATCTTGTACCCAACCTGTTGCCCAGCCGACAGTTGATAGAAGATCTCAAAAGAATAAAATAGGAAAAAAATTCCCAAAGGAATAAAAATAGGTCAGGAGACTGGCTCCTGAGAGAGCCACGTCTTCTCCTTCTGCTAGGCAGAAAAAAACTGAGGTCTGCTGACTGCAGTGGGAGGGTTATGTCCGGAGGGACCGCCCCCCTGGGCGGGGCTGTTCAGCTCTGGCTGTTTAGAATGTATGTATAACATCTCACATTCTGCCTAGGTCTTCTCCTGCAAGCAGGGACATAACCCGTGTGTAAAGGTGTATAAGACACGCTGTGTCAGTCCATGGATGACAAGAGAAAATTAAACGTCAGCAGCTACAAAAACAGTAGCTGCTGACATTTAATATGAGGGCACTTACCTGTCCAGGGATCCCGCGATGTTGGCACCCCAGCTAATCTTCGGATCGACTCCCGGGTGCTGCCGCCACCATTCCTGGTTCCCTACTGCGCATGCGTGAAGCGCGCTGCGCTTTCTAATTGGCCCGGTGGCGGGGGAAGGAGGATGGGGGCCGAAATTCCGGGAGATCAAGCTGCAGTCCCGTCTCCGGAAGTGGGGAAGGGGACCTGTCAAAAACAGGTCCCTATCCCCACCCCCTCCCCCCTGAAAGGTGGAGGAAGCATATAAGCGGAAGTTCCACTCTTGGGTAGAACTCCGCTTTAAGTGCCACCCCCCTCCTCAAAAAAAAAAAAAAAAACCAGCCACCACTTATCACTAGTAAAAAGGCTTGATTTAAATCATAATTTTTAAAGAGCAACTGTCATCTCTGTCCCGCAGCGGCTCCTCCTCTGATCCGCTGTTGACTCACTGACAGTCCCATTCACTTTAAAGCAGAGGTCTCAAGCTGGCGGCCCTCCAGCTGTTGCGGAACTACAAGTTCCACCACGCCTCTGCCTGTGGGAGTCATGCTTGTAACTGTCAGCCTTGCAATGCCTCATGAGACTTGTAGTTTTGCAACAGCTGGAGGGCCGCCAGTTTGAGACCCCTGCTTTAAAGGGACGGCTGGTGATGTGGCAGTGACACAACAAGGTGGGAGACGTGGCGGCAGCAGTTAAGTGGATGCCAGCTAACAGGCGCTGCCATGATGGATCTGAAATGACAGGAGCTCTTTAAATGTAAGGATTTATTCTTGCTGGTAGTAAGAATCTTTAATATTTGCAAACAAAATGAAGGTTTCCTATTAATAATAATAAGCTGTCAGGTTAGTAAAACAGCGATGTCAGAATCGATTAAATTAATACAGCTTTTAATGTACATAGATTTGCAAAACAATGGTATAAAGGAATATTCCTGAACTTTGTTTTATCTCCTGGTTAATGTGAAATTGTGTGAATGCATCAATGCAGTACATGTTATCTCAGCTTGCATTCATTGAATGAGTTTACCAATTGTAAATATTGTAGAATATACAGCCTCATGCTACATAAGTAAGCTCCATTTCATGCTGAATAAACTAAATTATTAATGTATCTTGAATAGAAAACTATCTTTAGATGGATTTTTACTCCAAAAAGTATTTTATTAAAATAAATCTGATAAAAAAAAAAAAATCATCATCGATTTTTATCCACACTGCCCATCAATGCAGCCTGATCAGTGCAGCCTCACCAGCGCCCATCCATGCAGCCTCACCAGCGCCCATCCATGCAGCCTTACCAGTGCATGGAGATCAGAGAGAGGAGAGGCGGTTGCATAACACGGGATCTCCTACTTTGACACAGCTGTGATTTCAGTTGCCCAGTGGCCGCAGTCAAACGAAGTCCCGCCTCCTATGATAGACATCCCACATCCCGGCATTGGAACAGGGTGCCGTCTATCATAGGAGTTGGTCAAGGAGGCGGGACTTCATTGGACTGCAGCCACCGGGCAATTCAAATTCATGCTGTGTCGCAGTGGAAGATCCCTGCGCTGTGCGATCTGGCCGGCTCTCCTCTTCCTCACTTCTCTCTTCCCCAGGTCCCTGGCCGATCGCTGGGAAAACGGCTCCCATTCAAACCCACCTGCAGGCGGTGCTCGCCCTACCTTCTCCAAGGCAGCCCCACACTCGTCCAAGTTTTTTCCACTTGCCAAATGTGAGCAGGCGAGTGGAAATTGAGGGCTGGTTTAGACATTAAATAAATACAGATTTTCCTTACAAGAGGCATTTAAAAAATGAGGACTGAGTTTTTGGCTATTTATCTTAAAATATCCTTATTTCCAGTATTTGGATACGTTTACCGATGAAGAAGCTACTAGTAAGACAGTTCGTACTAGGAGGACATGTAATAGGACTTTGAGTCAAGCATTGGAATCTTATTATAAAACAATCACATTCTTTTTAGTTTATTTGGTTAATAAATGCAAAATATATAAAAAAAAAAAAGTTATCCCTGTTAAGTATAAATTTAGGATTTTAATCACAAATCTAATGTTTAGAACTTCTAAATCTTAAACCTGAGCAGTAAGCGAATGATTTTGTTAAGCAAAATTTGGCACAAAATGTCTTGGGAAACCAATAAAAAAAAGGTCAGCATCCAATTCTCTCATATATTTTTATTCCAACGTAAATCAACAGCTCCAGATTATCATGCCACCAGAGATTTCCTGTAGCCCGAATGGGGCATGGAGGTGGAGAAGCTTCTACCTTGCTACCAATTTCCGTGATCAACACATATAGAAAATGATCAGCAAAAGCTGATGACAAATGATTCCGTGTGCCCTCCTTTTTTTAAAACGTTGAAAAGGGTTTTTCTCTTTTTAAAAATGTCTGTTGTCAGCCCTGCTTGAGTTCTCCCCTGCTGAACTACAGAACTCTACAGGGAGGTGTTCTGTAGTCCAGCAGGCGAGAAGGGGGGCAGGACCGACAATGCTTCAGTGTTTTTACAAGACAAAGGATAGAGAATTGTGCATGTATTGGAGAAATGTACTCTATATGTTTTTATTTAGCCCTGACATATACTAACATAATTCCACTTTATTTACAAAGTGTAAGTTTATAACAAACTACTCCATAAAATAATCATTCACTAGACATGTTGCTGTTGGAAGAAAGTAGGGTTGCACGTTACTGTTTTTTTTACAGGCGAGTACGAGTACTGATTCTTTTGGTCACGTACTCGCCGATACCGAGTACCGATACCTTTGGCATGAAGTCACTATGACAAGCCTGGGTTCACACAGGAGCAGTACGGGAAACCACATGCAATTCGGACAGGAATCAAACGCATTCCTGTTGAAATCACATGCGTTTCTTTGCATAGCGATTAAAGGCCATTCATTTTGTATGGGCTCAAAGCGCACCGCAAAAGGTATCGGTATTGGGTATTGGAGCATTTGCACAAGTACTTGTGCAAATACTCGGTATCGGTGCAACCCTAGAAGAAAGGCTAATGCAAACTACCATAACAAAACAAAAAAAAAATAGTAGCAGTGAAAATTAAAATCTGAAAGTAAAAATAGGATTTTTATAACAGCTTACCTGTAAAATCCTTTTCTTGGAGTACATCACGGGACACAGAGCGGCATAGTCATTACTATGTGGGTTATATAGTTTACCTTCAGGTGCTGGCAACTTCCAAACCGGAAGTACCCTCCCCTATATAAGCCCCTCCCATCCGGGAGCACCTCAGTTTTGTAGCAAAGCAATAAGTGTCCCCAAAAGAGGGGTGGGAGCTCTGTGTCCCGTGATGTACTCCAAGAAAAGGATTTTACAGGTAAGCTGTTATAAAAATCCTATTTTCTTTCTCGTACATCACGGGACACAGAGCGGCATAGTCATTACTATGTGGGACGTCCCAAAGCAATGCCCAATGAGGGGGGGGGGATACACCATACATAAGCTGGGCGCTATCAGACATAAGGATCTTTTGCGGCCTGCAACACACTGCGCCCAAAGGCGACATTCTCCTGACTTCTAACGTCCACCTGGTAGAACCTAGTAAACGTGTGTACTGAAGACCATGTTGCGGCCTTACAGATTTGAGCCAGGGAGGCCTGGTGATGCACTGCCCATGAAGTTCCAACTGCTCTCGTGGAGTGCGCCCTAACTTTGAATGGAGGCGGTCTCCTTCTCAAGCCATAGGCTTGAATTATGACCTGTCGAATCCACTTGGCTAAAGTAGATTTTGACGCTGCCTGACCCTTTCTGGGGCCTTCCGGCAGGATAAACAAGGTATCCGTTCTGCGAATCTGAGCAGTGGCTTTTAGATAAGCTTTAACTGCTCTTACTACATCCAAAGAATGTAATAACTTTTCCTCTACCGAACTAGGTTTGGGGAAAAAGGAAGGAAGAACCACATCTTGGTTCAAATGAAACCTCGATACCACCTTAGGAAGAAAGGCTGGATGAGGACGTAACACTACTCTGTCCTTATGGATAACCAGATATGGCTCTTTACAGGACATAGCGGCCAATTCCGACACTCTTTTAGCCGAACAAATGGCTACTAGAAAAATCTATTTCCTGGTGAGAAGAACCAAGGAAATGTGCTGTAATGGTTCAAATGGTTGTTTCTGTAGAACCGACAGAACCAGGTTTAAGTCCCATGGACATATGGGAATATTAACCGGAGGGCTAATACGCATCACTCCTTGTATAAAAGCTTTGACTAGTGAATGCGAAGCCAAGGGCCTTTGAAAAAATATTGACAAGGCCGAAATCTGACCCTTGATAGTACTAAAGGCAAGCTTCCTATCTACAGCCCCCTGTAGGAAGTCCAGAATCCTACCTATTACGTGGATGCCATTTCCTGGCCTCACACCAAGCGATGTACGCCTTCCAGATTCTATAGTAGATCTGCCTGGATACCGGCTTCCTGGCATTGATCATGGTAGATACCACAGGATTAGAGAGACCTCTCTTTTTTAGAATGTGGGCTTCAATAGCCAGGCCGTCAAACCTAGGGCTAGTAAGGAAGGGTGGTATATCGGTCCTTGTGAAAGCAGGTCCGGACGATGTGGGAGGGTCCAAGGACTCCCCACAGACATTTTTACAACCTCCGCGTACCATGCTCTTCGGGGCCACGCTGGAGCCACCAGAATCACTGGTTTCTTTTCTACCCTGATTCTGCGGAGTAATCGAGGTAACAATTGTGGCGGTGGGAATGCATATATCAGCTTGAACTGATCCCAAGGGAACACTAGGGCATCCGAGTCGCAAGCTAGGGGATCCCTTGTCCGAGAGACAAATCTGTCCACCTTTGCGTTGAATCTGGATGCTAGCAAATCTACATCCGGTGTTCCCCACCGCTGACATATTGTCCGGAAAACCTTGGGGTGAAGGGACCATTCCCCTGGGCATAACTGTTGGCGACTTAGAAAGTCCGCCTTCCAATTCTCCACTCCTGGAATGAATACCGCGGATATGGCTGGGACATATCTTTCTGCCCATTTCAGGATGCAATTTACTTCCCTCTGGGCTGCACGACTCCTGGTGCCACCCTGATGATTGATATATGCCACTGCCGTGGCATTGTCTGATTGAATTCTGACAGGGGACCCTTGGAGTTTGGATGTCCATGCTACTAGGGCATACCGGGCTGCTCGTATCTCTAAGAGATTGATGGGCAGGGCCTTTTCTGCATTCGACCATCTGCCCTGGAGAGACCATTGCTCCAGTACTGCTCCCCAGCCTATAAGGCTGGCATCTGTAGTGACCACCTTCCAAGAAATCGGACTGAAGGATTTCCCTTTTTCCAGATTCTGGGGAACCAACCACCAACGGAGGCTCTTGCGAACGGAAGGGGACAAGGACATTGGTAAGTCTAGGGCCTGAACTTTTTTGTTCCAGGCTGACAGTATGGCCCTTTGCAAATTCCTTGAATGGAATTGACCGTAGGGTACTGCTTCGAATGATGCCACCATTTTTCCCAGCAGCCTCATGCACAGGCGTATGGACGGCTGTCTTTTTGTATCAACTAGGTGGATCAAATCTCTCAAAGACGACACTTTTTCTTGAGGCAAGAAATTTTTTCTCTGGTCTGAATCCAGCCTTAGCCCCAAGTATTCCAGACTTTTGACTGGTTTTAGGGCTGACTTGTCTCGGTTGATAATCCAACCGTGAGATTCCAGATACTTGACTGTCTCGTGAACAACCACTTCTAGTTTTTCCACTGAGTGGTCTATCAGCAACAAGTCGTCTAGATATGCCATTATCGTTACACCTTGTGTTCTTAGATTGGCCAATAATGGGGCCAGAATTTTTGTGAACACTCGTGGTGCTGTGGCCAGACCGAAGGATAAGGCTCTGAACTGAAAATGGCGCCCTTCTACTGCAAAGCGTAGAAATTTTTGGTGGACTGGAAAGATGGGAATGTGCAAATAAGCATCTTTGATGTCGATCGAGGCTAGCCATTCCTCCCCTTGTAGGGCAGTGGTCACCGATCGGATCGACTCCATCCTGAAAGTTCTGATATGTAGGAATTTGTTTAGCCCTTTTAGATTTAATATGGGCCTCACGTCCCCGTTTGGTTTCGGGACTGTAAAGAGGTTTGAGTAAAACCCGAACCCGCATTCTTCCAGGGGAACCTCCATAATTACCCCTTGGAGCAATAGTTGTTCTAGTGCCAACAGGAGGGATCCTCTCTTCCGGGGATCCCTTGGCACGTTCGACCTTATAAAATGGGAAGGAGGGGAGTCTAACTCCAATTTGTATCCCAGACTTACTGCGGAGAGCACCCATCTGTCTCTGATCGTGTCCCGCCAGGTCTCTGCGAACAACTGAAGTCTTCCCCCCACCCGATTGAGTGGGGGCAACCCTTCATGCATTTGACTTTGGGGGAGGTTTTGTACCTCTCCTGACCCAGGGTTTCTTGTTACCCTGCGATTGTCCCTGATTTTTACCCCCGGGATTTGACCGAGGAGGCCGTCGGAACTGTTTCACAGCCGATGCCCCAGGGACTGGAGAAGCAGGCCTCTTAAAAGAGGGACCTCTAACTCTGTTTTTAACCGGCAAGAGTGTACTTTTACCGCTGGAAATTTTCTGGATATATTTGTCCAGGTCTTCCCCGAATAAGCGTTCACCATGAAATGGGAAGCTAACCAGCAATTTTTTACAGGGAGCTTCAGCAGACCAGTTTTTGAGCCATAGAAGCCTGCGCATATGTACTACAGACAGCGTAAGGCGGGAGGCCTGATGGATTGAATCCTTTATGGCGTCAACCGCAAAGCATAAGGCTCTAGGTAGATCAGCTAGGGCAAGGGCCTGCTGATCTGGCAAGTCCCTTAAGACCTGTTTCAACTGATCCTTCACTGCTTGGCAGACCCCAATAGCTGCCACTGCTGGTTGCGTCACCAAGCCTGCTGTAGAGAAAGCAGATTTTAAAAGGACTCCAATTTTTTATCTATTGGGTCCTTGAACATTTGGACATTATCTACTGGACATGTCAGTGATTTATTCACACAAGAGATGGCTGCGTCCACTGTAGGGACCCTCCATTTTTTGATGAACTTATCCTCCATGGGATAGACCACCGGAAATCTCTTGGGAGGAGTAAATATTTTATCAGGATGTTCCCAATCCTGGTAAATGAGCCCTTCCAGTAAAGGATGGATTGGAAAGGAACAAACAGTCTGGGGAGCTTTTAGCGACCCCAACGAGGAGACAGAAGTGGATGATGGCTCCGCAAGGGGCATTTTAAATGCTGATCGGACCATGTTAGTCAGGGACTGAACCCATAATCTTTCAGCATGTGATGCTGAGAATGGTTCTTCCACTGTTGATTCCTCTACAACAGAATCAACCTCATCCTGATCCCCTTCAGGTAGGTCGATCCCTGTATGGGACTGTTGCTGTGCTAACAGGTACTCTGAGGGAGGAGACGGAGATCGGGCGCGCTTTCCCTCTGACAGGGAAGCAGCGATCAATGTTGTCAATCTCTCTTCCAGTCCTCCCAGAGCTGAGGAAAAAACCTCCTCTGTTATATACACAGGAGCAGGTGAACTGAGGACAGCCACAGTACCAGGTACTCCTGAGGGTGCTCTACGGTCACTAACCTCTGATTTTTCAGGGGAGATTGGTGCAGCCAAAGCAAGCCCAAGATCCTCAGAGCCCGATGGAGACCCCCTTTGCTTCCTGGGATTCTTAGTCCCGGAGACTTTAGACGGCATATTCCTAAGCCCAAAGCTGAGGTATTCCAGCCGAAATACACCACTTACTGACAATAGTCTAGCACAATTGCTGCTATATAAACAGTTGGTGTCTACTAATGTGCCTTTCTATGGGGATGCCTGCATCAACCGCCTGCTGTATGCCTTTCTAAATGTTGCCAGCTCTGTTTCTGCATTCCATAACCAGTTGACAACACCTAATTGTGCTTTTTAACATGCTGGGACGCCCGCACATGCGCAGAAGCGCTGCGGCGCGCACAGAGCGTCATCCACCAAGCTCCGCCCCTTTTTCCAGCTCACCTCTATAAATAGAGGCGCGTGCACGCGCACCTTCGGCGCTCTTTTTGAAAAGGAACTAGGGACAGAAGCCAGGGCCCTGTTTGCCACAGGGCCGGGGGATGGACGAGCATTGCAACATGGCAGAGGAAACAGTTTCCCATCCAGAGAACTCACCATCTGCCTGGATTTTGACTTGGAAAGAAAAAATCCACATGACAAGAAAACAACGTTCCACAGCGTTATTTAAACAAAATTAAAACCCGCGCTGACAGACTGTGCAGTGATATAGATTAGAGTGAGTACATAAATTGATAACTCCGCAGCTGCTGCAACAAAAGGTCTAACACCTCAATGAAATAAAAATATATTGAGTATTTGCAGCGCTTGCAGAAAGGTATGTGAGCAAAAAGAAATGTGTCACAAATGCTTGTATCACAAACATCTATAAGTGAATAGCTTATATGACATAACATCAATTGTAGTATATCCACTGTAATTTCCGGCCAATCCAGAACCAGTGACGCCACTTCCGGTTTCGGTGGAACGCACGCTGTGTACCCGGGAAACAACACTGACGCTCGTTTATCACTGCAGTCCTGTGAGTCTCTTTGCTAGCAGTGCCATGCTGTCTGTTTACTAGCGGTACTTCACATGAATTTCTCCTTTTCTTTCCATATGGTCACTTAAATGCCTTTGTTGCTGATACTATGGAGCCTATCTACATGAGATGAAGTTTGCCTGGACTTTAGTTGGTGAGATCTCGTGATTATATTATTTCCCTATCTGATGAGCGGGGCCATTAGAAGGGAATTTTTATCTAGGAACCAACATCTGATTTCTGGTGTGGAAACACTCAGTTCTCCAGGATTGATATAACTGTCATTCAATCAACCGAAAGTTTGCTCACTTATTGTTTTTATTTTTTATTTATGAGCACAGTGGATATACTACAATTGATGTTATGTCATATAAGCTATTCACTTATAGATGTTTGTGATACAAGCATTTGTGACATTTCTTTTTGCTCACATACCTTTCTGCAAGCGCTGCAAATACTCAATATATTTTTAACGTTCCACAGCGGCCTCTAGTGGTTTAAACACAGGTACCGCGGTTTAATGATTTTTTTTTTTTTTTCTTGACCACTCTTAAAATTATTACATTTTTAAGTAGTTACAGGCATGCACAGATATTTAGCGGGAATACCGTTAGGTAACAGGCAGAAAGACATATTAGGCTTGGGGGTCCCCCAATAGAACCAAGTTCCTGAGGGGCCCCCACTTACCTTTTCCCCGCCGCAGGACTCTGTTTGGTCCACAGAAGCCCAAACTTCACCTCTCACGGCAGGCATTGTAATTAAGCCTTCAGGGACCGGGTTCCCAAGGATTCCACTCCCCTGGACCTGTATAGCACCCTGCACAGAAAACATCTTGGTCGTGGGTATGACCAGAGCTCTGGATCCCAGGGTCCAGCCCTCCTAAGAGAAGCATTACAGGCAAAACCTTGCTCTTCTCTGCAAGGCCTGGGTACCGACCGTTTAGCTATGAAGCTTTTTTGGTCGGATCCGGAATAGCTTACTGAGGCCCAAAAGAACCTGTACGCAAGCTCAGTGAAAAACACATGTTTCTTCTTGGCCAACACCTTAGACACTGGCAAAAAACTGAGGTGCTCCCGGATGGGAGGGGCTTATATAGGGGAGGGTACTTCCGGTTTGGAAGTTGCCAGTGCCAGCACCTGAAGGTAAACTATATAACCCACATAGTAATGACTATGCCGCTCTGTGTCCCGTGATGTACGAGAAAGAAAAGACAAAATTCAAGTCTGACCTGCCACCTGCTGGCTAACTCTGCCATTGTAGTAAAACAGGGAGTCATTTAGGGCTATATGTAACCAAGTACCGTTTATTTTGTTTTAATCTGGCAAATCTGAACTTGAAGGGGCTTGCAAGGTACTTTGTTGACAAGTACAAATGGCCACTGCCCACACCTATAACCTGGTCTTTACAGCAAGGAGAACATGGAAGGGTGACGCAAGTCAAACAAAACCAAAGAAAATTCCCAGCTAAACTCCCCGAAAAGCCGGCAAACAACCGAATTGTCCTGTCTAACAGTCTGCGTTAAAAGCCCCAAAAATTTTTTTAGGTTTTGTATTTTACCAGATTTTTATTTATTTTTTCTAAATGGACAGATAGGGCTTTTATTTCGTAGCAATTTTGGATACATATATCTTTATTTCCTTGTTTTCTTACTGGGAATAAATAGTAAAAAAAATTATAATAATAATTGTAATTTTTTCTAATGAATAAGTTACATAATTTGCGCACCCACCATATATTTTTAGCCCCAATTATAATCCACAATGTCTGCAGATTAGAATTATATTACTTTAGTTCGACTTTCATGCAACAGTGGAATGGAAAAGCTCAAATACATTTTAAAAAGAGTATTATTCCCCTTTTGTTGCTAAATTGGATGCACACAGGGGGAAAAAAGTTTTAGTAAACAGGTAAAGCAATGCAAAGATGAAGTTGCCTTTATGCACTAATTAGCACAATGGCAACCTTTTCACGGGTTTGCAATCGCTAAAAATTTGAATCACATTGTGTTCACTAATGTGTGCAAAGTATTTAATATATCTCACAAAAGTGAGTACACCCCTCACATTTTTTTAAATAATTTCTTCTATCTTTATATGTGACAACACTGAAGAAATTACACTTTGCTACAATGTAAAGTAGTGAGTGTACAGCTTGTATAACAGTGTAAATTTGCTCTCCCCTCAAAATAACAACACACAGCCATTAATGTCTAAACCGCTGGCAACAAGAGTACACCCCAAATTGGGCCCAAAGTGTCAATATTTTGTGTGGCCACCATTATTTTCCAGCACTGCCTTAACCCTCTTGGGCATGGAGTTCACCAGAGCTTCACAGGTTGCCACTGGAGTCCTCTTCCACTCCTCCATGACGACATCACGGAGCTGGTGGATGTTGGAGACCTTGCGCTCCTCCACCTTCTGTTTGAGGATGCCCCACAAATGCTCAATAGGGTTTAGGTCTGGAGACATGCTTGGTCAGTCCATCACCTTTACCCTCAGCTTCTTTAGCAAGGCAGTGGTCGTCTTGGAGATGTGTTTGGGGTAGTTATGTTGGAATAGTGCCCTGCGGCGCAGTCTCCAAAGGGAGGGGATCATGCGCTGCTTCAGTATGTCACAGTACATGTTGGCATTCATGGTTCCCTCAATGAATTGTAGCATCCCAGTGCCGGCAGCACTCATGCAGCCCCAGACCATGACGCTTCCACCACCATGCTCGATACACTTGTCTTTGTACTCATCACCTGGTTGCCGCCACACACGCTTGACACCATCTGAACCAAATAAGTTTATCTTGGTCTCATCAGACCACACAAAATGGTTCCAGTAATCCATGTCCTTGGTCTGCTAATCTTCAGGAAACTGTTTGGGGGCTTTCTTGTGCATCATCTTTAGAAGAGGCTTCCTTCTGGGATGACAGCCATGCAGACCAATTTGATGCAGTGTGCGGTGTATGGTCTGAGCACTGACAGGCGGATCCCCCCATTGCTTCAATCTGCTGGCAGCACTCATACATCTATTTCCCAAAGACAACCTCTGGATATGACGCTGAGCACGTACAGTCAACCTCTTTGGTCGACCATGGCGAGCCCTTTTCCGAGTGGAACCTGTCCTGTTAAACCGCTGTATGGTCTTGGCCACCATGCTGCAGCTCGGTTTCAGGGTCTTGGCAATCTTCTTATAGCCTAGGCCATCTTTATGTAGAGCAACAATTCTTTTTTTCATATCTTCAGAGAGTTCTTTGCCACAAGGTGCCATGTTGAACTACCAGTGACCAGTAAGAGAGAGATCGATAACACCAAAAATAACACACTCATCAGGAGAGCAGCCGATCGGCTCTCCTCTACTCACATCTGTCAGACGCGAGTGAGGAGAAGCCGATTCTAATTTGTTTGTCTACATTCACAGTTCTGTGTGGATGTCATATGTTCCCCAGAATATAAATATACAATATCCCCAGAACACACCTCGCGCAGGCCCCATGGGCCATGCTGTGGCAACATCTGTCACCCACTGTGTCCCTTGGACACAGCCAATGACAGATCATTGTACCGGGCCTGCTGCCAGTACCATGCGATCGTTGTGGCCAATCAAATGACAATTGTACACAATGGATCGCTTCCAACCACTGTGTACTATTGTGTTGCTCGCTATGATTGGTCCTGTCTGTACCATGTGATGTTGCCAATCACAGCCCATCTGTACCATGTGATTAGCTGTGGCCAATCATAGCTAATCACAACAACACACTCTGAATGAATCTATTTCATTCAGTAAAAATGTTTGTTTATAACAGTGATATTCACAGTTCTAAGCGATCATTATGTGTAAAAAATTCTGATCACCTCCCCAAAGTAGTACAATGTTACTATGGTAACACTGTATTGCTCTGGTCATGGTATGTAAAAAGAAGAAAAAGAAATAAAAAAAACACTCGGAAAATAAAATAAACTGAAATTAATAAAAAGAAAATTCCCGGTATTGAAGTGGTTAAATATCCTTGTAAGTCCTGGGGGAATTCAGAGTTTGTATCAGGCCTTCGAGAAGGATAGATTCACCCTGCACCTGTAAGTTCCGTCTTCCGACCTGTTGTGAAATTGGAAAAGGCCAACTTCTCTAACCTTGCACAAAATGTTTTTAAGAAAAAAGCCCATTCAGTGGAGGACACTGATGAAAGCAAGTACTTTGCATTCTGAATTCTAGCTGCCAAGAAGTGGGGAGTACCATTTAAAGATACTTTCTTCAAAGCATTTCCTATAGGCGGTGTGTAATTACTTACTTGGTTTGATGCTTGTTTCCTTGCATGTGGGATTGGTACATCTCTATGGAGGTGAGGGTAATGCTGCAGATTGGACACACGTACATCCCATCTCCTGTTTGAGGGGAGAAAAAAAAAAGGGTAAGAAACATGCTTCCTGACCGTGGGTGGCTGATAAAACAGCGCAGACCCCCCCCCCCTGTCAGGAGAGCAGCCGATCGGCTCTCCTCAAATCACGTCTGTCAGACGCGAGTGAGGATAAGCCGATAAACGGCCCTTCTTGTTTACACTGTGATTAGCCGTGATTGGACTTGTGCTGATCACGTGGCAATGAGCCTATCAAAAATGGTGTGTGCTGTAAATTTCCTCCAGCATTGCTCCCGTTTCTTCTTGCTGGAGGCTACAATTTTGCTGAAGCTCAGAGCCCCTGAGCAACAGTAAATCTTAAGGCTGTCAGCAGATCGGCCTCTACAAATTCAGGGGTGCCTAAAAACAGAAAGAGACCGAGCATGTGCAAAGCGGGGTGAGACAGTGTATTACTGGGTTTTAAACCGTATAGGCACCTATTCTTAGGCCCGGTTCACACCTATGCAGCTTGCATATTCCAGGTGCATTTTGCGGTTTCTCATTGCATGTTTTTGATCCATTGAAGTCTATGGAACCAAAAACAAGTCCCTGGCCCTTTTCATAAAATGCACAGATGTGAACATGAGCCATAGGAAACCATGTTAAAGGGACGGTAGTGCGTTTCTGCAAAACTGAAAACACACTAAAAAATGCATAGGTGTGAACCAGGCCTGAATGTTTTACATAGCTATGCCTGTAAAAGGAGCCAACCTGAAGTGATCTAGTAGGACTTAATTTTCTGACTAAAGTTCCACTTAAACTCATCCTTCACTCCTGGAGGCTCAGCCTCTTCAAGTAACACGTCCCCCAAACACTCCCCTGTTCAGTGCTCTGGCCAGCATTCACACTGTGATGTCATCACCTACACGAGGGACCAGCAGTTCTGCATTGTAAGTGAGGACACCAAGGGCCTGCTACAACCTGAAATGTCAGAGAGGAAAATTGAGCGGGAGCTGCCAGGTAAGTGAGAAATAACGTAGCTTAAGCAATCTTTTAATTGTACTCTATTCAAAAACAATTATTTAATCCTTGCAGTGGGGGAGCCCTACTGCAGAGGTAGTTTTTTTAATACTTTCAAAGATGAGCTTTAACCACTAGAGGACAAGCCATTATACTGCGGCAGGTTGGCTCTCCTGGGCAAATCGCCGTAGCTATACGTGGATCGCGTGCCCACGGCGCGCCGATGGAGCTGATGCGCGTGCCCAGGGGCTGCGATGTCCGCTGGGCACCCGCGATCGCTCCCGAGAGAGACAGAACAGAAATCTGTCAATGTAAACAGACAGATCTCCGTTCTGTCAGGGGAGAGGAGACAGATATGCTGTTCACATTAAGTATGAACAGCGATTGGTCTCCTCCTCCAGGCAGTCCCATCACCCCCCAGTTAGAATCACTCCCTAGGAAACACATTTAACCCCTTGATCGCCCCCTAGTGTTAACCCCTTCCCTGCCAAATGACATTTATACAGTAACCAGTGGCTAAAAAAGTGTAAGTGTCCGATCTGTCTGCCACAATCCCAATAAAAATCGCAGATCACCGCCATTACTAGTAAAGAAAAAATAAATAAAAATGCCATAAATATATCCCCTATTTTGTAGATGCTATAACTTTTGCGAAAAATCAATATTACGCCTATTGCGATTTTTTTTACCAAAAATATGTAGAATACATATCTGCCTAAACTGAGGAAGAAATTTGTTTTTTATATATTTTTTGGGGGGATAAATATTATAGCAAAAAATATAGAATTTTTAAAATTGTCGCTCATTTATTTTGTTTATAGCGCAAAAAATAAAAACCGCAGAGGTGACCAAATATCACCAAAAGAAAGTTCTATTTGTGGGACCTCTCCCATGGATGCCATTTTTGCCCAGTCTCTTTCTTATTGTTGAATCCTGAACACTGATCTTAACTGAGGCAAGTGAGGCCTGCAGTTCTTTAGATGTTGTTCTGGGTTCTTTTATGACCTCCTGGATAAGTCATCATTGTGCTCTTGGGGTAATTTTGGTAGGCTGACCACTCCTGGGAAGGTTCACCACTCTTCCAAGGTTTCTTTATTTGTGGGTAATGGCTCTCACCATGGTTCACTGGAGTCCCAGTGTTAATTTTTGTCGACTAAAACATTTTATAGTCTACTAAATTAATGCCATTTTAGTCGACTAAAATGCGACTAAAACTAAAATGGCATTTTAGTCAAAAGACTAAGACTAAAACTAAATTGAAATTTGACTTCAAAATTAACACTGGTCTGTAGTGCATGTTCATACCTCAATACCATAAATAATAGCATATTCGATTTTTCACTCCAGCAGTATATAATGAGTTTGGAAATTGTAGAGAAATATTAACTAATGCATTACAATTTAATTACACCCATTCGATTTTAGATGACTAAAATGTACTGGAGATTTAGTCGACTAAATACAACTAAACAATTGCAGAAGACTAAAATGGGACTAAAAATAAAATGCCATTTTAGTCTCAAGACTAGGACTAAAACTAAATCGAAATTTCCTGCCAAAATGAACACTGGTCCCAAAGCCTTAGAAATGGCTTTGTAACCCTTTCCAGACTGGTACATGTCAATTACTTTGTTTATCACCTGTTCTTGAATTTTAGATTGCAGCATGTGCAGTGTTGCTTTTTGAGATATTTTCGCGTGCTTAAGACAGCTTCTTTTTAAGTGATTTCCTGATTCAACAGGTCTGGCAGTAATCAAGCCTG